>OX243923.1:6257500-7507500 GCA_945859725.1 Drepana falcataria | reverse complement strand
TTTGAAGATTATCCCAATAAAACCCAATGTAGATATAAGATACCTTGTGAGCGACGGTGGCCGAGTGGTTCGCGTAGTTGCCTGCAACACAAAGATTACAAGAATTTGAATTCCGACTGTACCAATGAGTTTTTCTGAACTTAAATACAGTGATTAGTCATACCACGAGCTTTACGGTGATGACCTACATATAAAGACGTATGCATAGTCGTGCTTGAGTAACGGCGATGGACTCGCCATTTGTCAGGTTGACACCTAAATACGCCTACCCCTTCGGAGACCCTTGTGGGAAGAAGCGCAGATGAAGGTGTAAGATGCACTTTCCAACTAAGCTCGTGTATCAAATTAATCTATAGATATCATCAATCAATATATAAATATATCAATAGCTACATAAAATAATCTATAAATAAAAATCTGATAGAGGATTCTCTATTGACGTGATAATGTACTAACAAAATATATATGTATAGACTTTCAGTTATATAGGACATCTCTTGAGAAATAAAAGGTCTAAAGATTTATAAATAGAATGGCAATCTGTATATTTGTATTTATTATTGTGATTATAATATAAATGTTAATTATGTATTCAACTTTTTAACTTTCTATACATTTTGATACGTAATATTATATAATAATATATATAATATATACGTAAAACGTATTAAAAGTGTAGGCGTACAGGTAAGCCCAGCCAGTCTAGCTACCTTCACAAAACCGTACATGGTAGAAAGTATTACGGGCATACCGAAAAGTGATTACCAATCATAAATACATTGCAATGATGCATTGTCCCCGATAAACAATTTTAGTTCCACTTTTAAAACGAGAAATGAATTACCATACAAACCTACACATCATTGATAAGTAGGTACTTGTAGATTTGTTACTTGCCGGTGATAATTATTATTGGCCGACAAATCTTCACTTTGGGGAACCGTTACTCGTGTTTTGTTGCAGTGAAAACATTCATTGCTTCATTTGCATACAATGGCTTGGTGCCAAAAAATATTGGAGTGTAAACGCTTACCACGAACGCATTTATGAAAGTCTCTCCGGTTTTTTACCGAGCATAAAGTACTTAGAAAATTAATAGTTCATAACTGATAGCTATTTAAATATCCAATTCTAGTCTTAGTCTACATATAATCATGTAATGAGATCAAGTGTAACATAGCGCCGCGTCAAATACCGGTTACTCGGATTCTCCCAAAAAAACCGGTATAAATACTGGTCGGAGAATCCTTCAGAGCCCATGCGTGACCTTGGGCTATCTGCGAAGAGAGCACCAGGATCTCTCGACGAACTACTTTACTTCTATAATTCCGAAAGGCCGTATGCACTACCTGATAACCTCACCTGAGCTCTCTATACAACGAACCACATTGTTCTACTGCCAACCTGCTAGCCCGAAGGCTCCCTTCGACGGGCAGGCTCCTTGGTCAAGTTCTGGATACTAGGCTGTTGGGTAGCTGGTTGCCACAGCTCCAGTAGCATTTCCAAAAAGGTATCGAGTTCCTTATCTCTCTCTGCGGTCTTGGTCTAGGACAGCTACTTTACAGCCGCCCCTTCAGTCGACTGACCCCTTACATACCAGACTAGCTGCTACTATGGTCTGGCTCAATCCTGTTCATCAGGATCCACCGATGCGGTCTCCACGCTGGGCAGTTAATTTTCATGTGTCATCGTACGGAGTACATATCGAAGACGTAAATATGGCTCTCGCATTTCCTTGCTATTAATTCACACAAAAAAGAACCGTAATTAAGTCGACCATTGTGATTTCTACATGTGTATGCAAATTCGTTTTTTTTTCATAATTTGCTTCGAGTCAAATATATCAATATGGAAACAGTTTCTTTTTTACAAACGAAAAGTAAATGATCTGCCCACATAGTTAGTTTAAATCGATAAGGAATTTATCTATCTTATTAATTTAAGAGCCGTGGTGGCCGAGTGGTTCGAGCAGTTGCCTGCGACGCAAAGGTCGCAAGTTCGAATCCCGACTGTACCAATGAGTTTTTCGTAACTTAAGTACAGTGATTAGTCACACCACGAGCTTTACGGAGAAGGAAAACATCGAGAGGAAACCTGCATACGTCTGAGAAGAAATTCAAAGGCGTATGTATAGTCGTGCTTGAGTAACGGCGATGGACTCGCCATCTGTCACGTTGACACCTAATATACCTCTGGCGGAAAGTGGGTGTGTGGGTATTACCTATACACCTCTGCCTACCCCTTCGGGGACCCTTGTGGGAAGGCGTGACGATATATATATTTAATATATATTTATATATATTTAATAATTTAAGCATGTTATTTAACAGATAAATAATATTATCATTTATCGTAGGTAACTTAGAATTTAAGGCTATAGTTTTTTTTTTATATGGTAAGATTTATAAAATGGCTGGCTGTACCGCGGTTCCACCTGAAGTTGAATTTATAAAAATAATGTCTTTGCTCGGTTCCTAGCAGTCGAAGCATGAGGTTAATGGAAATATAGCCTATATAAGTGATAATCAATTCTAAACAAATTTTTATTTCTGATATTTGCGAATTCATACGAACAAATAATTATTTTATTTTTATTAAAATAATCAGCTTTATTATATCAGTAGATTAAGATTGTGTAAATTGAACTATTAATTATAACGATATAAAACTTAAGGTGGCTAACAAAAGCCGCTTCCATGCTTGCGTAGCTTGTGAGGACTCTTAAGAGTTTTATTCGAAGATGGCCGATAAACATATTTCGGCACCGACCTCACTTGACGCAGATGGAGTGAACTAACGGAGCTTTTGTAAACGCAATTGTTTTAAACTATTTAATTGTACCGATAGTACCACGAACAATGCACGTGCTAACAATGAAAGCGGAAAAATCTTCTGCCAGTAATATAAGGCCCTATGGCTCTTATACGTGTTACCATACGATAAATTACAGCACGCACTCTTGCGTCTCTGAGTATCTACGTGGCTATTAAAACACTCACTCTGGGTGAAACGATATCACTCCACAATATTAGATAACAATCTAACACCATACACCATTATATATATATACACACATACACCATTATATATTGTTACGAGCTGGGGTTCGGGATAATTTAATGATAGCCGGTTGATGCACTTTAAACGACACTTTATTCTAACACAGAATAATTCCGGAAATTTGTACAATAAATCAGTACACTATTCACTATAACACAGTACTAGTAAAACACAGTAAACCCTAGGTACTGAAACACTTCTACTCTGTGTGCACTACAACACAGTAACAGTAGAACACAGTAAACACTAGACACTGAAACACTTCACTAACACTGTAACACTCACTATAGTCACCGATAAAACACTTGTGATCACTCGCATTGAACTCAACAGAGAACTAACTCACTAAACTGACTGACTCAACTGACTAACTGTGCCCTTTTTTTTTTTTTTTTTTTTTTTTTTTTTTTTTTTTTTTTTTTTTGTATTGTCTCTCGTAGCGTGAGTTCCGGGAACTTTTGCTACTTAACCGGTCAATGGCGAGACCTAGGCCTCCAGCCAGGCACTTAAGTATTAAGCAACACAGCTAAGGGCACCCCCTGTGGGGTCGGACCTCGGCTTAGGGCGTTGCTGGTTCGCGAGCAAGGGAGCTGGGCTGGTCTGGTATTTTATTATTATTTAGTTATTTGGGGAGGGGATTTGCGCTACTGGCTCGGCTCGGGCCGGCACTTGCGAGAGTCTGGGGGGAACGTTACGGCTTATTCGCGTCGAGCCTCGCCGGCGAGGACGGAACAAGGGTCGGTTTTGTGTAGTGTCGTTTGTGTGTCGTCGTCGGGCGTCCTGGAGGACCGTTATGTCGTCATCCGGTTCGATGACGGCATGTTTTGGGCGCCTTATCTTAGATATAAGGGAGGGTGTGTATCGGGCGGCCGATACGACGAGAGGGTTGGGATGATTTTCAGCAGAATCGAAATGGCGTTTCGACAGTTTTTTCATAAACTGTTTGATCGTGGGGACTTTTAGGTCAACATGAAGTTGACTGTTTCTCATGTACCACGGGGCACCTGTGGCTCTCCGGAGGTACCGGCTTTGGAGCACTTGAAGGGGGTGGAGTACTGACTTTTTGGCTCTAACTGTGCCCATTGGGTACCGCCTTATATATGGCACCGGCACGATATTCTAGATATCGGTGGAAGGTTCTAGACCGCCATTAAGACTTTCGTGGAATAGCCATTTAAATGCATCCGTAGAACAATGGCCGGGCGACGTAAACAAGTTGTTTACGTCCTTTCTTAATTGCATCCTTTTGTTTACGTTTCCGGCTAAGTGTTGTTGTTTGGCATGGCTTTCACACGGCAAGCCCTCCAGAACCTTCCATCGTAACACTGCCCCCTCCTTAGACATGCTCGTCCCGAGCATCGTTAGACCCATGGTAGCGCGCCAATCGATCGACGTGGACGACCTTCGGAGCTCCTCGTGGTCCCTTTTGTATCCGATATGTCACATCGTTGATCCTAGTGACAACCCGGTATGGTCCATCCCATCTTGCTTGTAGCTTCGAAGATATTCCTTTCTTGCGTACTGGATTGTCAAGCCACACCAGGGATCCCTCGCTGAATCCAGGACTGCTAAGATCTTTGTTACAACGGGTCTTCATCTTTCCCTTAATTGGCCTGATATCGAGATCCTTTCGTTGCGCTGTTCGTAACGCTTCCTTCCAATCATTTGTTCGCAGCATTCTAATGGGTACAGTCTCTTTCATTTCTTGCCTTGCACAATGTTTGCATTCATCTGAGCAAGATCTTCTTGATAATGCGTCTGCGTTTCCGCGAGATTTACCTCTGTCGTAGGCTTGAGAGTTCAATAGTCTCGGGGCTCCTTTAAAATCATCCGCTACTCGCCACGTAGCCCTGGCTTTTATGTTCGTCCCGTCTCGGCTAACTTTATCTGGGCAGTTAAATTTCAGGTGACCTTTTTCACCACAATGGAAACACCGAGGACTAAATTTCGGTCGACTATCTCGGATAGGTGTTATCACTTCCCGGATTCGATGGGACCGATAATCTTGACGTGCTGCCTCAACTTCCAGGGCATGAGCCAAAGCATCCTTGAGGCTTTCGTGATGTCCAAGCCTGACAGCAGCTCGTATTTCCAGGTCACGTATTCCGTCGATGAAAGCTTGGACCAGGTATCCTGCTATGAACGTAGGCGCTGACTGGTACGCTTTGCGTACAAGCTTCTCGATTTCCAGAGCCCATTGTTGCAAGTTTTCCCCGCTACGTTGGGTTCGGTCCTTCAACTGGGCACGAAATACGTGCTCCAAATGTGCATCACCGTAGCGAGACTCCAAAGCTTCGAGTAGTTGTTCATAGGTCACATCCTTCCCAACGGCTTCCAATATAGTTAAGGCCTGATCACGTAGTCCCAGTGTGAGCGCAGTCAGAGCTTGTGCTTCATTCCATCCGTTGGCTTTAACAACAGCTTCGAACTGGACTTTGTATGCTGACCATGAAGATTTTCCATCGAATGGCGGCACTTTAAATCCTCGCATCGAGAATGTGGTTACCGGAGCGACAATGCCTTTTCCGGATGTCAGGGCCCCCAACGTCTTCTGTATTACGGCTATCTGGGCTTCAATTTTGTCAATCCTGTTCTCGACGTCTGTTATGCGAGTCTCCTGATGTTGCACCTTTTCTTTGACTGCTGTCAGTTCTTTTCCGATATTACCACTCAGCTCCTTGAGGAGATGGGTTTGTTCCTCCTGACGTCGCATTTGCTCTTCTTTATCGCGCGTCAGCTGCTCTTGAAGCTGTCGCATTTGCTCTTCCTGACGTTCATCCTGACGTCGCTCCATCCCCTTTACCAACGCCATGACTGCAGCTACGTCCATGGTAGCTGGAACTTGAGGATTCGTTGGCGGTGCATTCCTAGCATCGCCAGTGGCCGTCGATTCCGCAGCCTGCTGCTCTGCCTGGGATGGACCTTCGCGCCTTGGAGCAGCCTCCAACTGGCGCCCTTGACTCCTAGTACGAGTTCCCGGAGTGTCGTCTTTTGGTAGAACCGGCATAATTATCCCTCACTTCTGACACCAATTGTTACGGGCTGGGGTTCGGGATAATTTAATGATAGCCGGTTGATGCACTTTAAACGACACTTTATTCTAACACAGAATAATTCCGGAAATTTGTACAATAAATCAGTACACTATTCACTATAACACAGTACTAGTAAAACACAGTAAACCCTAGGTACTGAAACACTTCTACTCTGTGTGCACTACAACACAGTAACAGTAGAACACAGTAAACACTAGACACTGAAACACTTCACTAACACTGTAACACTCACTATAGTCACCGATAAAACACTTGTGATCACTCGCATTGAACTCAACAGAGAACTAACTCACTAAACTGACTGACTCAACTGACTAACTGTGCCCATTGGGTACCGCCTTATATATGGCACCGGCACGATATTCTAGATATCGGTGGAAGGTTCTAGACCGCCATTAAGACTTTCGTGGAATAGCCATTTAAATGCATCCGTAGAACAATGGCCGGGCGACGTAAACAAGTTGTTTACGTCCTTTCTTAATTGCATCCTTTTGTTTACGTTTCCGGCTAAGTGTTGTTGTTTGGCATGGCTTTCACACGGCAAGCCCTCCAGAACCTTCCATCGTAACAATATATACTAGCTGACCCGCCCAGCTTCGCATGGGTGAAAATTTACATACATACATACATACATATCATCACACCAAGTCCCTAAGGGGGTAGGCAGGGAGTATAGAGCGCCAGTTCTCTCTAGACTTTATACTTCTTTTGCTTCGTCCACATTCATCAGTCTCTTCATACATGATCGTCGGTTTCGAGTACTCTTTTCGTTCCCGTCCTTGAGCGTCCGATCGATTTGATCCAGGTAGTAGGAACGTGGCCTTCCTCTGCGTCTTCTTGCACACACTTTTGCTTTGTATATCTGTATCGTCAATCTTTCTTCACTCAACCTTACTATATGTCCAAGTCAGCGTAGCATGCGTTTCTTCATCTTTTCAATCTCGCCCTGATTCACGCCAGTTGATTTGCGAATCTCTTGATTCCGGACTCGAACTAAGATCGTTACTCCGCACGTTTTTCGCAGCTGATATCGCATCTCAGCTGCATTTAAGCTATCTTCATACTTCCTCTGACATACCCAGGGTTCGCTGCATACAATAAAGTAGGCACAAATATCACGCTGTGGACAGCAACCGTTGCTGGCCATCAACACCGACATGGCCCCATTCACCTTAATACCGGCAGTTAGCCTTCTTTCAACATCTTTTTCATACTTTCCATCTCGTGTGAACATGCTTCCTAGATATACAAATTCATTCACTTGCTCTAGAATTTGTGTAAATAATTTAAAATTTGGGTTTTCAAAAGAAAGTTTGAAAGTGATAATAAAGTGAGATATAGGGCTCGTTTAGTCGCTAAGGGCTCTACCCAAGTAGAAGGTGTGGACTATAAAGAAACATACTCACCTGTATTAACACACTCAACTTTGAGAATGTTATTTTCTTTAAGTGTAAAGTTAAATTTAGAAATTACTCATCTTGATGTTAACACTGCATTTTTAAATGGCTAGGTACCTTGATGAAACAGTATACATGCAAGTACCACCTAATTTAGAATGTCAGAGTAACAGTGTACTCAAACTAAAACATGCAATTTATGGACTGAAACAATCAGCAAGGCAGTGGAATAAAAAAGTAGATGATTGTTTGTTAAACCAGGGTTATATTAAGTCTAAATTGGAACCATGTTTATATAGTAAAAGGTAAATAAGGAACAAATTTTAAAAACTGTGTTTGTCGATGATTTTTTCATATTTTCCAGTAGCAAGGCATTGACAGATGAACTGAAACATAGTTTAATGTCAAATTTCAAAACTAAAGATTCAGGGCAAGTGAAAGAATGCTTAGGTATGAGAGTAAAAGTATATAAAAATGGTTGTATATCATTAGATCAGGAGCATTTTGTCGAACATATTTTAAATAAGTTTAAGATGTCAAACTGTAATGTTGTTGATACTCCTATTGAATGTAGTTTGAAGTTGGATAAGTCAGAAAATGTTTGTAAATAATATCCTTATCAGCAACTGATAGGAAGTCTTATGTATTTGTCTATACTTACACACCCAGATATCAGTTACAGTGTCAGCTATTTAAGCCAATTTAACAATTGTTTTACTGCAGTTCACTGGAAAAACGCAAAGAGAGTGTTCGAATATTTAAATAAAACAAAATCTTATGGTTTAATGTTTACAAATGATAATAAAAACTTAGAAGGATTTGTAGACTCAGATTGGACATCAAATACTATTGACAGGAGATCTTATACAGGTTTCTGTTTTAAATTGTCTGGTACTGTAATATCATATGAATGCAGAAAACAACCGACAGTGGCATTGTCCAGTACTGAGGCCGAGTACATGGCAATGCCATTTTTTCAATGTCAAAATTTCAATGCCAAGGCAATTTGCCAACTACTGAAATGCCTGCTGACTTGTTAACGAAAGGGTTAAGTAGTTTGAAACATTACTATTATGTTAAAAAGTTAGGCATTAAAAGTATTGTTTAGGTGTAGTTTATATTCATTTATTGTTACATGGATATTAGATTATTTTGATAAGAGGTGAGAATTTGCCCTAATATGCTGAAGGATGATGGCATCATTTCTTGGTTACATTACAATATCGCGAGACTCCATATTCTCCCCAATCACGATTAAGGCAACATCATTTAACATTGGTGCATTGATGCCTCTCTCATGACATGTTGTCTCCTGCAGGTCGCTTGTCTGCTGTGATCACTATTTTCTGATTGTCCGATGGCATCACATTACTTGTAAGACAGTTTTGAACAATTGGATCAACTGATTATGTTCATGCAAAAGTTGTTGTAACTGCTAAATGATATCTGCGAACAGCGTTCATTTACTTCTTCTTCAGAATTCCCCAGGAAATAAATCTGGAGAAATTTGTATTTACCATTGCCTACGCTGTTCTTCAGTCTCATTGGCTCGAAGATTGAACTGGGCTTGCGTTACACTGCGATTGAATAGGACTTGCATTACACTGCGATCGAACTGGTGTGCGCCAACGGATATTTTGACGCCTTACGGGTGGTATTACTAATAAAATACGACGATTAATTATGAAACTCACACTAAAACACAACAAACATCTTTTTGCTTTTGTTGTTATGAAAAGGTTTGTCGAAACTACTACTTGAATGAAATGTCAGTCAAGCTATACATAGGGTGCGTTCCACTAAGCGTTCACAATGATCACGCTCACGACCACAGTTTGCTTGTAAGCGTTACTGTCGTAACCTCATACAATACTCAAATAATACAAACGGCGAGTTAGTAAAAAGAAAGCAAAAGATTTAAGATGTTAGTTTATAATCTGTAAGCCTTGAAAATAAACTTGATTAATTTAAATAGATTTATATTGAAAAAACATATAATGTTTTTTTTTATATTTAATATTATTGGTGTTTTAAATTAATATACGTTCAAATGGAATTAAAATGTCTTGCGGCGACACTTGGATATTTGGTAAGAGGTACAGTCGCCATTTTATATGCTTTGAGTTTTGAAAATGACGTAAATTTTCTTCGATTCAACGATCACTTCGACCCACCTTTTTAGATGGGTCGTCGTGAGCGTAAGTTATGACATTATAATTGACGTTTTCGCCGCGAGCACAACGACCGCGGTCGTTATGTGGATCGATTAGGTATAGGAGAATTTTCATTGTTGTGGGCGCTTAGTGGAATGCACCTTTACCGTCAAAATTTACACGTCACTCTGACAGAGTATTTGTCAATATATTGAAAACGTCTCAGAATCTTGTTGTCTGTCTCTTTCGCACACTCACTTTTCAGAGATTTTTTAAATATTAACTATTATTTATTTATATTTTATATAGCCTAAAGCCTTCCTAGAATTATGGACTATCCAACACAAAAAGAATTTTTCAATTCCAACCAGTAGTTCCTGAGATTAGCGCGTTCAAACAAACAAACAAACAAACAAACAAACAAACAAACAAACAAACTCTTCAGCTTTATAATATTAGTATAGATATATATATACACACATACACCATTATATATATATATACACACATACACCATTATGCTTACGTTATACTCATCTTATCAACATGTTTCATTTTTGCTGTGCTTTCATTAAAATTATATCATCGATCTATTACTTTTTTAGTTTTTAAAAGAATTCATATTTGTTACAAACTCATTCATATTGTTAAAAAATTATACAAACGTTAAATACCGACGTGTACAAGTACATACCTACCTACCTTATTAGTGTAAGCGCATAGTTATTTTTCTTTACTTCGCATTTAAACGAAGTATAAGCTATGTGTGCAATACCCGTCTCATCTTGATTTACAAATAAATATGTAACATGAAGTCATAACAACAAGTGCGTGTGCTTAACATTTAAATGTGTTATATGGTTAGAGATTAGGCGTGTGAGCTATAATGATTCGGTTTTGCGGACGGAAACGGGCGCGCCCACGCGCAGGTCAGAGCAGTGACCCCAGAGCTCACCTTACTGCAGCAGCGGCGGCGGCGGCGCGGCGCGCGGTCCCGCTGCGGGCCCCGCGCGACATCGACATCAGACCTCGTCAGGGGCGACCACATATCCACTGGTCGTCACATTGTCCTATCCTACCACATTACCTCCCTACACCATCTGCCACCAGGTTTGTTCGCATGTCATTAGTTCACCAAAAGTAAAAGGAAAATATCTGAACTGTAGATTTGAAGCCAGGTCCACCGTGCGCACAATACGAATCCCCTTAAATTGGTGAGTGCCAGGTTCCACCTGTATCTAAAAGCCGTAGCTACGTAGGTACCTGTCCGTAGATTTTAATATCTGAATATGTATCCATATCTGATAAATACATTTTACTCATAATATCATGGGTCAAATTTGACGTATACAATAGAGCGTATGATTTTTCACTACTTATTATTGATATTATAAAACTAAACCACGCATCACGGAAGTGCCGTAATGTGTGAAAGTGGACGATATAATTTGATCTTTTAACATTATGCGGTGAAAAAAAATGCATTACAGGATCGCGCGCTGTTTTTTCGCCTTGAAGCGCATCCGTTCGCATTATTCATGACGTTTGACTTGTTAATACCAAGCGCATGCATGCCTAAAATAAGCTTGACGTCAAACCAATGACAATGCATATATGTATTTTATAATTACATCCAGTTCATTCATTCATTCGATTCTTTTGGGGGTTAATAACTACTGCTTTTGACCTGAGGCTTGACCCTCAAAATCCTATATGTGATCGCCGAACAGTACTTAACCAAACAACAACTTAATGGGGTCGTCTTCATCACTAGAGTTCATAGAAAATGTTCTTTGGCTTTGCAATGTTGCGGTGCAGTTTTCACTCCAACGGTAATTAAGTGTTTCACTACCAGTAGGTAATCAGTAGAAAAATAATAAGTCTAAATGAATAAAAGCTTTGCACAAAGCCTACTAGTCGTGTAACAGGAACACCTGATAGAAACTAACAGATTAAAGATGCTCTAGGAGCGCGCGCGATATGAAGCAGTTAAATTAAGTTTCGTAATTAGAAACACCAATAAGGCAGAACGCCCATCACAGCACAAATTACACCTGCGTTACTAATTATGTCTGGCGCGGGGTCTTTTCGTTTGTAATTCTTTACTTGTAACCGTGTTAAACTTGTATTTATGACCACCATCCGTCAAGGCCGTAATGACCACAGCGCGTGATATCTGGCCAGCGCGTCGCCCAATCAATTAGTTTGATTGAGAAACATTTCTACCAATTAATATGATATAATATACAAAAAAATAACGTTTCCCGCATAAGCTTAAAAAGTCGTGCTTGAGCAATTGCGATGGACAATCGCTTGCGTAAAGTGGGTGTCCGGGTACGACCTACACACTTCTGCCTACCCCTTCGGGGACCCTTGTGCGAAGGCGTGGGGATCAAGTCAGTTTTAGAAAAACATTACACCTGCATTGTCTTGAACAGCGGCCTGACTATAAACGAAGCACCATTGCGAACTCTGCGTCTTGCGAATTGGTCGTGAGAATATCATGTGATTACATGGTGTCATGAAACGCTGCTTCTTGTTGAGATCAATAAATGTGAACCAATAAAGATGAAATTAATAAAACAAATAAATGTTCATCCCAATCGTTGAAATCAATGTATATCTTTACACACACCTTTACTTTACTTTATACAAATATTGCTTGCTAATTATAAGTTATTCTGCGTGAAGCTAGGCACTTTGATAGCCTGGGTCACACTGACTATTATTAAATCCTCCGTCAACAAATATCTTGTAACCGATTCACCGCGGTCTTAATACCGATCGGTGATTTACAACTTGTTAATAATACCGTGAGCTTAAACCGTACACCCATAAATCAAGATCTGAAATGTAGCTTAAACGACGATATTGATTGTAATACCCCGGTTTACGTGATACCTCACGTATATGTTCGAGTTTTGGCAAGAACTCTCTTATTTATGTCGTACTCATCAACCTTTTCATTTCCTTGAGCGATTTCCTGAAATTGGTAGGTTATTAGGTCTAAAGACCTGTCCAACTGAAAAATAATTTGGCTAGACTAGGTTTTGCTTGACGAATATATGAAGATAATCTTCACATAATCCTCGAAGTGATAGCTGGAGCTGCAATAGCGCCCAGTTATTCTTTTTTATTAAGTATTTTTTGTCAGCATTTTCAATATTAAACAACACATGTCATGTTAATTTATTAGATGTACTCCTTGCTTGCATCAGTCAAATACCGAGTAAATGAAATCAACAATAATTCAAGGTATAAGTACCTATCGGTGTGCAAATATGTAATACATAGATGGCGACGGCGACGGCGGCGGCGCGGTGGTGGGCGGCGGCGGGCGCAAATGCATCACGCGCGATAATGAACCGACTCGTGTGCACGACTGCGCTTGCGCACTCACACGTAATCCACTATCCGGGCCTCACCAAGTCGTGCAACACTTACTTCTTACCATATAAAACTACCCTCTTCATGATGTTTGTTTGACTGTGTGAACCACACCACAGATCTACTTCCCAATAATTGCCAGCGATTGTGCACAGTCTCTCCATACCTGCGAAGGTCGATCATGTTCGAATGCACCAAGTAATAAATACGTAATGTGAAGTAAATGTAATAATATGCTACAAAACCAACCCATAACTTAAGACCGGCCTACTCACTCGCTCGATTGAACATTAGACATGGCACGACCTACAGAGACTGACTATAGACAAGGCACATTATTTTTCCGGCAGGTAATAAACAAATGTAATTTTTTTTTACCGGATGAAATATACAAACTGCTTTATAGTCTAAGTTAAATGCATTTCCAGGACAAAGGTGCAGTGAAAATGGACGCCATTTGTGAACAAGACAGGATCTCGGATTTCTTAAACTGGCACCTCCCACGTGGAGTCTTGTGCCCTTAACCTTTGCTGCGGCCGTATCGCGGTTATGCGCCTTATAATGCGCTCTCCTTACAAGCTTGCACGGTTGCCGGCTTAGACTAAATTTGGACCAAGCGCTCCACACAATTAAGGAAAAATATATCTACTCTTCCAGACATTCACGAATTGCCATCATGGAAAAACAACTGGATATCTATTCTTTCAATGATTTCTGATAAATAAAGTATATAGTATATAATAGATAAACTTAGTGCTTAAAATTATTGCCTATCTTTTCTTAAAGCCTAATGAAAACCATTAATTTGACAAGCTTTTTGGGAAGATAGCATTAATCAATTGTCAATCAATAGTTGACTGCTATGTAACAATCAATAATATATTACACCATAGTGCACGCACCAGCGATCCCAGTAAGATCGCGTATTTGGCGTAAGTAGCATTTATTGTTATCAGTCCGAGCCGTGACAGCGCGCGCACCTGCGCCGCGCCGGCGCCGACGCCGACGCATTCTCCAAAAAGGCTTACGAGTGGTAAGTTAACACTACCTATCCATTTGGTGCCTGACCTAAAATGTCAGCTCGTTTTGTGCACATTTGGAGTAAAAAGGCAACATAAAAATAGAGTTATATCCACTTACACATCGTCAAGGTTAAACGCCCATAATGTTATTGCACAATATGGATAAGTGGACGTACTAATCATTTCTTTAATAAATACTCCATGATTGGTTCGCGAGATTTTATAGATTTCATGGCATCGATATACCGCTGTGCTGTTGTAATATATTCAATCGATTGATGGTTGTCACGGAGCCTCGTAGCCGTAACTTTTATATGCAGATTGAGGGTTTTTTTGATTTGACACGGTAAGTCTAAAACATCTTACCAACTAAGCTACTAAACGATTTTGATAGGCGTAGTTTTACTTTTTTATATAATTTATGTAATGCAATGTGAGAGAATTTCCCTGGAGAGTACAGCATGGAGTTCTTCAAGAAGGGTATGAAAAGATTCCTGTAGTGTCGCCAGCGCGCTAGCGATACCACTGGTGTTGCAAGCGTCCATAGGCGGCGGTAGCCGCTTACCATCAGGCGAATCGCATGCTTGTTTGCCACCGTGTGGTATAAAATAAATATTTAAATATATTGCACATAAGCCGCGGTCAAACATGGTGTATTTTATAGAATTAATTACTGAACATTCTCAAATATCATATTTATGGCATGTTATATGTACAATTTATGTTATAAGCCTAATATGGAGTTGTAGGTATAGATAAAGCGGTATATTTTATTCAGCCGTGCTCAGTCTCCCACGCCATAGGATTCAATTATGGAAGAAAAGTAGATAGGTCGGCTTGCGAGTGGTCCGCTCGTGACCTGTAAATTGGAACGGACCGTCGCACGCCCTTGTCGCACCTCGGCGCGTCGCGCGTCCCCCAGGCCCGCGCGCCGCGCGCCGCGAACACGATACATATTGTAACGGCACCCGAAACACCATCTCACATCCCAACGTGCACATCGGCCTTTCCATCTCCCGCTATACACATCCAATTTGAGAGCCCGTCGCAAGTGCAACCGCTCCTTTTGCGGGCAAACGCTTTATGGAATTCGATTGGATGGAAAAGGACGATAGCTTCACCTAGGCTTATGTGAGTTTATTGTGTCTTTACAGTATAGTCTCCTACTAGATTCGTATTTAATGTGATATGTATGTAGTATTATGTGTATATGTATTATCTATAAGTTATTATACAGAAAAACATCACAATTATTTCACATACAATATAGGTATGGTTAACGCACATTTGTTTTGAGAGGGAATCGCGTCCGCAATTCAAGGGCCAGAAATAAATGAGTACATATTTGCTTTTCGTTCATTAATAATCTCTACGTAAATAATGTAATTTTCAATAAGCAATGTGAACACAATTATATCTTAAGATAAGTTTTATCAACTTCATTTTAGTTTTACATATCACGCAGAACTAATAAAAATGTAAAAGCAAATACTCAATAAAAAAGTACAAACAATATACATATTACTTATCCAAAAAACGATTGTACTGACTACAACGTGGAATATTTTGTTGTCGAATGTACACTAAAGCCATACTTGGTTAAAAGGCTGTACGCCACGGTACCTACTGCACAGGCTTTCTACTTTAACTAAGTAAACTAGTAGTACTTTATATTATATTTATTTAGGTAGGGCCTTAATAAAGTAGGTTAAGTTAGTAAGCTATCGGGTAGCACTAACAGGTGTGCGCGCCGTGTTTGGGCCACACTGTCTCGAACAATAGCCGGTACGACCGCCACGGAGCCTTAACTGATATTCTAATCATAACCATTCTTCGAGTAAACAAGTGATATACGTTCTACTAAGTCATCCGCACAGAAAATGGACCCTTGACTCATTAACGTTTATCTTGTCGCTACTTAGATTGCTTTCATTGTATTTTGCCTAGTTAATTTAATATCTACATATTCACACCATCCATAAGGATCCTCGACCAAAATTTGTATGGGCACCAATGTGGCAGATGGCGAATGCTTCGCAGTTTCTCAAGCACTATAGCCTGAAACACAAAGATTGCAAGTTCAAAACCCGACCGTACCAATGAGTTTTTCTGAACAAAATACAGTAATTAGAAACACCACGACCTTTACGGTGAAGGAAAACATCAAGAGGAAACCTCGGAACCTCGAATATATGTGTGTGTACTACATACTCCTTTGGGCACCCTTGTGGGGAGGCGTGAAGATTCATACTTATAAATAAAGTATTTTATTTAAGTAAAGTATTGTAAATATTATTTTAAAGTATTTAGTATTACTATTACATAATTGTTCTTCAAATATGTATCACTACACGTTACATTTAGCTTCAAAGAATGCAATATAAGTTCGAGAGGAGGTATAATATCATTTAATTATGTAGACATAAGTACACCTCGGCATGTATCAAAATACTTTAGCTGTTCATATTTACGGAAATGTCTCCGTATGCTTATTAGTACTGTGTTTATAAAAGAGCATTTATGTTTAAATAGTACCTTATTAGTGTTGTTTTGTATAAGAATTATGATTGCCTTAATTACGGTGTCGACGCGTCCCGGCGGTTAGTGCGAATGCTCTAAGCTAATTTCTCAAGTGCGCTAGTCGGTCTCGATTAAAAGAGAATGCGACAGATCGCTGCGCGTGTTGGTCGGCGAGGAAAAGGCATACGCGGACCTATGCTCATTGTTCCATGAAACCGTAAAGGACGCCATACTATCATACGTGTCGTGTCTGTAGGACTAATACCTAAGTTATCTTTATATATTATATGTTTCTCCGGTGCGTGTGTTTGTCACAAAGCTTCTGCTAAACGGATGGACCGATTTGAATTAAATTTCTGTGTGTCTTCAGGAAGGTTCGGGAATTATCGAATTCGGGAAATCGGGGTTTAGGTTCACAGTTGGACCCGATTCACAATTACTATCTGAAACATAACAAACACAACAGCACTGTTTTCCCTTGTTGCGTGAATGACGTAAGCCCATTTTTTTCCATTTAATTTTAAGCCCATAATCATTACGTCGAGTCTTCCACCCTAGCTGTAGTAGGTCAATCAGAGTCAGAGATATATTTTAGCTGCCAACGTGATAGACGGCGATTCCATCGCCGTTACTCAAGCATGATCATACATACGCCTTTGAATTTCTTCTCAAACGTATGCAGGTTTCCTTCACCGTAAAGCTGTGTAAAGTGGTTTGAGTACTCACTGTTAAGCTCAGAAAAACTCATTAGTACGATTGGAATCGAACTTGCAATCTTTGTGTTGCAAGCGACTGCTGAACACTCGGCCACCAAGGCCGTTAATAGAGAGATAACTTTTATTTTAAGCCAATAACTTTAGAATAATTGAACTCCTAAATGGTAGTTAGTAATTAATGTACTGTTGTGTTGGTATACATACCAGTAATTCCGGCACGATGGAATTAGTGCGGGTACACTATACCCTGTAGGTTCTAACCTGTAGGTTCTGTAGCGGTGTCGGTAGTGCCGAGATCGTAGGGCGAGCAACGGTCGCGTGCGCGCCGGCAATTAACCGCGCGCGCTACCACTTTACTCCGCTAGAAACACTGTCTAACAATATACACATATATGTACACTAACAAATTGGAACAAATTGCATTACTTACTTATTATTCTCAAATAAAGATACAATTAAAAACAAGGATCTGACATTTCAAATGGATGATGCTCAACCGGTAACGATTATTATTTTACTTATATTTTGATTGCATATTCACTTTGATACTACTCGCGTCTTGTCTCGTCGTATCGACTGTACAGAACACATCTTAAAAATAGCAAGAGGCTCTTTTATCTTAAGCACTCCTGAGGTGAGTAATGCCTGAGGTCCAAGCTCCATGCAGTAAGGAGATGACACAGACATAGACACAATATTGAGATTGTCGACCCCTGACGTTGGGATTTTTTTTAAATGCTGATGCTAGTACCTAGAGCCACTGTTTTTACGCCATTAGCCCCACACAGTCCTTCAATCCCCAAGACCCAATCAGGAATCCTTAAAGGATCTTCATACGTCAAAACAAAGATCCCCGTTTATGCAAGCAAATCATTAAGGAATTAAACTACCAACATCCACTAAATAGGGAAGTAACTGGTTAAATAAAGATTACTTCATATATTTCTGTATATATTTTATATTCATATATAACTACAAGTTAAATAATCTTAAAAACTAAGCCTTGAACTTGATGGTTGGAGACATGTACTTATAAGATTAAGTAGATACTTTAATAGCGCACCGTCATTGTAGAAAACGCGCGCTCTAGCCTCGCCTGCATAGTAATAAGCAACGCCTGTGTGTGTCTTAATTATGTTATCATTGAACGACGAGGTACCGAGAGGGTCGCGTTCATAAATATTCAAATAAGGTACACGTTTATCAGAGGCGAGTTGTTCGCGGAAAGCAACAGGCGTGGCGCAGGCTGTGTCGGCCGGCAGTCATTGTTCGCGTCGCTGAGGCTGCGGTTCACACAAATCCTACATGTATAAAACAAAAATCCAATGACAGAATACTATAAATGCTTAAATATTTATTTTTCTATGTGAGCGACTAACGTGGCAGCCCTATTCAGAAAGTATTCACTAAGTTCTATTAGGTATACTTTTCCTGTTACTTGCATGCATAATAATTCCCCGAAAGTCCTCGTAAATTAAAAGTATTTAAGTAATTGAAAGTTAATATTACTCAAAAAACAGCTCCTTACAAAGAATATCGTCAAAATAAAGGGACATAATTTATCGAAGTCGAATCTCGAATAATAAATGAATCGTCGCAATAAAAAATTATTCACATCGTCAGCTTTCCCTTAATACTCATGTCATACATAATATTTAAAAGGTATGAGTCTTATGCGAGCTTAATATTCCGAAAAGAAAAGAAGATTTTAGTTCTTTATCATATTGACAGGGTAGGTACATACCTACTATCTCCACGACCAATCACTTATTCGTGTAAGAAAGAAGACAAGTTATCCTTTTTTATTAATAATGAAAACTGAAAACAAAATACAATTACCTAGAATTAACGTCCCAATTTCGTGTCATGCGGAAGGGTGCCAAGAAGACTGACGGCAATGCCGCGTGTATGGCAATATAACCTTTTCGTACATCGTCGTTATATGTCGCACTAAATATTAGCAATTAAATAATTGAAAATGGTAACCTATGATTTATGCAAATCGATAGCTTGACGTTCAATTTAAACTGTGAGGCACGTTGCGCCCGCGGCGAGACCGGCCATTAGACGCTTCACAGGACACGCGCTGCCTCCAACTTATCTTGCGCATCGCCGTCTGCAGCATCCTTATCACTCGCTATCTGCCCTACAAACAAATGTTGAGCACGACATGTTTCGTACACCCACAACATATTCACCAATAGCGGGATCGCTATCGTTGTTACCTAAAAACTTCGTGCATTTCACCAAGGATCCCAGAAGGGTAGGTACAAGTACTTTTTTGAAATATTACCAACTTTTTTAATGTTGTCTCAGGCTTTCTCACTGTGATTTTCGTCTTTGGCAGGATTTAATCTCTGGTAAGTCTAGAGAGAACTGACGCTCTATACTCTCTGCCTACCCCGTTAAGGACAGGACAAGGAAAGGATGATGATATAACCTCTGATACGATAATTGTACAAACTCCGAAAAAATAATTGTACAGACCACTGGTGTTTGAACCTGCTCTCTTGAATTTACAGCTCAGAACGTAAAGTATTTGGACCTCACGGTTCTACTTATTCAACAAATAAAATATTATGCCTGGCTCATCATCTTCGCCCTCTAAAACACTTGTATTGCTAACAAGACGCACCATCGGGATAGGCGGCTTTAATATCCAAACCAATGTCTTTATAAACACTGCTTTAGCTTAAAAGCACACGGTACAAAGGTTTTGGGATGACACAAATATTTGAGATGAGCCGTAATTTCTTAGTTCGATATTAAAAACTAATTATACAGTTGAAAACCCGATTAATAATATCTTCCTTACTTAATTTATATAAATATATGAAGAGTGCAAATGAATGCAAAAGCTCTATACATATATATACACAATTAGTACGTACATTGCACACATACACAAAATTTGTACGAAGACTTTATAGAATGGATGAATCATAATGCAGAGTTGCCGAGTGAAAGTCTCACTCGACTGCACCAACTTTGAATCAGACTCAAATCGATAACACCTGACAATGGACAATAAGTCACGCAGATAGACAGACTAACTATATCACATATGAATTCTTCAATTATACTTAAAGCACTTGAGATATGATAACACTTAGAACTGTTAAAAGAGTGTAACACTTATATTTATCACAATGGGTGCTCGATGTCTAGCACGTGGACAAAAGGTTAAGTGTTTCGAGAGGCTGATGAGTCGATTCAGTTCTGTTGACTAAATACCCACGCTATAGTCAAGTAGGTTGCATCAGTGGGGGCTCGTGTCATTGTCTCTTAGGTTTCCGTCTCTACAGGGGAGGGATTATAAGATCAATATTTGGAATAATTATAGTCGTCCTGGTCGAGTGGCTCTAGTACTAGCCCCTACAGTCAAGACAGCAGATTCGAGCTCCGACTACACCAATGAGTTCACAGTACAGTGCGGAAAAACCAACATACCTACGATTAAAAAAGAAGTCAGAATCGTTACGTTGTCCCTCTAATATATCTCCGGCGACTAGAGGATGTCGGTACACCTTTACCTATCCAGACGTAAACAAATCTCTAACATTATAAGTTGACATAGATAACCAAAATACTTACGAGTGTGGTAGTATTCTGGATTCAAAATATATACAATTTTCATATATATTTTAGCGGCATAGCTCATAGTGTGTTGAGTATGACGAAAATGGTATTATGTTATCGAAGTTTCATCACGTTCCTTAACAGCCAGGATTGTTTGGGTATCGACAATAGTTCCTAATAGGCTTTGCAATCCGACTGTGAATACTTTCTAAGCATTTGTAACCTTGCCTATTTAATTGAGTGCTACTTGCACACGCTTTACTGGAATATATGCCAATGCCTTGACATGGTGGGGCATTCACTACGTTTTTGCGTACATACGAGTATCTCAAGATTGAAACTAACTGGCATCAAATCATAGCATCACTCACCTTTGAACTTTTAAGAATAGCAGAGCTGTGATAGAGATATTTAATTGAACTACCTCGCCTACGCAGGCGAATTTAAGTTGATGAAACCCTTATTGATAGGTTACATCAACTAGAAGTAAATATAATATGTATGTAGGTATAGTTCGCGACAACTTTACTTCTCAGTATTTGATAAAGAATAATGCATAAAAACCTTGGGTTTTTTTTGTTTATTAACGGGTTCAATTAGAAAAAATAGTTTTACGCAAAGAAAAGGCCCTCAGAAAAAATTTGTTTTGTAAGTACCTATTTATCGAGCTTACTTTGTGTCTGTTTTTGTGCACTGTCCTTAATGTTTTCGGTTTCATTTCATCGTATGACTTCAGATAAATACGTTCGAATAGAAAAGTTGAGACCAGCCTTAAAAACTTAATTTAACACAATACAGTTTATGTAACTAAGAGTTTTGATTGCTCACACTTGTAATGTGAACAAAAAGAATTTAAATCTCCATCTTCTAAAGAAGCATACGAAGAGTAGTAATTATTTAATAACTCGAAAACGTATATGAAAACAAGACAATTTAATAAAAATGTTAATCGCAAATATTTTTCATGTTTGTACTGTTAAACTTATGCGGAGCTAATTGCCAGATTTCTATTTACCTTAGATTGCTATAGACCTTGTAAGCCATTAATTATTAACATTGTAAACACGTGCAAGTGCTAAGTTTGCCCATCGTACAAAAGCACAATTATCGAAAAAGATAACGTATTGAGCCAATGTGGAGAAATAATGTATTGGTTGCACATCATTCAGGGTGGGAGGTCACTCACGCACGCACAGGTCTGAATGGCGACAGCTGACAGAAGCACGGGCCGTGTGGAAATAAGCAGGTACTTAGCGATCTGTCGCAAGAACTTCCATTACATACATTTTCTCAAATACAATAAGCTCGTTTGCTGTTACGTTGAGTTAATGACAAGGTCTAGGCTTTATGTCAATCTAGTTGCGTATTATGAAACCTCATTTAATGTCCCTCCTATCCATATCTCTACTGTATTAATCTCAACTATGCTATTATGATCTTTGAAAACCACTTAAGAATATAATTTTAGCAAGTTTGTTTTAACAGTTTAATGCCTTAAGTTTAATTCAATCATATATTGAATATAAATTTGTATATCCATGTATATAAGTATGTATAGTGCAAGGCTGGATCCTTCGATAAGCTATCTGCTACGGACGGTACTCCTCTCCATCGTCCTTAATGTAAGGAGTGTGATCTAATACAATTGTAATCTTAAAGCGACGATCGCAAGTAGGATTGATTGCTAAAAGAAACAACTAGTCTCTCTGAAAACCATCCATCACATTGACACCTTTATTTTTAATCATATTTTAAATACTCTCTCTGCCTACCCCGTGAGGGACTCGGCGTAATTTTATGCGTATTTGTACAAGTATTATTGAAAAAAACGTGTTTATGAAACTTTCTTAGGGGTGCCACCCATTTCTTCAATAGATATGGATGTTTAGATCGGAGGAACCACCTTTTTTTTATCCATGTGTGGAAATAATATTATCAATGTGTTTGACAAATTGAACTCATTTCATTGCTATTAAAGCATACTAACCAAGGGCAGCGCACGGCCTGACTGCTGTATTACCTAAGCGTTTGGGATACCCTGTTCAGTTATTGTTGTTGCTTTGCCGAATCTTCAACGTAATTTTCACAACCTTCTTAAAGAACCAATGCCGAATAGCGGAACTTAACACTACTACTAACTATTTACATAAGATACCAAAGCATCTATTGCGACTTGTGTATGAAAGGGAAGAGGAAAACTGCCGTCTTACCTTAGTTTTAAAGAACTTTATCCGTAGAAATAGAGCGTTATCGAGATGTCTTTGGAACCTTTACCTAAGGAAAAAATTTGTACCCACCTACATTTTGGTGACATGTTTGTCTTGCATGTGAGTGTGTATAAATCACACTAGTTAATGTAAGATATGTGAGCTGGTTGGAATGTGGCGGTGGTGTATGGTGGTCGGGTGGTGGCGCGTCACGTGTACTCGTCACGCGTGCGCGTGCCCAGCCACTTGCCGCCACCACCGCCACTGCCAGTCCGCTGCATCGTGTCGCCGCTATCGCTTTCACGTCGTGGTTATCGGCCCAGTGATAATCTGCATAGTGCGAACCGTTATTGAAAGCCACGGTACTAGTTTGTGCGTGAAGGCTACAATAGCGGCACTTTAATCTGATATTTATTGACCGAGAGATCGAATGAGGCTGTACTGTGAGGTGGCCTAAATCTGGATGCTAATAATGTGTGTAGATACCTAGCGAGCAGCGTGCATTAGCATCGTGATTGTTAAAATGTCACACTAGAAATTAATTTTGTATCTACTTAAAGGTATGGACGGCAGTGCTTCTTATATGAATACAACCTCTTGTGTAGAATGTTTGGGTATTATTAAAATAAATTGCCAATTTGAAGGAACAAACATCGTGAAATTAAAAAAGATTTAAACATTGCTGATGGGCGTGGGCTGGTGGCAGGCGGCAGGACGAGCGCGCCTCCTATCAATGATCAATTTTGGTTCCGGCGAGATTATCTTTCGATCGGAGCAATTTCTCTTCGCTCTTGCCCTTGATAATATCAGGAGAACAACGGTTTGCATCGTTCTGCATAATTATTAACCAAGAATTAATCCCTGATTTCACTGTGCGGGCATGACTGCCTCTCTGCACATTATTTCCGATGATGATTAAAGACTATCTGATTACATACATTGGCACATTCATTAGGGTCCCTGGTTCCTGCAAATACGTATCATGATATCTGGTAGGTACGAATGTGCTGTAACTGCAATAACAAGTAAACATTAGATAAATAACAGAAGATGAGAAAACAATAAAAAGGGGAACACGGATCTCAAGAAGGTTAGGTAGGTAGAGAGCGAGGCAATCACAAACAATTTTCTATTACTATTTCTCATTGGACATATTCCGACAACAAACACGATCGTCCCGAGTGCCGTGGGAATGCCCCAGTCGAGTAACGGACGGACGGACAAATGATGTTGGGCGATCTATTGCCTGTAATTGATGATGACTATTGTACGCTTTTGAAAGAGCCACGAATGTTTGTCTTCGTTCTGTTACCTTCTGTTTGTTGTTGCTATTGTTAATCTTGGACTTGTTACCTTAATTCGCGCGCTATTATACAGATAAATGCTCGTCGTGTCAAGATTAATTCTTTCTCTTTTGGGTAGGTACAGTCGGCATTCTCAGGTGCCGTTAATCCACTTGACATAGTAAACATGCTTCAATTGGTTGTGTAACTCTACTGACGTAGTATAGTTGCGTTGCATCCCCGCTGTAAGCTTTGCTTAATTTGGGACTAGGTCAATTTGTGTGGAATTGTCCCAGGTATTTATTATTTATTTATTTATTATTTTAATATGTACCTACAATTCAAAAGCTTGAATATGTTATCTCTTCGCTTACAGAACACTATGAATTAATAACTCGTGCAAATGTAGTGTGACTTGAACGATCGACGGCTTTATTCAAGTGCTGGTCGAACAGTAGGCGAGTGGTGATAAATTTAGAAAATGGCGGTGAGCGCAGGCGCCTACGATAGCTATCAGCTACATGAATCAGCGACGTCGCATCGCATCGCGGCCACCCGCGCCTCGCCATAGACTCCGAGCTCTCTGTAGTCCAACCCCCACCAACCTGACTGCACGAGCCCTGCAGCTTTTTCCAATAATTCTGCATGTATGACTTAGGTCCATGCAATTTAATGATGAATTTCTATAGCTAGCCTGCAATCAGACAATGTTTACGTATTCATTGTAAGTTTTGAGCCAAAGACCCCGTTTGTCGGTTGGGCTGCGAAGCAGCGGGAACACAGTGAGAGCCCCACACAGATACGAACGTTCTCAGAACATTGCCCATTTTGTAATGGACATCAATTCTGAGCCAGTTTGTAGGTACGTATAATTTGTCCCCGTTCTAGATCCGCAATTGTTACTGTGGACATTCCCACTTGTTCTATGTTCACGTGAAGTAATTCTTCTTAACAAGAGTATCACTATCCTAGTTAGTAAATAATCATCATCATTTCAGCCTACCCTTTTCCACTGGTGAACATAGGCCACTCCAATCGATGCAGAGCGATTTTCACCAGGTCGTCGGTTCATCTGGTAGGTGGCCGTCCCTAGTTATTATCTATAATTTATAGGAACCTTATATGAAGTAGATACCTTTCTAACCCATTTGTATCAACGGTAGATACACGTATGGGTTAGCTAGTACTTATTATAATAATAAAAAAAATGAGCCGTCACGGGACGCCTGGCATATGTGAAACATCGACATTATTTTGTAAAAGTAATATGCAGAAAAGAACAGATTGTGATAGGAACTAAATATGTCATAATGATAAAATAAAAAATTACGTTTTTTTTTCTAGATAACGATGACTATTTATAAACATTTATTTTCATTAAATACAAATATTTACGAATTTATTTCAAATCGTAACTACTTAATTCGTAACGTCGTCGACTTCGGTAATAGTTATATTCGATGTTTCCTCTGAGGACGGTATTACTGTGACAATTGGTCGATGGTAACTGAAGTATGGCGACGCGTCGCCACGGCATGCGTCGCCACGCCAGAAATCGGTTTTACGTGCGGCTATAGACGTTTCACATCAAAAACACACATTTACAAAACAAACAGAAATTACAAAAAACATGTATGCATGTAGTAGGCACAATAGGCGGCCTTATCGCAAAAGCGATTTCTACCAGGCAACCAGTGTAGAGAGAGATAACAAACAGAGAAAGAAAAGATAGGTAGGTGTGACAGTTGAGAGGATGAAATATAAAAAATTATTATAATACTATATAAATAATAGGCAACCTACATAAATAAATACGAAACATATACTTACATAACATACAAACAATAACATCTACATGTATACCTACATATGAACAAGTTAAAAAGAGAAATAGTGTTCAAATAAAGGCTTTTTGAAGAAGATTCATGTCTGTGCAAGTCTGATGTTCTGGGGCAACGAGTTCCAAAGACGGTCTGGTTTTACGGAGTAGGCAGGTTGGAAAAAAGAAACTCAAAGCATCAAGCTCAAGGCAAAGCATTCAAAGCTCCATTATTATAGTACAGAGGTATATATAATGTACCGACATCACACGTCATGTCAGACATCTTTTATTATTTTAATGTGAAAATTTAAAATTATACGCATTATTTTAATCATAAGTTTTATTATTCATTAATAAGTATTCATTTATTTTTAATTAAAATTAATTAAATATATATCACATTATTATTATGGAATGGACAGTTTCAAATATAGTTAGATAGATGCGTACCTACCTAAACTATAGGTGTACCGAATAAATAAGATGACATGTCAATTTATATGAAACACTACATACAAAAATAATTAATATTCTAATGTTTTTTCGAGGTATTTGCATGTTGGTACACGAGCACAGACTTGTTAACATAAAATCATTTATTGATGTAGGTATGTCTGTGATATAATGTATGTCTATAACCTGGAACAGCACAGCGTCTATCCACTACGCTACATGTATGTATTAAAATTAAACCCACTAAGAACGAGATTCACTAACCTCTGGATCAGTATTAACACAAAAAATTCTCAACTAAGGCGGCTCATTAAAAAAATATCTATGAAAACGGAAGAACAGACAAATAATACGTAAAAAAATATTAGGATTCCGATTAACCGGTATCTACCTACACAGAAAAACGCTCCAGTTTATGTTTACTTTAATCCGGTCCTCGTGACTGTACGTTACGTATCAACGACCAATAATTACAAAGGTCTACAATCAGGCGAGCTCCTCAAAAGCTTTTAAATTCATATTACTGGCTACGTTAATTCAAGTTGGACTACAATAATAATAATAATAATAACACACATAGTGACATTTTACACATACACTTTCAGATATGGGTTCAAAACGAAACAACGAGAGGTGTGATAAATTAGCATGACTGATTTACGACGTCGATAGGCCACCGCCCAGAGATATGATAATTATTACGCCCACACCTACGCCATGAGCAAACATAGGTACAACTTCACGTCAAGTGTTACTTATGTAAGGACATATCTATCTTTATCATTTTGTAAGGAAGTAGGTAATAATAATAAATCTGAAGGCCTCACACAACTCACTGATCTTAAGCCAATCAGAACCAGTGAGCGGCTAACGGCTGTTATCCATCCATAGTTAGAAAACATCCTCAGTCCAACCAAATTCACTAATATTTTAACTTTGGGACTAGTTAATTATGATTAATCGCCATGATACCTATATGATTTCCAAAGTTAGTAATTAGTTTGGAGACTTCACGAATACGTTGATCCTCGTTAAGAAACACGTCATTTATACGGTTAGTACATGATAGTACCTAATATGGGATCTATTCACAACCTTCTTGACGAACTCTATTCTGAACCTCAAGAGAAGTTCATTATGAACGAGCCCGTTTGTCCTCATAGTAGCTGCTCTATAACAACAACTTGTTTTTTTAAGATACACGTGTTATTCTCCCGCCTTTATAAGTAACTGGATAATTCAAAATTATTTCAATTAGCTGTTGATTTCAATTCAGCGATAGGATCTGGTTGTGTGAAAAATTATGGATTTAAAGGCCTGGGGGCGTGAGCGCTCCGGCCATTAATTTCCTTTTGTAAATATTGCCTCAATACCATACGATTGTTTCGCGATTTATTGCACTCTTTTTACATTTTATACCGAAGCGAAAGCAATCATAAGGAAGAAATCAGACGTGACAAGGAACTTTTGTGCCTTATCCTCCAAACACCTTAGGCATTGATTTAATTATGAACGACGATTCGGCAAAGCAAACATTAGTACGATGACCACCATTTTGTTTTTTTATAATTAATAGTTATCTAGGTATTTAAAGTACAAGAGTGCATATAGAGCTCGTATCAGAAGGCGTGACCCTAACTTTTTGAAACTCTTGTTTGAAAACTCATTAAGCATCCTATCTATATCTATATAAATATAATAAAAATTTAAGGGATCGCTGTCCGTATATGGAAGATATATGAGAAAATATATTATTGGGACCTTTATCAACGCAAATAGCACCCAAAGTACTCATTATTAGAATGTTGTCTGTGCGTTTGTGCACGCTAATCTCCGAAATGGCTTATCCGATTTAGATGTGGTTTTCACTAATATATTGTGATAAGCTTCACATAACATATCCAATATAAACCAAAAGATTTATCCAAAAATGCTGCCCAGTCACTATTCCACGCGGACGAAGTCGCGGGCACAGCTAGTTATAATATATCCTCACGCCTTCCCACAAGGGTCCCCGAAGGAGTCATCACACAAGTCCACTTTCCGCCAGAGATATATTTTAGGTGCCAACGTGACAAATGGCGAGTCTATCTCCGTTACTCAAGCACAACTATCCATATGCCCTTGAATTTAGTATCTTTATAAGAAGTGTGTCTGCCCCTAATACTGCTGACACAGTAAGTCGTGCCTGCATCAATTGCGTATTGAGATGAGGCTTCTGAAAACGCAAGCAATCGATTAGGTATTAGGATCGTATGCCATATACATAGGTACATATGAAAAAAAGCAAATCAATAAAAAGTTTTCTGCAGATTCTTATCAGTAGTACATATCGGCGTTGCCATATTAAACAATAGTTATCTTAGTTCTAAATGAATACTAAGTTATGAGCAATCAGTTACAGAATCACTTCGATCATTTAAAATCATGAACATGTTGTGTCCGTACATGAATCGTAGCAGCATACGTCGATAATTCAACTGGACAAGAGATCTTATGGACAATTTATATCTGAACATCGCACACTGTAATTATTGGAAGTTAAGTGCGCACGCCACTGTTACAATTAAACTAGCGGTGCATTCGCCAAATAATAAATTACACAGATTACATCAACACAACTCATCGGTACTGCAGCGACATTCATCGTGTTACAGTTGTGTTTAATCGTCCATATTACATAAAATATGGACGATGGACTCGCCATCTGTCACGTTGGCACCTAATATACCTCTGGCGGAAAGTGGGTGTGTGGGTATTACCTATACACCTCTGCCTACCCCTTCGGGGACCCTTGTGGGAAGGCGTGAGGATATATACATAAAATAATATTTTACATACAAAAGGCGATTAATTAAATATACAGTACTAATAATGTTGGCTTGAAGACATGGACGCCGGAAGCAATGTAAAAGGGATACACTTGTACCCGCCCCCTATCGTGAAGATAAAGTTATTGTTCGATAAAATTTTTACGAGCAATATCCCACGTTTTTTTTTTTTTATAATTTCATTCCGTGTAATACATGTAGATGCTGGCACCCCTCTGAATCAGCGTCTGTACCTGAAGTTACGGTCACTGTAGGACAGATATATGATTTAAATATAACAATATTTTTTTAAGTAAAAAAGAACTGAGAAAGAGATAGTCACTTCGCTCTCTTGAAAAATAATTATGGCAATAGCACGTCATGTGTGTATAATTAATAAAATTCGTCAATGAAAAAATAAAAGTCGTCCCATTATTATTACGGATGTTATGTTACACCTATTAGCGGTCTAAACAATTTTACTTGGGATCATTAAATATAAGTACTTCACAGCCTTAAAATAAACCGTAGATAACATGCGACACTGTAATACAATTATTTTTTTAAACAATAATGTCTACGAGATTACACAAATGCTTTGTAAATGCGATCAAATTATGTGTTTAAGATTCGGAAATAATTCCACGTTAACAATTAATACATTATTTTCATACCATTAGATACCATACCATACCTTATTTATATATTTCTCTTTGAAATAAATAGAACTCTTTAGCTGATAATGGCGAAGAAATGAATGCTAGTGGTTAAGATATATACGGAGGATAAATGACTGATAAACAAGTGTCTGAAAGAAGAAGCAGAGAAAAAACACATTTTGAACTACCTAGATAAAATCGATCAACAATTAATGTAGGAGGCTGGATATCAAGGCTACTCGAAACCAGCGAGCACGCATGATGACACTTATTAGTAAACTAGCTGTCCCGCCCAGCTTCGCTCGGGTGAAAAAGTTAAATTGCCCGTAACACGATCGCAGCGCCACCTATTGGGTCCAATTGTAAATCTAAATCATTCTCGAATCTAGCTTAAGACACACAGAAACACACAGAAAGCTTCGCCCGGGTAAAAAGGTAAAATTCTTGAAACTCGATCGCAGCGCCACCTATCGGGTCCAATTTAATATAGCCTATGTTACTCGGGAATAATATAGCTTTCCAAAGGTGAAAGAATTTTTGAAATCGGTCCAGTAGTTTCGGAGCCTATTCATTACAAACAAACAAACAAACAAATCATTCCTCTTTATAATATTAGTATAGATGAAGCTAAAGAGCTGCTTAAGGTGTGCTGATATGTAGGTATTAACTATTGGAAATAGGTAAAGAGGTCTTCTGACTCTATAATTTACAATACAAAATTACAAACAAATGCTGACGTTGTGTGGATCACGGACACCATTTCCTCCTTCAGACGAACCAAATACCCCAGTATTGGGTTCGTTAATGCGTTTAATTTTAATTACGTTTTTTAATGCGCGTGTCGACATATAAAGCTATATCTGACCATTTTTAATTTTTTTGATCTTTTATTTAACTGGTTTTTCTTTAACGCAAATCTGTATTGAAAAGAGTGGCAGGTTTTTATTTCGCGTACACATACATTTGTCCAGAGCAATAAGTATACATCAGTACATCAATACTCTTATACACTTTACACACACATAATACTATGACTTGTTGTTCTTATCAAAATTACATAAACGACTTTGTTCATGGTTCTACAACAGGCATGCCTAATTAATTGTAAAATAATTGTAAAATAATTTACAATATTCCAATTTTAACGTTAATATTCGAGTGCGTTATATTTGCCTGTTAATTGTGTTTTAAAAGGTTCTTTACCTCACTTCTTAGCTATTACATACAAACAGATATCCTGGCTTTGCCATTTAGTTTGCTATAGTTCCTCGCGTGATTGATACTTGTCGGAGGCAGCGACGAAATTCCTAAAGTCCTGTCGCTTGCGTACGTAGTCTGCACACTTCTTCACTAACCGCACAAACTCTGTCACGTCGAACGAATAGTTCGTGAACTTTGCATGAGAACCTCCTCCCGGCCCGTGCCCCTGTACAAGTTCAATAAAAAAATATAACAGACAGTAATCTAATTTAATATACCAAATTCGACGACTGTCTTATTTGTCGAATTAGAAATAGTCCTCAACCTACCCAGTTGTCATCGCCGCTAAATCGCACTGCTCTCTGGTGAATTGTGGGTTTCTAGGCCTCCACAGGTTACTACTGTACTGGCAGGAGAGGGAAACATCATGCTCCTTAGACTTCTAACACAGCCAACTCTCCGTATCCGGTCGGTAAAGTACGAGTGATACTTAGCAAGTAAGTTGATTTACTAAATTTTATTTATTTCATTTCATGAAGAAAGATTGACGAAACAGATATACAAAGCAAAAGTGTGTGCAAGAAGAGGCAGAGGAAGGCCACGTTCCAACTACTTGGATCAAATCGATCGGACGCTCAAGGACGGGAACGTTAAGAGTACTCGAAACCGACGAGCATGTATGAAGAGACTGATGAATGTGGACGAAGCGAAAGAGGTATGTAGGTCTAGAGAGAACCGGCGCTCTATACTATCTGCCTACCCCGTTAGGGACTTGGCGTGATGATATGTATGTATGTATGTTATTAATTTCATATCAAAAGCCGCTGAGTTGGTCACTAGATACAATACGTCTTCCGCGCTGTGCCTACGTTAACAAGGACTTATTGACGCATTATTTTCATCATTATTCAAGTGTGAACGGGACAGATTTTTAGATATCATATATATGTATTTACCTATCTGTCTCATAAACATACTTGAATTGTGATTGCAATATCACGCCGTGGCCAGGACCATCCTGAGGTATGTACAACTAAAACCATTTACCTTGTCCTGTTGCACCAGTTTTGTGTTGTCTTCCCAAGTGGCATACATGAGACCTCGAAGTCTGGCTAGATCGTAATAGCAGTTTGGGTCCTCGCAGTTGTAGCTGGAATTTCCAGTACAAACATTTTAAAAGTTACATTGCGTTATTTTATAAATTTTCTTTCATTTTATTAGACGACATAGTTCGCGTTCTTCAAAGCAGTGCATGTGATTTTCGCATAGATGACAACGCGCCAAAGAATACCGTGAAAGGTCATAGTGTTATAAAGCGTCTATGTATCGCGGTAGCTGTCATTAGATGAACCAATACTCAACACGTTTGTATAAAACTAGTTGTGCCCTGCGATTTGACCCGCGTAAAATAATACTTTACTGGAATTCATCATAAATTTTCAGCGTTTTTGCAACATTTTCCATTGATGCTCACTATAAGTAACGTCTGCGAAACAACTCGCCTGACAGCAAACACTTATCGTGATATATGGGCGTTTGTAGGATGGGACCAATGTAGCAACCCATGCTGACTATATGTATAGAACATCACTGATCTAATAGCAAAAGTGACGAAGTACCCAGCTTCAAGTATAACAATGTTTTATAAAGTTCTAGAAACAGCACTAAACATAACTAGTTAAGTTACTATTTAATACTAATATTCCTTAGGCACGCACGCACGCTTCAATTATTAAAGGGAGACTAATAAATTATGCTTTGCCTTCTTGAAAGATACTGCTTGTTTAGCACCAGAGCCATACATGTATGACTTGTAGAGAAGCAATAAGAAATAAACAAGCTTATGCGACCAGGGAATCAACTCTGCAATAGGCAACACATTAAAGCAGAGGCACAGAGGCTATTATACAAAGTTACCTATGGGTTAACAAACATATTTTGTTTGTTCGTAAAGTTTTAGAGTATAGACTTCAGACAGTTGTGTGAGTATTTTACGGACTTACACTTCAAAAACTGCTGCCCAATCTGGTAGGAAAAGTAGATGTGTGAGACCTGCCCCATGCATGCCTATAAACACATCTGTGTTATGGGTGATCTCAAGCTGCTCAGTGAACAGCACGCTCCTGTCGTACACCACTCTCTGCACCTCATAGCCCTTGTCCTTGGACAACGCATCCAGTATCTGCCTCTCATTAATGATTGACCTGTATGTAGTACCCCTCGACAATAATGTCACTCTCACTTTGTCATTCCTTCGTGGTTTCTGTCTAATGGCCATAGAATGTAACATGTGTTTCGAAAATGCATGAAATAAACCGCTCCGTTCACAACCGTATATCTGTAATTGAATCATATTGATGAATTAAACAGATTGCAAACAATAATCACATAATAAACAGGTGTACATTAGTACAATACATTTTCAGACACATTGTATAGCATAATTTGATACCAGGCTGTACCAGAGTTCAGATGGTGAATGACCAATTATAACAAAATTTCAAGACATGTATTTTGTATAATATTAATTTTAAGGTTGCTTAGTCTGTTTCTGGGCTTTGTGTTCAGTTTGGGAACCTTAATTTATCCCATTACTTTGTCACTAACTATATACCTATAGATATTTTATAACTTAATATACAAATATTATTTAGCCTTATTGAACTTACCAATGGGGTATTGTAGAAGAGACCAAAGATCATTCTTGGCAATAGTGGAAACACAACATTTTTAAAACATACAACTTTCCCTCGAAATTGTTTCAAGTCCCATATTGGATTTGCTGTAAAAGCTTTAAAGGCATCTTTGAATGCGGAATCATATGTAAATGTCTCCCAAACTAGAATTTGATTATCTCTTGAAAAGGTTGATGGATGTGTGGAGTTCACATGAAGAGATGCATATAAGTTGAAGAAGTCACAAAAATGGTGATACATGTTCACACCTGCAATCATCAAAACATGAAATAATACCTAAATGCTAAAAGTATTATAGCTTAGGTTTATATATTTTTTAAATATTGCTTACTTGCATCTAGCTTCATTATATATGTTGGTTTCTCAATTATTATATCACACATTCCATCTGCAATTGGTTTTTGAGGAGTCTTTATAAAATTAACCATTTCTGGAGCCCAAGACTGCAGTGCACTCATGTGTTCAGACTCCTTTTTGAGTCTTTCAGTGTAAAAATTGCAATGTCCTCCTGAAAAATTATAAATACTCAGCTTATTACTAGGAACAACAAAACCATAATTTTTCACTAAAAAAGTTTTTTATGAACCCGTTGGACAAGTAGCGTCTATTGGTATTCATCATGCATTTCTTTTAGTTAGTACTCAGGCCCCACTTTTACACAATTTTAATTTATGAATAAATAATTTAATCCTGACCAAAAAACCTAAATTGTTTGTTCTTATTTGTTCTAATCTATTAAATTTGTAGAATTATGTAAAGCAATCTTATTTAGAATACACATTTCTTTTATAACATGAAATAAATAAATTTTTTTGGCCTTTGTGCAGCAGCAGGATGTACCAAGATAGTTTGTTAATTTTGAAACCTTATTACTTAATAGTATTTAAGTAATAAGGTTTCAAAATGAACAAACTATATAATTCTATATAAACTCATCTATAAATACAATTAGACTATACCTATTTGGCCAGGCCCAAGGATATCCATTTTATAACGCAAATTGTCTCCACGCCCCACTAATCCTGTGAAATTCAGCATCATATTTCTGCCCCTACAAAACCTAAAAAGAGAAGTATGGTGTATATCAGTGTTTTTTCAGTATAAGCAGATGAATTACAATTACATTTCACTCAATCTCCTCATACAATGTTGCTCTAGAAGTGATCTCATTTTCTAATATAACTATCAGAAAATATGTAGTGCCAAATATTAAGAATTTTCTTTACAGCATTAAGCTTACATTTACTTAAAATTATTTATTCAGGGGTCCCCAGGGAGGTGCATCCCTTGATCTCTTAGGGCTTCTTGTTTTATTATTATGTAGAGGTAAAACTGTGAAGTAAAATTCTTTTGGGACTTATATAAAACACAAGTATATGTATATATAAAAACTACCTTAAATATTTTGAGCATTCTAATGATGTGTCATCAGGATATGATGCCTCACACATAACCATCAAATCCTCTATTTGTTCCTTCACATAACCTGTAAGCAGTAGAGTTATAATTATAAAGCAATTTTGTGGCACATATAACAGTCCTACCGACAGTCAGACCACTCAGATAAACATGAGGGGACTCTAAACAAAATACAAATACATGATTTAGGGATTGATAGTACATTCCTTATACTTAACTCATGAAATTTAACACAAGATGGTCTTAACCAAGAGACTTCCTCATTACACAGTCACATATAACTTATGCAGTATAGTAATTCTATAAGAATAAGGTTACCAAGACCCTATAAGAATTGCATGTGCTAACAAATGAAATGAAGAGTGCATTAATTCTTTACACAGCAATTCCTATCAATATCAACATAATGTCAGCAGAGCATTGCAAGTGTAGGCTTTGAGTTGTGTTATTGCACTCCCTTATCACATAGCAGGCTGTATGCTTGTTGCTACATTTAGAGTACAAAAAACAGTTTGTTTGATTGTTTTAGCAGGTGGGATGGAACCCACAGCTTTCATGAATTTCTTTCATTTTTCAATACAGAAGGCACTAAAAATGCAGTAAGTCAAAAGGCACTTACTTACCAAAATCAGCTTGAGTATAAAATGTATCATACTGAGCTTCCTTAGATTTAACCCAACCTCTATGATCTCCAGGACAATTTGGTTTCACATGATAAGAGTGATCCTTGATGCAGTGGCGCTCATAGCCCCAACAGGCTCCAGTTCCAATCATATCTTTATAGGCACAGTGAGGATCATCGCTACAGGACTTGGCAACGGTGGGAAATGTATTAAAAACATACCTCACATGATCAGGTGGGATGTTTAAATGTTTATAAGTTATCGAATTTGTGTTTACTATTAAAACTAACAATAACCATAATAGAGTCATCATGTCACTGAATTTGGTTGGCATTTGGCACTATTGTTAACTTAATTCTGCTTGTTGTATAATTTGAATATTCGTTTCGTTGGATGTAATCACAGAGCACAGAGACCAAAGATGACCATTTATACAGAGACACAGAAGTCAGAACACAATAATATCCATTCCAATGCAAATAGAAATAACATGACAACCGGGCGGGCCTGAGATTGACGCAATAAGATCAAGCTCGTCGCCAGGTCGTCATTACTCCACTCCAACATTAATATTTTTAAGGTTGTCGATGTATGTATATTCCTTGTTTTAAAATTTTACATAATACAACAAACTTTTACTATAAAAGACAAATAGCACTGTTATTCGAAAATTAATATCTCCAAATAAACATTATATATTTTATTCCAGTGTCACCACTGTGCCATTGTCTAACGGTTTTCCATGGATTCATTAGATATACCTATGTGATGACGCAAATAGTTACCATAAAACTTTACTAAAATGGCAAGGCAAGGTGATTTCTTAAGGTACTCACTACCCAGTAGGCGCAGTCCATTTTTGTATACTACTAGAACTACATACAGATCAATTACGGAGCCGATATGATATCCGAACAAAGCTAACATAACTCTGTGGCCTCCTTGAGTGCTATGCTACCGATTCTCGTAACCAGATGTCACTACTAATTTCGCGCCTTTTCCGGTATCCGGCTGTTTTGTATACCACGTGAACAGCATCCACAAGTTAGTGATGGGTCGTTGACGGTTTTTCCGTTAACGAAACGTTAACGTTGATTTAAGTTTGTCAACTAGTTAATCAACTAGTTAAATTCGTCAACGAGTTAACGTGCTACTAATGTCAACTTGCAACGTAAACCGTTGATTCATTGAACGGTTTTTATTCAACGATTGCGCGTTAAATTTTAGAAACAATTTGGTTAAATTTATGTATTGGAAAACGTTTGATTGATGGTTCTACTAAGATTCCCTTCATACTTTCTCTTCAGGCTTAGGACTGACTGAATAGAATATAATTAGCTATAAACCATATTCTACTCAGGCGTATTTAAAAGATCATCTGATTCTATATACACACATATATTTTTTTTAAGTTTTTTAAATTGCTCAGCTCGTTGCGTTTGCGTTCTCGTTTATTGAACGAGACGCACAAGTTAAATTCATAAACGTCGTTGACGAATTCAACTAGTTGATTCATAAACAGTTAACGTTAATACGTTGACAGGAGATCAACGGTTGATTCAACTAGTTCGTTGATTCAACGCTCATCACTACCACAAGTTCTTCAACCAATCAGCTGGTAGGTTTGATGTCTTAAAAGTCAAGCCCGCCTCCTGTCTGTATCGTCCGTTTTAGTGATAGTGATAAACGAGTACTTCAATTTGTATTAAAATGGTTATGATCCATTATAGTAACACCTACGTGGAAAGACGTGTTTTATAAGTGATTTTTAGAGCGTCATAGTTAAAAGAATACGATAACTTACATCAAACCTAACCCAAAACAAAAGTAATGTCGCCATTTTGACCTGTGATTGGGGACCAAATCCTTAACCATTTTCTATTTTAACTTGTTTATTACTAATTAATAACAGGTTACGGTGAGACTGAGATCCCTTTATAAATGGATGAACAGTTTGAAATGCGAAGAAAATGTCTCAAACAAATAGTACTGTAAATTTTATTATACACGACGCTAATGGTTAGCAGCTATGTTCTTTTCGTTATTTTTAGTTTTTTTACAGGTATATCTAATTCTAGATTTATTGATTCTTGTAATACAGTCACTGAATTCTAGGCCTCTGATCTGTGCTATTATTATCAGTTTTCACGACGTACAGGTGACAATACGTATGATTTTAGTTGATACTGCTGATGATCCAGCAAAGTTTTGCTTACAATAGTAAGCCTTAGTCTTCGAAGTACGATTATGAGTGCGGTATTAATTACAAGTAAATCAATCTCTATCAACATTATGAACAAATATAATGTCTGTCTTCTCAAGCCTATATAAGTAGGATAGCTCGCCACAATCTTACTGCAATTAAAAGTTATCATTCAAGCAGTATAACCTGGGGCTGGCTGTTTCTTTAAGTAAATATTTTATTTTTAGGTCAGCCGCAAATGGTGAAAGTAGTACAGAACGGGAAAAATCAGTCCCCTGCTCAAATAAAAGCAAAACCTAAAAATACACCTGTAAAGGTTCTCAAATTGGCAACTGCCATTGAGGGTGTTAAGGTGAGCATATTTATTGATCTGTTGAAATTAGAATATTAAACACCATTTTAAAGCAATATTTGATTTCAATATAACTTACCATTACCACTTATATATATTACACCATATTTACTTAATTTTGTATTTGTCGCTCTGTTCATTTTGATGTCATAGAAATATACTAAGTTTAACTATTTAAACACCTTTATTGTCCACAATACAATAAATCACATACAATATTGAACAAGATACCAATACTGTACTTTATCTCCTTTTAGATGAATAATAAGTTATTTCCATTAATTACCTTTCCTTTTAATGAAAGATGCAAATATAGAGTTGATATACCAATAAAAAAAAGTTGCAAAAGGCAATTGGGTCCTAGCTTTAAGCAATATTAAGGAATATATAAAAGAAAATAATAATGGAAGATTTACAAAAGTTGTACTTTTTGATTAATTAAAATCCATAATATATTTTTTTTGCAGGCTCCAGTGTATCGAACTGTTAAACTGACAGGCCTTAAATCTGCATCAAGTAAGTGGTACTTAATATGCAACAATGTACCACAATGCTGACCATGTGGAATGATATATGTGTATTCTTATTTTCAGAGTTCTTGCAGGTGCCTGTTGAGAGTTTTCAAAATATTATACCTAAAGTTGAACCTGTTGATCCTGAAGAAGACGAAGTAAGTATTTAACTTGCAGTAATGTATGTAAATAATACCAAAAACAGTTTGTTCTCTACCTTACCCTTAAAATTCAATCAAGTTTCAAGTATTGTGATGTGAGTGATAAGGTATTTTAAACATGTATTGAACTGCAATGCTATTTTTCAGGTAGAAGAACAAGAGGCCCTTACTGAACTAAAATTTATACAGCCTGCAGGTGAACCCACGCCTGCAACATACCCTGAGAGTTCCAAGACTAGTGCTAATCCATCACTTGGCTTTAGCACTGTTATGACGTCTAGACGACGCCATGACTCCGACAATGACCCTCCAGTTGAATAGTAAGTAGTCTAACTAATAACAAGTTCTTTTTTTTTTTGTTTTATGGAAATAGTTGTATAAATAACTTCAGGTTCCACAGGCACAGCAAAAGAAACATCAAGTAAAAATTTTTATCATATCATCCATCCCATACATTTTCATTTGATTGTTATTTTTTTAACTTGATAGTATATATGAACAAATCAACTGCATCATTTCACCCTTTTATAATTTAATGGTGTAGGTCTATACAAACCACTCTCAAACACTTATTTGTCATAAATCCACTTTAGGTGTTTAATTACCTATGTTGATATTGAGTAGTTTTTTTCTCTGCTTTCATTGCTTCATATATAATCTAAAAGAGTTTCTATCTCCTTTCTTATGATGACAGCCTAAAGAATACAGGATTGACTACTACAAATATGATGAATACAGGGTCAGCAATTTGCAAGTGTTATTCTTGGTGTTGCAAATATTTATAGACTACCAACCATCAGATGGGTTGTTCTACCTTTGTGGTTTAAAAAATACCTTCCTTTAACATAGTATTATAAGTTGGCTTAATATCACATATGCAACTGTACAAATTACATTTCCAGTACTACAAAGAGGCGTAAACATGCTGACAAAGTTGGAAAGGGTCTGAGACATTTTTCCATGAAAGTATGTGAAAAAGTTAGGACAAAAGGATTCACCTCTTACAATGAAGTGGCAGATGAGTTGGTATTGGAATTTGCAGCAGGAATGCATGGTACTGCAGACAGCCAAGTATGTATATACTGAAACTTGTTTGTGTAAGGATGTAGTCTAGCATTAAAAGACACCTCTGGCCCAGTGGTGCATGAAATATAATACAAGTAAATAATAATATAGAAGAGATGCCCTACTATAATGTGGTCACTACCAATGTGCTACTATTACCAATTACAACTCTGATGACAAGCCCCACTATAAGTATGTTTGACAATTGTTTTTACGTACAGTGCAGACTTCCATGTTTAGGATCAATTAACTTGGTGTGAGATTGTTATCATTCAGATTCTGTTGCAGTGTTATTAACTTCATAACATAATAAACGATGTTTAAACAATGTTTAGTAAAAATTAAATTCAGAGCATCCTAACATTACAGCAATATGACCAAAAGAACATACGTCGGCGCGTGTACGACGCCCTCAATGTTCTGATGGCTATGAACATTATATCTAAGGACAAGAAGGAAATCAGATGGCTTGGCCTACCTACCAATAGTGTACAAGAATGTACAGCTCTAGAAAAAGAAAAAGAAACGAAGTTAGAGCAGATTCAAAAGAAGACTCAACAACTTCAGGAACTTATTTTGCAGGTTAGACTTTGAACTGCATTTTCATATTGTCTTTTATACAGACTTAAAAATAAATAAAATATTTCAATCTAGATTGCATTTCGTATTGTATCACAACAAATAGAGAAAAAACCCTTTTCATAGCAATATATTTAGGTACCAAGGTAACAGACTGCATTCCTAAGATATGGCATATTTATATAAATATGTTATCACATGGGTAATACTCAAAATATACATTTGCTTTCTAGCATATCTCCTTTAAGAGTTTAATAGAAAGAAATAAGGAGGCAGAGAGTAAAGGTGTGAAGCCATCCCCTTCATCAGCCATTCACCTGCCGTTCATTGTCGTCAACACTAGTGACAAGGCATTAATAGACTGCAGTATTTCTAATGACAAGTAAGTCCTTATTTTAACAAATAAGCATGTGCCAAACGCTATGAAATATCACAACTGTTTCCCATGAACTCTTGTCCTTAATTTCCTTTAAGAGACACACACACACACACATTATTCCTCATATTATAATGCAGCAAATCTTGACTATGCCATATTTGGTATAAGATGTGATTTTTAATTAAAGAAGGAATGTTACATTGTCTAGCAATTGTCTTAAATTGTAATGGAATGGTTGGTTACCTTTCATAGAAATAGAAAATATTATAATTGCTTTTGCACGATGCAGAGCATTTCTGGTTACCTTATTCAAATATGTATTGGGAATGTAAAGAGTTATTAATATATGCAGGGATGTATGAAAATATTGATGTGTCAGAGCAGTTCTCTAATATTGCTTTACTTTTCAGGACAGAGTATATGTTTAACTTTAATAAAAGATTTCAAATCCATGATGACATAGACATATTAAAACGAATGGGTCTTCTGTTTGGTAAGGCTTTTATCTATACTTCTATACTAATATTATAAAGAGGAAAGATTTGTTTGTTTGTTTGTTTGTTTGTTTGTAATGAATAGGCTCCGAAACTACTGGACCGATTTCAAAAATTCTTTCACCTTTGGAAAGCTATATTATTCCCGAGTAACATAGGCTATATTAAATTGGACCCGATAGGTGGCGCTGCGATCGAGTTTCAAGAATTTTACCTTTTTACCCGGGCGAAGCTTTCTGTGTGTTTCTGTGTGTCTTAAGCTAGATTCGAGAATGGTTTAGATTTACAATTGGACCCAATAGGTGGCGCTGCGATCGTGTTACGGGCAATTTAACTTTTTCACCCGAGCGAAGCTGGGCGGGACAGCTAGTTATTAATAATAAACAATCATTCTAATGAAGTAATGGCAATTATATTCGACTATTCTAAGTAATTAACCTCAAAAAATATTGTTTCAGGGCTTGATAAAGGAGAATGTTCAGAGGAAGACATTGAGAGGGCCAAGAGTATGGTTCCCAAATCTTTGGAAACATATGTAGAACGTAAGTTTATAGGAATATCTAGGTCACGATTCCAACGTGAGATAATGGCATGGCACACCATAACAACTGGAGTGCCTCGGACCAACCGTAGTGACGCAGGTTCCGTAGTCCCAAGTACATTTTATTACTTGGCAGACTAATTCTCGTTAACCTGAAAAGCCAACTTAGCCGTGATTGTTTTTCTTTCATCATATATACTATAAATAATGCCATCCACGAAGACGCGCCCCACCTATTTCTAGTCGAGGGGGTCGCGAGTTGCGCTGAGTATGACCCCACTCTATTAATTGTAGTGTGCGTGTACACTCATAGGTAATCAGTGTGTACCGGCAATACTCAAACATTAGTGCAAGGTTGCACACTTACACTATAAACTGAGGAAGAATAGTGGGGCGCGTCTTCGTGGATGGCACACTAGCATGGTTTTTTTACAAATCTACAACGAATACGATTGTTTAGCCTATATTTTGTAAATTTAATCCTAAATCGAAAAGCGTTCTTTATAAACCCCCGAATAAGCTATCTAATGATATGACACACAACAGGAATGGCGAAAAAAAGTTTATCCCCGATTTACATATGTAGTAGTTATGTCATACCATACCAAAAGATTCTGTATTACCAAACGTTTCTGAGCTAACCCGCAGACGGACGAACATGGTCAAATTAAGTTCAATATATTATTGTTTTCAGAAATGGGTAGAGGAGTGATATCGAAACTGTCAAGTTTGCTAGAAGATGACGATGGCGAGGATGAGGCGGGCGAAGACGATACACTGGATGAGCCCGAGGCTGAGCCAGAGCCTGAGGGTGAAGACCCAGACTACAGTGATGACAGCAGTGACGTGGACGTCTAGTGCACGCCCTTTGGCGTCCCCTCGTTTCCATTCTGTGCACCTTTGTAATAGAACCATTCACCAACTTTGACCGATAACATTTCATGAATTTAAATGAGTTGTTACACAGTACAACATAATGGCATTATATTATATATCTAACGAGGTGCCACTGTTAATTATTTTACTAATATTATCTGGCAAATAATCAATGGAGTCAGCACCACTGTCGCGTTACGTCTGATCTGGTTATACACTATAATTGTTATTTGTTACGCAAAGGTAAGTTTATTAATATGCACTCAAGCTCAAAATTGTGTGAAGTATTATATTTTGATAACAGAACTATCAATAACAATTATTATTATTTCAATGTAAGGGTCGTGAGTGTGCATTTTATAAACTGGGCAATTTTTAAAGCTTGTTATTTGTTAAGGTATTATAAGTATCAGCTGGCATGCTTTATATTGTTATTCAGATTTCAAAGCATTTCAGAATGCATGAATTCAGAAAAATATATAAAATTTGCTATTTTCTATATTTTTTTAATACTTACATAATTAATAACTGTTCTATGAGAATAGTTTACATACAGAATAAAACATATAATTTAATATTAAATTAAAATTCCGCGGACTTTTCGCGAATTGAATGCAACATGAATAGGCACGTGTGTGGATTTGTAATTGCTTGCTGTTGAGGTAAATACTTCGATGGCCATGGTAAGATCTGGTTAGGTGTGAGAGTACACACATTTAGTAATATTCTCTAATAGAGTTGATCTCATTGTGTATTATAGTGTACTTTGTGGACTGATCCACTCAACCCATTGTACTACAGACCACCCGCGGTAAGTACGAAGTCTTGACTGACTGAATGATTGATCTACATTGCATGACAAATTGTGATTTGGCTGGATCCTATTCTCATGCATATTTCATTACTTGAGTCAATGTATAGTATTATTAATGCCAGCAGTTCTACTTGAATAGCAAATAAAAGAAATACAATCCTTGTATTATTTTATATTAAATAATAATAGTATGCCAGTTTCAATGTAGTTTTTCTTTTTTTTACGTATTAATAATTCACCAATGTTACTGTTTTTATACCATTGCGAAGACGACTATTGCAATAAATAAATGAGTTCAGATTAAAATTATTCATTTGCTGACCACAGTGGAGTGTTATTACATTATGGTAAGATGCCAGCTATGGTAAAAGGTATTTTTGCTAGTCCTAATTGGCGTGAGGATAATTATTAAAAAAAATATTTTTTTTAGAAGGTCGAGGCATAACGGGTTTCCCGTTCGAATTTGGAGCTACCCGACTGACTGGGGCAGGACCTCCAGCTTATAGTAGGCTAGCCAAAATTTTTTGTGTTGTGTTCCTACGCGATGAATAAGGATTCCAATAATAAGCTCCTTGGGAATGGGGGAAGATTGTTATAGTGTGTTAGCAGCAGAGGAATTAATCCGATTATACTGCCAACAGTACACCATTCCAGAGTGGCAACACGCAAGTGATACTACGGTATCGAGAGCGTAAATAGGCTACGATAACCATTTCCCATTAGGTTGGCCGTATGCTTGTTTGCCACACCTGTCTGTATTAAAAATATATTATGTATAGCAATTAGAATTTACTTGAGATAGATTTGAGAAATTTTCTAATGAACATACCAACAAACTTTGTTTTCACAATCAAAACTAAACCATATTCACGACGCCAATGCCTTTTGTAACTGCAACTTTGTATAAATCTGATGATTTAAGCACTAATATAGTACTACTATACTATACTCTTAATTCCATGATGAATATGCTGGTTTGTCAAACTTTACTACTTGACTTGGACTCTATTCCTCTGATGGAAATACAATAATGGTTTGTACATAGATTATACTATTTTATTTCATAAAATACTTTTAAATTAAGCTCATTACTTCAAGTCATCATCATCAAATATGTCTTCAAAATCTGAAAAGAAAAATGTTACACTTTCAAAGTATGAACTGTTGTTCCCCGTCAGATTAAATATAATGTGCATCCAATTAATTTTCAGTTGACTTTACTGAGAGAATAATTTTATGTGCACTGAGTGACCAAAATTATGTGAAAATTGATAAATGCAAGACTCAATCCTGCATATCATATACAGGCGGTGGTAAAGGTGTAGCCATGTTTTAAATAATCCCTTAATATATTGTTGGCAATGTGCAATTAAAATGTAAATCATCACCCTGAATCCCTCGTGGGATAGACAAACTCTTATGGTACTTGCTGCAGTGGCTGTCTGTTAGGCTAATTTATCACAGATGTATACATTTTTTTATTGTTTTCTAATGTTTGTAATTAAGAATCCTGACTGAAGAAAGTAAGAGAGATCTGGTAGAGTTCTCTGGGAATCCCAAGGTGGACTAAGGCCAGGGATGTGATGCATAGATCTTGCTTTGCGCAACACTTTTGCCCACTTTATTATATGGCAGCAATGCCTAGGTATATCAAAGCAAGCATGACATGACAATAGGATAAATGCAGTTGAGATGCATTCTCTTTAAAAAATGTGCAGGGTAACAATTTTATATTGATTCCGCAATAAAGGGTTTTGCAAAGCAAATGATGTGAAGAAGGTAAGAATAATAAAGGCATGTCACATTGGATGAGTGAAGAAAGATTGACAAAACAGAAATACATTGCAAAAGTGGAGGCAATGGGAGTCCACATTTTGACTATCACAAACAAATCAATTGGACCCTCAAGAATTTCCCATCCTCGGTCAAGAGTACTTGAAACAGACAAGCTTGTCTGAAGATACTGATGATACACAGGCATAGCAAAAGAGGTATGCATGTTTCGAGAGAACTAGTGCCTTACTCTCTGCCTGCTCCATTAAGAATCAGAACTGTGTGATGATATGTATGTATATATGTAATATAATTCACTAAAATATCCATGGAATAATTAACCTACCATTGAAGAAATCACCATGAACTGCTTTTTCATTTGCAGCTAAATCCATAAGAAGATTTGTAGGTCCACCTGCCTGTAAGACAAAGACAATAACACTATACAATTTAGAATAATTCGTAATTCCACTTCAAACTAACACAATAATAGAAGAAAATGTACTTTCAAGTGTTTCACACCAGAATTTCTCATTCAACTATGTTACAAGTTGATCATGTCTAATTTGTTCATTTAAATAATACATATTAATACGATTGATAAATACTTCTTCCAAATCCATATAGGGCCCAACACCTTCAGGGAACATTTCATCAGCAGCTACAGTTGGCTTCATTTTGCTAACAGTATCGTCAATATCTGTTAAACAAAATAAATTCGGCACATTTAGGTCACAATATGTTAATAATATTGGAAATAATCTAATAACTCAACATACACAGCTGATCTTTTTATTAGATGAGAGGATGAAAAAGCAAAATGCATCAACCAATCAAGTACAACGCGTGCTAGAATTTGATTTAACACATAACAACAACAGCTGATTTTGACAAATTATTCAACAAACGACGCAGTAAGTAACCGTTGACATATTAATAAGCATTGGAGCCTGAGATTGGAGCATTGGAGACCAAAGGGTAATAAATTACCACAGAATATAACACAATTATTTTTTGACAAAAGATTCGTATCCTATCCTACTATAGCACACTATTAATAAGGCCGGCCAGACATGTTGCTTCCTGACCTGATCAGGAGTTCATCAGGAATTTCACAGGATAACGTGCTTTCACAAACGCTTCTCTTTCAGTACGGATAGAGAAGCGTTTTTGAAAGCACGTTAGCTGTAAACGTTTCCCAATTAACAAAATCTACCTCGCCAAGTCCTTTACGTCTATGTTGTGGCCTCACACATTTTGTTTCGTAAAAAAGTTTTGAACCAGTGGTTCGTGCTCGAAGCTCGTTCGGCTGTGCCTTTGAATTCCTGATCAGGAAACCTGTCATGTAGTGCAGTAATGTTCTATTTAGTGGGTTTGGTTTATGGGTATTAAAATGAATACCTTTATAGAAGTTGTTTTATATAGTGGAAGTATTGAAATATGGCATTATATCATTATAATAAATTTTAATAAATTTGAATTAATAATAGTGTAAAAATTCTTAATAAATAATTAAAAAAAAGCGTGGGGTGCATGGTGTCAATAGTTCTAAATATTTTATTGATATCTGTCAATAAAATAGTTATATCTATAAGAATAGAAGATTTATTATTTCGACAATATCTTAAAAAGCACCCCTCGCTTTTTTTAAATTATTTATTAAGAATTTTTACACTATTATTAATTCAAATTTATTTTTTATTTTTTAGTTTAGTTTTCTGTAAAAAGCGTGTTTTTTTTTTAGTTTTTTTTTTTTTAAACTATAATTATTATTAACTTTTTAGTTCGATATTTTTCAAAAGGGAGCCAGAGAAACGGCTACGAGAACCAAGAAAGGCCGCAGGCGCGCTAATTACCCACGGAGAGTTACATACTGACATAATGTCATACAAGTGAAGCTAATAAAAAGCGTGTAAAAAGGAAGTTCATTTCACATATTTTCATTGGTATGATAAAGTGGTAATCTACGCAGTAAGTGCATTTGCGGTAGCGCAACTACATATGGACTTTTGCGTTTGTTGTCCTTTCTTCCCCTTGAGCCCAGTGGAACGAAGACCGAAATGAATAGTGTTTCAAGTTTTGCTTGTCTAGCAATGGTCTAATGTGCTTTATTCCTTTGTAGGCTCTTACGACATCTCCGGGAATATATGGAGCAGCGGCACATTGTAATTTACTTCGTTTGAAACGGTTTGTATTTCTTTGTAAGCGATTGAAGGTCCAGTATACCTGTCAAGACTAAAAATAGCAAAAGAAACTCGCCGAATAGCCTGTCAACAACAACAACGTCTTGTTATGGGGATGTCGGAAATGCTATAAAGTGTCGTATTTTCGTAAAATATCAATATCGATATTTTAATCAATATATATCGATATATATTTTTAAGTTGCAAAAACGCATGGTTATGCTTATTTTTTAGATGTGTAAGCTAAATTCATCGTATCGTATTACAAGACACGTTTTGGCTATTTTTTTTTTTTTTTAAATGTTCCATACAACACTTGACATGACATATAAAACAGAAATATACTGCAATGCCCAAATTTTCTCGCTCCGGCCGCCGTACCGAGCAGACGTGTGCTCCCACCGCTCCCGCGCTCTGCGCCCGTTACGACCGGCAGAAGCCACACCCGCCGCTACGCAAATCGCCACGAGTTAGCTAGCCGCTACGCACCGCACGTGGTGATTGTTGGTCGCCTTTTTCAAGGCAACAACAATCACAATTCTTGTTTCTCGACAATAATATTTGTCCCCTTCTGGGAAAATCCACAGTTTCGTGGTCACTCGGTGGAAACCAAACGGTGCCAACGAAACCGAGTGGGGCGCTGCCCCGTTGCGCTCTTAGCCTTGCCCCTTCAGGGTAAGGCTACAAACGGACGGGACCAGGTTCACCGGCCTTGGGGTCTACCCTAGTCGCGCCTGGTTATCACCCACCACCCACCCTACCTATCCCTTACCTCCTACCCTCCGGTGTTAGTTTGGGCACTGTCCACGGACTAGTGCTCTCTACACCGGAACTGTCAGGGACCCGCTGCACAATAAGACTGGCAGCGGGAATACAAGCTTAGGGCTCACACCATAGGCACACTCACCTCCCTGTCTACACCCGACAGGGAGGGTTCAGTACACACCCCCGGGTCAACCCCCCGGGGATCGGGTCCCTAACGTTTAAGTCACCAGGGGTTTCTTTACGTGTTTCTTCCCCTGGGCGACCGCGCCCCGAAACACGTTTCCCTTACCGCCTTGCCCTCCCACGTCTGCATCCACCATGTCCACAAGTGTTGACCCCCAAGCCTCACTGGCTTTTCTCGCGCGGCTCTTAGACGCCGTGCCCACCCTCCGACGTCAATATGACGAGTACACCCGCGATATAAACGCGGGTACCCCTACCGCCGAGGCGACTGCAGCGCTGGACAAGAGCGCAATCATAGCCGTCACTAACGAGGCCAATAAGTCTCAAGACCCCCTTGTCCCCCGAATCTGTCATTGTGGACTCCGAAATGGAGTCATTACAATCCGAGTCGTCCGAGGGCTCCTCGGACGAATTTACGCCCGTCACGGGCTCCAAGAAGCGCGCCAGACGCGCAAAAAAGAAGGAGGCTTCAACCTCACCTTCTCCCCCCACTAAAGCCCCCGAGACCGTGCCCGTGCCCTCCGCACAGTCCTCCACGGTAGCCCCCTCCCCGGCACCCCCTCTCCCACCCCCCAGGCCTCTCCGGAAGCCGAAGCCACTCAGGCTAGCCGGCTTTCCCCCGTCCCGCGACCCACGCGGCCCTCCTCGACGAAGGAGCGCTCGTGTCCCCCTATTTTCGTCCACACAAAGGCCAAGTGGACGGAAATCTCCGGTTGGTGCCAAACCAACCGCATAAATTTCACTCGCGCTACTGCCACAGCCGAAGGCATTAAGGTGCATCTCCCAAACTCGACCGAGTTCCGAGCCTTCACGAAGCTCCTGCAGGCCAGAAGTGTGGAATACCACACTTATGATCTGCCGGAGGACCGATTACTCCGGGTCGTCATCCGCGGCGTCCCTTGCGAAATCGACACAGAGTCGATCAAAGAAGACCTCAAGGCTCAGAATGTCGCAGTGAAGGAAGTGCACCGCATGCACCGACAAAATGCCGGAGAGGCATTTAACATGGTCCTCGCCATCTGCGAGAACTCCGCCGACGGTAAAGCCGTCTTCAAAATAAAAACCATATGCCACCTGTCTGGCATAAGGGTCGAAATCCCCCACAAGGGTGGCCCTATAGGGCAGTGTCACAACTGCCAACTATACGGTCATGCATCGCGTAACTGTAACGCAAAACCCAGGTGCGTCAAGTGCCTGGGTGATCATGGGACGAGCGATTGCTCTCGCCCTAAGGACCGCACTCTCGCCGACTCACCTCCGAGCTGCGTGCTATGCCGCCAGGAAGGCCACCCGGCCAATTACAGGGGCTGCCCTAAAGCCCCCAAACCCAGACCAGTCGTGGTAAAGAGGGCAGCGGCCCGCGAATGGCGTAACGCCCCCCCCGCGCAATCCGCCCCACCTCGACCTTCCCTGGCATTGGCATGATGGCATTGATGGCATTCCTGGCGGACCTTTTCTCCACCGTCAACCTCACAAGGGTTAACGAGATGGCACGAAGCCTCAGGGCCGTCCGAAAGGACCCTCTGGCCCTCCTCAAGGTGCTCGGCGACTACGCCGATGTATCAGAGTCCCTGGCTACCTTCTCGTCCAACCAATAATGGACTCAAACGTAAACAGCAGAGTCAAACCCCGATCGCTTTCAATTGGCTACTTTAATGCCAACGGCATTCACAGCCAAAAGGAAGAGATCGCCGCGTTCCTCCGCGACAATAATATCGACGTTTTCTTAGTGCAGGAAACCTTCCTGAAACCATCACACCGAGACCCTAGAATTGCAAACTACTGCGTAGTTCGCAATGATAGATCTCGATCCGCCCTCGGCGGTACTTTGATCTATTACAAGAGGTCCCTGCACTGTATCCCAATCCAACCACCAACCCTCTCCCACATAGAGACCTCGATCTGTCGATTAGGAATGACCGGCCATCAGCCGATCACGATAGTCTCTGCATACTGTTCCCCTGTTAACTCGACGGCCGATATCAAAGCTGATATCAAAGCTCTCATCAATCTCAGTAGCTCAGGTATTATCGCGGGTGACCTGAATGCCAAGAGCGATGCTTGGAACAGCCACTCACGAAATAACAGAGGACGCCAATTGGAGGACCTCAGCGGGCTCCTCCAATTCGACGTCATTGCGCCTATGCACCCCACCCACTATCCCGAGAATATCAAACACCGACCGGACGTACTAGACATTGCGATCCTCAAGAATGTAAACCTCCGTTTGCACTCGTTGAGGTCGCACGACGAGTTAGATTCCGACCACCGACCTGTGACCTTAGCGCTCTCTAGGCTAGGACTAGGCCCCCCGGACTCAGGTCAGTCCCCACCTCAGAAAAAGATAACAGACTGGAGAAAACTGGAGGAACTCCTCAAGTCCTCTTCATCTGTTCACTTAGATAGTATCCCGCCCCTCATAGAGTCGGCAGCCGACACTCAAAAGGCGGTCGATTCCCTCACAGCTCACGTACAGTCAGCCATGGACGCCTGTTCTCGACAAGTTCCGGTGATGGAAGACCATCGCTGGAAACTTCCCGACGACGTGCGTGAACTGGTGACGGAAAAGAACGCCGCCCTCCGAGCGCATAGAGCTCACCCGACTGAAGCGAACCGCACCTTTCTGAGGTCACTCCAGCGCAAGCTGAGATACCGCATGAAAGACCTGCGAGACGCTCGCTGGAACAAGTTCCTAGGGGAACTTGAACCGAGTCACTTGGCCTTTTGGCATCTCCAACGAAAACTTAAATCAGACAAAATCTCGTCCATGCCTCCACTCTCTCGTCCAAATCAAGGGCCCGCCTTTGACGACGACGAGAAGTCCGAGTGCCTGGCCGACAGTCTCGAGGCTCAATGTACGCCCAGCACCTTGCCGGTAGATCCGCGCCATCTCGATAAGGTGGATGCCGAGGTCGAAAGCTAACTATCTCTCCCACCCTCCGAAGACCCAGACCACCCCATCGCCCCAATCACGGTCGACGAAGTCCGGAAAGTGATCAAGAATCTCCACCCCAGGAAAGCCCCAGGTCCCGACGGGATCGCTAATAGAGTTATCAAACTCTTCTCACCTTATCTCATAGTTTTGCTCACTGCCATCTTCAATGCCGCACTGAGCAACAACTTTTTCCCCCAATCCTGGAAAAGTGCAACAGTCATAGGTATTCCCAAGCCAGGGAAACCCAAGACCGAAGCCTCCAGTTATCGCCCTATTAGTCTCCTCAATGTCCTTGGCAAGATTTACGAGAGACTTATCTACAATAGACTAAAGAGTTTTGCAGACTCTAAGAAAGTCATACCTGACCAGCAGTTCGGTTTTCGAACCAAACACTCCTGTATCCAACAAGTCCACCGTATAGTGGAAGACGTCAGTAGCGGCTTTCAACTCGGTTATACCACGGGTATGCTCCTCTTCGACGTGGCGAAGGCATTCGACAAGGTCTGGCACAACGGCTTAATATACAAGCTGTACCAGTTGGGCGTGCCGGACCGTCTAGTACGCATAGTACGGGACTTTTTGTCGAACCGCTCCTTCCGCTACAGAGTCGAGGGCACACTCTCTTCCCCCCATCCCATACGAGCAGGAGTCCCGCAAGGCTCAGTGCTCTCGCCACTCCTATTCACGCTTTACACTAGCGACATTCCCCTCCATAGACGAGTTAAAAGCGCTCTATTCGCCGATGATACGGCCATCTACTACAAGGGTAGAACTCCCGAGGGAATTCACGACAACCTCCAATCCGCAGTCACAGCCCTAGGGCGGTGGTTCCGGAAGTGGAGAATTGAAGTGAACCCCACCAAAAGCGCAGCCATTCTATTCTGGAAAGGCCTCGAACGCCCACGGGTAGCCCCCATCACCCTCTTCGGCAAACCCATTCCATGGGAAGAAAAAGCCAAATACCTGGGTGTGATCCTCGATCAACGCCTTTCTTTCCGTCACCACGTAAAGGCGGTACGCGCGCGAGCCGCCTTCGCGCTCGGTAGACTTCACAGCATATTGAATGCACGAAGTAAACTCTCATTGAAATCCAAGGTGAGGATTTACACGACGTGCATTCGACCAATCATGACATATGCGGGTGTAGTGTTCGCACACACTAGCAAGTCAACACTTAACCCCCTGCAAGTGCTCCAAAGCCGGTTTCTCCGGAGAGCCACAGGTGCCCCGTGGTACATGCGTAATAGTCAACTCCACGTTGACCTCAAAGTCCCCACTATAAAACAGTTTTTGAAAAAACTGTCCAAACGTCATTTCGATTCTGCTGTAAATCACCCCAACCCCCTCGTCGTATCGGCCGCCCGATACACTCCTTCCCTTATCTCGAAAATAAGGCGTCCAAGACATGCCGTCATCGAACCGGATGACGACATCACGGTCCTCCAGGTCGCCCGACAAAAACATACCAACACTACACACAACCGACCACTGTTCCGTCCTCGCCGGCGAGGCTCGACGCGAATAAGCCGTAATGTTTCCCCCCGACCTCCGCCGCAAACGCCGGCCCGCGCCGAGCCAGACGCGCAAATCCCGCCCCCAAACAATATTTAAATAAAATTACCAGTCCAGCCCAGCTCCCTTGCTCGCGATCCAGCAACGCCCTAAGCCGAGGTTCGTACCCCACAGGGGGTGCCCTTAGCTGTGTTGCTTAAAAATAAAGTGCCTGGCTGGAGGCCTAGGTCTCGCCATTGACCGGTTAAGTAGCAAAAGTTCCCGGAACTCACGCTACGAGAGACAATACAAAAAAAAAAAAAAAAAAAAAAAATGCCCAAATTATTTTGTTTCCATGAATTAATTGTTTGAGAACTGGGTTATAATTAATAAGTCCGTCATGATAATAATACGGGCCGGCAGTTTAGGTTGAAATTAATAAACAGAGTTGCCAACTTAAAAACGAAATTATAAAACAGCAAGCCGAGTCGACCAAAAACAAAAATACATAAGTATTCCTTTTCAGATTTTTGTCTTAGACTTTAATGTTTATTGCTCTGAAAAAAAATACGATTTTATACGTTTTGGATACTTGGAATTTGATATGGATAAATCGATATATTAAATATCTCTAAAAAATATCGATACTTTGAATAAATTATATCGAAATTTTTCAACAACCCTACCTACCCTACCTTGTCTATCTACTGTCAGTTACAAATAGGGATGTCGGAAATGCAATAAAGTATCGATATATATCGTATCGATGTTTTTTGAAAATATCAATATCGATATTGATATTTTTATTAAAAAATATCGATATATCGGTTTTGTTTGTCTATTTTTTTGAAAAAGTTCCATACAACACTAGACATGACATATAAAACAGAAATCTACTGCAGTGTTCAAATTATTTTCTTTCTATCAATTGATTATTGATTGATTGTTTGAGAACTAGGTGGGTACTCAAGTACAGAAATACGCGCGTTCTGAGGTTATAATATATAAGTCAGTCGTGGTAATAATACGGACGGGCAGTTGAAATTGAAATTGACTAACAGAGTTGCCAACTTAAAAACCACACTATAAAACAGCAAATCAAGTCGACCAAAAACAAAAAATACATAAAATATAATTTGTTAAAAGATGTTAGTATAAAAAAAGTATTTTCTTTTTGGGATTTTTTTAATCTTAAAACTCATAAATGTTTATTGGTCTGAAAAAAATATCGATTTTTATACCTTTTCGATACTTAGAATTTTATATCGATACATCGATATATCGAACTATTAAATATCGCTCAAAAATATCGATATATTGAAAAAATAATATCGATATATCGATATTTTTTCAACAAGCCTAGTTACAAATAAACACATGAGCAAGATAGTTTACGCTCAAGCTCAAATTATATAAAATTTATTTAATTATTACCGTTTACACTCCTATATGGGAAGCAGACAGACATATATAGTCTCAGCGTAAACAAATTGAATCTAATAATGTTAACATATGAGGATAAACTTATTTTGGCACCAATGGTTCGCATTGGTACTCTGCCTATGAGGTTATTGTCGCTTCGTTACGGTGCTAATATTGTTTATACTGAAGAGCTAATTGATTGGAAATTTCTACGTTGTAAACGTAAATGCAATGGTATGCACAAGTTCATGTAACTTTATAATTCTCAGTGGATGTGGATATTCAGCAATAAATTATTTTAATATTATTGATTTTAGAAATACTGAATACTGTGGATTATATTGACCAGACAGATGGCACAATAGTGTTTAGAACATGTGCTGAAGAAAAAGAAAAGGTGGTCCTACAACTTGGGACATGCGATGCAGAGAGAGCTTTAAAAGTTGCCAAATTGGTGTATGTAATTTTCTTAACTTTTTTGTGAGCAAACAGTGTGTAGCTGCAAACATATTTAATTAATAGTCAACCTTATAATACAAATATGAAGATTTTTATTTGTTACAGAGAGAATGATGTGGCTGCAATTGATATAAACATGGGATGTCCTAAAGAATTTTCTATCAAAGGTGGAATGGGAGTAGCACTCCTCGCTCAACCAGAAAAAGCCTGTAGAATATTAAAAACTCTAGTTGATAATCTCTCTATACCAGTCACTTGTAAAATAAGGATATTAGATACACCTGAAAAAACATTACAAGTAGTTAAGTTCTTGATGAGTTCAGGGATTAAAGCCATTGGTGTACATGGACGAACAAGAGATGAAAGACCTCAACATGCTGTGCATACAGATATAATCAAGTATGTTGCTGAGAGGATATCTATTCCAGTAATTGCTAAGTGAGTTTGAAGACGAGGACTGTTTGTTAATCAATAGTTAGTGTGTAATCAAGTAAAGTGAAGCTAACTTAAATATATTTCTTATTTCAGTGGAGGTTCCAAAGAAATAGAGAAACACAGTGACATTTACAAATTTAAGGAATTAACAGGTTGCACAAGTGTGATGCTTGCAAGAGCAGCTGAATGGAACTGTTCCATTTTTAGAAAGGAAGGTTTGCTTCCTATGGACACCATTATTAAAGAATACATTAAACTTGCAGTTGACTTTGACAACCCTCCATCTAATACTAAATACTGCATACAGAATATATTAAGAGAATTACAAGAGACTCCAAGGGGTAAACAGTTCCTTGATTGTCAAACTCTTGAACAAATTAGGTGAATATTTAATATCAGTTACACAATATTAAACATGTTGTATAAGTTAACATGTTGTTAGTACCTCATAACCACAGGATTTACTTTAACAATCTGTGAACTTATATATAAATAATGAATGATGGCTGAATTAACCTAATTTCAGTGAAATTTGGGACCTTGGTGAATATTGCAGAGAGAAACAGTCTCTCTATCATAAGATGGGAATACAAGGAAGGTGGCAAGTGACCCCAGATGAATTAGAACCACCCATAAAAAGGATAAAATCTGATGAACCAGATCTTGAAGGAGTAATTGAAATGAAGGTACATACAAGGAAGAATTACTGGACCTCATTGCAGCCTAGCTGACATACTACTATAAAACTGAACTATTAAAGACATTTCCACTTAACTCATTGCACTTAACTTTGAGTATTTAGGAAAACCCAAAATGTAAAAGCTATTAGCTTACAAAACTTTTACAACTTGCTGCTTATTTTATTTATTTGCAAGGCATATGCATAGGAACCAAGTTGGAAGTTAGCAGCATTAATTAATCATCAAAGAGACCAGTTAGTTGTAATTTACTAGTTCACATTTGTTGTGCATGATCTTTACATCTTTTCAGGTATGCTTTATCAGAGCAAGTTTTAATGATTTGAATCTACCTAAGACAAGGCTTCATGCATGGGCTGGTAAAAATGGTCACAAGCTACCTACATATAACACAGTTCAGGTCGAAAAACTATTCCGAACAATAATAACTTTTGATGGAAAGAAATATACTTCATCATTTTGGGAAAAAAATAAAAAGTTTGCTGAACAAGGAGCTGCTTTAGTGTTACTCTTTCATTTAGGATTAGTAACAGAAGAAGAACTAATTAAACTTGGGAGTATTATAAGATGAATTTAAATTGTATAATATGTATTAGAAATAATTAAATGCAATATCAAACCATATTAACATTTATTTTTTGTTATTGTTTGTGAGTTCATATCGGCAATGTTGTCTTCTAGTTTTTGTTTGAGATCAGCTAATTTTGAATTCAGGTCATTATGTTTTATTTGATCATTTTGTAATTGTTTGAAGTTTAGGTAACATTGGTATGTAATCTCTAGAATCTCTTCTTCAGGATTAAGCTTAATTTTTCGGTCAGACACTACAACAGAAGGATCAGCAAGGTCTTCCAAAACATGTTGAGTACTTGGCAAGTTAGGTATGGCATACTTATCCATTTTTTAGTTTGATTGCAATGACAACTGTCAAATATAATTATGTAGTTTTACGGAACGAACACCATTCCATTCAAGTCAAGAAGTTCAAGCCACGCGAGTAATAAGCCTACTTTACATTGACACTTGACAATTCGTCTTGTCATTACACTTTTAAGATTTGGATACAACATATTTTGTAAAAAAAAACTATTTGTGAAGTACATTAATACAATATCTGTTTCGTAATGTTATATGTACATATAATATTAAAAGTATATGTTTTAATTATTTTTTTCATATTTTACTGCATTTAATAGCTTGCATCCTGATAAAGGTTAGCTTATGTTTTATTCTACGTGAAATATCAGAACCGGCCACATGACTGTTCTGATATTTAAGAATATGCTATTATCCCAATAACAGCTAGTATAAATATGAGCTTTTGTGAGGCTGGTCAAAATCAAGCCAGAACAGAGAGATTCATAGCATATGTTTTATATTAAACAAAACTTTCAATGAAATAAAATTTTACGTTAATGACACCGCCGGGCAGAGGTAGTAATTAAATAAATGGATTTTATAATTACGTCACGAGTCACAAGTCACGAGTTAATACAGAAGGATAAAAAGCCGTGGTGGCCGAGTGGTTCGAGCAGTTGCCTGCGACGCAAAGGTCGCAAGGTCGAATCCCGACTGTACCAATGAGTTTTTCTGAACTTAAGTACAGTGATTAGACACACCACGAGCTGAACGGTGAAGGAAAACATCGAGAGGAAACCTGCATACGTCTGAGAAGAAATTCAATGGCGTATGTATAGTCGTGCTTGAGTAACGGCGATGGACTCGCCATCTGTCACGTTGGCACCTAATAAACCTCTGGCGGAAAGTGGGTGTGTGGGTATTACCTATACACCTCTGCCTACCCCTTCGGGGACCCTTGTGGGAAGGCGTGAGGATATATTATTATTATAAAAAAACTGTTCGTTCAATTTTTTGCTACTCGGTAATAGATGGCGCTGTGATTAGCGGCTCGTGATTAGCGGCTTTGTTTTCTTTTAAAAGAGGCGCTAGTACGTTTGCTGCAGATTTAATGCAGATAATTGGTATACAAAATTGAGGTAAGTCAGACCATTGTCCTACTTTGATACCTAGAGAAAAATATAAAAGCAGTGATTGATTTAAGAGAACTTGTCATAAATCATGTCGAAAACTAACGGATAGTGCAGACTAACAAATGTGGGTAGGCAGATTATTGTACAGAACAAATGTAGCAAAAAGTTGGGTAGGTATATAGTTACCGTAGTTTTGTTATTCGATGCATATATATTTTGTTCGGCTGCCTTAAGATCTACATTCATGGTTAACTGACTGTTGAATACATTCTTTACTCCTTATTAGGTTATATTATCACGAAAGAAGTTTCGGTCTTCGAAACTTCACAAACATCAAACTTTATAATAATACATCATTAGTGCCTAATGGATGAACAATAAAACAAATAAAAAAATACTGTTTTCATCACTTTACGCTTCACCGGGCTCGGGAATCTGGTTGCGCGCAGAGGCTGATAACATGACATAAAAAACTTGGTCTGCAGTTATCTGGACGGATAGTTTGCGGTTTCCTGTAGTAACCGCGACTGCATCAACCCCGATCTCCGTTGGGTCTTATGTGTCATTCGCTTTAGAAAAAATATAGATGGTAGATTTGGCTTGGGATATCCATAATTACGCGTAATTTATAGATAGTCTAGTGCACTCATAGGTAATCAGTGTGTACCGATAATACTCACACATTACTGGAAGGTTGCACATTTACACTATAAACTGGAATGAACAATAGTGGGGCGAGTTCGTGGATGGCACTAGCCATCCACGAAGACGCCGTCACGTGAAGGACTTGGCGGGATGAGGTATATTTATTTGTATACGTCTTATCTAGTGATAGGACCTTCATTTTTACCTGAATAAATAAAAATAAGTAATTGTGTACTTCAGGTATTAAAGCAAGTGCATGTCTGTTATTTGACTCGTTTCTGTACAACATTTTGAGAAAACTCTTTTCTTCTTAGGTATTACATACATTTCCGCTTTCTCTGTCGTAGGTAGGTTGTGCTGGCAGAGCTTCTGAATCTTGATGATGCAAGCGTGTATACCGTATCCGGTTACCAGTAAGTGGGCCGTATGCTTGTTTATGTATGTATCTATGTATTAAACGTGCGCAGAGTATTTAATTGACTTTTACCTTATATACTTTTTATAGTATTAGGTCTTTACCGATCCGTCAGACAGTCACTATAATCTTCCTATGAGTAATCAATTTTTAGCGCAGATCAGGTGCTATAGCCGGATCCACCCGCTGAGAGGAAAATGTTTACGGTTGTCGTACAGGATCCACTTTACAGCGGAGGTAACAATTCGATTTAGAATTCCCCGTTTCTATGCCGATTCAGTCGCGACCTAGCTTTTTTATATTTCCGATTTGACGCAAATGCTTCAATGTTGTTTTGATTTGACACTAACTCCAAGGCCCGCAGCAAGCTCAGCCGTAGATTAAATTGGGTCTGCTTCCACTATAGACTTTAATTTGTCGTTGTCGTCAATGGTTACCGGTTGCACGCGAAGCTCGTTCTTCAACTCAAAATTTCCAGATTTAAAACGATTGAACCAATAATGAGCCGTGTTTATGGAAGCAGTGTCTATGCCCGTTGATGTCGTTAATGTTTCGTGTTGTTTGTGCAGCGGTATTTCGTAGTAGGATCTCGTATTCGAAAATTTTAATAATTTTCAGTTTATCCGTGGCGCCCAAAATCTACCACAATTTGACAAAAACAAAAAAAACTATCTAAAAACAAATTACTGAATTTGAAATTAAAATAACACGGCATTCGATTAAATGTATTACCTATAATTTCGAATTGCTGCTGAAAATGCTGCTTTTAAAATATCCAATTACATAGGTAGGCCTATATTTTATTTTTGTTCATAAAATAAATTAATCCGACTATTTGTAGAAACTTGCAACGCTACTAGCAGATTGTTTTTTGAGAACATTAAAATTATAATATAACTAATAAAATAAGTAAATAACAATACACACGAGTTGTTATTTATATGGATTTGAAATATAAACTATTATGACTGATAGATGACTGTTACATCTTACTTCTTACTAATATTGTAAAAGCGAAAGTTTGTAAGTTGGGATGTATGGATGTTTGTTGCTCTTTTACGGCGAAACGGCTGAACCGATTTGTCTGAAATAGTGATGGCGTAGGTATACCCAAGATTAGGATATAGGCTACATTTGAATCCCGAATAATTCAAAGTTCTGATATTATAAAGTATGTTGCTCTTTCACGGCATAGCCGCTGAACCAATTCTAACAGGAAAATATATAAGCTACTTTTTCGAACTCCACGCGGGCGAAGCCGCGGACATAAGCTAGTGGTACATATTTCTACGTACAGTGCCGGATTAAGTCTGTATTATCTAAGTTAAGAAGTCTATGGTATTTTTTTGTTATATTTATGTAACAATATATCGATACGAATAGAAACTTTTTTCAGTAAGTAAACGCCGATTGAGCGCGGATCCCGTAGCACTTGCTACGTGGCTAAACCGCCAATGACAATGTTGTGTATTTAATTGGTGATGGCATGTCCACGTGTGTGGTCCCTGATATGTAGGTATATTGTCGGTAAGTATACGTTGTTCAGTGACCGAGCGACAGGCGTCGGGTTACATTCCAATCAGATCAGCTTCACTCGCTTCTTTTCTACTTTGATGATTATCTAACTAGTTTACCTCTGCCTACCCCTTCGGGGACCCTTGTGGGAAGGCGTGAGGATATATTATTATTTATTTATTATTTATTAGTGACTGCATGCGTTTTTTTCCTTATACTTAGGTGATGAAATTGTTCGTATGGTACGGCTCAGTGTCTCAAACATGTTTGAGACAATCAGGACGGGTCTTTCGATTCCTAGGAATTAAGCGGAAAGTCAGGAAGATGTGTATAAAAAAATATTGTATAATGAGAAGGAAAAGAGAAATGACGTACGACGTATTTTCTAGTAGGTAGGTTACGTCAGACTGACGAATGTTACCCAAATTCATTTAAATTGAAATTTTGTTAAAGTTAGAAAAAATCGTCTAGAAGAAGAAAATGTGACTATAAGTCACATTTCCATGTCTGTAACAATAAAAATATATTTATACACAAATTAATTATTTCATTTCGTTGAAATTGGTACTTTGTTTGCACTTTGTATTGAAAATAAAGGCTAACACCGTCACTATATAATATGAAAGTATACATTTAATAGTAATTTTCGAATGAGTTTTTGATTTACAACCACATTCTCATGCAGAGAATAATGTCCGCGTTTTCGAGTCTAACCGCGAAATTACAACGCATCAAGCGCGTCTTCGTGGACGATGTTCAACGTCCGTCCAAACCGCAAACTTTTCTTAGTCGGTGCCCGCATACCACGTTCATGCTCATTTACAAAACCGACTTTACTCTCACCCAAGGTAGAACTAAAAAAAATATTATTGCCAAAAGATATATAAATCGATTTCTCTGATGCGATACTTAAACTTTTAGCCCATTGTATTGACTTTGACATTGACAGCGTCCTGTCACGTCACCCCGTTTTGAATTGCATATTAAAATGACAAGCAATGCGACACTCGTACACAGCTCCACGTGAAAGGCATATTTTCGTCAATACAATGAATGACTCTTCAAATCTCAAAATGTAGCATCTCATTACGAGGGGTTCATCGAATAAAATTATAAAATGGTTCGCAGTGCTTATGTTTACACTTCAGAATATTGCATTTGGGGCGCGATTACAAAATAGTAAGAGTTTTAAATAAGGGGAAATATTCGTTAATATATTGATACAATACAGAGCAGGACACTATTATTCCATACGGTTTCTTTATCACTGTCACTCTCGTTGTTAATGTAGGTATTTCAAATGAATACGGAGATAGGTAAGTAGGTATCTATTAAAAAGAAAGACATTCTCCTAAGAGCTATTAGAATGGGACGCGTGTCGGGACATAATCAGTTGATCTCATAAATAAACTGTGAGCTTTGTGTAGAAAAACAAAGGGGGTTAAGTTATTAGGCGCGGATACGACAAGAGAGGGGCGCGTGCCGGCGCGCGGGTGGCGGCCGATCGGGCCTGACACTAAATAAATTACTTCGGAGACAGATGATGTTAACGTAGAATGCTGTTTTTATATCCGTCCAAATCTACAAAACATTCTTAGAAATATATCTGCTGTTTTCAAACAGTTTAGTCGTCATACATTGAACATACAGCAAATGTTAAGCAAGTGTTAAAAACATGAAATGGTACACCAGCCATAGGCTTATATGATTGAAATACATATTTTATTACGATATGCATTATTGTACTACATTACAGTACTATTGTTTTAAATACCTACGTAATAAGACAAGTACACCACGATTTCTGCTTGATTTCTACCTTTCTGACACAACTGATTATCTTTAGTACTGTTATGAATATATCTCAAATCAAACGATGGAAACTCTTGGCAAGCAATACGTGCTTGCTACGATAACCCTTTGTATACAAAAATGTATACATATGCTGCGTTACACACTTAAATACAAAAATTCCATGTATGTGTGTAAAGTTAAGCAATCAGGAGATGGTGTTTGGACAATTTAAAGCTGAATGATATATCGGTAACGGCGACACGAGCCAACTGCGCCAGTTAGTCCAGTTGTAAAAGGAATTTACGAGCGAGCCCGAACACGGCAAATACATTTGTTAATAGACACATTAGCAGTTAAATGCGCCTGCGCAGCGCCGCCGGTTCTTAATTGCTGACATATTGTCGTGCATTTCGTTTGTACTTACTTGTGACAAGGGCGTGGTGTTCGAAAATGAGTGAGAACAGTAGAAACACAAAGTAACAAAAAAAACATCTACTCGTTGCATCCATTGGTATTACACCTAATAATAGAAAATCCTAGGGCAAACTATACAAATAGCTCTTTGAAAATAGGACATAACAGGAAAATATAATAAGTTATAATCTTCACCCCTTCCCACAAGTCCCCGAAGGGGTAGGCAGAGGGGTGTAGGTAATACCCATACACCCACTTTTCGCCAGAGATATATTTTAGGTGCTAACGTGACAGATGGCGAGTCCATCGCCGTTACTCAAGGACGACTGACTATACATATGCCTTTGAATTTCTTCTCAAGCGTATGCGTTTCCCCTCGATATTTTCCTTCACCATAAAGCTCGTGGTGTGACTAATCACTATACTTGGGTAAGTTCAGAAAAACTCATTGGTATAGTCTGGATTCGAGCTCGCAATCTTTGTGTTGCAGGAAAGCTCTGCCTACCCCTTCTATATATATATTTAATATTTCATTGTTATATCGAACAATGTCAACAAATGATGGCACTTCCCCATTAAGTATTGCAGATATTTGTTTTCGCAAAATGGAATATATTCTTGAACAACAGTGATGGCTTGTGTTCAATTAGCATAATGGTAACGTACGATTGCATTGTTTTAGTGCATTGTGGAGTGGGTCGCTAACGAGGCTCAAGTGGCGCGTGCAGGGCACCGGCGGCGCATTGTGTGCCGCCCTCCCTTGTCCTCATGTCGCCACACATCACCTTCACAATCACTTCTCATTTTATTTGACTAATACTTTTGCGTGACTTATTATTTTCCTCACCAGTGTATGAGGGGCTTGCTACTCGCGTCCGTAGGAGGCTTCCATCGTCCATTCCCTTTATGATCACGACATGATCCTGGGTTGGTGCTTCGCAAGCAGCTGAGGAGAGATATAGCTATCCTGCACATAATCTCAATCCAATGGCAATCCTTTGGGGGTCCTTCTATATTTCTGCAGCGAGTAATGTTCCAGAAACATAAATTATGCCTGTTTATCTATATATGTATGTGTACCATTACTTGATGTTTCCATATTAAAAAGTGCAAAGGGGACAGATTTACGGACGTGTTATAAATTTGTCGCTTAAACATTCTTTAATTATTATTGCAAAAAAAATTATGTTAAGTCCATTTTACTCAAAACAGATAATGTGAATTTAAATGGATTTGAGACGTGTCTATCGCCAATAGAAGATGTAAGTAGCCGTCGTCGATGTGTCTGCGGAGCTCAATGAGTGAAACGTTTCGGGACATTGCACTCGATTGAGACATAGATAACAATGTTGCAAAGAATAGTATTCATTGATTATTTTGTTGTTGAAAGGGAAGCTCAGTTGGGATAAGCATGATGGAAGACATTGAAGGGCAGTGAGCGCGTAGACCACCGGCGGCGTTGGCGGCGCTTTGCCACGCGGCGGAGCGTACTCTTCAATCGCCTTGTAGCAACAACAAGTACCTCTCACTCACTTACTGTTCATGAACTTATTAATTTTTAAAAACTTGGCTGTCTGGTTAGTGGTCAGTGCTCCAGTCTGAGTGGCAAGAGGTCATGAGTTCGATTCCCTCTGCTGGCGGATACTTGTGTGAACATGTATATTTGTACTGACACATGGCGAGTGCATCAGCTTGTCTCAAAGATGAATTTAAATACGTCTTTGAATTTAGTCTCAAATTTTGCCTCTGTGATGTTTTCCTTCACCGTAAAGCTAGTGGTATGACTAATCACTGTACATACTGAAGTTCAGTAGAAGTCACTGGTACAGTCGAGATGCGAACATGCAATCATTGTGATACAGGCAACTACCCGAACAACTCAGCCACCACGGGTTGAATATTGTATGTAGGTACATACATACATAGGTACATACCTAATATTTTTTTCTTCTAATTACATAGTAGGGGTAAAATTGCTGTAAATAAAACAAATTTACTATGAACTCTGAATATTTCCAGATTAAAAGTACTTAAAGTTACAAAAATATGCAAATAAAATTTAGCTTAATTATGCTCATAAATGCACCAAACTAAACATACCGAAGTGCACAGTTGCTTGTTACAACCGAATAAATGTATCCATAAGTAGCAGAATGATCGTATTGTCAAGGATCCATTCATCGCACTGCTATTGAATATCAACCAATACACGTCTGAAGATATTCTTGTTCACGCATACTTTAACATACAACAAACAGAGTTGCAACTTGAATATCGCACCTCTCTTGTCTAACGGGCAAACGCTACTTGAAATAGTATCTTACCTTTCTATCTACAAGGTTTTATATCGATGTTCACTATTGAACGAATGGAGGCGGCATATCATGACACAAGGTAAAGTTACCTATTCTTGTCTAATCTATTGTACAAGTTCAAGTTTTCGAGGCACTTTTATAGAAATGTTTGGCTCAATGCTAGTTACTAATTCGATAAAAGGAATATCTTTCAATTCCTTCACAATAGTACCTTTAGATAAAATAAAATGTAATTGTAAATCTAAACATTCTATTCTTATTTATATTCTAAAATTCAATAATATATTTATTGTATTACACTCGCGAACTACTCTGACAGCAACGATGCAATTTACAAGAAGAAAGTTAATTAGGATATATTACGATATACGTATTTAAGACTTTCTATGACTTCTGCGAGACAAACCACGGGGGTTTGTCTCGCGTTATGGGTAGAATTTTTCGGGAATAAAATATATCCTTAGTAATAATTCAGTTATTAGTAATAATCTATCATCAACATGCGTTCAGCCCCCAGTATCAACAAATACCATAATTAGGCACACATAATATATTTCACAGGAAGTTATTATATAGTGGTCTGATCTCATGCTGATCTTAAGCAACACCTCATAATTTTACTGAAGTAGTCTTGAAACTGAAACAGCTATCAAAACAACAGCTATATGGAGTATTTAGATGGTGTATGAGAATTACAGATATGATGAATAGGTTTCGTAAAAAGTTTTCGATGTTATTATTGTTTTATTTTTTCGCAGCTGTAATTTTGATTAATTGTGAAGTGTTTCAGCTCAGCACTAGATGGAGAGTGCAAAATGCTCCAACCTACCTTCGCTGTTCTGAGGATGCTAATTAAAACAACTTGTTTAGAGTGTATTGCATAAATTTTTAAACATAGCAACTCTCGAAGAATCTTATATCTTCCTCAGCATCCAATTGAAAAATACTCGTGCATATATAAAGGGTTATGAGCTAGCGACCCACCCGGCTTCGCACGGCTCGAACAGCATGTTATACCATAACAAACAATAGTTTCTTACTAACTAACTTACTAACTTACTGACTTACTAACTAACTTACTTACTAACTTACTTACTTACTAACTAACTTACTTACTTACTTACTAACTTACTTACTAACTTACTTACTTACTAACTTACTTACTAACTTACTTACTAACTTACTTACTTACTAACTTACTTACTTACTAACTTAACCTACCTCACCTAAACTATCCTCATGCATGATTATGTTTATTTAAATGAAAACCAGTTTAATAGTGTTAGATATTACCAGGAACGACAAATAAACAAACGCAGCGGGTTACTATATTTTATAAAATGTAGTGATGTTGTAGTTCGTCTGCACATCGTAATCTGACTAAATCTGACATTATAACTATTACACTTCGATTGAATTTGACAAAAAAAAAACAGGGAAGGTAGACGAAGGTAGTGATTAGGTTAATGAGAAAGTGCGGTAATCACCAGCGGCTGCCAGTTTACGCTTCTGACTCGTGTTATGAGCAATGTAAAACGTGCCCGAGAGAGTCGCGGCGCGGCATGCCTCCCCCTCACGTTCGAACTGAGACACTCACCAAGCTTCTGCTATTTGCCTGCACCACTACCATAATACCGCATTGTAAGTAGCAATCAACCGAAATGATACCAGCCCAGTGTTTGTGAATTGAAAAAGATTACGACTGCAGTTTCAAAATAATCTGATCGGCTCTACACTCTTTCTATTTTGATACAAAGTTACAAAAATGGGGGTAAATAAGTCCTGGGGTGATATCAAAATGGCTATTGCCGTCATGAATTCTAAATTGTGAAAGCAAAAGCAGCAAAAGCAAAGAAGTAAATATGTCCTTAAAGACATTTCGTATTCTTAAATAAGGATTACGATAGCACGTCACGGAAAGGCCCGATTGACTCACAATCAAATTTATAATCAATCACATTTGTTCTCTAGATAAACCTATAAACCTAGCGGATGATTTCTTTTTTATTTCAGTAAAAAATACTAATCAATACTACTACTACCTACTACTGAGGCACGCAAATAAATAGTATCTCAATGTAGACATCTGCTGTATAGTTAGTATACCCTATCGACAGGTCGACAGGTCAAAAATCGACAGCTCCAACATATTTCTTGTCTTTAAGCTTCCTCTCTACTGAAGTAATTTTAAAAGGTTGTGAAGCTACCTTTAAAATAAGCGGGCCATGCACCATGCTGCGAAGATTAACTATGAGCAACATATGTAAAAATATTAATAAACGATGTAACAGAGTCATTAAAGAACACTTAACCCGTCGCAAGCCGCCTCCCTCGCTGCGTGCCATCTCCGCAGCAGCAGTGCTAGAGCAGGGCCTCAGTATATCATCGCATCGGTCACGCGCGCCTCGCTCCAATTTCATCCCTCCATAAAAAGGCACAACGACAGGAAGGGTTGGATTTTAATTACGATATTTTTCTATTATTTTCTCCGCTGTCTTAGTTTCGGGGCAAGGGTCATGAGATGTAATAAATTCTGCTTTTTATGAGGTCACGGTTAACCCTCTTGATAACGTTTATCGCACATCTGGTGGAAACGCCAGGGCCATTGTTGTAAATCTATTAATATTTTTTCATATACATTTTCACCGTCATTAAATAAAATGATGTCCGGAAAGTAGCGAATAAATGATAAAAAAATTTGTATCATCGGCTGCATATGAATCGTTTGGCAGGCGGCAAAGTAGGTACATGGATTTGTCACTGTACGAGATTAACAGGGGAGGTAATCATCGTAAAAATGTATATGTATGAAGTCAGTTTAAATACATCTGTGCCTGAAAGACGGTCAACGTCGCCATCGCCAACGGTCAAGCACTTTAATTCTCTGCAATAAAAATTGCTGGTTTAATACAACTGGTATTACACAACTCCTACCCATACTACTTCAAGGCGTAATGAACTCATCCCAATTGAGTAAAAAAAAAGTTGGTTTGATTTAATATGTGATTAAGTCTTACCTAATCCTAAAGAAATGACCTTCAACTATTTCAGACACATTTATCAGCATCAGGAGTATTGATTTCCATTGCAATTAGTCTCATAAAGCTCGGGCGCGTTATAACGGAAGGCTATATCATCATGCTACAAGCGAGCAGAGCAGTACAATTTAACGGGGGTGAAACCGCGAGGCCCGACTAGTATAGTGGTATAAGTGATGTGAGTGGGTATATTGATACGTGTGACACTGTCACACGAGAACACGTCACGGCGACTGCTCCGCCAGCCGTGTAATGAAGAGCCCCGCTTTAACATTTTCAGACGATTGCACACGACAAGCGTTCGTTTCAATCATTTTATTGATCACCTAACGCTTACATACATTCAATAAAACTGACAATAGAAGGGTTTAATTGTTATTACTCACCCGGCCGTTGTTTTTTACGTTTCATCGATTGTTTCCGCTTTACGCTACATACCTACTTTAATATGTTACGAACCGCATCATACTCTCTCATCATTTCATATTTTTAAATGCTAGTATACTATAGATTATAGAAAAAAAGCCGTGGTGGCCGAGTGGTTCGAGCACTTGCCTACGACGCAAAGGTCGCAAGTTCGGATCCCGACTGTACCAATGAGTTTTTCTGAACTTAAGTACAGTGATTAGTCACACCACGAGCTTTACGGTGAAGGAAAACATCGAGAAGAAACCTGCATACGTCTGAGAAGAAATTCAAAAGGCGTATGTATAGTCGTGCTTGAGTATAATAATAACAAATAATTACCATAAAAAAACTATAACTTATTATTAATTTCATATACATACAGTATAGATTTCCTTGCAGATGACGTAAGATAGCTGCAATACTAAGCAAAACGCTGTATTTATTAATAATTTTCCTAACTTATGTAGCTTTAAAATACCTATTGCATAGTTCGGGTGGAACGAAAACAACACATTAATGTCTTATGTATATTAACATAGTGTATTTTATAATTTAAACAATAAATCAGTTGCCGGGTCATTATGCAAACAGGGTTCGATAGATGGAAAGGATTGTGCTGTCGGCGTCGGCTATGAATAATTATAATTCGTTAGTAGCGAGAATGGATTTGTATACTTAAGTGATTAAAGTTATTTGAATACGGCTTTATTTCAATAGGTGAAAGAGTGGGAGCGCAGTACGCAAATACAGATGTTCACACTTCGGGGAACACGCGCAAGTTCTGCGCAACAGATCGATGTAAGCTCGCTAAGCTTAAAGTTCTAACTAATGGTTTGATCAAATCTCATTCAACATGGATAAAAATCCGAGAATTATTTTATTGTTTAAGTATTTTAGTGAGGAAAATATTTAAGAAATATTTTATGATCACTTTATTGTTTGGCCAGCGGTGCGGGTCGGTGATCAATCACGCGCCACGTGCTCGTTCATCGAATATTTTTTCAATAAAAAAGCTATTTTTGACAAAAAACATTCCATACTTCAACAAAAGCTCTGCAGATTACGATAAAAGTAGACGCATAGAAGATAGACAAATATTTGAGCGGGGGCGTAGCGGACCATGAAACTGGCGAACAAAGGCATTATCCGAGGATTAGGATAGGCATTAATGTTATTTGATTACTCAGACACATACACCTATATGAGAACATTACACGGATTCCCTTTTCTTGGGACAGAGAATGGAGGATCCTTTTCAGTTAAGAGGATTAACGAACGTTGAAGTGGCCCAAATAAACATTGTTAAAAAATGTACGCTTTATTTGTTATATATGATACGAAACAGTGCAAAACTATATTCATTTTTATATTTGGAGCATGTCTACTATAGTAACATTCTGACATATATGATAAAAAAATTACAATACCCACCAAGATATGAAAGCGCGACGCGTACTCGCGTATTATATAATAGTGTGTTCTATTATCGTACATAGGAAGGTAACATTAAATAATTAAAGTATATTTATCTCTGTTTATCAAGTTCATATACGAACACGCATGAGTTCCGGTGCGAGCTACGCCAAGCAGTGTCTACGCTACGTGTGCATTGTGAAGATACGCAACAACGATAGCTTGCGTTGCCTCGATCGATAACAATTTGTATTTGGAATATGACCTTTATTGAGTAACGGAAACAAATATTTTATAATCGAAGTGTATGGAAACTATTAGTATATACTTGAATATATGGAGAGCTATCTATGATAGTAGTAATTTCGAATATTCAATCTCATTAAACATTTTTATATACTCCTAACTACAACTAGCTGCGCCCGCGAATTCATCCGCGTGGAATTAAAAAACAAATCTCTTTCTAAATAAAAGTAGTCTGAGTTACTCCTTTTTACATCAGCTATCTGCCCGTGTAAGTCCAGCCGGGTCAGAGATAAGCCGGAACAAACAGACAGGCAGACCAGACAAAAATTGTAAAAAAACATATTTTGGTAATATACACTTAGTAAAAAGCTGTTATTTTAATATTACAAACAGATACTTCAATTTTATTTATTTGTATAGATTACAACACAGGAATTATTTATGAGACTCAGGACTGAAAATATTTGTAATTTTAACCACTTCTATATATCTTCCATTGTTTTCTGCGATGACAAAAAAGCGTATGCCGATATTCAATCATTCTTAGTTATCTAAAACGCTTTGTCTGGTTTGGCACGTGGCTCTATTTAAGTTGAGAGGACTAATGATTGAAATTAATGATATCTTAACTATACATCTATGCTCGCAGTTTACCCTTCGCTATGCAAAGCATAATGTCCTAATTAAGTAAGTATCCCCCACGACTCAGTTTAACCACAATCAAGTGCAAACTTTATCTTACATACGGGATAACATTTAGGTAGACGACCAAAATGATATGTTTTAATCGGGATGTTTAAGCATCGAATTAAGTTGTGTTCACACGTTATAAAGGGACAGAGTAAAAAGTTTATTGAGCTAAATCGGTAAAATATGGAGCGATAAGGCACCGTCATTAATCATCAGTCGGCGTGAAATCAAATTACCGTGTACCAGTCACAGGCTAAACGAAAGGGTTGCCGTTGCACTGCGCTGTGTGCCGCAGACAACCCTGCCGCAGCCCTGTCCTCGCCGTTTTCTGTCTCTGTTCTCCCTGCGCGAATGCTCCAACGGTGAAAGGGACGTGTTTATTCAATCATTGTGTGGGCCTACACCGCATATCAAGAATTGTGCAAATCGAAAATGCAAACAAATTCAGACATGAAATTGGTTTTGTGTAGGCGATAAAATAAGCCATTATTCCAAATGAAAATGTCGCGCTTTGGGTCCTAATTCCCCGCTCACCCTGTATACACATTGGGACAGTGTTGTATTCGGCGAGCCGACGGAAAATACTTTTGGCAAACAACTGTGGGAAATGATCAAGTGACATTCAGTATTGTTTACAGAGGTGTGGTAAATACTTACAGGACAAAATTTGATGTAGCTAATACCAATATATACATCAAGACTTATATATTGCGAGAAATGTGTGTACACTGTAGGTACTTTGAAAGTATATATTACTACCTGTCTATACCTACATATATATAAACATAATATCATAATTATTTCCCAAGAATTTCTAACATTTACAATTATAGTTCGTTTTTAATACATCTGTTCATCTGCTATAGATTGACAGCGTAATGGTCATACCTACGACGAGTAGTATAAAACGGTACGTTCACGTCAAACATTAATCCCGCGATTGACTTTTGTAAATGGGGATCGACTTTTAATTAGGGCAAATGGCTCGTTTACTGTGAAGGCGGACGTGGACGGCACAATGCACCGTGATTGACACAAATTACCTCTAATCGAGAAATCCACACATGCGCCATCCAAATCTATACATTCGATCCTATTGTATTTCCTTTCTGCGGATAACAAAAGAATGGGTCGCACAACTTTTTCAATTAAGTCCATTGCGCGTCTCTAATCAATCGGTATGTCTTAATAAGTAGTAGGTACATAAATGGTAGGCATGGATGAACGACGGATGAGCGCAATAGTAAATAGGTAAACAGTCTTTTCCGTAAAAGAGTTGTGGAAATGAAACACCTTGACGTGGGTTCTGTTTTATAGTCATACCGTTAGTTCTTGATACCAAAATCTATAAACTCACTACAAAGGGTTAGCCTGGAAACCTTTGTGCTCAATTTAAAATTAAATTTAATTGTATTTTAATCCGAGCGATAAACGTCAATCAAGGCTCTCCTGCGAGTGTGATACGTGTATCAAGAGAGCTCAGCGACACGTCGCGCCCCCGTCGCCATTCAGAACGGATTTCAAGCAAGGGTGAAATTAAAATGTCAAAATAGTAGCAACGCAACACGACGTATTTGTCTCCGGCTTTATCAGCAGCCATTGTGTGCACTCTAAAGCTCACATGAAAAACGATACCGTATAAGCCCTTTTTAATAAAATATAAAACTGTTATAAAGTCTGAAAACATTGACGTTACCTTCGTCCTTCATTAAAAAAAAGTCTGTGGAACCATAACGAAAGTCTGATTTTTGTTAAATCATAATCAAAGGCACGAAAATAAATATAATAATGTAATGTTTTTATTTTTCAATTCGATTATTTATATACTTGCATGACTTTAATGGATCTTTCAACGATGGAAATAGAATCTAACTAAAAATGCACGACTGAGTAGAAACGTGAATGTGTAGTTACAAAACGATTAGTTATAAGTTTTAGTTTTAGTTTAAATAGTTTATTATCAACTAGCTGTGCCCGCGACTTCGTCCGCGTGGAATTTAAAAAAAAAACTTCACTTTCTAGAATAAAAGTAGCCTAAGTTACTCCTTTTTATATCAGCTATCTGCCAGTGAATTATATATTAGGACACACAGACAGACACACAAAAGGAGTAAAAACCTTTTATTTTGTATACGTACCGTGTTTATGTACAACCATATGCATTAAGAAAAATTCAACACCAATTTACTCCAATTTTATTTATGTATTTGTATAAATAGATAGGAATATGTTTATGTATACGTTATGTTTATTGGTAGACATATTAGGAATGATATGCACATTCCACAAATTTCGTATTCCATTCTCTTTTCGCTTATTTGTTTGGCTATTGAATGCGTGGAGTGCGTTCAGCGAGGGTTCAGAGGGCAAATAAATAATTACACGCATTCTGCAGATATTTGCCTCGGGCGCATTCAGGGGTGCAATCGGGGCCGACCGGCTGCCGATGCCGATTGTACGGCGCGTACCGAGTGGCAACTACTAAATGACACCACTAATGACTACTACGGGTCAAGTACTAAGTCTTATTTAGTAGGAATTTGATGTATACTTCATCTTCATTGGAATAAAACAATGTTTATAACCTACTCGTAAAATCGAGTTATCGACAAACCTAAAAATATACCTGCTTGAACGTAACAAGGGTGATTTATACAAGAATGGTACAAGCTTTGCTTAGTTTCAGACTAGATCAATTTGTGTGGAACTGTCTAAAGCTGTTTATATAATATATCCTAATGCCACAAGGGTCACCGAAGGGGTAGTCAGATGTATAGGTACCCACACACCCACTTCTCACCAGAGATATATTCAAGGGGCTAACGTGACAGATGGCGAGTCCGTCGCCGTTACTCAAGCACGACTATACATCCGCTTTTGAATTTCTTCTCAAGCGTATGAAGTTTCCTCTCGATGTAAACACAACCGTACACCACCACACAAACTTCATCGTACAGCTCGTGGTGTGACTATCTTTGTACCTAAGTTCAGAAAAACTCATTGGTACAGTCGGGATTCGAATTTGCAATCCTTGTGTTGCAGGCAACACTCGAACCACTCGCCCACCAAGGCTATTTATTTTAGCTTTTTATTTATTTATATATTGACCAACTACCTGCCGAACCACGCAACGATTCACCGTGATGAGGCACGGTGAATCGTTGCGTTTCTTCGTTACGGACGTGTTAAGCTTTGCATATATTGTATTATGATTCACGTTTTACTTATTTTTCCTGTGGTGCCAAAAGGGTTAAACGGTAGAAAGAGTTTATAATATGCTTAGAAGCCTCTTTTTATTATTAAATTACCACAGATATATATGTTAGTGATATACCATGTATTTCTTTGGGTCGTGTAATATATTTTTCTAATAAAAAATAGGTCTATATGATTCTTTAAGTAGGTAAATTAGCTGTGAATATTCGTTTAGTGAAAATATGAATAGGAATTGAAAGGCACAGCAAAATAAACGTTTGGCATGACGCGGTATTTTAGTGTGTCAATTAGAGTACCTAGCGTGTAGTGACGTCACAGCGTGAGGCGCCGTTCGCCGCGGGGCTCGCAGTGGGAGCCGGCGCGCCCCGTCCCTCAGCGACTGCACTCATTGCGTATTCTGACAAATTGTGTCCCGCTATTTGGAAATAAACAGATTTGTAGTCTGCGCATGTATTTTATATTCCCTTACTATAGGATCCGAAAACATTTCGTATTGTATTGCTACAATTATATAGTTTTTTTCTAGAACGCGTTGATGGCTTTTCTTGTTTTTCTCTGTGTATTTTGCCACAAATATTAATGTATATATATCATACCAGCTCACCTTGCAAAAGATTTCGAAGGAATGCACTCTTTTTGTTCCTAAAAATGCGTGTTATGATTTTGATCTTTATTACATCCTGTTGGCCCATTCAGTAATTATTTCTTCCGTGAATTTTATTAATGTCGTAACAAAAGATGTTCACAAAAACGTTTTTATAGTGTACACCTATAGAGAGCACGCAATTATAACTTTGTTCGCAGTCGCTATATTAAGTATCGACGCTACCTGCTGCGCGGCCCTATAATTACGCTCTGAATGACATTTCCAAAGCTTTTGAAAACGATAACACGGAAGCTGCTACGAAAACTTAAAAAACCAAGTAAGTATTGTTACAGTAATGCATTTGGGAGTAAATATTGAGTAGGCACAAAGCGGGGCCCGACAACCCTTAACTATAGTCCGCGGGGTGCCATTAGAGCGACTCAAAGAGTTGGGTGTGCTGCGAGAGGCGACTTTGTAAATCTAATTAAAATATCAATATGCTCGCCGGAGTCCGCGTTGACAATTTGATTTCACGCATCACACCCTCGTCTCGTGAACACATGCTTTTACCTCTCAGTTAGTTTGTTATTCATATTGCAAATCGATTTGGCTGGCCTCCTAAAATGTCTTTTATTTTTAATTAGTAATGCAAGGTTAAGATTAAGTACCTAAGTAAGTAAATATGTTTCATAGTAAAAGCAAACAGAAGGTCGGTTAAGGATACAGTCGACACATCAAACTACCTAAAGAACCTGGTCTCAGCAAGAAATCCTGCCTGCTGATAAAATTGCATAGTCTATGCACGCAATGAGACCAGACGACCGTCTGGTCTAGTGGTTAGAACTCCTGACTGCGAAACTTGAGGTTGCGGGTTCGAATCCCGCTGAGGGCAGATATTTGTGTGATGAACACGAATATTTGTATCTTAGTCTTGGATGCCCTATGTATTTAAGTATATATCTATCTATTTAAGTAAATATATCGTTGTCTAGTTACCATAACACAAGCTTTGCTAAAATTTGGGACTAGGTCAATTTGTGTGGAATTGTCCCAGGTATTTATTTATTATATTTATTAATGATTTCAATATATTACCAATAATGGGATAAACGCTAAGAACGACATAGATACTTTCGGGCATGTAATGAATAGGCCAGTTCTACGAAGCCTACGAACGAGCATCAATTATTCGGCTGTCATGATATGTTTAGGAACACAATAAAGTCAACGACTGCTCCATGAAACTGCCATGCATTCACGCTGGTCGGCGTGAAGGGCCCGAACTGTCGACGCGTTCCTTCCTACCCTTATTTTTTCTAGAAATAAAAGACTCAGGTAGCAAATACAAACAGTGATAAAAACGTGACGTATCAATCGATTTTTTTCAGTGTCACAAATTCGCACAAATCAAATATTGAAGTGTTAGATTTTTGGATAACAATGCTGTCGCTCGACAGGGAGCAAGCAGACGGCGCATTGTGACCCGTATCATTAGTTAGTAGATGTCATGCCCGTTTCATGGCGTTGCCTTTTGAAATATTCGCATATAAATTTAACAATAAACTAACAGAAAGAGTAAACAACTTGAAGCAAGCAACACGATTTATTTGTATTGCACCAGTAACCTTACAGCAAATGTATTTACGAACAAAGTTCTCTCCTCGTTCCGCTAAAACTTCATAGGTTATTAGATTATACTTTAATTCTAGACCATTCCCTAAAATATGAGTCGATATAACGTCGATCGTTACATTGTTAAAATAGGTCAATCTGGTTTGTTTGCGTCAAAACCTTGCACTCTTTATAGCGCAAAAGCTATATAGATATTACAAAAAAATATGTTTGTATTTAAACGCAGATAAATAGACGCACAGACGCAGATTAATGTGGACGAAGCGAAAGAGGTATGTGAGACTAGAGAGCGTTCTATACTCTCTGCCTACCCCGTTAGGGTCTCGACGTGATGATATGCTTGTATGTAAATGTTCCGACGAAATACGACGAAAAAAGAGGTGCTGAAATTTCTAAGGGGCCCTTAGGTAATAAACAACTGCCTTCCTTTTGTTATTTTTAATTGTTTGGAACACGTGTGCTATTCCACTTGGATTACATTGGATCTCAAGGAAATGTTGGCCTAAGGCAACGGTAGGTAAGGTAAAATAAAGCATAGGTAGTACCCACACGCCCACTTTTCGCCAAAAATATATTTTGAGTGCCAACGTGACATGGCGAGTCCAACGCCGTTACCCAAACGCAACTATTTACCCCTTTGAATTGCTTCTCAGACGTATGCAGATTACCTTTCGATGTTTTCCTTCACCGTAAAGCTGTGGTGTGACTAATCACTGTACTTAAGTTCAGAAAAACTCATTGGTACAGTCGGGATTCAAACTTGCGATCTTTGTGTCGCAGGCACTACTCGAACCACTCGGCCACCACGGCTACTTATTAAGAATATTGATATAATATATGCTCATAATAGGATTTCAGTAATTTTTTGTAGCATTCACGTTAACAACAAGACGCTAGATTTTGTTTCGATGCTGTTGTGTATTCTTTGATCTCTCTCTACACATATTATATAATCATTTGTTTTGGACGACCCACTCTTTAAATTAAGCGCACAAATCAACCAGACATTTAATCTGGTTTTCTACCTAGCCTTTAATACTTCATAACAAATGTTACAATGCACGGCTGGCGTAATATTTCATCGCTCAGTTGTTGCAAAAACGTAACCCTTTTTTTGTTTTCTATTACAATTGTCACCCTTTTACTTCCATTTCAATTAAATAATGTCTGGTCATTTGGGGCGGGTTGGGTGCGCGGTGCGCAGTGTGGCCGGATCGCGCAGCGACTAGGCCCTGTCGCGCCTCCCGGCGGCTCCCGGGCTCCCGGGCTCCCGGGCTCCCGACGCAACGCAAGTGCGCGTCATCCTGCAAGCACATTAATCAAGTCCATTATTAAACTTGTTATTGTGTTGATTTGAAGATAACGCTTTATAAACGGTGCCGTCCGCTCCCGACAAAATAAGCTTCTGTAATGATGTGTAACCGACCCGACCCAACTTGAGAAAATTGTATTAAAAAGTTTGATTAATGATAGTTTTGAGCTTTTGTCGATGAAAAGCCGATTATTACTTTTTATATTAAGTTGAATGCTATTTAGTTTAGTATTAGTATGCCGAGTTACTGTATTGTATATGACCGATCAAAGTAATCCTCGATCGTGTTACGGTGCACTCCTGTGTAGGTGCACAGGAGTGCACCGTAACTTACGTAATTACTTAGGTTATATCTATTATACCGCTGCGTTGCTGGCTAGGCCGCGCTAGTTTTTATTTATACAGGTTTTATTTGTACTCCGTGACGAAGCGGACGCATGATGCTCATCGAGTTGAGATAGCCTGTGGTAAAACGAACGCGCCGAAATGGTCACGACGACATGAGTTGGAATTTCCGATTTGACTTGACGCAATATCGCCGCTCGAGGTCTACGGTAAGTTCTGGCGGGCAATGGCTTCTGAGAAATTTGCAAAGGCCGTACTCATTATTAATCAACGGGTTTTCCTTATTTACTTTTCCTACCAATATAAAATGTGGGTAAATTTTATTTGTCAAACTATAGCTCTCTGTTAGTTATTGGTGACGATCCATACTACCAAAAACAAAAATACAGAGATGACTGATTACTAGACTAGAATAGAGAGAAGTGATATTAGGTAGCACCCCACGCTATGGTATAGGTACCAATATTTATAGAATGTGGTTATTATTTCTATTAGTCAATCCAATGGCACATCTATGAGCCGTGGTGGCCGGGTAGTTCAAGTTCGACATACAAAGATTACATTTTCGAATCCCGACTGTACCAATGAGTTTCTGAACGTAGGTACAGTGATAACTCACACCTCGAGTTATACGGTAATTAAAAACGTTGAGGATATACTTTTTCGAAAAAATTTAAGACGTGTAGAGCTTGAGAGACGGAAATGTCTTGTTATCTGCCAAGTTTTCGACTAAAATATACTTCAGTAGAAAATACGGTGCTACACCTCTGCCTACCCATTCCCATTCGGATGCCATCGTGGTAAGGCGTGAAGTTATATGAGCAATAAACAATTCAAAAACTATATGCTATACGCAATATAATTGTTTTCCACAAAATCGTTACAAATCAAAATAACCACTTGTGAGCCAAATTGTATTTACACAATGTCACAGTATCAGGTGTTTTGGGTAATCCCAGACATCAGGTATTTCCGCCGCAGACTGCCTACAACTAGGTCTAATTTGTTACCAAACAAGAATAATGGTGAGAATCATTATCATATCTACCTAAATGGGTATATATATTTTTTTAATTTTCCTATAAGGATCCCCGAAGAGGTTCGTAGGTAAGTTGTGGGTACTTACACACACTTTTCGCAATATATTTTAGATGCCAACAGACCAGTCCATCGCCAACACTGAAGACTGATCGACCTTACATACATACGTCTTAGAAATTCTTCTCAAACGTATGCAGCTCTCGATGTTTTTTCACGTCGTCATGGTAGAAGCCAATGACGTTACATAAGTTGACGTCACGGTGGACTTACGGAACCGGTTAACATAGAGGTTATTGTATGTCTGTGCGTATGAATAAATTAATTAATGAATCATATAGCCTTCAAGATATTGTAGTAAAGCTATTATGGCAGATACTATACACATTTGACTACACTTTTCTTAACAATTTGTACTCTTTTGTTCCCCATTATAACCATAACTTATTTTAACTTATTGGCAATTTGATACCTGAATTATTGTTATAACGGCAAAAATATCTTCTTTAAGTTGCCGCCATGCTGCACCCTTATAACAATAGCCCAAATTTACACGACCATAAAACAATAGCGTGTCTGCACGCCGGCTCGGTCGACGGTGTCCAAAACTATATCTGTAGTTGGGACGTTTACAGTTCTTTTAACAAAAGCTAATTTTGTTGCATTTTATTGCCTTAAAATGGGATCAGCGACCATTAGGCTTTTTTGCCACGCCTTTTATTAGGGTGTCGTCCGAAGGCCACGCGGCGAAAGACAAAGCGTTGACCGGAATTACGGGCATAAACAACATTTTGACTGTTTACGACCGACAGGACTTCTGACTGATCTAACTTACTAACTTAGTCTTGACTTTGCACATGTTCAGTGGAATGTGGATGCCAGGAATAACAAGGGATCATGGCATAATAGATTTTCCCGTATTTGTTAAATATCATTATTTGAATGTTCCACAAGCGCTACAAAATTTATCAAACATAAAACTAGTTCCAAACGAATAGTAGGATACCGGTATAATATAGTACAAGGTATACGCTAGCATTATTAATTATAAATGTTTCGTTTAATTAGAAAAAACAAACATATGCGAACACGAGTTACCGTTTTCTTAAACAATCAAGTGTTAGTATTATGACTTGTAGACTCTGAAAATCGGAATTGGCATTTATGTACTTTTTTTCGAAGTGATGTTCTAAAATAATTTCTGTTTGTTATTAACTGTGAATAACCATCGCCTCACTTTAAACTAATAAACATAGTAACAAATTAAGAAAAAAAATGGGAGGGTATCTACCGATAAAATGAAACGTAACAAATGACTCAACTGGCCGAGCGCGGCACACATTAAAATACATGTTAATGGGAACACGTTGTAACCCTTTCTGTACGCTTGCTTTTATTGTTTTATTCAGGGGTCAATGTGTACTTTTTGCTTTACAGACTATGAAAAGGTTTATGAATCAATTAATTAAATGTGACGACGGTCATTGTCACTGTGTAAATATGTAAATGTAACGGTAAGTAACAATGGCTTGATTTATTGGTCGTACTATAAAAAGCATGCACCCAAGGTGAGAATTGCAGAACGTTTGTTGTTCGCTTGACAGTTTACTTTCTAAACAATACAAATGACGTCTTTGATAACAATACAAAAGGATTTACGTTTCGGACTGATAGGTGGGTGACTAACCGTCAGGCGAGCGTCGGGGATAGCATACTAAATTTGTTCCTTCACAAACATGATGCTATAAATTTTGTATTTTAAGAGTCCAGTGTTCACGTGCCTGCTTATGTACGAATTCGTATTTTGTTCTTTACGATTTTTATCTCTAAGCCAAAAAAAAGTAAAGTAAGGCAACGTAATTGCCTTACTTTACTTTTTGAATAATATGTTTATGTCCACTTCAATCCAACTAATAAGACTGCGCGGTCATAGGCAAAAAAAAAACAAATTTGCTGTAACTCCACAACTTTTCTATTTCTTGTTTACATCAATGATCTCCCTTATATGATGGCCAAATTATCGGATATTATTCTCTTTGCTGATGACACCTCGCTAATTTTTAAAATAGATAGGAAAAATACGAATGTCTTGCATGTAAACGAAAGTTTAACTGTTCTCTCGAAATGGTTCGCAGCTAATAATCTTTTACTGAATCCAAACAAAACGAAATGTCTTAAGTTCTCTTTACCAAATGTAACACAACGGGATCTGAATTTAAATCTTGACGGCAACAAACTTGATGCTATAGCGGAAACTGTATTCCTAGGAATTACCATCGACTCAAAATTGCAATGGGGCCCGCACATTAGAACACTTTCCGGTCGGTTAAGCTCAGCTGCATATGCAGTACGGAAAATAAAGCATTTAACTGATGTAGCCACAGCTAGGCTAGTATACTATGCTTATTTCCACAGTATTATGTCCTATGGCATTCTGCTGTGGGGATCAGCGGCGGACGTTGACTCAATTTTCATTCTTCAAAAGAGGGCGGTCCGCGCGATCTATGACATGGGTCCTCGCGAGTCTCTCAGAGAGAAATTTAAAGAGATCGACATACTAACTTTGCCTTCACTCTATATCTTTGAATGTATTTTATATGTCCGCAAAAATAGAGGGATTTACAAAATTAAAAGCGACTGCCATAATAAAAATACCCGCAGTAAACATGAAATTGTAATCCCGAAATACAGATTAACAAAAACGAGCAAGTCTTTTATTATAAATAGTATACGCTTTTACAACAAGCTGCCAAAGTCAGTTATAGAACTGACCGATGTAAAGTTCAAAAAAATTATCAAACGTGTTCTGATTAAAAAAGCATATTATAAAATCAAGGACTACGTTGAAGATAAAGAAGTTTGGCTCTAGTTCCTTCTGCGCATGCGGCTTCCTTGGTAGCTCATAAACGGCACAAATTTGTGGATGTCTCTAACTATTCTGAATCTTTTTCTTTTCTCAATTCGGGTTTTTTTTTATACAATAATAATTTTACTTTTTTTTTATTATTTTAATTTATTCCATATCTTGACCAGAATTAGTTACAGTACTGATGCCAATATTTGTGTCACTTGTTTAATTTGTCTAATTTGTGAATGTGAGAACATTGTAGGCTTTGTAGATTCTTAGATCTTGCTAACATTGTTATAATTATCTTGTTTTATGTATGCTTTGTATAGTAAGCGACGACCTATTGTCGGGCCTACGTTGTTCCCCCATACTTGGGTACTATTGCTGTAACGAAAAAAAAATATTCTATATGCCTAATGATCTGAAAAGAGTAACCATGGAGTTTCTTGCCGGTTCTTCTCCATGGAAGCGACCAACCCGAACCGTGCTTCTTTTTCGACGTTTTATAAGTGCCCACCTGGGCCTATGTGAAATAAAAAGATTTTGATTTTGATTTTGATATTGAACTCCAGAACATTCCCCTTAGGGGGCAATTGGATTTGGCGTTTTCATCTGTAGCGACGTCCAGTTCTGTAATAATTTGGAGGGTAGGGCTAATCTGGTGCTAAGGAAGTTCGGTACACCCACACAGCGATTGTACAGAACAGAAGAGATATTCTTAAAACCTGCTATGTAATCCTGGTTCTTGCTGGCAGAAACCACCAAGAACTAAGTTCAAGAACCTAGTAGTAGTAATTCAAACCATATAAAATCTTGTTTATTAATATAAAACCTAAAAACTTTTAGCAACTAAAACTGTAAGCATTAGCCCCAGATATATATGTAGGTATGTTGTAAGATAAGTATCAGTAAAGTCCGGCGAAAGTAATTGACTATTGCCAAAATATACCTGTAGTATCAGAACTGGGTATTATAAAATATTGAAATAAAAACGATATAGAAATAAATTCGAATGTAACAAAAGTTCGACTGTTACGCGCGTGTTATCTTTATATGTAACATACCATGGAGCTTACATTTATATCAGAGGATGTGGTTAACATATCGTCAATATCGGCTGCTTGAAATACATGAACAGTCAATGAATAACCCTAGTTTCTATATTTATAACAACCAGAATGACTGCATAGGGGCCTATATGAGTACATAAGTGAATATACTCCCGATTTGGAGCGTTCAATATGAGTGGATGAGTATTCTCCATCTGGGGTGTTACTTTCGAGCTCTTGTATAATGAGCGCATGTTATGGCTCCACGAACCATTTTTCTCTCTTCTGTCACTTGTTTGTGGGTACTCAGAAATTATTTCTACATAGAGCTATCTGACACATGGACCGCTATCTTGCTTGGGCTTAATAAACTATTGATCAGTTGGTGGTGTGATTAGTGACTAAATGTTATCTTCATGAAGTACATACTTGTCATCAATGAAAGTCATCGAGGAGAGCGTAAGACCTCTTTTCAGACATTATCCGAGCTCTGAATTCATACTCGCCGTAATCTAGTTGTTCATTTGCATTTATACACTACTCACAACGTTATATCCTAGGTTTCTCGATCGATTTCATGTTCTTAGGACTTGGTCTTTCTCTGCTTCTTCGTCCAGAATATTAATTATATTATTAGTCCGTTATATTAGTCTTTCTACAAATGTATATATACCTATGTAGCTATTTAGTAACAGATACTACCTAATCAACACAGCAGATAAACGAGAGTGGGCGTGAGAGTATTTTTGTGGGAATGGTCCCTACATTATCTATTTTTAGGCATGAGAACCCACTATAAAGTGAGACGGAGGTATTATAATAATAAAGCCCTTTATTCTGAGAAAAGAAAACATGCGCATTAATATCCTTGCTTATATAATATCTGTGATCCCAATGTGCCTTTTGGCATAGGCATAGGCCTCGTCTATACAGTTTTCACTGCGGTCTTTCCTGAGCTACTCGTCTCCACATTTTTTTTTTTTTTTTTTTTTTTTTGTATTGTCTCTCGTAGCGTGAGTTCCGGGAACTTTTGCTACTTAACCGGTCAATGGCGAGACCTAGGCCTCCAGCCAGGCACTTTATTTCTAAGCAACACAGCTAAGGGCACCCCCTGTGGGGTACGAACCTCGGCTTAGGGCGTTGCTGGATCGCGAGCAAGGGAGCTGGGCTGGACTGGTAATTTTATTTAAATATTATTTGGGGGCGGGATTTACGCGTCAGGCTCGGCGCGGGCCGGCGTTTGCGGCGGGGGTCGGGGGGTTACATTACGGCTTATTCGCGTCGAGCCTCGTCGGCGAGGACGGAACAGTGGTCGGTTTTGTGTAGTGTTGGTATGTTTTTGTCGGGCGTCCTGGAGGACCGTTATGTCGTCATCCGGTTCGATGACGGCGTGTCTTGGACGCCTTATCTTCGAGATAAGGGAAGGAGTGTATCGGGCGGCCGATACGACGAGGGGGTTGGGGTGATTTACAGCAGAATCGAAATGACGTTTGGACAGTTTTTTCAAAAACTGTTTTATAGTGGGGACTTTGAGGTCAACGTGGAGTTGACTATTACGCATGTACCACGGGGCACCTGTGGCTCTCCGGAGAAACCTGCTTTGGAGCACTTGCAGGGGGTTAAGTGTTGACTTGCTAGTGTGTGCGAACACTACACCCGCATATGTCATGATTGGTCGAATGCACGTCGTGTAAATCCTCACCTTGGATTTCAATGAGAGTTTACTTCGCGCATTCAACATGCTGTGAAGTCTACCGAGCGCGAAGGCGGCTCGCGCGCGTACCGCCTTTACGTGGTGACGGAAAGAAAGGCGTTGATCGAGGATCACACCCAGGTATTTGGCTTTTTCTTCCCATGGAATGGGTTTGCCGAAGAGGGTGATGGGGGCTACCCGTGGGCGTTCGAGGCCTTTCCAGAATAGAATGGCTGCGCTTTTGGTGGGGTTCACTTCAATTCTCCATTTCCGGAACCACCGCCCCAGGGCTGTGACCGCGGATTGGAGGTTGTCGTGAATTCCCTCGGGAGTTCTACCTTTGTAGTAGATAGCCGTATCATCGGCGAATAGAGCGCTTTTAACTCGTCTATGGAGGGGAATGTCGCTAGTATAAAGCGTGAATAGGAGTGGCGAGAGCACTGAGCCTTGCGGGACTCCTGCTCGTATGGGATGGGGGGAAGAGAGTGTGCCCTCGACTCTGTAGCGGAAGGAGCGGTTCGACAAAAAGTCCCGTACTATGCGTACTAGACGGTCCGGCACGCCCAACTGGTACAGCTTGTATATTAAGCCGTTGTGCCAGACCTTGTCGAATGCCTTCGCCACGTCGAAGAGGAGCATACCCGTGGTATAACCGAGTTGGAAGCCGCTACTGACGTCTTCCACTATACGGTGGACTTGTTGGACACAAGAGTGTTTGGTTCGAAAACCGAACTGTTGGTCAGGTATGACTTTCTTTGAGTCTGCAAAACTCTTTAATCTATTGTAGATAAGTCTCTCGTAAATCTTGCCAAGGACGTTGAGGAGACTGATGGGGCGATAACTGGAGGCTTCGGTCTTGGGTTTCCCTGGCTTGGGAATACCTATGACCGTTGCACTTTTCCAGGATTGGGGGAAAAAGTTATTGCTCAGTGCGGCATTGAAGATGGCAGTGAGCAAAACTATGAGATAAGGAGAGAAGAGTTTGATAACTCTGTTAGTGATCCCGTCGGGACCTGGGGCTTTCCTGGGGTGTAGATCCTTGATCACTTTCCGGACTTCGTCGACCGTAATTGGGGCGATGGGGTGGTCTGGGTTTTCGGAGGGTGGGAGAGATAGTTTGCTTTCGACCTCGGCTTCCACCTTATCGAGATGGCGCGGGTCTACCGGCAAGGTGCTGGGCGTACATTGAGTCTCGAGACTGTCGGCCAGGCACTCGGACTTCTCGTCGTCGTCAAAGGCGGGCCCTTGATTTGAACGAGTGAGTGGAGGCATGGACGAGATTTTGTCCGATTTGAGTTTTCGTTGGAGATGCCAGAAGGCCAAGTGACTCGGTTCAAGTTCCCCTAGGAACTTGTTCCAGCGAGCGTCTCGCAGGTCTTTCATGCGGTATCTCAGCTTGCGCTGGAGTGACCTCAGAAAGGTGCGGTTCGCTTCAGTCGGGTGAGCTCTATGAGCTCGGAGGGCGGCGTTCTTTTCCGTCACTAGTTCACGCACGTCGTCGGGAAGTTTCCAGCGATGGTCTTCCATCACCGGAACTTGTCGTGAACAGGCGTCCACGGCTGACTGTACGTGAGCTGTGAGGGAATCGACCGCCTTTTGAGTGTCGGCTGCCGACTCTATGAGGGGCGGGATACTATCTAAGTGAACAGATGAAGAGGACTTGAGGAGTTCCTCCAGTTTTCTCCAGTCTGTTATCTTTTTCTGAGGCGGGGGCTGACCTGAGTCCGGGGGGCCTAGTCGGGGGGAGAGCGCTAAGGTCACAGGTCGGTGGTCGGAATCTAATTCGTCGTGCGACCTCAACGAGTGCAAACGGAGGTTTACATTCTTGAGGATCGCAATGTCTAGTACGTCCGGTCGGTGGTTGATGTTCTCAGGGTAGTGGGTGGGGTGCATAGGCGCAATGACGTCGAATTGGAGGAGCCCGCTGAGGTCCTCCAATTGGCGTCCTCTGTTATTTCGTGAGTGGCTGTTCCAAGCATCGCTCTTGGCATTCAGGTCGCCCGCGATAATAACCGAGCTACTGAGGTTGATGAGGGCTTTGATATCAGCTTTGATATCGGCCGTTGAGTTAACTGGGGAACAGTATGCAGAGACAATCGTGATTGGCTGATGGCCGGTCATTCCTAATCGACATATCGAGGTCTCAATGTGGGAGAGGGTTGGTGGTTGGATCGGGATACAGTGCAGGGACCTCTTGTAATAGATCAAAGTACCGCCGAGGGCGGATCGAGATCTATCGTTGCGAACTACGCAGTAGTTTGCAATTCTAGGGTCTCGGTGTGATGGTTTCAAGAAGGTTTCCTGCACTAAGAAAACGTCGATATTGTTGTCGCGGAGGAACGCGGCGATCTCTTCCTTTTGGCTGTGAATGCCGTTGGCATTAAAATAGCCAATTGAAAGTGATCGGGGTTTGATTCTGCTGCTTACGTTTGTGTCCATTATTGGTTGGACGAGAAGGCAGCCAGGGACTCTGATACATCAGCGTAGTCGCCGAGCACCTTGAGGAGGGCCAGAGGGTCCTTCCGGACGGCCCTGAGGCTTCGTGCCATTTCGTTAACCCTTGAGAGGTTGACGGTGGAGAAAAGATCCGCCAGGAATGCCATGTTGGCGGAGGTTTCAGAGGGGGAGGAAGTGGGCTGGACCGCCTGGGGTCTACGCGGGGGAGTAGCAGCCTGGGGCTGGGGCTGTTGAGGTTTGGCGGTGGAGAGCGACGGCAGAGGTGTAATCTGCGGGCTCGGGGCCGCTGAGGGGACAGGTGGGGACGCTTGTGGGAGGGGTGGAAAATCCCTCGGAGGGAGGACCCTCCACGGGGAAGGTCGAGGTGGGGCGGGTTGCGCGGGGGGGGCGTTACGCCATTCGCGGGCCGCTGCCCTCTTAACCACGACTGGTCTGGGTTTGGGGGCTTTAGGGCAGCCCCTGTAATTGGCCGGGTGGCCTTCCTGGCGGCATAGCACGCAGCTCGGGGGTGAGTCGGTGAGAGTGCGGTCCTTAGGGCGAGAGCAATCGCTCGTCCCGTGATCTCCCAGGCACTTGACGCACCTGGGTTTTGCGTTACAGTTACGCGAAGCATGACCATATAGTTGGCAGTTGTGACACTGCCCTATGGGACCGCCTTTGTGGGGGGTTTCAACCCTTATGCCAGACAGGTGGCATATGGTTTTTATTTTGAAGACGGCTTTGCCGTCGGGGGAGTTCTCGCAGATGGCGAGGACCATGTTAAATGCCTCTCCGGCATTTTGTCGGTGCATGCGGTGTACTTCCTTCACTGCGACATTCTGAGCCTTTAGGTCTTCTTTGATCGACTCGGTGTCGATTTCGCAAGGGACGCCGCGGATGACGACCCGAAGTAAGCGGTCCTCCGGCAGATCATAAGTGTGGTATTCCACACTTCTGGCCTGCAGGAGCTTCGTAAAGGCTCGGAACTCGGTCGAGTTTGGGAGGTGCACCTTAATGCCTTCGGCTGTGTCGGTAGCGCGAGTGAAATTTATGCGGTTGGTTTGGCACCAACCGGAGATTTCCGTCCACTTGGCCTTTGTGTGGACGAATACGGGGGGGCACGAGCGCTCTTTCGTTGAGGAGGGCCGCGTGGGTCGCGGGACGGGGGAGAGCCGGCTAGTTTGAGTGACTTCGGCTTCCGGAGAGGTGAGGGGGGCGGGGGAAGGGGCTGCCGGGGACGGGGCTGTCGGGGAGGACTGTGCGGAGGGCACGGGCACGGTTTTGGGGGCTTTAGTCGGGGGGGAAGGTGAGGTTGAGGCCTCTTTCTTTTTAGCGCGTCTGGCGCGCTTCTTGGAGCCCGTGACGGGCGTGAATTCGTCCGAGGAACCCTCGGACGACTCGGATTGTAGTGACTCCATTTCGGAGTCTATGATGACAGAGTCGGGGGACAGGGGGGAGTCTTGAGACTTGTTGGCCTCATTTGTGACGTCATTAATAGCGCTCTTGTCGAGCGCTGCTGCTGCGTCGGCAGTGGAAGTACCCGCGTTTACGTCGCGGGTAAATTCGTCAAACTGACGTCGGAGGGTGGGCACGGCTTCTAAGAGCCGCGCGAGAAATGCCACTGAGGCTTGGGGATCCATACTTATGGACGTGACGTTGGGCGAGGGAAACGTGTTTCGGGGCGCGGTCGCCCAGGGGAAGAAACACGCAAAGAAACCCCTGGTGACTTAACGTTGGGAGACCGATCCCCGGGGGGTTGACCCGGGGGTGTGTAATGAACCCTCCCTGTCGGGTGTAGACAGGGAGGTGAGTGTGCCTATGGTGTGAGCCCTAAGCTTGTATTCCCGCTGCCAGTCTTATTGTGCAGCGGGTTCCTGACAGTTCCGGTGTAGAGAGCACTAGTCCGTGGACAGTGCCCAAACTAACACCGGAGGATAGGAGGTAAGGGATAGGTAGGGTGGGCGGTGTCGTCTCCACATTGTGCCAGCTGTCCTTTTCATGTCGTCCTCCCACCTTAGACGCTGTCTTCCATGGATTCTTTACCCATCTTCAGACGTAGGTAGTTGCTAGATAATAACAGGGCCCACTAAGGAAGTTAAGATCTGGGGACGTACCACTTGACGCGCTTTTACCGCTATTAGTTAATAACCCGACATCAGCGCGCACGTATGAAGAGACTCATTAATGTTATTGGTGAATCTGATGATGTGGATTACACGAAAGAGTTCTGTTAGGCTAGAGAGAACTTATGCTCTACAGTCTCTGCCTACCGCGTGAGCAACTCGGCGTGATGAAAAGTATGTATGTATTTAAGAGTGCAAGCGCTACAGAAGTATATAACTACTTTAATTTATTATCATTCTTGAATACTGATGTCAATAGTGCATTACGGTCTGGTCCCAGCACTGGGGGCAAGACATATCAGCTAATACTCGCATTATTCACACACTCATTTTCTGTAAATAAGTTCGTACTGTGGAGCGTGTTATTTTTACTCGAAGTGTTGTTTCTTAAAATCCAAAATTTAAACAACCTCGTCATTATTGTAAAATAACAAATACGCGTAGGTACGTGAAATGGAAAACTGAAAGTAGTATTATTAAAGAGATGATATTGATTATGGAGCGGTCGCGTGTCTGGAAAGCTCACACTTGTACGAGATCAAATAGCAGAGGCCGCCGCCACGTGGCTGCTATTTCTATAAAGGCCCACTACGTGACAAAATTGAACATTCGTTTATACTCTGTTTCGTCAATTGGAGATAGTTAAGATATCTATATAAAAATACCAACGCACATAGTTGGTATAGGTTTCTGCACACCTTAGCCGATTATTAGAATAGTGTTCCTGTTTGCTTAGTATACAAGTTAGTTCACAAGATTAACTACTGATGAATTAATTTAATAAGATAAGTCACAGGCACTAAATAAGTATTCAGAATTCAATGTAGGTGCCTAAAGTTCTCTTTTATTGTTGCAAATAAATTTACTTCGTTGTGTTAATAGCTGTGAGTTTTATTTTTATGTTACCATCCTTAGTAAATATGTTGTTTGTTTACTCAAGTAAAAGTTATATTAGGTCGAGTTTTTTTCAACTTCTGTTTGCGAAATTAGTATTTTGCCACGGATTTAATTACTCAAATATTGCCTCTTTATAAAATGTGCTCAATACTTTATTTTTAGTTATATATTTATTTATCTTTGTACCTACTTGATATGTCATTTCAATTGCGGATAAAAAAATCTCCTTAATTATCAAATTAAGGAGTTTTTTGATCCGCAATTCTTTAAACTAGCTAATATGTACCTACGCAGTAAGTATGTTATGCAAAGCATCATTTCCGGTTGCAAAGATGGTTACAGGCCTGAAAGGAGCCTTAGAAAACAGGTTCAGCTTTCGTTCCCAATCTTTTCTTCAGGCAAAGAATAGGGCAATCATTTCGGATATATATAGATCGAGACCAGACTCCAACAGTGCTGGGAATTATTCCAGCGATAAGATCATGTAGAAAATATAGAATACTTAATTTGAAAAGAAGAAAACAAATATAATTAATATTATATTGCCTACAAATTGATCACCATAGGTCATACCAAGCCTTACATATCATCGCGATGAATACCTTACGCGCTAGGCAGAGTAACGTCATGGTTCGCTTCATCCACATCAACAATGGATGAATAGTTCGTTCTTTTCCTAGTAAATTTAAACAGAGCGTATAAAATGAAAGATACTTTTAAGTACTTACCTGATAGTATTGACACAATGTGTATCGACAAAAGCAACACTTTAGTAGTTGTTGTTTTCGTTTATCAGATCTTGATCTGTCGGATGCTTTTAACAACACTTGATATATTTCACAGGGTTCCATGCCGCCTATTGTCAGGTAGGTATAATTCACGCTTAGTTCTACGCGAATGTTATTTTTCTGCATTTAGCTCCTAAGTTTAACTTTAAATTATTTTGTTCAAGTTCTAAGGATCAGGATGTGTGGCAATGATGGCAGCTCTCTTAACACGCTATTATATTATTGAATTTTATTCATTTTATTTATGTTTACGTTAAAATAATATTTAAATAGCCCAGAATATGAAAATAGTTACTCCGCTATTTAACGCGTATTTTTTTCTATAATTCGTAGGCTACTCACTGGAAAGAAGTTATATAGTAGATATACTCCAGGATACCGTGCTTTCAGCTCTACTAATAAAAGGGCGGAATAATAATAAATTAATACCTTAAGGACCCTTCTACTATGCGCAATACAATTAGGCGACTCGACGTCCAATAAATGTAGCTTTCATGCCATTCAATAATATCACATTTCATTTATCGCGTCCTGGGATCCTACTCCCCTTTTATGGAATATTCGAAGAGTACATAGCGTACGTTTATCTCATGACAAAGGAACAAAAGCATCGATACAAGTACATAAAACACTCGAAATGTCGAGAGAGGATAAAACCCATCATTATACATTCATGTGCTTTGTCGTTTACAGTATTTATTTTGAAACATTTCGAGGGGGGAAAACCCTCTTTTCGCTTGAAAGCTCCCGAAAGCGCACAAAGAAGGCGTCGGGCGGCACCGCGGGGCGCTGTCATTGGCTCCTGACTCCCCCCTTCCGTGAGACTCCGCCCTGATGGAAATTCTCCCCGTATCGCTAGCACGAGCTATACGCAAGTGATCGCTCATTCAGTTATAGACTGTCGTAGTGGCAGGTACTCACGTCGTGCAGTCGCCGTTACAGGCCTTTTCGTAGTAGGTGATTAAGCAAGTGACTCATCGGTGAGCCTGAGTCAGTGGGTGTCAGAGGCCAGTGATGTTGTAGCGAGCCACTGGGTTAGTGCAAGAGTTCAAGAGCCGTTGTGTGATGCACGCCATGAGCGACCCCGCCGCGCTAGCTAGCATGCTGCCCTTCGACTCCATCGGACTTTACGAACAGCCCAAACCACGGTTCATATTCAAGATGCCGCGTGTAGTGCCCGATCAGAAAGCTAAATTTGAATCCGATGATCTCTTCAAAAGACTGAGCAGAGAAAGCGAGGTATGTTGATAAGATCTAGAAATAAATATCGACATATGTCTTTAAGCAGCCTAACTTTTAGTTAATCGACCGTACAGTCATACCGATATTAAGGTTAATATGAAGGTATTTGTATTTAACACTTGTGTTGTACAGAAACAGGAAGAATTACATTGAAACATTGAACGAAAGGAATAATGAAAGCGAACATAGTTATTGAGCAATTGTAATAACTTCTCTATCTCATAATTTATGGGATTTCTTAATGTCATTAATACATGATTAATTGTACAGTAAACATACATTAGGTACCTATTTATCGACTATTAATGTATGTTATTAAAAGTATATTTCTATCAGTGGATTCTTTAAACATTATTATAAGTATATATGTATACATTACAATATATATATATAAAACATTTACAAGCGTTAAGCACCGTAAAACAAAACTGGTTACCTATATATATATATAGGTATACGTCAGAAATGTGTTACCAGTTTTGTGTTAAGGTGCTTAACGCTTGTAAATGTTTTATATATATATAATTATATATATATATATATAGTTATATATATATATATATAGGTATACGTCAGAAATGTGTTACCAGTTTTGTGTTAAGGTGCTTAACGCTTGTAGATGTTTCTATATAAAACATTGTACTTACCAACATACCTAATAAATTACAAACATTGTACACACGGTAGCTATTTGCATAGAACTGGCAGCGAAAGTAATGTTATAATTAATATCGTAGGTTCGGTACACGGGATATCGTGACCGACCTCCTGAGGAGCGCCAGATGAGGTTCACAAGCGGCTGCCGCGAGGGTCACACAGAGATCGCCTTCACCGCTACTGGTACCAACTTACAGCTGGTGTTCGACCACTCCCCATATAACAACCGCGGCTGTGACTTCCAGAAGGAAAATGGCAAGGTAGGTAACTTTATTAATTTTATGTTTCCCTAATCGTTATCTAATATGTAACTGTGCCCACACAAATAGCGAACGCTACAGTAATACAATGACTGCTTGTATTATTTGTTATTTTCCTTCCTCATCCTTGAGTTTCATGACCATTTCTGATAATGACAATTCATTCACTGGCCCCTTTAATCCATGTAATTCATATAGCTGCTGGATCAGAACGATTAAAACGGTATGAATTTTTTGAACGGTATGAAACGGAAAAAAAAATTTACCAAATTTAACCAAATTTAAACAAATTTACCAAATTTAAAACTTACCAGGGTAAGTTCCTACTGCTGATAGGTGGCTGATAATTGTAACAGCAATACACCTAAGTAAGTTTATAAATATACACAAAAGTCTTGTGTAAATTATAATAATATATCCTCACGCCTTCCCACAAGGGTCCCCGAAGGGGTAGGCAGAGGTGTATAGGTAATACCCATACACCCACTTTCCGCCAGAGGTATATTAGGTGCCAACGTGACAGATGGCGAGTCCATCGCCGTGTAAATACTATTATAAATAAATATACATGTATATCAGAACAACAGAGCCTCGGTGGCAGAGTGGTTCGAGTAGTACATACAAACTTAGAATGCAAGTTCGAATCCCGCACCAATACCTTTCATCACCATTCCTTTGAGAAGAAATAGGGGTACGGCAGTAATAAAAGAATTAACTATTTTAGGAATAAAAACAAATTGAAAGAATTTTAAAGATCATTTAATTCAAAATATCAAAGTACTATACAATACTACAATCAGCAATTTCGACTGAAACACCAATCATAACGCATGACGTCACGCCTGTTACGCTTCGCTGTCGCATAAGGTAGGTTTCGTTGTAGTTACGCATTTGGATGATTTTTAATCGATTTATTTATCCAAGTGTGATTTCTAGTCTCTTTAATGATGGAAACAGGCTTAATTAAAGCAAACAGCGCTGATTTGCCTACAATTGACTTGTTGATGTTGAGAGATTTCCTCGCATAGAATAAACAATGTTGCTCGCCTGATTTATAGAAGTGCAAATATGCAAATCTACGTATATTTATATTGGGAGTTTATTATATATAATTTTCATAGCTTACATTTACAATAAACTTGTCACGGTTTATTTTTGAGGTTAGCTCATTCGAAGCATAATGGTTGTTTTATGTAGAAACTACCAGATTTTTACCCTCAAATTTATAGTAGGAATGAAATGAACGCAAGCTATATAAGTACCTACACAGGGTAAAAATAAATTAAGGCGCCAGTTGTATCAAGACTTGCAAAAGTTTTTCGCCTCATCCTCATCCATGAGTCTGTTCACAGAGGCTTGTTGTCGTTCCCATCTTTGGGTATTCAATCGATTGAACTAGCTTGATAGTTCGAAGTTCGAACGCTCTCTGCCTCTGTCTCTTCTCCCAGACAGTTTCACGTTGGTTATGTGGTAATTAACTTTCTTCTGTCATCCTCTGGAAATCGTCAGAGAACGTAGCATATCTTTCTTAATCTTCATCGCAAGTAATAAAAGTTTAAATAGCTTTATCGTCCGCGCAAAGTACAAATGAATCTCAAAGTATGGAATGAAAGGCTTTGATGGTTTAATTACATCATCTGTCATCAACCACGGGGCGGTGTGAGTGCGTCATCAACGTACTGCGCTTCCGGCCACATTTCCATGATCAAAATTAAGACATAAATAATGTTCAAGCTGCTGATGAAAAAATACAAAGCCATAACACCGCACATAACGTGACCGTCACGCTGCACGTTAGCTTAATGCAATGTTATGAGGAGCGAAGCACATCTTTTCTACTTTCATTCATTCTGGTTCACCTAATGTACTTATGTAGATTCAAATATGGCCGAGCATGTCAATGCATAGAGTCCTCGTAATGTTATAATTATCATTAAATAAATTACCTTGATCGGTTTCATTGGAGTAATCACAGTAGAATCTTCGAATAGCGATCATAGGAAGTAAATCATAGGGAACTAACTAACTTTCTTTTGGAACCTTCATGTCTTAATGTAAGTTGTAATAAATGCAACACTAAAAAAAAATAATTATATTCAAAGAAACACTTGAATATAATTATAAATTCAATTCATTATGAAAAAAATATCTATCGCCAGGCGGAGGTGTAATAATAACTCCGACTTTGCATCAGAGATGAATTAATTTTTTTTAAATGACAGGGACCTGATGCTTACAGCAATCCAGACGACCCTGATTTGATACTGCTGATCATTGACTTATGTCAGTTAGTTAATATAGAGTTTTTGCCAATACCTTGCTATCCGGTTAATTTTAGGGTTTGCTGTAAATACCTTTGTGGCGACTAGATATTTTTTTCCTAGTAATATTTCTTTAAATCTTCACGGAACCGAATTTGTTATCACCTAAATGTATATTGATTGAAAAAATCCTCCCGTTTTGATTCAACAGTGGTATCTAATTGGCAAATTACTGATAATAAAAATATACAATTCATATTAAGTAATAATAAGCCAATAGGTACGCGCGTATTGCAGTATCCGCGTCATGTAGGTACCAACACAAATATCATTGTAGATATATATGAGTAGACAGACATTTTAAATACCATTTGGAGCCTGTTTCATACAATCAAGCCCCTCCGTCAGTTGAAACCCGCCTGCTGCGATGATGCATGAATGCTGTATTTATTTACATTCGGTTCATTTAACCGAACACTCGAGTGCGTAAGTGTCCATACAACGATATTTATATTAATAACGGTACAACGGATTTAAATAATGCCTATTTCGATAACGGTTTTGTAGATCAGTTTCTTACGCCTTTTCATATAGTAACTTTTTTCATATTGCTGTGTTGATTTAAATGTTATGTAAGTCTGTATCACATGAATAGGCATAGCACACCTAGACCTACTACGTAACAATTACGTTGCGTTGAATTAAAAGGAAACTATACTTTTTTATTTCCAAGTGCTTGAAAATCCAATTACGTGTGCATTCATATCCTTAGGGTATATCGGGGAGCCTTCTCCCCTAGGGAAAGGGAGAAAAACATTTCCCCTGAAATCAATAATGTGAAAAGCGCCTCGCTATTGGAGGGCGTCCCAATCCGCGCCCGCCCAGACATCATGGCTGCCGCCGCGCGCCTCCCGGCTTAACTCCCTCTTGTTATAGTGCTCACTTTAAACGATTAATTTTATACTGTATCCTTCAAATTCACATATAATATTATTCCTAAACACAACAAGGAGTAAGCGATATTACAAAGTAGGCATTAAATTGCACAAAAAACTTAAGAAATATTATAAAATCGATCTTATTTTCTATCACAATTTGGTAATCTTTAGTGGATTTTTTTGTAAAATTGTCCAGTATTTCACAAAATAAACATAAAGTATGACCCATGTATGATCTCAACTTCCTACGTAGAGTAAATAGAAACACCTCTAAAATTCGACTTCCAAACCTTAACATACTTTATACTTTTTTTATAGACTCACTTTATTGGGTACCACTGTGTACTGTTAATAGCCCGTCATAGATTAATTATGCTGCTAGCAAAATCAATTATTATTATTTGTCAAAATAGATCGTATACCTAAATCCTATAATAAATACTATCTACACATAAAGATTTTAAAGCAAGGCACTTAGACTAATAAGTAAACATCTTAGAATCAATACATGTTACAAATATTAACACTTGCAATACGAAGGTAAGTTAAGGGAAGGTATTATATAAAGGTAAGTTAATAATAATATATATAGGTAATATTAAGTTGATATAAAAATGACATACATTCTTACTTGATGTACCCGGACCCGGGAAAATACCAGGACAAGGTAAATGTCCACCCTGTAATGACACCCTACTATAATAGTATAATAATAATAATATATTTAATAAATACCTTGGACAATGTCACACAAATTGACCTAGTCCCAAATTAAGCAAAGCTTATGTTATGGTAACTAGACAACGATATATTTACTTATATAGATAGATATATACATAAATACCTAGGACATCCAAGACTAAAGTACAAATACACGTGTTCATCACACAAATATTTGCCCTCAGCGGGATTCGAACCCGCGACCTCAAGTTTCGCAGTCAGGAGCTCTAACCACTAGACCAGACGGTCGTAGTTATAAATGTTTATGAGGATGTCTGCATTCTTTTCAAGCAAAAAGTACTGAATGGATTTTAATGAAACGTTATAATTTTTACAGATATTTTGTTAAATGGCCGAAATATGACGACAATATATTTTTTTACGCGGGTGAAATCGTACGAGACATCTAATTCAAAATATTGGCGATATTATTTTGAATACTGGATAACTTATTCCTACGTCACGTAAACACATATTTCCTTTTCATTAGTGCGAAATCTTGTATTTTACACGCTTTAAATTAGCTTCACCTGTATGTATGTATGTAACCGACTTCTTTGAGCTCGATTTTGACCCACTTTAAACGGCCAGATTTCGTTCAAACTTTGTAGACTTATCGAGGACCGATGACAATACACTAATAACTAAAAAGTAGAAAATAAATAATAGTTAAAAAAAACTAAAAAACACGCTTTTTATAGAAAACCGAACTAAAAAATAGAAAATAAATTTCGATAATATTTTAAAAAGCGTGGGGTGCTTTTTAAGATATTACCGAAATGATAATCACTCTACTAATATCTGTCAATAAAATATTTATAACTATTGACACCATGCACCCCACGCTTTTTAAGATATTATCGAAATTTATATTCTATTTTTTAGTTCGGTTTTCTATAAAAAGCGTGTTTTTTAGTTTTTTTTATTTACTTTGTAATCCGATCGCAGACGGCAACCGTAAATGTTAAAGAATACCAAATATAGGTAGTTATTAGTAAAATTGCCTCTTTGCCGGGAGTGGCTGCCGCAATTAATGGGATTGTGAGCAACTGGTGCCGGAACAAAGAAGCACGCGAGTCCTTCGTCTACCTTATGGCGTTCCATATTTCGTAACTGCCGCTCAATGCCATTTAAATATTGTTTAGTAACTAGAAAAGCTTACTTTCACGATTGTACTACGGATTTTCCATACAACTGTGCAGTTACCCGCTAGTTATTCTAAGGAAGGAAAGAAGTGAGAATAGTCAGGCCACCCCATGACTCAAGAATTGAGGTTGTGGTAACATGGTATAAAGTATGGGAAAAGTATAGGAAAATCATTTCATTGACATTTCCGATGTGTTAATACCGCTAATAATCAATCCCTATACCAAATGTCATCCAATTCAGTTAATTAGTTTCTGTGTAAAAGAGGCACGAACTTTCGTATTTTATGTTATGTATGATTATTATCGATGAATATTCTGGGTCAATTTGTATAGAACTGTCCCAAGTTTATTTATTTAGACAACGCTTGGTACATTTTCAGATACATTTCTTTCACGCCTTCCCCGAAAGGGTAGGCAGAGGTGTATAGGTATTACACAAATACCGTCTTTCCACCTGCTATATTTTCGGTACTAACGTGAAAAATGGCTAGTCCGTCGCCGTTACTCAAGCACGACTATACATACGCTTTTGAATTTCTTCTCAAGCGTATGCATCCTCTCGATGTATTCCTTCACTGTAAAGCTCGTGGTGTGACTTCACCATCATCACTGTACTTAAGTTCAGAAAAACTCATTGGTGCAGTCGGGATTCGAAATTGCAATCTTTGTGTTGTAGGCTACTCGCACCACCCGGCCACCACCTCTAATTTAAGCAATGATGTAATAAATGCATTTAAATAAATTTTAAACCAAAATGCTGAAATGAAATATATGAATACACAGGAACGCCAAAGTACCTACAAAAATTTCGTGCCAAGCACCCTCATTTGCCCTGAGTTTGGATCGAACCAGAATAGTAATGTATATAAAACAAAACGAAAATACGATCTCTATCATATAAAATAGATTTTCGTCATAAAATTTTATTTATATAACTCTGAATCTGATGTTATGAAAAAGTTCAGTGGCAATAAATTATTAGCAATAGAATGCTTAAATTTGATTTTTTTATTTCTGATGGTCGAAAGATATAACTTGGTAACTTTGTGACGTGTGCTATTTAAGAAATGGGTTCTAAAATAAGGGTCCACTTCCGCGGCACATGTGACTGAAAAATGCCCCTGGCCCAATTTGCCACCAACAGAGTCCAAGTTTTTGCCTCTGCATTTTTTGTGCCGCAGATTGATATAGATACGTTTTTTGTTGCGATGAATAATAGGGAATATGTGTATTTCTGTGCAGGCCCACATAGTGTCGAGGTTTATAATGAACGGCGTGTGCGTGCGGTGGCGAGGATGGCTAGACCTAGAACGGCTGGACGGCGCGGGGTGCCTGGAACTGGACGAAGAACGCGCTGCCGTCGAGGACGCGGCGCTACGCGACCAGATCGAGCGCTACAACCAGCGCCTGCGTGACTTCGAGGACAAACAGCGCGCCTATCGCGACCACGGGGATGAGCTGCGAGGACACCCACACGCTCATGCCCAGCGCTGCCACCCTCCGCGCCAGCCGCACGGTGCACACCCAGCACACCCTCATCCATCGCATGCACTTCACCTCAAGCCCCACTCGCAGGGTCTCATCTCCTAAATTACCATAGATTATGTTATAGTAGAGGTTGCTTTCTGATAACATTAAATAGACTGTCTGCATCAGACAGTTAATACCTAATGTTGTGTTGTTAGAACAGTTCAGTGATAATTGATTATCGTTTCGATTTACTCTTCTTAAATAATATCAATAGCGGTAAATAAAGGAATATATCTAAACTAGTGGTCCCGCCCAGCTTCGCTCAAGTGGAAAAAAAAAGATGGTGGTGCCACCTATCGGGTCCAATTGTGAATCTAAACCATTCCCAGATGAACACACACAAAAACACAATACCTTGAACACACACAAAAAAATTCATCAAAATCGGTCCAGTCGTTTGAGAGGAGTTCAGTGACATACACACTCACAGAAGAATTATATATATAAAGATATTCAGATGATGCCAATGACATTTTCACCAAAAAGATTTATTGCTATTGCTAAAGATGAGGACTATCAATACATAGTCTGTTACGATGTGGAATGATTATACGATAATCATTATGTTGTATTTCTGAATTTGGTAACAGATGCTCAGTCAACAATAAAATTGACGATCAAATAAGTGTAGGCTACTTTTCGTGGAATAATATCAAACGGTAAAGATGTTATCGTATGAAACGTACATGGTAGCATCATATATTACCAATTTAGAACTCGTTAACTGATGTTATAAAAACGTAATTATTTAATCAATTAGGATCTAGGTTTGGTATTTATATGCAAAATACTTAAGGTGCAATAAACATAAAGATATTTTCAAAAAATTTTTTTCATTAGAAATATCTGTGTTTTTTCATTACATATATACATTATATTCATACAAAGAACAGTGGGTCCTTAATCATGGTCATCGTACAATAAAATTTAATGTTGGAATATCATAAGTACTCAAGGGCTTCTATTACCGGATTAATCTAAAATATCGAAGAACAAATAATGCGAGAGAGACAGACATTGACTTAATATACTTGTCTCTTTCGTGTTTTAAATAATGATATTAATTGAATCTCATGGTAAGGCCTCAGTTTAGCTAATAAGTGAAAGACTAAGGAATGAGTATGCATAATGTACGAGCAAATTGATTCGATTTACTGTTTTGTGTTCTTCAAATATACTTATACTTCCTCGGCCAGACCTTAAATTTGTTGTCTGTGTGATATCCATTAGTTAACGCGTTGAGGGGGCTAAACGGGAGGTTCCTACTGCTTTCTGCTCGAAATATACGTACATACATACCTCTCGCCTGAAAGGACCTAGACCTGTAATTTTGAATACATAATTGCTTAAGTAATAAAAATTGCTGAACATGTAACTTTATTTTAAAATTTGTATTTTGTGTTATTATTTCAACTCGTCATATATGTTGATTATTTTTAGGTTGAATTAGTTTTACTCAAATTACAAAAATATAAAATGATATACATATTGTGATAGTGTTTAATGTAAATAAACGAAACTCGTAGTAATGTTACACGTTTTTTACTTCAATCTTACTTATTTACAGATTCCACCTCTCACTCTCTCTTAAGGCTCACATATCGTAGCCGGCCTAACATATTCACCTTTTGCTCCATTCTTTACTCATGCTGAATCAAAATAATACATATTAGCAAATTATCTCGTAACAATGTTAAACAGTCATCACGAAAAATCGCAACTGCATTATCATGCCATCATTAATATTATATTAAGCACTATATTATTAGTGGGTACCTGGTAACATACATATATTTAATTTGAATTTTTCAGTAGTTCAATCCTCCCCTTAGTTAATTATTCAAATAGCATTCAATTACATAAATAGTGCAACTTTTTTTAAAGTTTTTAGTAGTCCTTAAATTTTAACCGGGTATTTTACTACTTCCTATCAGGACTAGTCACCTTTTTGATATTTAATTAATACATGTTACACGTTATTTAAAAGCAGGGCCGGATTCGGTTCATTCAAGCATCGAACAGGGGATGCGATCCCCTCAGCCGACACGCTAGTAGAATTAAGTGCAATTTGGAATCCACGTCCCGCGTCTGGCGGGGCCACGCGACGCACCTGTGCAGCGGGCCTGTCCAGCCCTACCCCGCCCTCGCTCATTATACGCAATTTACGTAAAACTGCGGAAATGTCCGTGTTCAATGAAAGCAACACGAACTACTTACTATAATTACCTATTTAAATAGTGTTGTTCGTTACAGTTCATTAACTTTCACAGCAGAAACTTGTCAAATTAGAAATTTTAAATTTATTTTGTAGTATGTATATAGTTGTTGCGATAAAATTTTATATTGATAATATTTTACACATAAAATATAACGCACGAAACGTACAATGTTTGAAAGTATGAATGCAAAGATTAGTAAAACTATCTGTTCGCTGATCGGTAGATAACGTACTCAATGTTGTTGTGATATACTATTACAAAATAATATCCCCATAAAGGTATGCGGAACTAGAGCATAAGTTATAACATGTCATCCGACGTTATCTCAGCTTTTGTTATATTGTTTGTGCTGCGCAGCACCTTGACCGTCGATATTGAGCAGGTACATTCTTAGTGGATCTCGTCACTGATTGATGTCAGAAAAAACTCGGGAGTTATACAATACATAGATCGAGAACGTTGCTCAGATCTCGTCACAATGAACCGGTGATTTATCGAACCTTTCTTTTTGCACAAAAAGCTCAGGTCAGTGTTGAAGCGAAGCACCAAAAGGGCATTTCGTGTAATCCGCGTACCAAGCGTGGGAACGGCGCACGATATGCGCGCGATTACACTAACACTCGCTTAAATAATCAATTTAATATACTTAAGCGTACTTTTTACTGCATTAACATCTTACCTTACTTATTATATGTACGATATGTCTCAGCGCAGTCACTCTAGAATGGAATCTGTTAGTCCGACGTTGACAGACAAAATATGTATTGTGCTTTAAATCGTATATTTAAAGTAACTGTTACAGAAATAATAATATCCTTCATTTCAGGCTTTATAAACATCAATTGATTATAAGTAGTAGTAATGTCTTTAGCTAGGTTTAAATCGCTTTAGTGATCTTCTGTTGTTGCTTTTCGCAGATCAATTTCAAACTACATAACTGAAATACATACACTACTTAAGCGCCGCTATTTAAAGTTCGTATATATAGATCTTCATGCCTTCCCACAAGGGTCCCCGAAGGGGTAGGCAGAGGTGTATAGGTAATACCCACACACCCACTTTCCGCCGGAGGTATATAAGGTGGCAACGAGACAGTAGGTATACGTTCGTCTGGCGTATAAAATGTAATTTTGATATTAATTTCAACCATTGAAACTGCCAAACGAGACTTATAATAATACTCTTACCTAATTGTGAAAGGTTTTCAAGTGACTCGACACCTCTAAGAACGGGGTTCATCTATAAGGTTTCCCTAAGACACGCGAGTCAACCAGCCTCGTGTCACGCTCGAATAGCGCTGTCGTAAGACCATGTAAAATAAGACGCATCTATGTGGCTTCCCAGTTCACTATGACCGAAATCCTTATGACTTCAATAACGTCCTTTTTTACAATTTTATGACCAAAAAGGTTTACCAACCCGTATGGTTGGTAAACCTTTTTGGTCATACTCATAGTTTAGTACTATAGGGAAAACAGAAGCACCTTACAGCTATTCAGTCGATCGTTTCTAGGCATAAATGAATTTTACTGGACTGTACCTAAAATAAGTATTTAAGTTTTAAGGTTAGTACATTTTCAAGCATCCACCTATTGTTTTTTGTCTTAGGCGGAATTACGGATGCCGCTTGGTCCGTATTCTTGCTCATGACACTCGATAGCCTACGTATGACAAGGAGTAAGCGCTTGAGCCTACAACGCTTTACCTACTTCTTACTTACGGATCAAGTTAGTAAGATGTACCAAGAGGTACCAAACGGTGGTCTGAACTTATTTAATAGCATCAAATAAGATTACCCACATCGAGTTTGATATCTCAAATTCAATTTTTTTTTGCATCAAAAAAAAAAAAATTTGTTACAGAATTACTTAGGTAAGTAACTTGTACAGAATAAATTGAACACCTTTGAGAAGCATTGAGTGTTTCCCACATTTCTATTTATATAACCGAATAATTCATCCAATAAGATTTTTTAAATGATGCATCACAGGCATCTCTATCTCTCAACAAACAGTTCAATTATCGTGGTTTGATTGTGATGTCAACATTGATATAAAATTAAGTTTCAAAACAAATTAGTGTGTTTGCTTATATAAGGCGCCCAAATTAGCAGGGAGTGCAGGCAGAGCAGTGTGCACTAGCCACCGAGCCGAGCTGGCGCATCAAATGACTGGTTTTATGGCCGACGGGCCGCGGCGGCACTTTGTAACCGAGGAGCGCCATTACATCCATATGTTTCCTTGAATTAACGTCTGTTTTCTACGAAGAAAACGGCTGTCATAAAACTCGTTATAGATTCTCTGTACATAAAACGTTATTAACTGTTTGTTTGTAATAAAAAAGAACATGAGATAACGTGTTGTAGGAAATTTATATTGCAATGTGCCAGTTATAGGCCTTTATTGTACATCTAAATGTTTCTCATGTCCAACCACACCATAATAACATTGCTTTCATGTTAGGTATGCCAATTGTATATTATATTTAAATTTGAATAATTCATGGAAGCCAAAGGAAACAAAGGTTTTAATTTAGTGCACTACTAGACGCGATACACTTGCTTGCCTGCCACAATTGTAGTAAAAAAACTTTAATACGTAGGTACACATTTCTACTAGGTTTATCACTTCAATTTCAGTTTTAAAATAGGTATACCTTTAATTGCATTCAATGATTGTTGAATTGTTTGAATAATTATTTTCTCATTAGGTAACACGAAATCTGGTTACATTATTTTAATTAATGGAGGGACCTACCTAATTACTCACTATATTCACTGAAATATTACTAACTAAGTTAGAAGGAAACCTGCATACGTTTGATAATATCCTCACGCCTTCCCACAAGGGTCCCCGAAGGGGTAAGCAGAGGTGTATAGTTAGTACCCACACATCCACTCTCCGCCAGAGATATATTTTAGGTGCTAACGTGACAGATGGGGTGAGTCCGTCGCTGTTACTCAAGCACAACTATACATACGCCTTTGAATTTCTTCTCAAGCGTTTGCAACTTTCCTCTCGTGGTTTTCCTTCGCCGTAAAGCTCGTGATGTGACTAATCACTGTTCAGAAAACCTTATTGGTTAAGTCGGGATTCGAACTTCGAACGGGAGGCAACTGCTCGAACCACTCGGCCACCGCGACATAAGTTTGAGGAAAAAAACTCACTCATGCAAATATCAATAAATAAAATGAAGGGCAGGTATTGGAGTGAACTCCTCGAGTAATCCCGGGGCACGTGCGGGATAATCCCGGCTAATTGCGAACGCGCGCCTTTCATCCACGGGATCATCAGGTGCTCATCCCTGTCGGCTGGCTGCACTTTCACAGAATTTGAGTCTAAGCTTATATTATTACCTTTCACCTAAACTTGAAACCGACGCCACAACCATGTCCGCCTGCTACAAAAGGTTAAGATACCTTCGACGAGGTGGCCATTCGACGATATGATTAAGGAAAAATGTAAAAATATAATATAAAGCATACTCTATAATTTAAAATTTGGTTGGTATTACGCTATAATGCTTGCTTTTGTATAAACAACTCTATTATTTAATTAAAATTTGATGTTTATTGTTTCTTTTTCGTTATATATTCACCCAACTACCTTTTCGTCATATTGAGGAGCTACATTGGTTGAGAGGCGCTGGGAACGATTCTAAACTATCTTCAACGTTCTTTATTTGTAACTTCTGTAACCCTACGAACATGACCCCTAATATTACAGTAATGTACGTTCGATCAAAAGTCAGTTTTCCATCCTTGCACAAAGTTGACATGCATGGATGATGATGAAAGTCATTAGATCTAAAATGCCCGTAGCTCATGCTTCCGAATGTACCAAATTCTGCTGGGTCGGGTGGTCTTCCCTTCACATGACATGTCTAAAGTCGCACACTACCGTCCAGCCGACTTGCTTACCTCTATGCCTGGACTGCCTACCTCGCACGTACCTACCCACCTACTTATTAGGGATTTTATCGTGCCTGTAGATGCGGTAGGTACGTCTGAAGCTATTTTCACTTCGACTTATAATTATATATATAGTCCCATATATATATATATATATATATATATATATATATATATATACTCACGCTTTCCCACAAGGGTCCTCGAAGGGGTAGGCAGAGGTGTATTGGTAATATATATTATAGGTACACCCAGTTTCTGCCTGAGATATATTTTAGGTGCCAACGTGACAGATGGCGAGTCCATCGCCGTTACTCAAGCACGACTACGCCTTTGAATTGCTTCTCAGACGTATGCAATGCAGGTTCCTCTCGATGTTTTCCTTCACCGTAAAGCTCGTGGTGTGATTTATTACTGTACTTAAGTTCAGAAAAACTCATTGGTACAGTCAAGATTCGAACTTGCGATCTTTGTGTCATGCATATTTCTAATAGTGCTTAAGAAATGAAGATGAAACTCGCCATTAGTCACGTTGGCATTGAAATATATCTCCAACACAAAGAGTTTCGACCCTTTTACGACCGATAGGTGACATTATAATCTACGTAAGATAGGTAAATATATGAATCTGTGGTTTTCAGTTCCATACGTGGTTTAATAATACCCAAAATACCTGTACGGATTTTATAAATGCTTTCATGTTACTTATGGCGCCATCTCGTGGACGGTGGCATTTAATGCTTCACCATTCAAATTACAGAGCTAACAAACTATTAATAGATATTGATTACAAATGTATCCTACCTGAAATAATGAGAATGTGCTTTATATAAAAATGTACTTATATAGAATGAATGACATAATAATGTAAAAGATCTTTGAATCACCGTGAAACCGTGAAGAACTTGGCCTGATGGTGTATTATTAAATTAATGTATGTAATTTTTTGTCTGTGACGCCCTCAATCGTCATCCGATATCACTCCCGCTCGTTGTCAATGTCAACTGTCAATCAAACATTGTTATCGAAATGCTAGGGTACATATTTTAGATTAAATGTAATTCATTGTTTGTTTTTTATTTTATATCTGAATGAAAGTTTACATTATAAAAGTTAATCTTGTCCAAAATATTTTTTTCTCTTGTTATGCAAAATAATCGCGCCAAATTCCGAACCATTTAGTATTTGTTTTCCAAATTCGTAACTTTACAAATATGACAGATGAATCAATTTCCAATGAAAAAGAAACTAGAGAACTATACTCAATATTCCACCAGGAATATATTATAATGGCAGAATAGTAAGTAAAATTGGCCGTACAGGAATAAATAAAGTGTGGTGATAATTTTCATGTATACTTAAAGAGTTGATGAATATATGATTAAGTAATTTATGAAATGTATAATTTTTTTTGTTGTTTGTTTTGATAATATGAATCTAATTGTTTCAGTCGAATGTTACAGACAGAAAATTTGCAAGGCATATATGTCATACCATCTTATGAAAATTCATTTAGTAAGTATTATTTTCTGAGTCAACACAAAGCATACACTAATAAATATTTTTGAAGTAGTGAACTGAACTACAATTAAGTATGAAATAAATAATTTCTTTTTGTTCTGTTACAGTATGGTTTGGTGTAATTTTTGTTAGAGCTGGTTCTTATGAAGGGGGCATATTTCGGTTTTCTCTATTGCTACCTGAAAAGTTTCCCGATGATGATGTGCCTGTATGTATTTAATAAATCATAAAGTTGGAATATATAAAGACATACACTGACTACTTACCTTTGTACAGTTGTTTATAAAAAATACAAATACATTGCATTAATGTATCCCTTGCCATGTGGATAAACTTAATTTATTTTCAGATTCTTAAATTTATGTCTAACATATATCATCCAGCTGTGGATGCTCACACTAGTATACTTCGCTTCAATGATGTGTTTCCTCAGTGGGATAGAAAGCGTAATCACATATGGCAATTACTAAAATATTTAGACTGGATATTTCATAATTTGAATGTCAAAGTGCCTGCAAATGAGGAAGCTTCAGTTTTGTAAGTTATAGAAATTTTATTTACTACTTTTTTTATTCTTGTCTACTAGTACAGTCACCACACATGACTAGTACGACTAGTGAAATATGAATTTCATTCAATGACATTTTGCAGATTCAAAACAAATAAAAAACAATTTGTGGACAAGGTAAGAGAATGTGTTGTGTCTAGTATTGACCACATTTATGATGATCCACCAACAAATGACAAGCATTATATTACATTTAAACCCTATGACCCAGATGTGCATGATGATGCAAAAAATGTTATGCTCAAGGCAGGAAATTCTAATGAAGGTGTCACTCAAGGCACATCCTGGGTTCAACAAGGTTCTTATCAAGCATTTTCCAAGGAGGAGCCAACAAGTTTAGTACAATGAGGAACTATTCAGTCATGAAAATGAAAATTATAACAAAGCAAACACTTTCCTGATGTTAATTAGCTTTATGCCATATTTTAATCCCTGTGATAATTTGTTGTTGATCATTATTCTCAAGCTCCAAATTAATAGCACAAAACTACAAATTAGTAAAGTAAAAATGTTTAATTCATATCATATTATCACCAATATTTTTTTAAGACTAGGTATATAACATACTTATGACTACAAATAAAAATATTAACATAAATCTAATTTTGTATTTATTTTTAATTTGTGTTTTGTTACTTGTTCCTCAAACCATTTTTGATCCAATTCATACTTTTCATTTTTCCAATTAAAATGGGTTGGAGTTTCATTATTGTTTTGAAATTCAAAGTATTTACTTAATTCTATAGCAAGCTTAGATTTTATTAATCCAACTCCACCAAACTTCTCCTGTGTAGGATGGTAAACTCTTCCAGTTAATGGTAGCATGTATATTTTCTCAGGCATAAACCTTTCAGAGAGTGATTCACTTGCATATCCATAAGTCAAATAGTCATCATCTTCTTTAGATATAATGTTTGTATACACAATGGGAACATCATCACAGCAAATATAATTCCTTTCTCTACCACAGTAAGATATGTAGGGGAACTCTTCTTCATATCTTCCAGACCTGTTCAGTCTAATACGCTTGAAAAAGAACTCCAGAAACTTTTTCTCTTTAAAGCATGATGTAAAATTTTTCATTTTTGAATCTTCTAAGAAAAGCTGCAAAATGCAATTTTATTAAAAAAACATAGTGTAGTGATTTAGTTTTGAATTTAAACAGAATTAAATAAATGTTTGTATGTTTACAAAGTTGAAATAAATCTACACTAATATTATAAAGAGGAAAGATTTGTATTTTTGTATGTAACGAATAGACTCAAAAAGTACTGGACCGATTTTAATAATTCTTTTTTCATTAGAAAGCTACATTATCACTGAGTAACATAGGCTATATTTAGTACTAGATTACTATAGAAATCATAATATTTTTGTAGGAATATGACAGTGTCGGTAGGCCGATTTAAATACTTATGTAACTCTGTAGGTAACATTAAACATTACTTACCATTCCTTGATGATCAATATAATAAAAGTATTCACGTATTCTCGGCTCTATTTCCTGACCTTGAACATATTTAAGAAATCGCGCGAATTGGTACCTCTTCTTTAAAATATTCCCTATGATAGCACTCGTATATAGGCTATTCGGTATAACAATATTCATTTTAATCCAGCCTGATTTAATAGGCAGAGTTATACAATTTGAAATAAAATAACAAAATACTTATACATTTGCACTTTGCCTTTGCTAAATTCTTAGAAGCGAGGACTATACTATACTATGTTATGTCCTTCCAATAAGATTTAAGATTAAAAAACAAAAACAATATGATTAATTATGATACTGCTTCTTTGCCAAAGAGTAAAGTAAAAGTAATATAGACTGAAATTGCTTTTTTTACGATAAAAATGCAGTATTCTGTGAAAACTATTTTATTCTGTGTTATTAACTAAATAATATTAAAATTCACAACTAAAACTAAATATCAAATATTAAGTACAAAAAAAAAGTGTGTATCAGCTCCGACGCATGACTGGAGTTTACTCCTTACGAACGATTATAAAATAAATAGATTAGTTAATAAGGGTAAATGAATTTATTTCTTATATTACTTAGAGTATGCATGACACATCTATAGATTGATTTTTATTCATTGAGTAATTTTCTCAATTTTGAAATAAATATCAATTGATATAAATTTATATTTATATCAATTATAAATAAAATATAAAATTTACGATAAAACCTCCGCAAGTTGACAGTTGTTGTAGGTTAATATCAGGTTAATGCAATATGCAATTGAAAGTAAATTTTAACATTATTTACATCGCCATTCTGTTATTCTCGTTGCCAAGGAGAGTACGAGAGCACCAAAAACGTAACGCTGTCATTCATCAGTAGATTTTACCTCTCATATTTTTCTCATACCGGGCGCCTTATATATGAAAATCGATTCTTAAGGAGTAAACTCCAATAAAACATTCGTTATAATCATCAGTCATCTGTGTACTTTTATACCCTTAAATTAAAGTGCTGCTGAACGTGCCCGGTAGATATATTAAATTTACATGCGACCGATGAACTAGTATTCATGCCATGAATATAAATAATGAAAAAAAATTTAATGAAATGTCAATCAAACAAAACTTTTAGGAAAATAAACCAAATCATCTGATTTAATGCATTTCTCTGTCTATATTAGTTGCATTTTGTAAAAAATTTGCAATCTCCTAATGTAATCACACAAATTAGGAAACTAAAAATTGTGTGTCTTCGAAATTCTGATGAACTTCCCAAGAAGGAATTGACATGAATTAATGACTACCATGGAAAGTGTACGAAGATCATGGAAACTCCGTAAGATTACAATCTAGCTGAATGTCTAAATCACCATTAATCTTTATTTAACTTGTATAAATGTTTTGTTTTATTGCAGAAGAATTTGTCGCCCACAAGGCGAATGTCAATTGCCTTGCAATGGGACACAAATCTAACCAGGTTTTAGCTACTGGAGGAGATGATAAAAAAGTTAATTTATGGGCTATTGGTAGACAAAGCTGTTTAATGGTTATTATGTTTTATTTAGATTATATTACTTTTTAATTATTTTATACAAAAGTACACTAGCTGAGCTTACTAGTTTTTAACCAAGAATAAATTTCCTCTGGTTCTATCCTCTAATACTTTTGTATATACAACTTGATTTCCATTATTTTAAGTAAACAATATTTATTGTCTTATTAATACACCCTCAATACCATTCAAAATATAATTATAATATAAGTTCTAAGAATAATATAAGTTCTTTAATACACTTAAAGTACATTTAAAATGAGTTTGTTAATTTGGTAACTCATTACAAAATTATGAGTCAATTAGGTGCTCTGTATGATTGAGAAAAATGGAATCAATTATAGTTGTCATCATTGTATCACAAGGAAGAGGTCTGTATGTTTTTTAGTAGTTTCTACAATCTCATCAACTGTTGTCATCATATGCTTGCGATTTTGAGTACACTTGACATTCCCACAATTTTTATTTATTTTACTGAAGATAAAGTAGGCTGTTCAAATAATGATTGCTTTGTTACCAGAGTCTAAGTGGACATACAACACCAGTGGAATGTGTATGTTTTGGACATTCTGAGGACTTAGTGTGTGCGGGGTCACAGACAGGTGCCTTGAAAATTTGGGATTTAGAAGCAGCAAAATTACTGAGAACATTTACTGGTCATAAAGGAGCTATAAAGTGTATGGATTTCCACCCATATGGAGATTACTTGACAACAGGGTCCTGTGACAGCAATGTCAAGCTATGGGACACAAGAAAAAGAGGTTGTATTGTCACATATTCAAGCCACAGACTGGCTGTAAATAGCCTTCAATTTAGTCCTGATGGTCAGTGGATTGCATCTGCATGTGAAGATGGTGAGCTAAATGTCTTTAATATGTACATTGAATATGATTTATTTTACCAACATAGACATAGTGATTAATTTGTACCAATTCATTCTTTAAACTGTCAAAGAGACTAGATACTATACAAGAATATATTTATGACTGATCCTGTGTTTTTTTAGGATTAGTTAAAGTATGGGATGTGCGAGTGGGCAAAGTTCTTCAAGAGTTCACGGAGCACACATCAGCAGTGACTTGTGTTAAGTTCCATCCTCATGAGTTCTTGCTTGCTAGCTGTGGTGCAGACAGGACCGTAAACTTTTGGGACATGGAGAAATTTCAACTTGTTTCCAAATTTGAAAAAGAAAACACATCCATTAGGTATGGTAATTTAAGTTTTACCTACATAACATATACATAGTGACAAGTTACTTACTGGCTTATAACACTAGATGTATTTGCATTGTGGCTGTTTAGACTTTAAGGTGCTCTCAAATTGTTCAATTGTTTCTTGTTGTTGCTGGTTTCATTCCGGCATTACATTAAGAGACATTATTTTAAGAGAGGTAGGGCATAATGTGTTTCCCGTTATAATTTGGAGCTGCCCAACTGCCCGACTGCCCGACCCGAGTCAAATATTTTTTTTTTGTGTTGTTTTCCTATGCGGTGAATAAGGTTGCCAGTAATGAGCTCCTTGGAGAGGGGGGAGGATTGTTATATTGTGTTGGCAGCAGAGGGATTAGTCCCATTATGCTGCAAACACATTATAGCTCTCTGAACACAGAGTGGCAATGCGCAAGTGATACTTCGGTATTGTAAGCGTAAATAGGCTGCGGTAACCGTTTTCCATCGGGTGGGCCGTATGCTTGTTTGCCACTCTTGTTGTATAAAAAAATGCATGTAAATACAGTGTCTTTTTTTTAGAACATAATTGTATCATCTATAAATTCTGGAATACTATAGTAATTTTTGTTCCTCAACCATTTATACAGATCAGCAGAGAGTAGAGTGCCAGCGCCCTTTCATAGCTTCATCCACATTCATAAATTGTTATATGCATACATTTATTATATAGTATACCCTATGTATAAAATGCTTGGCATGAAGATACATCATAATTATTACAGGCACATGGTATTCAGTGAGGATGGAGAGACTCTGCTTGGGTGTGCTAATGATGGTCTGCATGTGATCGGGTGGGAGCCCGCGCGCGTTTTGGACACTGTGCATGGCCATTGGGGACAAATACATGATATTACTGTAGCACAAACTCAACTTGTGAGTACTTATTAGTGACTCGTTTCTAACGCCCGAAGTAATATTGTCATAACTTATGGCAAATTATTTCCTACCAGTAAATGTTAAAGAGGATTTTTATAATTTTATTTACAGATATCAGGAGCATTCCATTCGACATACGTGGTATTAACAGTAGTAGACCTAAATAAAGTACACCCATTCGGTGGACCGCCGCCTATATCACCTCCTGTCGTCAGAGATCTCTCCCCATTCCAAAAAGGCCATTCTGTACGGAAAAGTTTTTCCAAAGAGAAACCGCCAAAAGAAGGTTTGAATAGATATGCAATGTATTTATTTTTGTATAGTTTTGCCATTGTTTGTTTTCTACTTTTGTGCATTTCTTATTGACACACGCTGAACTACTAATGCAGATTACATTTTCAGTGTTGCACAGGCCGACTCTACTCGACGAAAAAACAGCTGAAGAATCAACCTCTGGAACGGAAGCTGACGAGGACTCAGGTGCCGTTATATCCAATATTAATGACTACACTGAAATATTTCGCCCATCCAGAGCATGTGAGTACTGGCCAGGGATAGCCAAGATACATATAGCTTATGGCCATAAGCATGACATGACTAAAACAACTTTAATAACAAATAATACGATTTATTTATAAAAGCTGAATTTTGCAAAATTATAACTACCTTCACAAAATTTTTTGAAATTGTATTGTTTTGAAAGTGTATACAATTTTCCAGTGACACGGACTCCACCCCCTGCTTCGAGTTTGTCTGGGGAGGATTATTCGATGCCAGGTAAAACTAGTCAGTTAGTTATTTATAAGTTATCAAATTAGAAATCTTACATATCTTTGAATATTACATGTCTTTGAATATGATCCCTTAACAAAACAAGTTTTGTTCGTATCAGTGCAAGAGACGAGTGAGAAGCTGGATTTGGAAGTGAGCTCGTCCCTGCGCTCGCTGAATGTGGGATTGCGGCAGCGATCTGACGTCGCGTCTCGCATCCCCACGGCCACTAAAGATCACTTCACGCCCCTGGACAATAAGCCAGAAGCTTTCTCCGGTAAGGGGCTAGGGACGCGCTGAGTACTATTATATCCTACTAAACTGGAAAAGACGCATACAGCCTCATAGTCATCGGATACTGTAACCAGGTGATAGTAATACCACATGTATCACTCGACTTTACCCCCCTAATGATGGAGTTTGCTTTGGAAGCAGCATAAAATACGAGTAACATACTCCTCACTTCAGGAACTACATTACCCAGAGGAAGAGCTATTTGAATCTTCTGTAAAATGTACCCCCACTTTTCCATTGCCCTAGTCCGGCAACTCCAATTTTGAACGGGAAATCCAGCCATCCACCACACATCCAGATCCACTCATGGGTGTGTGGGTACTACCTATTCACCTCTGCCTACAAATAACCTGACTGTTACGGGAAGGCGTGAGGATATATTAGATCCATCACTGACCGGGCACTAGACAACCATATATTTATCATTAAAATATTTTTTTTGTGGGACCCCACGGTTCATACCTTTTTGTGTGTATTTGCCTTAATGTAAGGATTTGGGCGGTTTTTTATAAAAAAAATCCTTCTTCCCATATATAGTGAAGCTAATGTAAAAATATTTTTTCTTTTAAACAACATGATTCTGGGCCAACACAACAAATTGCCCTTATGCACTTTTTTGAGCAATTAATGCTCTATACATATATGTCGAGTTACCCCATGGTATTAATCCGTATTTACATTTAGTTATTTAATTGATTAAGCTAAAATCTAGATTAAATAAGGGGTGACTACCAGCACTAACAAGGATAATATATTTACAACAGTGCAAACGTCTGCCATAAGGGATTATGCTGCCAGCCCGGTTCCAGTAAATACACTTAATCGACATAACTCCTACAAAGAAACGAAGTCCACCACGGATATGTGTGAGTGACCACCTCATATTAATTGCCAAAAGATGTATTGCTTTTTACTAATACATTAACGCTAAGATTTCATATAAAAATCCCTTTTATCCCAAAAAACATTGGTCCTGAGAGATCATCGAAATGTGATAATTCTTATTTTGTTTTAGCTACCAGTAATCTGCGACAAAGCAACAGTGAGATATCTTTGGGACCACCTACTTTGGGCCCTAGGTCATTATCATTCACCAGGGCTCCTACCGACCCTCCAAGGTGAGTTCAAGTGGTGAACAGGATATCCAATTATGACACTTTCTCCATTGATAACTTATTAGCCCACCATTAAAAGGAAATACAATCAATCATACATCGATTTTTAACTCTTTTTGTTTAAGTCACTGGTTTTGCACCTGCACATAACAATATTGAGCATACGCTAATTTTAATGCATCTAAGTGTCTACGTAAGCATTGATACATTTTTGATTATCATGAACAACTGGAACACAAAACAAATTGCCAATGGTCGTCTGATACGTCTATTAACGATACTTTCTAGTCCCTTATAACTGATATATTATGTAGAGTAACAAGCACCACGCTTTCAGATTTAATTAGGTGATTAGACCGTTATGTTTTGTTATATTGACACCATTGGCTACCACTTCAAGACTAGCGAGGAATAATTTGTATATACCAGTATATGTGTACATATGCAGACGCAGAGCCGAACCTGCTACGCGGGAGAGCGCGGTGGTTTCCCGCAGTGTGGAGGCAGCCGAGAGGGAGCCTGAGCCCGAGTTTGTGCCACTCACAACCGACCGACCCGTCGGACTTGATTTGGACGAGTTTTTGCCTGTACTCTTACTGCACATTACTTCTATTGAATATACATAAACAGACTTAATTTGAATTGTTTAGAATCACTTAAAAGAAATTACGAAGTAAGCCTCACTACGTGAAAAGTTACGAAGTAAACCTTAAAGGGCAAGGTAGGCTCTACATAGCCCTTTCCCTTTAAGGCTTAGCTTTAGAAAAATAATTAGAGTCGACAGAATAATTAAACTGGGTTTTGTATTCAGCACACAGCTAGTAGATAATATAAATGTGTGCCAGCGCGGTCTGGCTGGCAGCGGGGTGCGGGCGGGAGCGCGGGGCCCAGCGCTGCAGCCTTCGGAACAGGAGGTGCTGGGCGTCATGATGCGCGGACACGACTCCATGATGGCAGTGCTCATCGCTAGGCAGCGCGCCCTCCAGGTACCCACCGACACCGACAACCCCATCTGTAGGATTCTTCCTACTGGTATTCTGCCTACATTCTAGTTACAGTTAGCTTGATGAGGATTATTTTCAGACTTAATAGTCGGCTCATTGCTTGTCGTTACTTTTTATAAACGGCCCATTTGCGAACCGAGCCTGCCCCAAGGCGGATCTGCCGTTGTGGGCACGGTGAGTATGCCCACAACCCTAATAGACGGGTGGCGTCTCACTTTCACGGTCTATTGAGATCGATGCAATGATGACAATGGACGCTATAATAATAAATATAATGGCTAGGGTTAAACAAATTTTTTAAAAGCACTATGGGTCGTGCTCACTACTTCCTGTAGTGATTATGTCCATTCCATAAGGGTCAAGTCCTCATGCGCGTCATGCGAGTCACGAGCGAGTTCTTACTCGGACTTGCGACGATTTTTGGTTGGCTCGACCGCAACCCTTTTTGAGGGCGAGATCCGCGCCTGCTTGCCCCATGATGACGTGTAACACTCTAAACTACCTTATCTTTTCACTGTTTCAGATTTTCCAATCCGTGCGGCTCAACAAAAACCTAAAAGCAGCTTTAGAATCTGTTATTGCTCTTGAGGAGACATCTGTGATGGTCGACATTTTGAGTGTGATGGCTTATAAGCCGTAAGTTAAACACAGTTATTTCATCAATTAATTATAATAATATAATATATCCTCACGGGTATATTAGGTGCCAACATGACAGATGGCGAGTCCATCGCCGTTACTCAAGCACGATGCACGACTATACATACGCCTTTGAATTTCTTCTCAGACGTATGCAGGTTTCTTCCCGATGTTTTCCGATGTGGTTTGACTAATCACTGTACTTAATTTCAGAAAAACTCATTGGTACAGTCGGGATTCAAACCTGCGATCTTTGTGTCGCAGGCAACTGCTCGAACCACTCGGCCACCACGGCTCCTAAATCAATTAATTAAATTGCACCTAAAAATTTACACCTCATTGTCTTATCACTGTTTCAGATCACTATGGAACTTGGACATTTGTTTGCTGATGCTGCCTAAAATATACGAATTATTGCAGAGTAAATATGAATCGTAAGTGGCATTATATTTCTACTATCCAATAGGAACAATTATTTGATGAGTTATAGATAGATCTGAGAATGAGTTTGAAATATTTGCAGGTGTATGCATGGAGTTTTATAACATTGTTTTAACTGTTTCACCACAATATTTGTCACATGCATAGGGTTACAAATACGTATGAGGCATGATATATTGCTTCCCTATAGACCAGCAGCTTTAAATACTGGTCATGATTAATTTAGATGCCAAGACTATATAGCAAAACTTAATATCAATATTATTACCAATTGCATGTATAAAAATCAGTGTATATTTGACACTATTTAAAACACAGTGAAATGTGGCAGATATATGCAGTGTGGGTGCAACGCGCTCCGACTTATCGTACGCAACTTCTCATCGGTCGTGCGCGCCAATGTCAGCGCGCCCGTGCGCACGCTGGGCGTGGACATCCCTCGCGAGGAGCGCTATCACAAGTGTGCACAGATCCACCGCTTACTACTCGACGTAAGAGCATTCCTGCTCAAACGACAGACCTTACAGGGCCGCCTCGGCGCCGCCTTCCGCGATCTGCACACACTCATGCAGCAGGGTCTTGACTGAACCCACCTGCTCTATTTCTTCAACCAACTAATCTCATAACATAAATTTTTATATACTTAAACACTAGTCTTTGATCATGATTCAAAATTCATAATAATTATTTACTGTGGATGAAGTGATTTAGGTGTAAAATAAAATAATTTTATTAAACATATATAACAACAATGAATATTATTTCTTCTTATGGTATGCAATTAGGTACTGGGTACAAAATTGCCATTACAACATTAAATATAATCCAGACATTAAATATTCTGCATGACACAGTAACATTGTTTTTAAAAGTAAAAACTGACGGTAAGCGACATCGACATGCTAAGTTTCCATGTTCTTTTGTATGTGCATATTTTGTATCCTTCCAAATATACTAGCCCAATACATAAATTGTTGGTTTGTTCAATACTATCATCTGAATACAACTATGGCAATGAAAATGTGGTTTGTAGTTACATAATTGGGTATCATGGTTGATCATTATCAGCAATTTAATATTTTCAGAAGAGGTGAAAAATATAATCTTCCGAGCTATAGATAATATTATATTTTCTATTATCCATATTCACATAGTCACACAATTAAAACTCTTAGGATACAACATATATATATGATAAAGTATTTTAATGCACTATTTCTTCTTTTTAACTATTGCATATTTACTAGGGCTATTTATATGTCGTTTCCTCTTGTTAAATGCTTCCATTTTCTTCACTAAAATTTCATCTGAAACATCTTTTTGCATGTCTCCATCAGGCTTTTCACTTTGTTTTTCCTGTTCCATAAGTCTTTCAATCTCAGGGTTCATACCTTTAAAAGATAACCTTCCTTCCACGAAGTCTTCACAAAAAATATAACTTGATTCTGATATAAAATTCCCCGAAGCACTGCGCATTTCATGTGTTATAATATTAGAATATAAACTTCCATGATCTTGAGTATTTTCCAGTTCTTTCTCAATTCTCTCCTTCGTTTTTCTCATAAATTTCATATCCAAGACGGATTTTGGCAATTGCGGTTTCTTGATCGTTGACCCAACCATTTTTACAAATAGTGGAGTATAAATGAAGAATATCAAACTAATTTACGCTTAATAATATCCAGTTCAGCAAATTCTTGTTTAAAAAAAGGACCTTCGCTGCGATGGATGAATAAATCATAGTCTGGATTAATTACTAAGTGCAGGCAGACCCGATACATACATTAACTGAGTAACTGACAGCTGTGGACCCATAGATAGATAGACTAGTAGACTACTATTATATTAATATATGTGTCGAGTATAAATTGTAGTCTTTGTGTGGACCATTGTAATCTTATTACCTATACGTATACGTATTACGTATTATTACCTATAGGAGACCTTATATAATAATATCCTCACGCCTTGCCATAAGGATCCCCGAAGGGCTAGGCAAGGTGTATAGGTAATACCCACACACCCACTTTCCGCCAGAGGTATAAATACGTCACTTTATATTTTATTTCAATAGATCTATTAAAAAAGCCGTGGTGGCCGAGTGGTTCGAGCAGTTGCCTGCGACGCAAAGGTCGCAAGTTCGAATCCCGACTGTACCAATGAGTTTTTCTGAACTTAAGTACAGTGATTAGTCACACCACGAGCTTTACGGTGAAGGAAAACATCGAGAGGAAACCTGCATATGTCTGAGAGTGCTTGAGTAACGGCGATGGACTCGCCATCTGTCACGTTGGCACCAAATATACCTCTGGTGGGAAGTGGGTGTGTGGGTATTATTATCTATTAAAAAACTTAAACCATACAAAAAGGTCACCGAATAGAACTTTAACACCATGACTAAATCTAAAAGACTAATATCCATACCAAGAATTATAACAAAAAGCCATAAACGTCAGAAAATGTTATTGTTTACTTCTCAAAATGTAAAGAAACAATGTGTTTTTAACCTCTAACTAAACCTGGTACTATAAAGTATATACCAGATAGTGTTTTACGTGGTTAATTTGTTAGACAAGTAATGAAATAAATAAAATAAAAATGCAAATATCTGAAATAGATCATGTTAAAATTTACAATCTTAGTGTTGGAAAATCTTTACCCGATGTAAGTCCGCCTCATGTATTATACAGAAAGCCGTAGGTATTTGTGGATTTACTGCTCTCACGATAATTTCACTCATCTCTACATGATCATTATATCATCGTCTTGTGCGCATGAATGTCTAGCACCGACCACATTACACATGGATAATCAAGACTTCAGTTTTTTACATTTAAAAAATATTTATATTCCAGTGGTTAACAGAAAGGAAAAAACGCGCCCTTTTAAAGAAAAATGTAGATCTGAGAAGGAGAATTGAATTAATTCAGGAATTTGATATGCCTGGCCTAAGCACAAACATACAGGTCTCTAAAGATGGACAGTATATAATGGCAACAGGGATTTATAAGCCAAGAATCAAATGTTTTGATGTCAATAATTTATCTCTGAAATTTGAGCGCTGTTTAGATTCTGAAGTTGTTAAATTTGAAATCTTGAGTGATGACTATTCAAAGGTAATAAATAATATTTTATTATCCATATCTGTGCCCAATATTACTTAAATCTATTAAATATAGGTAAAGATTGGTGAATAAACCATTAATTTCGACAAACTCTATATAAGTATTATATTTTTGCATTAAATTATTATGCAGTGGTGGCTGTGGTTCAAATCCTGATTAAACCAATAGCTTTTGAATTTAAGTACAGTCTACTACAGTACAGTACAAGTCAAGTACAGACTAATCAAGTTGCACCACAAGCTTAACTGTTATGAAAATGTTGAGAGACAACCTGCAATGCATGCAAATCAAAATAAGTTTGAGAAAACATTCTAAGTCATATATATAGTTGTGCTTAAAAAACAGCTATAGGCTTGCCATATGTCACATTGACACCAAAAATATATCTCATGTGAAATGTGGATGTGTAGGTACACACCTCCTCCTAACCCTTTACTTTCCATATGAAGATATATAAAAATGTGATCCTTGAATTTCCAGATTGTGTTTTTGCAATGTGACAGATATGTTGAGTTTCACGTGGGACATGGTCGCCACTACAGACTCAGGGTTCCACGTTTTGGAAGAGATCTTGCATACCACAAACCATCGTGCGACTTGTATGTTGTTGGTGCATCATCTGTAAGTTTACAAACAAGCTGTCTAGAACTATTTGATTTGAATTTTTATTAAATTTTATTATGGTTGGAACTCATTTCAGGAAGTGTACAGATTGAATCTAGAACTAGGCCAATTCCTTGCACCTTATGTAACCAAAGCCACAGAGATAAATAGCTGCTGTGTTAATGAAGAACATGGGTTGCTAATACTTGGCACTACAACAGGCCATGTTGAAGCTTGGGATCCTCGTACCAAGTCCAGACAAGGAATACTGGACTGTGCTATACACTGCACAGATTCTGAATACAAGTTAGTTTATATTTTGATTATATCATTTTACACAAGGAGTGCATACTTCATGGTATGTTATATGGCAACAGCAATACTCATAGTATCACATACTTTCATTTACTATGTACAATAAATATTTTTTCAATTTATTTTTATCTTTGTAGAAATGAGGGTTTGCCAGGCATAACAGCTCTTAAATTTGATGGCCCACTTCAGATGGGTGTGGGCACATCCACAGGACATATATTGCTGTATGACATCAGATCCAGCAAACCTCTATTAGTCAAAGATCATATGAATGGTATTCCAATCAAGACAATAGAGTTCCATAAACAAATGAATTATGTCTACTCCATGGATTCTACTGTTGTTAAAGTTTGGGATAAAAACACTGTAAGTATGGTACTTACATATAACATTTTTTTCCTTGCAATTGTATGTGTACTAGTTATGGTATTTGTTTTAGGGTAAACAATACACAAGCATTGAATCATCTGTGGACTTCAATGATCTATGTGTTATACCAAATACTGGATTAAACATGATGGCTGTTGAAGATCAAAAAATGCAAATTTATTACATACCCTCACTAGGTTAGTACTTAATACCAAAGTTCCATTACAAAATTAAAGTTTTTTTTATTGTGCAATATCTAATATATTTCCATGGTCACAGGCCCAGCTCCCAGATGGTGCGCCTTTTTAGACAATTTGACCGAGGAGTTGGAGAGCTCAGCATCACAAGCTGTATATGACGATTATAAATTCGTAACAAAACAGGAACTGGAATCCCTCGGCTTGGATCATTTATTAGGCACCAACCTTTTGAGAGCATATATGCATGGGTAAGCAGATATTATTTTTCTATGTCTATAGCTTGGATTACTTACTAAAGCGAGAAATAATGTTCTGTCTTGTTTTTTTTAACTGTGGCATACAATGTGTTTCTTTACAGATATTTCGTAGATATAAGACTTTATAAGCGAGCCAAGTCAATAGCAGATCCATTTGCATTCGAACAATACAAGAAGCGCAAAATACGAGAAAAGATTGAACAAGAAAGGCCTTCTAGAATTACAGTTGAAGATAATTTACCTAAAGTCAACAGAGATTTGGCTTCCCGACTCCTGAATGATGAAGGCAAAAAGAAAAAACACACTTCTAATCTACTCAAAGATGACAGATTCAAAGTAATAAAAGATAACTTCTCTTAATGGATTAATAACTTTTCGTATTGAGTCCTTTAGCTAATCTACTTTTCATTATGATTTAAGGCAATGTTCGAGAATCCAGACTTTGAAGTGGATAAAGGAACAGAAGAATACCGTCTTCTTAATCCGGTGTTATCTAGGATGGATAAAACTAAGCAATCTAAACCTGAAGCTACTTCAATAGAGGTATACCTTATATCTGATACAAAATGTTCCTATCTACAAATGTATACTTGATATCCTACCTTAATATGTTATCCTTCTTATAGAACGTCGAAGAAGAAGAAGAGAAAGACTCCGACGCTGAGCTATACGGCACAAGTAGCGAGAGTTCGGACGAAGATCGTTCTTGGGTGAAGGAAGTGAAAAAGCAACACAAAATCATCAGAAACAAACAACGAAAAGAAGATGATTCAAAGCCTACAACTGACGATGACGTTAAAGAATATAGTGAAGCTTCGAAGCCTACAAACGTCAGGAGCATCTCGCGAGTGAGTAAAACAAGCCTGGGCGACAGGCTTGCTAAAGAAGGTTCCTCTATCATATCTGGAATAGGCGGCAATAGAGAAATGCGCTTCGCAATGAGAGGGAAGAAATCAGAGTCGGATAATATGAAGAGAATTAAAAAACACCACCAAGAAAGGAAGCAATTTGTTCGAAAAACAGGATTTTTGATGAAAAAGAAACCGCCAAAAATGTATTAGCGATAGGTATATGTATCTAATAATAATCGGTAATTTACTACGCAGTCTTATTTCATATACCCTACCTCATTACCTTATAATATTATGTACGCCTAAATGTTGCCAAATCAGATCATTAATCGAGTCGACTGCACAAAGGACTCCCTCCTTGTTTCAAGTCGGTTAAAAAACAATCTGTATGAGGTCATACAGACGATACATTAACCGACGCCCTCAGACCATTCCATTATACCTTATCAATGCTTTCGGAGTTATCATGCTCATTTAAACACTGGTAAACATCTCATTCTACATTGCATATTAGTAGAATCACAATAAATAGTGACGTTTTGGTGAAAACATGTATTTGTTGTGATTATATGATTCGTATATACGTAAACGTTCACCAAACAATGTCATAAGTGGAAGGGCCGCCGGATTATATAGTAATCTAGCCGCCGGGCTCGCACCACAGTTATCAATATAGTGTTGGATGTAGCAAAACTTTCATTTATCGGTAGGCACCAATTGCAGTGCATGTACGCAATATCTAGTGAGATTTAAATAACAGCAGCATACATTTAAATCACACTGTGTTTACAACGTAGCTGTCTAAATAAAGGATGATATGAATAAGTGGGTATTTGTATACAGAAGGGAATAATGCAAAATGACAATGGATCTTACGGAAGCAGTAAGTGATTCTTATTCGTTTTTACTACCTACCGACATTATATCGCTGTCAATTGTTTGGTACATTATTATACTATCAATTGTTATTAAGTTATCGTTTTTTATAATGTGCATTCAACTCGTTAAAGTGTAGATATGGGTAATAAAGTGGATAATGTGCACTTTCTCAATCTCAATGATCATGCAGCTAGCGACCTACTGGACAGCCATGCATTGGGTAACGAGAAGCTTGGTGAGCCGGCCATGGAGAGATCCACGCGATCGAGCCTCGACGCCAATAGTGTTGATGTGAGTTGTTCTCAAGACGAACGAGAATTTTAATTGTTATTGTGGAATCAGTAAAGTTAACAGTTCCTATGTTTATCAGATTGGTGAAATTACTGAATCGCCAGATACGGAGTACATGAGCACTTCAGCGATTTTACACTACTGTAAATCTAAAGTAAGTACCTTGATATTTCGATTTATATAAATAGCATAACTTATTATAGTATTAAAATAAGTCTCAGTCGAGTTCTAATGACACATGTTTTGTTTTAGATATTAATACCATATTTGAAACTCTTAACTATTATGGGCCTCAGACCAGTGCTAGATGTATCGAATTCTTCAAAATGTGCGATATGCTGCTCGCATTTTCATACAGCGCAAGTAGCTGTACTTATGTTCGTAGGGTATATTCTTCAATTTATGGCATGTTTCAGGTACGTAAATAATGTGGTGGATTATAAATGATACGAGTTAAAAATTTTATGAACACAAGTATAGTTTTACCAATATTCTTATTTCAGACGTGACAGGGGATTTTGTTACAAGCTGGTGCCCCTAGCTCTAACATCTAGCTTGGAGTACGACACGTACAAGCAAGTCTGCTACGGAAATGTTGGCTTTATCTATATTGGACCCAGTGTTTTACATTTCGTAGGGTTCTTATATGCATTGTATTTATTTAGAATATCTGATAATGAACAGCTGCAAAATTTAATGGAAAGAGTGAGTTTTAAGAATCAATCATACATTTTACCTTAATAGGTGAAAAAAAATATTGCTTGGTTTAAAAAATACATTCTCATGAATAAATTTATGTAGGTATTTCTCCTATCTTCTTACGCACCCCAAGGCATGCCTACGGCTAAGCCGAAGCGCCTGCTGCGCATGCTGTGGTTTTTTATTATCTTGAGCGTGCTGTGGATGTGCCTTTCGCTGTGCTCCATTAGCCTCATGCTGGCCAAGGGGAACATTATATTCCGCTGGATGGAGAACAGGTCAGTACATTTTAACCATAAATAGGTACAACTGTGCGTTTAACATTAGATCAGAAATCCGCTAAGATGTATCCACGTACACTCTATGTACCTACGGTGCCGCCTACCATTAAGTGAGCTGTATTTTTATTTTACTTCATGAGATAGATACATTAGGTTAAACACGCAACAATGATATTGACATAGACACGAGCAGTAATTGTGAAGTATCAGGAAAGAATACACCAGTCTGATTTAAGTGGGCAGTACATAAAGTCAAATTTACAGCTTTATGGTGAAATATGAGAACTTCAAATACGTATTTAGGTATAGTCGTGCTTTAGAAATGGCGACGAAATCTGCATCTGTCACGTGTGAGCTTGAATATATCTCCGGCGACAAGAAGGTGTTGTTACAACTTTGCCAATCCCTTAGGAGACCTTTGTAGAATAGCATGATCGTAGTTTATGACAATTACCGAGAATGTACCTACTTGTAAGTAGGATTTTGCTGATTTCTTGGAAGTTAATAAGACTAAGTGAGGTATTCTTCTGTTGGTGTAGTTCGTCTGAAGTCAAGATGTTGCTCAAGGTAGCGCTAATAATAAGCACGATGACGCATGACATGGTGCAAGCCACGATCATCACCAGCTACTGCCTCCAAGCGCAGCTGCTGCAGGCGCACCTCATGTTTCTTAAGGAGCGGCTGCTCAATAGAACCATTACTCCACTCACTTGGATGAGAGTAAGTATCCTTGGGTTAAATCAGATGTTTCATTGCAGAACGAATATTTTTTTACTTTTTAGCATTATTTATCCGAAAGTATATACCTAGTACCTACCTGTAGATAACTCACACTAAAACCTTCTATATACATATTTAATATATCATTATGTATTATATAGAGCCGTGGTGGCCGAGTGGTTCGATTAGTTGCCTACAACACAAATATTGCAAGTTCGAATCCCGATTGTACCAATGAGTTATGTACAAGTACAGTGATTAGTCACACCACGAGGTTTACGGTAAAGAAAATGATCGAGAGGAAACGTTTGAGAAGAAATTCAAAGTCGTATTTATAGTCGTCCTTGAGTAATGGCGGTGGACTGTATAATGTGATGTAACTACCATTGTGGGCAGACATAAAATATAGGCGTGTGTAGGGATGTAAACGTGTAGTATACCTAAAAGTATAACCTGTTTCCTTTTTATATCAGGAAATAGCAGAGTTTGGCAAGTTATTGAAATATTTGAACGAGGACCTGGCGCCAGCGGTGTGCCTATTCACTGTGGTGAACGTGTCGTGGGCCGCGGCGGGCGTCATGTGGCTGCTGGGGATGGACCGCGTGGACACAGAGACGGAGCCGCTGGCGGGCATCAGCGTGCTCACACAGCTCTTGTGGCTCTCCGCCGCACTCGTGCCCTTCGTACAGGTATCCCTTACATTGTTTATTAAAACTATACGTTGTCTAAATTATTCTTTAACCAAAGTAACAAGATTTACATGTGTACCATAAGCATCGCTGTTGGTAGCTTATCGATTTTGGGGATTATTTGATCTTTGGTAACATGTATGAAGTGAATATAGTATTTATTGTAAATTGTACCATAGAGTATATCAAGAGAAACTGGCGCGTACCAAAGAATGATTATGGCGCGAAAAGACAAATGTCATCGGGCGAAAACAATTGACATTCATTCATGGAATATATGAGTTATCTTACGGACGCTACCTTGTTTTCTCTTGCTTGCAACTCTTAGACTTCTCAATGTACCTCAATATTTATTTTAAGTTTAAGTGCAATACACAAATATAAATCATGATATACACATTGCGTAATGTTGTAGGCAGCAAGATTATCAAAGGAGTGCCAGCGGAGCCAGTCAGTGGGGCACGAGCTGTGCGTGCGGCCCTTCTTGCACCAGGACACTCCTCAGGAAGACATCTCAACAATCCTCATGTTCGCCTCCACGCTGCGCCTGCGCGCTAAACTGTTCCACACGCCCGTCGCCGGTCGCTACCTCTGCCTACTACTTACGGCCACATTCGTCGCGCTTTTTGCGCTAGGCATGTGCCATTTCATATGACCATTCCTATTACTATAATATCAAGGCATGTAAATGAGAAGATGTTGTTAATTTAATATAATTTATTTGTGATTCACATACATTTTTAACAAATACACCATTTGGCACTACGGACAATGACGCTAATCTAGATTACTTAGGCGAACCATGTTGATACAATTTTTTATTATAAATCTATATGGCGAACGCGTGGAGAGGTGCCCGACCAGGCGGCTTTATCCGTGTCTAGTGGGTGTAGGCGAGCGCTTGCCGGGAGAGTTGCGCGCCCCACCAGGCGTGCACGTCGCGCAGGCCGGGCTGGCCCGCGCCGCTGGCCGCGGTCGGGTGCACGGCGCGGCTGTTGCTCTTCAACGACGCTATATTGATCACAATATGTACACAACTGCTCTATGGAATTATCCTACTAATATTAAAAATTAAAAACTTTTGAGGGTTTGTTTCACGCAAAAGCTACTGTACGGAATAGGATGAAATTTGGCACGGAGATAGATTATTGGCTAGAGCAATATATGATATGTTTTATTCCAGAAGAAATCTACCAATGAATTAAAATTTTACGACGGTACAGTTGCGGGGCACGGGTAGTTAGTTCACAGATAAGTGAGTGTAGCTGCTGGCAACATTACGGAGGCCATATGCGCGCTGCCATGCTAGCGCTATTTACCAAATATTAACAAAACCATTTTTCATATTAATTGCACGTTACACAGCGATACGTAAGTGTAGAGAGAACTCTATACTCGATGCCTACCCCGTGAGAGACTCTGCGTGATGATATAATAATGACAAAACAGCGATTGCTTAAAAAATGCGCTATAAGAGCACTCATGTTATTTATCTTTACTTACGCGAACTTTTCTTGCTAAGAGCTGGATGAGGGTCGCTCAGTGTTGGCTGAAGATATTTTTTTATGGGGCTCTCAGGTCTGAAAGTAAAAATATATATGTATTTTTAGCTTATAAAATTATTAATAATAAATCCTCACGCCTTCCACAAAGGTCCCCGAAGGGGTAGGCAGAGGTGTATAGGTAGTACCCATACACCCACTTTCCGCCAGAGATATATTGAGGTGCCAACGTGACAGATGTCGAGTCCGTCGCCGTTACTCACTCACGACTATACATACGCCTTTGAATTGCTTCTCAGCAGACGTATGTAGGTTTCCTCTCGATGTTTTCATTCACCGTAAAGATCGTGGTTTGACTAATCACTGTACTTAAGTTCAGAAAATCTCATTAGTACAGTCGGGATTCGAACTTGCGATCCTTGTGTCGCAGGCAACCTGCTCGAACATCTCGGCCAACACGGCTTAATAACAAATCCAATATATTTAAAGATTTTACTACGATCTACCTGGGCACTGTGACAGATGGTAGACCGGCTCTCTTGAATGGTGCCTTTGTTGAAGATCTTTTGGGTTGAGATTCAAATGATGACGCTATATCTAAAAACAAATGCGTATTAGATTCTCTCATAAGTTCAATATCATATAAACATTTAATATTTATTATAAAGAAGCTGTTTTCTTATATATACATATCCTCACGCCTTCCCATAAGGGTCCCCGAAGGGGTAGGCAGAGGTATATAGGTAGCACCCACACACGCCGCCGCATTATATTGTCAATATAATGCGGCGGTAACCGCTTACCATCAGGCGGGCCGCATGCTTGTTTGCCAATCAAGTGGTATAAAAAAAAATGCAACTTACTGGACATAACGGGCTGAGAGGTTGATTCAGTAATCTCCGTTCGTCCTATATTGGCAATAGCTTGCTGAAAAAAGACAATACTGAATATGATTCACATCCAACTGGTATACCTTCACGCTTTGCTAGGGCAGAGGTGTAATAACACCCACGTATTTGAGCTGTCAGGCACGTCTTGCTTGTCGTATTCAGGTCTGCCACACAATATATTTAACATAATAAATATATTTTGAAAAATGCCCATGGAGGTGGTTGTCGTGTGGTGACATATTTATTTTAATTATTATTTATTATGTATTAAATTTCATATCCATATTTCAATAATTATATGACAATAAACTCAATATATTTGTCAGGTTCATCATTAACAAGAGCTATATTTTAATAGGTTGAGTTTAATTACCGCTGATGATGATGATGATATATTTATGTTGGTTTTATTTTAAACAATTGAGTGATTGACACAATCGATACGGGAAGTATGGAAGTAGGCATTATCAATGTTCTTTGAGGTTTCCCTGGATTGGTCTGTTACATTGCGTATAGACTTTACTACTCTAGCGAACCCAATGTGAAACATACCTGAGCTTCGGATTCCATTTTTTCCTTGTCTGTTTTCTCGCTGGTCAAATCCACTGCTTGTTCATTTGTTTTCCTCAGACCAGCAATCAGGCTAGTTTGTTGTTTCTGTACAAATCAAATATATCATCACTGAATTAGAGGATGAATACACTGACGTAGAACAATATTTATCTGGTATCTTTACTAGTTAAAACCAACGACAAATATTGTGATTCACAAAGTTATACCAGATTAACTCCTTAACCATAGATATTGAAGGTATACACTGTAACAGGCTTATACGTTTTTCCCAATAGGACGAAGCAAAAGAGGGTTATGATTTTTTAATCAGAACTCTCTGTGAGTCTTCGCTATAAGTAATAGTAGTACAGTTTCTTACGCTGCTGTTGGCGCGTATTTTCTTGAGACACCCTTCAAGCCACGTGCGTATCGTCTGCTTGGCGACTTCTTCCTCGATTAAAAACTCAAACTCTTCCCTGGCGAGTAATTCTTCCATTTGTAACGACTTGCGAATATCCACTGTCCGGTACGATAACATACTACAATGAACAAAATAAATGTATAGCATACGACCAGCTTAGTAGAACACATGCCAGCAAAGAACTTTGTATCATAAAAACGTACACCAGTGACATTACAAATTATTAAAGTTGTTCAATTTTGACCACCCTAACGTGCGGTATGCGTGTGCACACAATTGGGATAAATAACAACACACCGATTGCAATAGTCCCAAACTATGCTATTCACCACATGGATGTGAAACCTTGTTCAGGGAAGCAAAATTAAGTGATATCGTCCGAAATCAAAGCTAATAGCTTCATATTACATGTACGTCATCAATATTGCGATCAGCAAGAAATTGTTTATGGGGTAAAAATATTCGCCAACTTGATGACGTCATGGAAGGTGACGTCCTCGCCGTTGTGAAGCCGCTCCAACTCGTAGCACATGTACTTGAAGAGCAGTCGCTCCTTGTGCGTGTCGCACTCCAGCCGCCCCTTAAGCAGCCGCAGGATAAACTTCACCTGCAAAGATTTATTTCTTAAAACTGACAGTAGAGAGCTCGTGTAGGATTATTTGTGTCGCTCGTGCACTTTGTACTCACGCTTTCCCACACGATTAGTTTTAGATTTAGATTATATTAGTTACAGATTATATTAAAACAAAGTATATCGAAACCGACGATCTAAAGATTTGGTGATGAAGAGTACCAACCATGCTCAGTAAATAACTTATCTTAACCTTTCTGACGGGTATAACACCTTTTTGATGGACATCCACCACATTCCAAGTGTTCTGGAAATTTCTTATGTCGGCATAAGAGAGCAAAGCGTCTTCTTCGTTAGAGTAGAACAACGAAAAGTTCTCCATTATGATAGCTGCAATCATACATATACGATTATTCATTTATAAGTTTATTATTGTAATTATATGTAGTATTTCTTGATATTGTTTCGATATATATATGTTATTATAGAATGTTAATTAAAATTCAGTCAGCATTTGCGGTTTTTTCGCGAAATATCGTGGAATTGTGTATAAAGATGAGAATTGGAATTGTAATTGGAATAATAATATATAATATATCCTCACGCCTTCCCACAAGGGTCCCCGAAGGGGTAGGCAGAGTGTATAGGTAATACCCACACACCCACTTTCCGCCAGAGGTATATTTGGTGCCAACGTGACAGATGGCGAGTCCATCGCCGTTACTCAAGCACGACTATACATACGCCTTTGAATTTCTTCTCAGACGTATGCAGGTTTCCTCTCGATGTTTTCCTTCACCGTAAAGCTCGTGGTGTGACTAATCACTGTACTTAAGTTCAGAAAAACTCATTGGTACAGTCGGGATTCGAACTTGCGATCTTTGTGTCGCAGGCAACTGCTTGAACCACTCGGCCACCACGGAATATTTTATAAATATAGAAAATACTTGCTTTTCAACTAACCGACTAGCAGATTGAGCACGATGTAAGTGATGATGACGTAGAAGGTGCAGAAGTAGGCAAGCGAGGCCTTGAAGTTACCGCAGTCGGTTTCCCAGTAGTTGTCGGCGGGTGTGCAGTACGGCGGCGCAACCATGCAGTCGTGCATGATCTTGTTCCAGTCTTCTCCAGTCACGATGCGGAACAGCATTGCCACACTGTGCGTCGGCGAGTTGAAGTTTGCACGCCTGCGTGCGTAATAATTATAGTAAGAAATAAAAAATATATAATTTGTCCCTCGTACTGAGTTCCGGAAACTTTTACAAATTAATCGAACAATGGCGGGACCGAAAGGCGGGTAATTTCGGTCCTGCCTAAAAACTAAAAAAGCAATCTAAATTTATTAAACAATTTATAAGAAACACAGGTGCGGAATACTCAAGTAACACTTATTAAACGTGTTGTCCCGTCCTTAATGTTGCAAGCGTCTGTAAGTGTACCTGCTTACTATCAAGCTAACCATAATGGTGATCAAAAGAAATAACAATTGGCCCACACGCGAGTATTGTTGGGTAAGTCTTGACACGAGTACCTTCCTATCCCCTCGCCGTATTTGACGTTCCCGAAGACGATGGTGCCGGCGAGCGCGTAGAAGAACACCAACAGGAACATGCCGAAGATGATGAAGAAGCTCTTGCACACACTCACGCCCACCGTCAGCATCAGCATCTTGAGCGTGGTGTGCTTGCCCGTGATGGTGAAGAACCGCAGGATCACCACCATGAACCCCACGAAGTATGACAAATCGTTCTGAGAAATAATAACACTGCTTAACACGATGTGACCTATAGGTGTGGGCAGGACTATTAGAATCAGTTACCTCTAGAATTACAAAACGGTTCACTTCACCTTCTGGGAATGTGAACATTCCCATCCTTCCTATTCTTGAATGTTGGAAAGATTAGTTCTAGGCAGGTGGTAGAAAAATGCTTCTTCTTTCAAATACCTTTATTGTTCCTTTACTCTTAGTATTGAATATGTGTTTTATCCACCTAACATAATTAACAATAATACGAGATACTTTGCTAATATCTTAATTTCATTGTACATTCAATCTAAAATCGTTACGCAGCACATTTATAAACAAAATAACATCTTAACTGAGTCCATTATAAATTCATAGAATCGTAATTGTGTTCACTCTGCGCAGTACGCAGTCATCACACTGAAAGGATGTTACCTTAAGTATGAAGTGCATAAATATCCATATGCATCCAGCGACGGTGACGAGCAGGTCGTATCTGTTGCGGCGGCTCTGCCAGTAGCCACGCGGCGTGAAAGCGATGGTCTTCAGAAGCACCTCCACCACGAACACCAGCGTTAACAGCGCCGACGTCAGCGCCAGCTGCTCCGTGTACGGCGAGTACCTTGACCACTGCACAACCAATCAGTGTACACATACTTTCACGCATTTCCACAACGGTACTCGAAGGTTTGGTAAAGGTGAAGTAAGAATTAGCTTTCGCCAAAGTTATAGTGACAAATATGTTTCAGACAAATATAATATTTTTCTAAATGTTTCCTTCACGCCAAAGCTTGCTGTGTACGTCGAAATATATTTAATAAATTAATTACAAATTAATGGATGGGCGATCTTACCCTTTTTTGTGTGGCAAGGCTTGGAAATAAGATGTAAGATTAAATAGCGGGATAAAATGGTGATGATGTTTGACTAGCCTATAATATTGCACCAAAATAACGTTTACATACCGTAACAGCCAGCAACGCGCTGTTGATGAGGACGACAATGGCGATGACCCGTTTGAATGACAAGTTCTGTGTGACGTCATAGGCAAAAGCCCGTACTTTTCTTTTATTCGGTCGCGGCGGCAAGTGGAGAGGCTGGGCGATTTTCAATCTCTTTTTCAGATCACACCTATAAAAAGATCATTATTTATTTATTATTAGCTGTCCATGCCAGCTTAGTTTGCGTGAAAAAAATAAAATTGAACACGATCGCAGTGCCGATCGCTTACCATCTCCTCTGATCGACAGTCAATAGCGCGGTCCCTTTATTCTCAGAGTAGTTAGCGATCACAACGCCAACAAATAACGTGAGGCCAATCATGCATCCCAGGAATATGTAAACGTGTATGTAGATAGCGTGAACCTGTCAAGGTAAATAAAAAAATATTATGCAACGCTATTTTATTTATGACACTGGAACTTTATGCCATCTTTGGCAAACAGGTATATGGCCCACTTGATGGTAAGAAGTGGTTACCCTATGTCTAAAATTCCCTACCGCGTCAGTCCATTTGCTCACCCCCGGACCTTAGCCCATCTACGATAAACTTATATAAGATGGAGTTGCTGTGCTAGCAGCATAAGGGACCAAGGTCCACCTTCTACCAGTACCACGATAGTATGTAAAGTTCTTGAAACCTCATGCAGGAACGCAACACTACATAGTAGCAGTTCTATTTGACTGTGATCTTCAGTAAGGAGGACATACTCGTCCACATAACGTCCGTTTTATAACTCTTATTCTGGATGGGATTATAAGCATACTTACTGGGCCCAGTGCTTTGATAAGAACATCCCTCACGTCCAGCCATCCCTTGAATGAAAGCACTTCAAACAACGTCAGCAGCGCGTCCCCTATGTTGTCGAAATTGAAACGCTTCGGGTTGGCCCTACAACAAACGACCAAACATGTTCAATTTATATTATTTTAATTTTGTAATAGACATCAACGCTTATTTAAAGTTGTGCATCAAAACACAATCAAATAGCTCTCTCAGTAAGCCATATCAAATTATACCCACATTAGTGGTACCACGCAGTGTCCACGGTAGGCAGCATCATTGCACTCAAGATATTAATAAGATCATTTGAATTATTCTTAATTATATTATTAAGAGTTATTACTAAGTGAGCTACAAAGTATAATCACGCAGACTAAGCGATTGCGGCTGATTACTATCATCACCTCAGACAAAATTTCGACAGATTATGCTTTATTATTTAGCTTTCGATGTATGTCTACTCCACGCCTCCATACAGAGGTTCCAAAAGAGGTACGAAAAGGCGTATGTTCAAACATGTCGGAGATGTTTGAAGAGAGAGTTTCAAGTCCAGTTGTGAAGAAAATCATAATATGATATTGTAGGTCTTACCAGACCCTAGGCACAAGCATGGAAGGGAAGGTCTCGTTGGGCCCGGGGCGTAGCTTCATCTTGGTGACGAACACGCGCCGCATGAACACGCCCACGCAGTCCTCCCGCCGCGTGATCGTCGGGTCGTTGCACCGCGCCAATCTAATCGTACAAATTCATTATGTATTCGATCTACAATAATATTTATATACAGCTATCAACGCTTCTACAGAGTCCTTACCTTCCTCCATATAACTGAACGCCGTAACTTGCAAAAACGAACATCAACAGAATAAGCAGTGTGGATACCTAAAAAATAAAATTATTTGGTTAACTTATGAATACAGTTGGAATTGTTTAACAGTAAACAATCTAGTGGTCAGTGGAAAATAGAAATATTATAATCATAAATAGGCAGACTTTGTTAGTCTCATTGAATGCGCTAATCTCATGATCTATTAATCCAATTGAGAAATAAGTTTCTTATATTAATTACATCATAGAGATTACATAAGAGAGGTAGGGCATAACGGGTTTCCTGTTCGATTTGGAGCTGCCCAACTGGGGCAGGACCTCCACCTTATAGAAGTCCGTAGCCAAATAACACAATTTATTGTGTTGTGTTCCTACGTGGTGAATAAGGTTTCCAGTAATGAGCTCCTTGGGGAGGGGGGAGGATTGTTACATTGTGTTGGAAGCAGAGGGATTAAACCTTATGCTGCCAACACACTATAACTCTCCGAACACAGAGTGGCAACGCGCAAGTGATACTTCGGTATCTTGAGCGTAAATAGGCTACGGTAACCGTTTCCCATCACGTGGGCCGTATGCTTGTTTGCCACTCTTGTTGTATAAAAAAAAAAATATGGAATTTCTTTCTCTTCGTCCGCATTCATCAGTCTTCATACATGCTCGTAGGTTTCTAGCACTCTAGACTTTCGCATCGTTGAATGTTCGATCGGTTTTTAGTAGATCGGTAGTCGGAACGTGATCGTCCTCTGCGTCTTCTACCACACACTTCCGCGATTAATAACAAAGCAAGTTATGTTACCAATAGGATCTCCTTGAAGCCGCGGCAGAGCTCGTAGACGACTTTGCGCATGTGCGGCACGAGGGTGAAGATGCGCAGCGGCCTCACACAGCGCAGGATCATCAGCAGCTGCGCTCCCGAGCCTGGCGCCACGCGCACCGGCATCCAGCAGAGGAACGTTAGAGATACCTGCGGCACAACACTACCGCGGTCAAACCATTGTTCTGACGATATTTTCTTAATGCATACCATATATTTACACTGCCAAAACATTTTTTTTATACATTTACATACATTTTTTTTACACACTAATTGTCAAGCCACAAGTTAAGCAGAGCTTGTGTTATGGTAACTAGACATCGATATATTTACTTATATATATAGATATTATAATAGATTTATACATAAATACATAGGACATCCAAGACTAAGGTACAAATACTCGTGTTCGTAACACAAATATCTGCCCTAAGCGGGAATGAAACCCGCGATCTCAAGTTTCGCAGTTAAGACCGTCCGCCCGACCGTATCAGACGGCCGTCAACGTTATTATCCTTCAAATAGGTAAAAATTAATATATTTCAGTGATTACAGTGTTATATGACTGATGTTATATAACTTACTATGTATATGAAAACATCTAGAGCAGCGGCCGCATCTTTAAGGTATGCTTTGGGCGTGAAGAAAAGTCCATCGGCCAATATCTTCAGTGCCAATTCCAAACTCATGAATATAACAAATCCATACTCCGCGATCTAGAAATGGGAACCAAAAATGATAATTTAAAGAGTGTTTAATTATGCCTAATACTATGACGGTATGTTAAATAAGTTTTTTTTATTAGTTACTGCTGTGCCCGCGACTTCGTCCGCGTGGGATAGTGACTTTGCGCAGTATTTTATGATTTATTTTGGATGTGTGTGTGTGTGTGTATAGGGGATGCCTACGTCATAGTAGCTTTATGCATGCAAAGTCTCAGCCCGATCGGGTTAAAATTGAAAAAGTTTCATACAAACTTTCATCCCCTATTTTATCCCCTTGGGGCTAGAATTAATCAAAATCCTTCTTAGCGGATGCCTACGTCATAACATCTACCTGCATGCCAAATTTCAGCCCGATCCGTCCAGTGGTTTGGGCTGTGCGTTGATAGATCACTATGTCAGTCAGTCACCTTTGAGTTATTTAGATGACAAAAATAAACAAAATATACGGCGGGAAGTGGGTGTGTGGATACTACCAATACAGATCTGCCTACCACTTCCCTTGTAGGAAAGCGCAATGATATAATAATTCAAAAATTATTTACTCATGTCCCTCACTCAATTATTTTTTATAAAAATTCAGAGTGTGCCCAATCACCAACCTGGCTATATATTCGTAAGCTCACCTGTAAAACAAAGTTTTCCATAACCCTATATGTAGGCGTTTCAAACATCATTGACAGGCAGGACAGAGTTGTGACCATGATCATCACCCAATCCATGTAGGTCACGAGGCCAAGGAAATTGCTGAGGATGGAAAAAACATTAAATTTATTATACACTTATTTCTGTTATATAAGACACTAGCTTATGCCCGCAGCTTCGCCCGCGTGGAGTTCGGAAAAGTAGCTTTGGAAATTTTCCTACTAGAATTGGTTGAGGCGCTATGCCGTGAAAGAGCATCATACATTAAAATATAGGGATTTTGAATTTTGCAGGATTAAAAAAAAAGTAGCCTATGTCCTATTCTTAGGTATAAGCTATCACCATTTCAACTTTCAGCCAAATCGGTTCAGCCGTATGGCCGTGAAAGAACCGCAAACATCCAAACATACAAACTTTCACATTTATAATATTAGTAAGATAATATATAATATATCCTCACGCCTTCCCACAAGGGTCTCCGAAGGGGTAGGCAGAGGTGTATAGGTAATACCCACACACCCACTTTCCGCCAGAGGTATATTAAGTGCCAACGTGACAGATGGCGAGTCCATCGCCGTTACTCAAGCACTATATTTATAGTTATATTTATCTAGCTAAATACATTAGCTAATTCGTCATTGGGCCTTGACATGTATCCGGAAAACCCATGAATATTTACCAAAATCAAAATTCTGTTTATCTGCAAATATTGACAAAATATTATTTATTATTAAGCCGTGGTGGCCGAGTGGTTCGAGCAGTTGCCTGCGACGCAAAGGTCGCAAGTTCGAATCCCGACTGTACCAATGAGTTTTTCTGAACTTAAGTACAGGGATTAGTCACACCACGAGCTTTACATTGAAGAAAAACATGGTGAGGAAGCCTGCATACGTTTGAGAAGAAATTCAAAGGCGTATGTATAGTCGAGCTTGAGTAACGGCGATGGACTCGCCATCTGCCACGTTGGCACCTAAAATATTTATCTGGCGGAAAGTGGGTGTGTGGGTATGCCTACCGCTTCAGGGACCCTTGTGAACCCAGGGGAAGACGTGAGAAAATCCAAATGTTTTCGTCAGCGCGGTTTCTTTGGCGTTTATAAGACTACAATAGTATAGATAGCTTCCCTTAATCAAACGGGCAATCAGCATGTTTTTTTGTAATTCTTCATCGTTTACGCTCATTTGAGTTCAGACATTCATATGAATAAATACATATAATCACGACTCTTTCCCGTAGGGGTAGGCAGAGACCACTTCTTTCCACTTGCTACGATCCTTACATACTTCTTTCGCTTCGTCCACTTTCATTATTCTCTTCATACATGCTCTTCGGCTTAGGGCTCTTATGAATACTTACTGGAACCCTTTGTAGTGCACCTTGCGCTCGTTCCCTGTGACGGGGTCCCGCAGGCGTGCGTCGTAGCGCGCGTCCACGATGGCGCGGCACACCTTGCGGAAGCGCGACTCGCGCGGCACCAGCAGCAGTGGCGTGTCGAACAGCGGGTGGTTCTCGCGCAGGTCCTCCTCCCTCTGGTTCCTATACACATACACAAATACTTGCATACTACTACCAAATCAACTTACTTACTTCTAGAACACAGATTCGGAACATACATTTAATTATAGATAGTGCCATCCACGAAAACTAGCCTCACCAATTTCTAGTCGAGGGGGTCGCGGGATGCGGGGTGTATGACGCGAGTCTATTAATTGTAGTGTGCGAGTTCACTCATTGGTAATCAGTGTATACCGATAATACTCGCACATTAGTGGAAGGTTTACTTACATAAGAAAGAATAGTGTGGCGCGTCTGCGGGAATAGCACTATCTATATATCGGTCTTTAATTATCACACAGATATCGTACAATTGTGTGTTCGTGTGTGTGTATGTATGTGTATCTGTATGTATGTATATGTATGAATGTATATGTATATGTCAGACCTGCGCATCTCGGCTTGCTGTCGTTTGGCCTGCAGCAGGCGGATGTCCAGGTATGGTGGGCGAGCGCGAGAGGAGGGCACGACCCGCGATGCGGCGCCAATATCACCGTTCTCTAGCAGATGCTCGTACGTCTGCTTCAGCTTTATGGACCCACTGCGTACCGAACGCCGAATCGATCGCGACCCGAACCTGTGCAAATGTGGGTTTTTACGATAGGTATACCAAACGGTTGTTAAATATTTGCAAACGATTAAGAGCAGAGGCTGATTAAAAGCTCGCAATATTCTCTCTCTCTCAACTTCTTCTAATATTCCTGCCAAACAGAGGTATCATTCAAATATCTATGAATATCTATACTAATATTATAAAGCTGAAGAGTTTGTTTGTTTGTTTGAACGCGCTAATCTCAGGAACTACTGGTTGGAATTGAAAAATTGTTTTTGTGTTGGATAGTCCATTTCTCTAGGAAGGCTTTAGGCTATATAACATCACGCTACGACTAATAGGAGCGAAGCATAAATGAAAAATGTTGCAAGAACGGGAAAAATTATTCCTTTTTGAGAGCTTCTGTTGCGTGCGCTGCGTAAACGGTTTAAGTTACGAAAATATCATGTATCAGGGAATTGTTTCTCTTTAAAAGTTCTAAAAAAAAGTCCGCGACAGCATATGTCCATCTTTTAAGATTGTCTTACTATAACCTTTTTTTATGGCAATTAAGACTGTGATGGGCTCTTAAACAACTTGACCGATTTAAATCAAATTTGCACACCGTGTGCAGTTTGATCCAACTGAAAAGATAGCATAGCTTACATCACAATTGGACCCGATAGGTGGTGCTGCCATCGTTTTTTCGTTCGAAATTTTACTTTTTCACCCGGGTGAAGCTGGGCGGGACAGATAGTGTAATTATAATTTTAAAACAAACATTTATTTTTATCTAGACTAGCAATATAAAAAAAACATAGACTTAAAGTATTAAATTTAAACAAAAATTAAGGTCGACGACAAAGAAAGATACATTGACTTTTAATATGCCTATAACCTTCACCTAACCCTTCTTCATTAACCACTCTGTTTATTGGTGAAAACCACATAAAAAACCGTTAAGTAGTTTTTAAGTTCATCGCTACAGTCAGAAACACGCGGCGACTTTTTTATTTTTGGTAGTAATGATAAGAATAATAGATATAAAGTTACTTTTTTTGGTCGACTCGAAGTTGCTTTGCGCTTGATATAGTTCCCTGTGGTTTTAAGCCAGACTTTCCGCCGGTTGCGAGCATGGCCGAGTCACCCAGCAGCGGTCGATGGTTGTTCGAATCTCTGTAATAAAAGTTTTTACATGGTTGTAACAATATTTCCAGTACAGTTTATCAAAGGTAAAAATAAAAGAAAAGTAAAAACAATAAAAAAAACCTGAGCATTTAGACGGGCAGTCCCCAATACCAAATAATACCTGAAAACAATAAGGAATTTAGATGATGATAATAATTGACTTTGAAAATCAGAGAAATAATCACAAATAACTTAATATGATAAAATTCCTAGCACAGCTCACAAAATATTCTTAGTTACCTGTTATACTATTCTATAAATTCAAGACATTCTGGAACCTATGATTTCAATTAAAATAGTAATCTTATATTCAGCAATGTATGTCGTTCAACGAGTGTTCCAGGTGTACTGCGCCTATATATTTTACTAGATTTAGAATTTTGATTAACTACATCATATGTATATTAGACATATTATGACATTAACTGCGCTCGGGAGGTTCACTATTCGAATAATGCGGTTATTTAATGTGACTATTGAAAATAATTGTATAGACTAACTCTATGATGGAGCTGACGACATGTCTGCGCAGTGCGGAGCTGGGTCGCTGCGAGGGAGGCGCCACACGCAAGGTCTTGACGAGGCAGCGCTTGCGGTAGGGGAAGGCGATCTTGGCCACGCCGATGTACTCGATGGCGCGTCGAGAGGCCTCCCGCGCCGCCCGCGCGCCCCCCGCCGCGCCGCCGCCCTCCTCCTCGCCCTCCACCTCGCACACGAACTGACGCATGAACGACTCGCGCACCTGAGACACAACAACACAAATTCGACATTCGACAAGCCCAATGTACTTAAAGCAATCCAGAAAATTATGACAGGATCATGTACTTTATCAAGAATTTTTATAGAAATCCTATTGGGTTTTGTTGATTTTCTTATTGAATAAAAGTAACATATGATTAATTTCAATTGGTATCCAATCCTGCTCAATCGTTTTCGCTTGAAGGAGGACCAAACATCCTCATAAATATTTATAATATTAGTAGGATTCATAAAATGATCCTCACGTTAAATATACCAATAAATAATAACATATTAAAAAAACTGTTAGTTTCAATTTATTGTACACTCTACCTTGGGTAAGTTGAAGTCACCAGGCACCTTGTGCAATTTTGTCATTTGCGGACTATCTGGGAACTTTTCGAATATCCTGAGTCTGAATGGAAGGCTCTCTTTGATTTCTGCGCTCTGCTGGCGGTACCTTAATTGTTTCAGTTTCTTGATATCCTCGTCCAGTTCCAGATTATCCAGGATTACCGCTACGAAAAGTGAGAGCACGATCTGAAATCAATATGAATTTGATAATGTATTGTTGGTCAAGACCACACGCGATGCATTGCATTTGCAATCCTACATACCAATGTTACGAAGAGATGGTACAAAATGAAGTAGATAGCGACGAGGGGAGTCAGTGTTTGACTCGTTCTGACCATCGTTTCGTCCATGACCTCCACCCAAGCTTCTTGCGTCAGAATTTGGAACATAGACATGAACGCCTCATCGAATGTTTCGAACTTTGTGAATTCGCACAAGAAACAGAACAGTTGCATTGAAATCGAGGAGCTGATGATGAGCAGGCACATGGTGAATATAATGAGGCTGCCCAGCTTCTTTCCTGGACCGAAGATCTTGTACACAAATCCCTCTAGTAAAGGCGACGCCTTGATTAATCGAACAATACGGAGAACCTGTATCATAAAACAAATCACAATAGTATAATCAACTGAAGTAAATGGATAAAATTTGGCACAGATTATTAGCTGGATTTACACATTGGATATGTTTTATTTTAGAAAAATAGCAAAACGACAGGGCATAACTAGTATTATCATATTAACTATGGCATGTTTTTACCTGAAAGTAAGTAAATCCCGACATATATAGCTGGGGTATAATATGAATGGTGGTTCCAATAGCAAGGAGCAATTCAAATTTGTGCACGGAATGCTTAAAGTAGCCTTTCAATCCTAAGCACCATATCTTTATCAGCGCCTCCAAATCCAAAAATATTGTAAATGCGATCTGAAAAGCAAGTTTAAAACGTAGTAAAAATGTTTTTTTCCTAAACATTAGACAAAAGATGTGGTACCTCAATGTAATAATATTTTTCGTAAAAGAATTCTCGAGGATTGCCGTCGTGTTTGAAATCCATCGTAGCTGTTATGACACCATTTGCTAACACGACGCCCATAACCAATAAGCGAAAATATGCGGACCGTAACATTTTGTGAAATATTTCTGGTGCAGTACCTAAAAAGTTATTTAATATTATAGGTACTTACTCATTACAAAAAGCACTAACCTAACTAACTTTAAGTGTCTGAAAAGTAGCAGCAGATGAATAACACATTCCAACTACTAGTTGAAATATATCAGCAGTGCCAGATTAGCGCGAGCGTGGGGCCTGTAGCAAATTCTATCAAGGGCCCTTGGAATGCTTTAAACATGTGTTATTCTTGTTAGGTGGTTATTCCACTGTATGTAATAATATATATTTTTTTACCTGAATGTTTGTTCTCATCTATCGTGACCAGTCTCCAACCATTATCGTCACCTGTAAAAAACTGAGTGGTGCTACCCTTCGTAATTGGATTCCTCACACCCCACATTTGTTGGAACTGAACTCTGATCTCATTAAAGGTTTCCGTTATGACAGCTATGAACACGTTTTTTACCAGCCATGCCAGGAAGAAAATCATTGTGCTGTGGACATGTAATGTATTGCATAAGTGCACCAAAAACTATTTATCTTTTGAACCACAATTTATGAGGCTATATACCTAAAATAAAGAGCAGATCTCCATGTGGGCAAAGAATCAATGGCCCGATACATAATAAACACCCAACCTTCTTGTGAAGAGGCCTGATAGACAGTAAACAGACTTGTGGCTGGAACAAATGAATAATCAGATTATACTTATATGAAATAAATAACAAAAGGTTCTTTCAAACAGAATCTACACTCACTAAATTCTTCAAATCCATTGAATCCCATTATGTACTTAGACAGCTTAAGTTTCAGGCATTTCATTCCTGCTGGACATTGGTATCCTGAGCCAGGGTCAGGTGAACAAAATGTGTCAGGAATGGCTAAAGAATTAATAGTTATATCACTGAAAGCAAAAAAAAGTATGAAAGAAAATAATCATGTAGAAAAAGTGAATATTCACAAGTGAAATAAATGATTTAAAGGATCTAAGCAATCATTTTACATACTCAGGGTTAGTAGTATTTTTGACACAATGATGAGTTAATTCTCCAAAAAATTGCACTCCAAGTAAACTGTATAAAGACATGAAGAACAGGAAAAATAAAGTCACATTGTAAATCTGTTGGCTGGATCTCCTGCAAACCACAATAAGATAATGATTAGAGGGTAATATATAAATTATATGTTTTGTTATCACTTGACAGTACTCACTTGAAAATTTGGTTAATTCTGGATTTAGGCATTGAAAATTTCAGAAATACCCGAAGGAATCTAATCATGATGAGGGGTCTGGGTGCCCGCAGTATACTCAAGTAACTGTATCTGGGAACAATTCCCGTAAGCTCAAACATTTGCAGTAAAACAGAAACCCACAGAAAGAATACCATAGATGCATCAAACTGGCACCAGTGATCTTTCAAGTATGCCACATCTCCCTGCAATTGGAACAATGTATACATTATTGTAGTTTTAATATTACTATTACACAGTGATACCCTTAATTTTACTTGTCTTACCTTCAGTATGCCTCTGATGTGCATTTTGGCAATCATTTCTGCAGTAAATAATAATGTTACACTGCAGTCTACAGAAAAAGTAATAATTTGAAGATAAGGATATTTCTCGAATGATTTTGGAGTGTTCAAAGAAACTGACATTAAACTTAAAAGTGCGCAGAGCCTTAAAATTCTTCGAACCCATAGCTGGAACAAGCAATAAGCTGCATTTTAGTATATCACAAATCCAGAACAAATATTTATCCCATTAAACATTATTAACACATAAAAATTATAATGAATGGTGAATATTTTTTCTTTATGCTAAATATCCATGATTGTAAGCCTGTGTGTGGAAATGGGCAGAGCATCTTATGCCAAGCAGAACCATGGTTCATGCAAGTTAAGAGTTAAAGGGAGTAAAATAAATATATTTTGAATGTAAGCCGAAAAAACAGATGGAATGTTATCTTTAAGCTCTAATTAATATTTGTTAGTGATCTTAGGCTACGCACTCAAATACAACATAATTTCTATCATGTACCTTGTTGACCCATTCTATATCGGCACTCTCGTTTAACGATTCTTCGGGGCCGTAGTCAGCGAGTACAGGTTCTCCTTTTAAGCTTTGCTTTCGTCCCAACATTGTAACGATGCTAAAGAAAATTTTTGGAAGAGACTTGTTTCGTTTTAATGAATTTATTGAATTGCATTCTGAGAGTGTAATTTTTCGATTCCGTTTTTCGGTTCATTCAGAACCGATGTGTTCTAACTGTTTTAGTATTTTATGCTGTTTAAAAGTCAGGGCTCAGTACACAAAATTCGGATAAAGATACTATCTATCAACGTTATACGGTTGTTAATCTACGAACAGAACAAGTTACAGTAGGTAGGTATTCAACTTAATGTATTGATTTTCGAATTTGCCTGCTTGCTTGGTGCTTCCGTTGCGCGCGACCACTATTTACGTTACATCCTTTGACAATTGACATTAACATTTCAAAAGTTGTAATTTTGACAGCCGATATTCTTGACGGTTTAACCTAGCACTTACTCACGGGGTAAGCAGAGAGAGTAGAGCACCAGTTCTCTTTCTTTAGACTTACAAAACTCTTTATTCACGTTCATCAGTCACTTCATACGTGCACGCAGTTTTCTATTTAGTTTGTATGCCAGGGTAAGAATGAAATGTTATATGGTTTATGTCACAGGCTTGGCCACATATATATTGCCCACAGATGACCTATCATTACATTGTCACTTTAGAGTATTTAGTCATCTGTGGATTACTCTATATTTACGAATAGCGTTCTAAATACTAATAAACAAACAAAATCTCTTAGTTTGTTGGCGGTAATGTGTGAATTTTATATTTGAGAACAGGTAGTAAGGGATAAAGTTTATTGTATGTATTTAAATAGTGTGCTGCAAGTATTATTTCATTCATTAAATGTAAAAAAAACGAATCTTCAATGTGTATTTATTATCAGATATTAGCAAAAGTATGTACAATTGTTTTATGCCTTTCCTGCACCTGGGCATCTATTTTGAACTTTCCTAATTGAAGAGTGCTTAAGATTAGAGCAGAAAATGTTCATATATATGAGTAAAAAGGTAAAATAAAATATTGTTTGGAGTTCGTTACCATGGTGATGCCCTAGTTGGCAATAGGCTATGCTAGTTCGGGTTTATTCATTTATATAAAAATTATTTGCAGATTGCCATTCCTAAACAATCAAATGTATCATGTATATCATGGAACCATTCATCTGGGTATATTGCAGTTGGAGGGGAAGATGGGATGTTGAAAGTACTAAAACTAGAATCTGGTAAGTTGTGATGATAATTACTTAGACAATATTAGGCAAATCAATAAATACAATGTATTATTATAATACATTATTGTATGAAAACTAAATAGCTCACCCATAATCCTGGTGAGAATGTATGAAGGGATTGATTAATGTGGATGAAGTGGTATGTGAATGAAATAGGTCTAGACCGAACTAGCATTAATCTCTCTGCATACCCTGTCAGGGACTCAGTGTGATGATATGACGATTATACATATCTGACTTATCACATTTCTGCCCCTATGTATATTCCTTATTAAATAGAATAAATAAAAAAAATATATATTACAGTTTAAGTTACACATTTACACACTGCAAGCTTTACACTGATGGAAATTATTTTCTTAAGAAATACCATTATCAGTAACAAGTTGCATGCATCTAATTATTCCTATTATAGGCCTACTAATCTACCACATTTCTCATGTCATCATCCCAAGCTAAGTATTTACTTAACTGAGAACTGGCCCTCTACTGCATCTGCCTATGAACTTAGTATTGAATATAAGCTAAGGTATTATTATAAGTAATTTGATCTTTGGTCTGCAGGTGGTGGTGGGAACTTATCAATGAATCTAAGCTTGGAAGGCCACACAGGTCAAGTGTGTGTTGCTACATGGAATGAAGTGTTCCAAAAACTCACTACCAGTGATGAACATGGAGTCATTATTGTTTGGATGCTTTACAAAGTAATCAATTACACACATCCCATCCCTATAACAATGGCTGCCTAGCCTAGTAGATAGAGCTCTCATCTGTGATGCTTGAGATAATGGGTTTGATTCCTAATAAAAACAGACTGGATATATATTTGATAAACATCTTAGTCTTGGTATTTAAATGTTTACATACTTTATAATACAAATGTGATTTGTTGATACTAAAGCTTTATGTGAAATTGTAAGTAAAAAAATTCTGATGTTGTTGTATTTACACATTGCATCATTAAATTCATCAAATGATTCAAGAGCTTAACTTCTTTAAGCACACTAATCTACAATAATATGATTATATTTTGTGTATTGTTTTATCATAGGGGTCTTGGTATGAAGAAATGATCAACAACAGAAACAAGTCTACAGTGACTGGAATGGCATGGGGCTCTGATGGCCAGAAGATATGTATAGCTTATGAAGATGGTAATATATTATTTCAAATTAGACATTTTAAATATATTTATATATATTACTAGCTGTCCAGCTTCGCCCAGGTGAAAAAGTTAAAGTTCCTGAAACACGATTGCAGCGCCACCTATCGGGTCCAATTGTATTGTAAGCTTAGTAAGTAAGTTGGATCAAACTGCACACGGTGTGCAAATTTGATTGAAATCGGTTAAGTAGTTTAGGAGTTCATCGCGGACAAACAACGTGACGCGTAATTTATATATATTAAGATTGTTCGAGCAGTTGCCTGCGACGCAAAGGTCGCAAGTTCGAATCCCGACTGTACCAATGAGTTTTTCTGAACTTAAGTACAGTGATTAGTCACACCACGAGCTTGACGGTGAAGGAAAACATCGAGAGGAAACCTGCTGTAAATAAAATATGTCTGAGAAGAAATTCAAAGGCGTATGTATAGTTGTGCTTGAGTAACGGCGATGGACTCGCCATCTGTCACGTTGGCACCTAATATACCTTTGGTAGAAAGTGGGTGTGTGGGTATTACCTATACACCTCTGCCTACCCCCCCCTTACCCATTATTATATATAAATGTATTGATAACACTCTAGCTGGTAATGTTATCTCTCTAAAGAGACTTAGCCATAAATATATTAATAATTACTATTGTTTACAATATATTCCATTCATGTCTTTATGTACTCTGCAGTTTCTTTGTACAACTTCATCATAAAATTCAGGGGCTGTCATTGTTGGATCTGTGGATGGGTCTCGAGTGTGGGGCAAAGATATAAAAGGTCCCGGGCTATCAGCCGTCCAATGGTCTCCAGATAATACCCTCCTTCTGTTTGCACTCTCTACTGGGGAGTTACACTTATATGATGACCAAGGAAACTTTACCGTAAGTGAAAAATTTTATGTTTATTCAAGGCCTTTGTTACCATGCCTTTAGTCCTGGATGTTCTATATGATTAAGTTAATATTCATTGTAAATTATTTTATTTATTGCTTTATATATTTATGTTGAAGTACTATTATTATATTGTTGACGTCAACCCAACAGAATATTATGTGTGTTTATGAAGACAAAAGAAAATAAACTTGCACAAGGTTGAAAAGAGTCTAATTACATATACCACCATGTTACAGATGCCAGTGGTCGTCCATGGAGTATCTGGGCCAATGGAAGTAGTTTCCATGGACTGGTTTGCTGGGAGTACTCCCAGTAACAGGCCTGTGCTAGCTGTGTGCTACAAAAGCGGCATTGTTATATTGATGAAAAATTGTATTGAAGAAGGTATCATATATTTTATAAATTGTTTGCTCAGTTTGAGACGAAATTAAATTGGGGAGGATTATTCCAAGATATTGTATATTATATAGTATTTGAGGAAAAGCAGTATATACACTTTTGCACTTTGCATTACAGATAGTGTTGTTGTGGAGACCAGTATGACGATAATTGACTGTCACTGGAACCACAATGGAACAATATTAGCTGCAGCCGGCTGTACTACAGATAAAACGAATGTGGTTCAGTTTTTCAATGCCTACGGAGAAGTGGGTACAAAAATCGATGCTGCAAATTTACCTTATTAAACTTACACATTTTCTTGACAATATGTAATATTTAATATTATTTCATGATATATTTCTAGCATATTAGAACATTAAGGGTTCCAGGCGGCTTAATGCGCGCTTTGTCCTGGGAGAAGCGGTCCTTACGCCTGGCTATAGCCATAGATTCTTTCATTTACTTTGCTAATGTTAAGCCTGACCACAAATACGCCTACTACGGAAACACATTAGCCTACGTTTCAGGAACTGAAACAGTCACATTCTGCGATACAATTACTCATCAGGTAAATAATTTTATATTTGTTTTTCACAAAATTTTAACAAACTGTTAAAACTTTTACTTCTAAATAATTTTTGAATTGCAAATACTTAAACAAACTTATACTTATATAATAGTATGACATATGTACATATATTTTTGAGTTGTGGGTCTACTTATGTCTCAAACACATAAAATGAGTAGATACAATCATTATTTATATCCAAGCCACGTTGCGTTGTAACCCTTAGTTGGGCTAACAGCTATGATTACATGGGAAAAGTATTTATATAGCCGTAAAGTATTTATATAAAGCCGTGGTGGCCGAGTGGTTCGAGCAGTTGCCTGCGACACAAAGATCGCAAGTTCGAATCCCGACTGTACCAATGAGTTTTTCTGAACTTAAGTACAGTGATTAGTCACACCACGAGCTTTACGGTGAAGGAAAACATCGAGAGGAAACCTGCATACGTCTGAGAAGAAATAAAAAGGCGTATGTATAGTCGTGCTTGAGTAACGGCGATGGACTCGCCATCTATCACGTTGGCACCTGATATTCCTCTGGCGGAAATTGGGTGTGTGGGTATTACCTATACACCTCTGCCTACCCCTTCGGGGACCCTTGTGGGAAGGCGTGAGGATATATTATTTTATTATTATAAGTATTTATATTTTTCCATATGACCTTTTCTACTATTAATAACGAGTACATTTAATGATGATCAGTTGAGTAGTTTGGTAAGACGTGAAAACTTAACAGACAGAGTTACTTTCGCATTTATAATGTTAGTTTGTATGTTTCAGTCTTGGATAAATCACATTCCTGACGTCATAGACATGTGCGGTGTTGAAGAGTACTGCGTTATAGCAACAGTCAACACGCTGATAGTGTCTAATCAACAAGGCATACAATGTGACGGTTAGTTGAAAATGGACTCATAAAAAACGTTAGGGAGAAGGGGGTTTTTGTTTTGTTAATACAATGGAGTTCAATATAAATTCTAAATATTTAATAATTAGTATGGGAGCTTGTACATTACTCTAAACCGGCGTGTATGAAGAGGCTAATGATTGTGAATGAAGCGAATGAGCTTTGTAAGTTTATAGATAACTGCTCTAGTCTCTCACGTGGTACCACGTGAGAGACGGCGTGATGATACATACATATGTAGGAATGTTTATGGGTAATGAATATACTTTATGCGATTGCAGCCAAAACAACAAGCATACCAGTAGTCTACGTGGCAATTAACAGCAAGGCGATTGTTGTGGGTGCGTCCAAGGAGTCCTTTTTGATATGGAAGTTCTCAACGCCTTCCAGACCCCGTAAGTTGAAAATATTTTACTACATGACAATGATAAGCATCTTATACCCAATAAGCTCTCTGTACATAAAGATCCTATACTCTCTAGTTGTCTAGTCTTGGGGTGGAGTGCGTCCGCAGTCGTTATTCCATTTGAGAACTTAAAACCTTTTTAATTAGATTTGAACCGTTTTTGACCAATATGACCCCTAAAGTAAGAAATACTGTTGAAGGTATCGTTGACATTTTGTTTTCGTTTTCGTAGGAAGTGTGGAACAGATGTACCACGCAGACGGTTCGCCTGTCTCCTCCGGTGACGGTGGGTTCCAGGACGACACTATTTGTTGTATCGCGTGCTCGGACACACACCTTCTCGTAGGGAGAGATTCGGGCGCAATATTGCTGTTCTCCTTAGTGAACTTTAAGAGGATCACATCCATCAACATGAGCTCGAAGCCCTACAAGCTGGGCCTCAATTCAAATTCAAGGTTGGTTTGCCAGATACAGTACTGAGCACTTATGTATATTGTTCGTACTTGTTTTTTTTTTTTTTTTCTTCGTAAGAATATTGGAAATATTATATTGACATAGATAGTGCCAACGTGACAGGCGATTCTTCTCATGTATATACATATGACTTAGAATTATATATGAAAGTTAATACAATAAGGCGTAAAATAAGTGTGCAGCGTGAATATGATGAAGACGGATATGTCTATCAATGTGACAAGTATGTGTGTATGTGTGTATACGTGCAGCGCGTTCTACGTGATCGACCAGCCGGGCAGCGTGTACGTGCTGGAGACCGAGATGGCCAACAACATCAGCGTGGGCCAGCCGCTGCGGCGCGAGGCGTGGGGCGCGCGCTGGGCGGCCGACAACCCGCGGCTGCTGGCCGTCGCCGAGAAGGCGCGCCTCTACGTGCTGCGCGACTCGCAGCCCGAGGAGCCGCTCGCCATGCACGGATACTTGTGCCACTTCAAGGTACCGCGCACTACCTACCTACACCATGCGGCACAGGCCTACACTATATCTGCAACTTGTAATGCGGTTGGAAATATGTATTTTCATTTGATAAACTGTTTATCTAGGATTATCATCATCATCAGCATCATAGTGCTGCAGAAGGGACCCAAGCAGTAATCTTCTATTTATTTATTTATTAAAGGAAAAATTAAAAGAAATATATACAAAGTACAAAACTGTATGCGATTATGCCTGCAGGAGTTATAAACTGTGTCGCAAGTATTACCACTCATCCCTCATCATCATATATGTGAATACATGCATCATGAAAGATCTTTTGATTTTATTGGCAGGAACTCGAAATAACCACAGCTCTACTAGACAACATAACAGACAAGTGTACTCCGCAACATATCGTCCGCGTGGAGGTGAAGTCCCTGAGGGACACGCGCCAGCTCATAGAAAAAGTCGGACTGAAAGAAGCTGAGAATTTCATCAAAGATAATCCACATCCGCAACTATGGTATTTTACCTATACTTTGTCGTATTGTTTAATAGAAAGACTGTGACTATATTATGCGGGCATGTCTCCGGGTTGCCTTCATAAGGGAGCCAATAGGCGAATTTAGGCGACTGTTCCATTGATAGACTCCGATAATAGGACGAGTATTTAATCTATTTCGTATTACCTATAGTTGACGCTTGTCAGTCCATATGTACCTACTAGACTATAGAGTATGTAGTTTTTAACTGTGTCTTTGTTTCTAATTTTAAGTGCATGTCTTAGTTAAATGACCCGAGAGGATTTCTTTAAGGTTAAGGTTATTTATGACCACGTTAGCTGCGCCCCGAGCTGTTAGCTCCAGCTAAGCGACAAAAGATCGAACGGGAAGTGTTTATCTCAAAATGAAACCTACCTGTTGCATGTATGAATGCTGTGTAAATGTGTAATATCTGATTATGCCGATCAGTTCAGTAGTAGTAAGATATGAATGTGTTTTTACTACACACATTTTTATCCTTTCGTAAGATTATACTTCTTTTTTTTTGCAAACATGGTATTAATACCAACAATTCTGTAAATGAAATCAAGTTGAAAAAAAAAACGAAACGTATATTATCCTATATTACCTAATATTTACAGCATAATTTCAGGTTGTTATTAGCGGAAGCAGCTTTGAAAAACTTTGAGTCAGAATCCGCCCTGGAGACGGCCGAGGCTGCGTTTGTAAGGCGGAATGATTACGCGGGCATCCGATTCGTGTCTCGATTGAATGCTTTGCATTCTAATGCGTTGAAGAAGGCAGAGATTTTTGCCTATTTTAAAGATTTTGATGCAGCAGAAAAAATATATCATGATGAGGATCGACGGTGAGTGAGAAAGAAGCTCGGATCTTATGTGACGGGAAATATACCTATAGAAAAGGCAGGCAGGCATACATGTACCTACTCGTATATATCAAACCTTGATCTATGTCAATAAGATTTTCTGGACGTAATACTCTGTTTTATCACACTATAAGGTTAATGTTGAAAGAAAACATTGTAAGATCACTCATTAGTCTAGTGTTACATTTTCATGTCAAAATTACTGTAAAATTTAGGAAGGTATATTAGGAAAATATTTGTTGCAGTGACTTAGCAATTGCACTGAGAAAACGATTGGGTCACTGGTTTCGTGTGGTAGAGCTGTTGAAAATGTCGACGAACACTACGGATGCACAGATTAAACAGGTCTACAGCAGCATTGGAGACTACTATATCGATAGGCAGAACTGGTACGTACTTAGTACAGTTGCAGGAACACGCTCACAGCTCGCCTTTTAATTCTATGCTACGCTCTAGAATCCCATGAAATAATTATGTGCTCATACTAATGGAATACTTTAAATAAATAAATAGTTTTTGCTTTCGGTTACTGTACACTTTATAGTTCTGAGCATAGGTTTGTTCGAACAGCCTTATCACACGCTAAAGGCTGTTCGAATTTGAGAATTTTTTGGTATAGATGTATAGATTAACACCTTATGTAGGTGATATATCCCGTGAAAACCAACTACTACTACTGCGGGGTGCAGAAAATCTGTTGACGACTATTTACAATTTCATTTGTTTTATACTTAAGCGCCATAGGAAAATCTAGAACCGACCATTCCATTCTTGTAACAGGACGGGAGCACTAGAATATTACACAATGTCGAATAATACTGAGGGCTTGAAAAAATGTTACATGGCATTAGAGGATAATGAATCATTATCCAAGTTGTATACTGGCTCGCCCAGACCCACTAAGGTAAATGTTTATATGCATTTTTCGATACTTTTCCGTTTTTTTGGCATGATGCTAATCGAATTTACTAGTTCGTTGTAAAAAGAACTTCAATAACACTGCATTGTTGTATGAATAAGCCCAGAATGAGCCGTGGTGGACGAGTGGTTCGGGTTGTTTTCAAAGTTCGAAGCTCAACTGTACCAATCAATTTGTTTTTCTGACCTTAATTACAGCGATTTATAACACGAGTTCCATGGCGAAAGAAAACATAGTGTGGAGACCTATATAGTTAGGCACCTAAATATGTCTCGATATTTGTTTCTAGGAAGGGCCTCTGAAGCAAATTGTCGTGGATGAAATTACCGATTCGTTTAATCAAATACCATCGATACAAAGCATAATACAGCTGAAAGAGAGTGGCCGAATGTTGCAAGCGGCGTCGATGGCTTTTCAGGTTAGTTGACGTTTATGATCTTCCATACACTATACCTATGCTGGAAATATTCAAGTTTTTTTTATACTACTAAGATGCTAAACATGCATTTGGTTCGTATACTGTTTCTTAACTGCTATATATGGATGCTCGCAACAACAAAGTTATCGCTTCCACGTTGCCCTACAAAAATATCTTCCTATCCTTCTTAAAGAACTCGATGTTGTACTCTGAAAACCTCAATTTCATGTCATAGCCTGTTTAATTGTTATGCATTTTTCAGTATAATAATAATATAATTTTTATAATATATGTATATTATATTATTTATTATTATATTTTTCAGTTAGCTGATCTAGAAGCCTCAAAGAAAGTATCGCCGTTAAGAGTTAAGAAGCTATATATACTGGCCGGACATATGTACAGCCAAAATGCCGTCGGTAAATATTAGAGATCAATTATAACATTTTATTTAGTCTAAAGGCGTGACAGGTAAGTATAAGGCTCATATTACAATATAATCAAATTGAAGCTTAAAAAGTTTAAGTTGTACTAAGAAAACAAATGATTTTTGACAGGATCTAGGCACTCTTAAAAAAAAAGACATAATTTTATTCCATTTGTTAACTCTGACGTAGATGCCCTAATGCCTACTTATATTATGTTCATCCGAACCGATATGATTGAACTTAAAAACTACTCTAACTTAAAAACCGATTTTAAAAATTATTTTACCATGAGAAAGCTACATTTACACAATGCATAAAGTCCAGAAGATTAGGATTCCTAACAGAATCTTAGTCAAGCTTCTTGAAAAACGTGACGTCAATTATAATAATGAAACATGTAAAAGAAGTATGATTAATTCAATATTTATGCGTATCCAAGTCAAGGTTAACTGATAACATAAAAAAAATGCGAGTTAGAGGGCGGACGGAGTCGTGCTGCGTTGCGGAGCTGGAGCCACGCCACCGCCCAACACTGGGCCGCCGCCGCAGCGGCGCGTGCGCACCTGTCTCCCCCGCGGCCCGACGCCGCTCGCCGCGCCGCCGCCGCGCTCCTACACCACCTGCCGCACCTTCACCCCAACCAGCACGTACAGGTGCGCCACACACGGCACATCATTGCCCTTCAACATCATCACTACTATTCCTAACCTGCCATAGTAATTTGTAAGTACGGCTTATGATCTGTTACAGGCGTGGTGTACTATTGCGACGATAGCAATACAATCGAGAGCTTACGATCTATGCTCAAAAGCATTCATAAAGCTGGAAGCATTAGATGTAAGTGTATATTTTATTAATATTTATACATATTACTATTATATACCTAACTTACATAATAAAACAAAATTGTGTAAATTTTTTGTAGCCGAAAACATTTGAAAGTTTGGCGATAGAAATCTTTACAAGATGCAAACCGAAGGACGCAAAAATCAATAAAATGAGTTGTCCCAATTGTAATATCAACATACCAGACTGGTAAGTTAGTTCAGTAAAAATATTTATTTCTAGCCTCTGTGCTATTTGATATTGTAATGAATTTTTGTGGTCTATACTACTCTTGTCTCTACGACTTACTTTCCCATCCTCGAGTGTACGTATCCGTCCGGTGGTGGTACAGGTTGCGTGAATGCAGCAGCTGTGCGGTCCAGTTGTGTTCCTGTGTGGTGTCGGGGCGCGCTCTCGGTGGAGGCGGCGCGGGCTGGACGTGTGCACAGTGCGGCGCCAGCGCGCAGCGACACGAGCTGGTGCTGCGCCACTCTTGTCCCATGTGCCACCACCAACTCACGCACACATAAACACTTAATACATGAACTCTCCCACAGTCACACAAACAAACACTCGCAAACCTCCGGCTTCGTAATAAAATACGTCACTAACACATTCCTCAGTCAGGCTCTCTGCAAGATTGTGAATATATGTTATGTTTAATGTGTTATTATGTTTTTGCAGTAATTAAATACTTTTTACTTGTACTTTTACTAGTTTTTGTAATCAGTCTTAAAAAAATATCATTCTGCAACATATGCAGGTTTCTTATCCATATTGGCTGGGGTAAACGTGGATAGCGACGTTTTACTTTTATACGATTTTTTTATTGGCTTCATTTAAAGAAAACTAGGTACGACTTTGCAAACATTTGCGTCAAACATAATTACGCATGCTAGCCTCGAGGTTGTAGACCTGTTTTCAAAATCAAGGAGGACGTTTTAAACAAATTTAGTAAAATTTCAATCTTTTAGTTGAAAGCTACTTTTGTTTTTATATACGTAACATAATTATACACAATCATCGAGGGTAACAATTTATTTGTGGAATATTTGTCACACGTCTTATATTATAACCCCACTAACACGAATATCTGACCTTAGCGGTGATAGTAGCCGCGGCTTTTATCTTAGAAGACAGAGTCCCTAATCAGTCAGGTGTTTGGCCGTTATTAATCAGTTTATAAATTTGTCTAGATTACTAATAAATCGGAAACAATCTCTGGCACTCTTCTATTTTTCATGTATTTTACTTAACTATGACCAACTCTGTGATAACAACTGGTATTTAACAATAAAACAACTGCACTATGAACAAATATTATAAGGAAATCCCAATGTTAATGGATGAAATGTTTGTTATGGATTTAAGTTGTTTATTGTAGGTATATTAAAGGGTGTCACAAAACAATGAATCTAAACCCTTGTTGTAATGAAACATCTTGACTAGATAATTAAAAATTACTAGACATTATGGAACCTCCAACACTTAAATATATAGGCTGATTTATACAGATAACAGCAATCAAGGTTAAAAGAGAAACAATTGAAATGTTAATAAAATATTACATTGTTTTCTTTGGGCTGAGATACCATTATATCTATAATTATAGGCAATCACTAGCACTATTAAACTGTTGGTAACGTTTAGAAAAAAAAGTTTTTGTACCAAATTGATGATTAAAATTATGTTTTTTTGATCGTTTTTTGATAGATATATGTTTTAAATATATGATACAATCTGCTGAAATTTAGGTCACAACAATGCTATCTTAAATTTGGGTAAATATCAACTAATCAGCCTAAAAGTTGACATTATGGTTTAACGTAATATACAACATTTTTATTATTTCAAGGAGCTGAATTTAGTCTGCAAAAAATACACATATGAAGTAACCTAGACCTGATTCTTATACATGTCATAATGCTGTTAAATGCTCATAAGAACGTAATTTGCCATTTCAAAATTTTTTTATTCAATTGTGTAAGAACTTTTTACAAATTTACTATGAAAAATAACCATTAGTAACAGCCCGTGTGTAATTCCAATTCCCTAATAATCAACCATTTTATACCAGTGGATAATATTTAATTATCCCATTTAATTATTGTGCAAAATTATTATTTGGCAAATCCATCTTTGCAAATTGTAAGGTATTGTCAATTATTTGAAACAGCTCTGGTGGCTGTGGAATTCTTCCTGTTTCAATTTTAGACCAAAGTGGTATATTATTAAGGGATATTTCAAAAGCTCCTGAAGCAACTAACTGGCCTTCCACCATGTTGGCTAAAAAGAACATCATCATGCATGCATACAGTTTGTTCTCAAGGCACCAGGTCCACCATGCAGGTTGTGGTTTGTCCAACCAAGCAAATATATTCACACCACTGAGTATACACATGATCAAAATCATCTTGCCAAACCCCTGAAATAAAATTAAAAACATAAGGAAGACTTGATCCAAAGCTATAAATTGAAATTTATTTAACCCTCAAATATATCAGTGTAAAAACACAGTAGCATTGTTTTTTTTTATACAACAACAGTAGCAAACAAGCATATGGTCCACCTGATGGAAAATGGTAACTGCAGCCTATTTACGGGTACAATACTGAAGTATCACTTGCGCGTTGCCACTCTGTGTTCGGAGGATTATACTGTATTGGCAGCAAAGCATTGTAATATAACTACTCAAGGAAAGCCTACTGAAAATGCAAATGGGACAGCAAAGTATGTTTTGTCTGATGATGTACCATATGGACATATCAGATTGGCAGATGGTTGAAAGTTTAGATCATTAGTGTATGATGATTATAGTAAGCACTACTCTCTCATTTCTATTTGACTGGAACTCAAGAACATGGACAGATAATTACACTTGATATGAAGAAAGTGAATTAATGTAGTACAGATAGATCCCAATGTCATTTAAAATCTAATTAATCATGGGATAGTTATAGTTAACATATTTAAATATTTTCACTTACAATTAAACGAGAAAGATACATATTAAGGCCAGGTGGGTCATAATTAGCTCCAATTACAGATATTTCTGGATATTTTTGCTGTATGATACCTGCATAATCCTCAAATACTTTTCTATATCCACATGAATAGCTGTAAATAAAACGTTGAATTCTTTATATTATATTCTTAAAATCAATACTAAAGTACCTAATTAAAGGACCTGGCCTCACCAATAATTGATGTTCATAACATGTCCAACACCTTGTCCAATTTTGGTAATACTTTCAGCATCGTTCTCACTTGCTCTTACGTAGTTATCAGAAGATATTATAGTACACGTAAATAAAATCGAAAACAAGCTTAATGAAACAAAAAAATTCGAAGACAAAGACATGTTTCAAAATAAAGTTCTAGTGTAGTTTGTAGTACTTTTAAACCTCTCAATCAAACTAATGAGTTATAAAGATATTATTAGGGAAATATTCAAAAACATGAGTTTCTACGCTATAGAATCTAGGTAGATCTTGGCTACTCTAATCTAGTCACGATTCACGAGTTCACGTCTTACGATCACGATTCACGACATGACAAGCAAACAGACTAAAACTGTGACAATCAGGTTATTCTTTATTGATATAAGTTCATGATGTTGATCCAAGCCTTTAAGTCATAGTAATACTCAGATATTGTGACAGTAATTTCGTTGTTCGTCAGCAAACACGTCGTATCACAATTAGATTCCAGGAATGCATCAATGATTAAGTGTGGAGTGGCTAATTTACTGGTACAGAAGGTTGTTAGTGTGCAACTAATGATTTACATAGAATAATCTTGAACACGGAGTAGGCAGTGTGGCTTATGAACTAGACCTTTTCCAATTCTAATGAAAACTTAAAGCTGTCAGTCTATCTGTCAGCGTAAGCCTTTGAAAAATAGTTGTCAGTTGTCCGTCTGTAATGTAATGTCATCCTGAAGAAATAATGCAAGCAAATGTATTGTTTGTTTTGTAGAATGTTCTACGAAATTAATACACAAATATCGATACTCAGTAATCTGTAGAAGAAAAAAGATTCCATATTTTCTTAGTTACTCATTCAGTTGAAAAATGCCACACGGGCACTGCCACAGTCACCACGATCACGATCATTCAAGTTCAGAAGAAATAGGAATACATTATAACTTGTATGAAAAAATTGATAAGGATAATCTGCAATGTTTGAATGAAAGTATTGATGGATCGGGCAAGACTGTGTTCAAACCTTGGGATAAGAGACTGGATAAGACCTATGTAAGTAAAAAGCTTTAAAAATAATGTACTAAGTTACACATTTTATGCAGCTGCTTACATCTTATCTTCTGATATATAGAGAGCGGGTAGGGCGCCAGTTCTCTTTGAACTGTTTTTCTTTATCCACATTCATCAGTCTCTTCAAACACACTGCCTGCTTTCGAGTACTCTTGGCATTCCTATATTTGAGTGTCCTCTTCCATCCCCCATTTGCTCTAGGTAGTTGGAATGTGGTGTTGTACAGCTCCCATAAGGTATTACTAAAAAAAACCTTGATTGATTGAAAATAGAGGCTAGAAGCAATAATAGTAGCAGTACTTGTAGAGCTGTGGTGATTGAATGATTTAAATATGTACATACATACATAGTCAAAATTGCAGGTTCAGAGTCTCATAGTATGTGCCAATGAATTTGTTTGACCATTAGCAATATACCACTTAATCAGCATCATTGTGATTTCCTACAATTTCCCGCAATGTATATACAGTGTTTTATTTATTCTCACTAGTATTATGTATGTACATTAGTGTGAGGATGGCAACAGACTTTGCATTTCGAAATTCATTCTATTACAGTTTAAGTAAATTTAGTCACAAATTATATGTGATTTACATTTTGTTTTTTTTTACAGTTTGTTGAAAGTGATGCTGATGAGGAATTATTGTTCAACATACCTTTCACTGGAAATGTTAAGCTCAAAGGAATTAAAATATCCTCTGAAGAATCTGATGTACATCCATCAAAATTGAGATTGTATGTTTCAAAACTGCTTATTTTTGGTCTCATTGATTTAACTGCTTAACTAATTATTTTGTCATAACTTTTTAGACCATATATTTAGGACAGGTATCAGAACAGTAACAAGAATTATAATAATTATTAGATGGTGCTATGTTATTTTGCACTTATTATACTTTTTCCAGGTATAAAAACAAGCCAAATATGACATTTGATGATACATCCCTAGAACCTGACCAAGTCTTTGAGCTCCAGAAGGATAGTGAAGGTGTCTTGGAGTATTTCACAAAGTGAGTTGTACATTTATATGGTTTTTCTCCATGGGAAATGCTTTTAAATTGCTATGCTATGGCCACTCCAGCATATAGTTTATAAAAGTGATTCAATACTCTTATGATATAGTCTCAATAACTTATAAAGCATAATTTAACCCAGTGTTTCCCCAGTGTTTGAAACTAAATAACCAAATGCGCAAGAAAACTTTTACAACCGTTTCCATTTTCATATTTAGCTGAATGTGGATTTAGTACTGTAAATGATTTTCTGATAAAAAGAAAGAAATTAGATAAAATAAGATTAAAGCTCAGTATCTTGGAATCTAACATAAAATCTGCAGCACCTTGCACTTGGTGCAGCAAGCATCAAGTGCAAGGATCACACAAAATAAATATAGAACAATAAATATTAAAATATTTTGAATGTCAGTTTCGTTTTGATAACAATTTCATAGAAATTTATTCGTAAAACTTATCATTTAAATTTGTTAAGGGAACAAAACAATTTTTCAAGGTTAAAAATTATGCATACACATACATAATTTATAATAGGGCAATAAGGGCATAAAAAAATTTGAAATGTTATGGTGGGGTATGGCTTAAAAAAGATTGGGAAACACTGATTTAACCAAACCTAATTTTAAATAAAATTAAAATAATAAAAAAAAATAATGTATTCAGAACTAATATTATAAAATAGTGTTAATAAAAATACATATATAAATTGTTAAATGCTTCAGCCTATGTCAATGAGATGAAGATGAAGAATATATGGTAAAATAAAAAAAGATTTGATATTGGAATAATTTGTAACATTCATTTTACAGTCAGGAGATGCTTTATTACTAATCTACTATTAGATGATTAAGTACTAAGAAATTACTAATGAAGTTATAATTTTTCAGGATAGTCACATTTTCGTCCGTTTCACATCTGACAATGCATTTTCCTGGCAACTTTGGCGCAGATAGTACGAAAATTTATTACATTGGATTGAAGGGAGAGTGGAACCCTGGCCATAGACACGGTGTTACTATTTGTACTTATGAGGCTAGGCCTAATATTGATGATCATAAATTAAAACACCTAGATGGAGTATCAAAAACAATTGAATAAATAAGGACTAATGTCATCCTCTGAAATAAATGGTTTAATAATAATATATTTACACCTTCTAATTGCCTTATTAATTTTTACTTGCTGTCCCGCCCAGCTGCGCTTGAGTGAAAAAATAAAGCTCCAGCAACCCGACAGCAGCGCCACCTACCGGGTCCAAAGTGTTTTCAGACCATCCAGGGACCCACACAAATATACTCACAAAATTACATCCAAATCGGTCGGACTGTTGTGACAAACACAGACAGAATAATTATATAAGATGTGCCCGCGGGTTCACCCGCGTAAAAATCGATTTCATTAGGATAGTTTTATCTAGTTTTATGTTCGGAACAAAACATGTCCCATATGTAATCCAGCTAATAATCTATCTCTGTGCCAAATTCATTCAATTCCGTTCAGCAGTGGCATGATTGAGTAAAAATACATCCATAGATACATACATACTCACAAACTTTCGCATTTATAATAATATTATTAGGATACACATTGATAATGAAAATAACATGGAGTAACGCAGCTTTAGATTCGCCGAAGGCAGCTATCAAAAAGGGAAGCGGTTACCGTAGCCTACCTATTTATGCTTTACTTGCGCGTTACTACTCTGTGTTCGAAGAGTTATACTGTGTTGGCAGCATAATGGGACTAATCCCTCTGCTGCCAACACAATACCTATAACAATCCTCGCTTCTCCCCAAGTAGCTCATTTAGTTCAATCAGTATTTAGCTCAATTAGTAGCGTTTAGTTCTCAGACGATACCGTACTAGTACTAGTAATAGTACCTTCATAGATCACGCATAGCTCGCGAGCCTTAATGGTGGAGGTCGGAGATCACATAATTAAGGGAAGATTAGTACGGTAAATACGCATGTTTTAAATTAACCGGTCTGAACTCTTCTCTGTTTCTCACACCACTTGGGTTCACAACATTGTACCACAAGCTTCAAAGCAGCTGTTCAATGAAGAACTTGCCTACTTAATTTGATTCTTAAGTAATAAACCTTTAAAATTTTAAAATGAAATTAAAAATTTAAATTGAACATTTTAAATTTTCACGAGCTTCAGAGCGGTCAAGATAATACGTCCTTATCATATTGCGAGGTATGACTGAAACCATTACAGTATATCCAACGTATTTTAATGTAGTTAAGTAGGTATACGTTTCTATATTTACAAATTATTGTAGCGTTATTATCTACCTAGATAGCCAAGCAACAGAGTAGATAGCTAAGACTAGTTTATTGCTTTCATGTGTATTTTACTAGCAATATTTTGGGTGTGAATGCATATCAATGGGAACCTATAGAATACTAAAAGGAAAACTTATTTCATAAAAACTATACATTTAATTCAAACAGATTGCATTTAACTTCTTGCTTCGTCGAATAGTTATCATTAAATATGTTTTGGCAGTGATAGATAAATAACTAAGTAGGTTGGAAATATGACTCGTTGCCCGTTGGGCTTCTAATACGTTATTCATCATTTCATAATTCCATCACTATTTTCGTATTATTTGCTTATTCGTAATAACGTGTAAAATTAAACATAGGTATCACACGAGTGCAACATGTGTTCATTGACGACGTCTTCCGCGCACCACTCTGCCCCTGCGCGGGTAATAGCCCGGATACGGCCGGCGATACTGCGGCGGTCGACGTCTTCCTTGCGTGTTCAATTCCTTTGGCACCGAGCTCACGTCTCCACTTGGGTATTGACTGCCTGTCCTCGGGTCGGGCCATTGTCTCATACATACGGCGCACCTAAAAAATTAAGTACGTAGGAGTTTATCTTGTTATGTAGTGACAAATAGAACAATGCCTCTATTGTTCTACACAGTTCTACATAGACTTAGGCCCCTGTGCTGTTCCACTGAGCAGTTCATCATAAGAACCTTTATTGCTGTTTACCCAACTCTAATTTCCACTGTCAGGGTCTTGACATATAGCAAAGTTTTAATGTTACACTTATACTACTATATTACACTTTCCTTCTCTTCTTTAAAAAAAAATTATCACATGAAACCACCTATCCAAGGGTGGTAGTTGGATAGAAATGTCCATGAAAAAATGTATTATCATGGAGACGCTTACCTGCTAACTTTAGACACTTGGTCAGCTTTTAAAGTTTGTTGTTCTGGTTTCTGGAACATTCTATTGTCGTCTATGATCGAGAGCCAATAGGAAACAGCTGTAGCGAAGTAGTTGCAGCGACCGAGGCCGTTACATTCGATGAAGGGTCGCGTTCGGAACTCTCGCATGCAGGATCCCGGCGAAACAAGACTTTGACCCGTAGCATCGGCGCCAGATGTATGCTGCAATAGCAAAGATTAAATAGTGGACCCTTTTTAGAAATCATGTATGTTATAAAAATCTGGAGTATAAGTATCTGGAAAACTTATTGTTGTTGGTCACGTGGAAGGAAAAAAGAGTAGAGGAAGATCTCCAACCAGGTGGACCGACCCCGTCAAAGATATCACCAAACGAGACATACCAACTACCATCAGACACGCAGAGTGCCGCAGCTCTTGGAGAGGCCTAGTCCAGCAGGCCACTCATGGTGGTCATGACCCTCAGACATAAGGAATCGATGAAGAAGAAGAAGATGTTATAAAATCTATGTTCATCAATACTATACCATCAAAAAGCTGTAACCGATCCATAGCTCATCCCAGCCGTTAGGACAACTAGGCACTTCGCTGCTTTGACTGTGGATTGCTATTGTTCTTGTTGGCGCTTCGCAAACCTGACACCTGTAACAATTCGATGTACATACGGTTTACATGTAATAATATATAATTTATTCAGTAACAAAGTTATTTCTACTTGAAATCGTTATAATCATATAGCCTGTAAAATATGTGTGGGTAATATGCCGAAATGGTAGTTTTCTCATCAAACTCATTGACAGTAACTCTATGACAATAATTTACCTTGAAATGTATGTTCCGACGTCTCTCGCTTGTATAGGAGTCATAGCCATTGGCATCGGTTCTGGGGTAGAAAGCCAGAAACTATAGTCCTCGCGTTGAGCAAAATCACACACATTATTCAAGTTGCAGAACATGTACGGCATCGTTGAGAACTTTCGTAAACAGCTGCCAGGAGCACCTGTAGTAATTTAGTCATGGTAAATTTTTTGTTTGTAATTGAAAAAAGGTGTGTTATGTTTTAATCATAGATGTTAATTCTTATTTACCTAAATCTTGACCGTGTGCTTTTGCGTTGGCAACTATATGAATAAGGGAGTATCCGTCCCACAGAACTGATGTCCCTCGTGGACAAGCTGGAATCATGTTGGTTTGTGAATGTATTGTAAAGAAGAAGCCTCGAGATTGTGGTATCGGTGGTGGTGGAGCTGCAAGACCCGGACCTCCACGGGCCCCAATAGCACCTTCATAACCTTTCAATCCTTTGAGCCCTTGAATGCCTTGTACCCCTCTTAAGCCTACATTGCCTTCGACACCCTGGTAACCTGCTTCTCCTCTTTCACCTTTCCTACCAGGTATACCATTTCTGCCAAATGCCCCGGGCATACCAGCTCTACCTGGTTTTCCATCAATACCTGGAGGGCCAATATCACCTATTTCTCCAGGACGGATTTCCGATGGGGGTATTTCTTGACCTCGTTCACCCTTCACACCCTTGGGACCAGTCATTCCATAAAATCCTTGTTGACCTTCATCACCTGTAGGTCCCTTAAAGCCGGGTAATCCTTGTGGCCCTGGATAACCCATGGAACCGAAGTCTCCACCGTCGCCTTTTTCGCCTTTAATACCTTCTGCACCTTGCCAGCCTCTATCTCCGGTTATACCTTTAGGGCTGATTGCAAAACCAGGTTCTCCTATGTCACCTTTAGGACCAGTTAGTCCAGGTACTCCTTCCATTCCTCTCGCTCCGGGAACTCCGGAAAATCCACGTCTACCTGGTCGTCCTACCATTCCTTCCATTCCTTTGGGGCCTCTAAATGTGAGACCTGGTTGTCCAGGTATACCTATTGGACCGTTTATTCCGTATTCACCTGGTGCACCTTTTTGGCCCATTGGTCCTGGCCATCCAGATAATCCATCAATTCCAGGTTTTCCCGGTTCACCACGTTCAGCGTAATTTGGAGTAATGCCAGGTAAGCCTTGCATACCAACATCTCCTATTTGACCTCGCTGTCCAGGTAAACCTTCATCTCCCTCCTCACCCTGAAGTCCCACTTGCCCCCGTTCACCTTTTCTACCTTTTAGTCCAGTAAAACCAGTCTCTCCAATTTCACCTGCTAATCCGGGAAGGCCCTCCATTCCTAGATCTCCTAGATCTCCTTTAGTAGCTGGTTGGAACAGGGTAATACCAATTTCACCTCTAGCACCTTTAGGCCCCGGCTCTCCTCTTCGGCCAGGAATACCAGCAAACCCAATATCACCAGGAAGCCCATGAGTACCCATTTGTCCAGGTTCTCCATCGATCCCTTGATCCCCTTTAAAGCCCACCATACCTGGTGATCCTGTAAATCCACTGATTCCTTTCCTTCCAGGTATTCCATCTCTTCCGGATATCCCGGGCCTTCCTGGGAACCCAATATCTCCAAAAGCACCTGATTCACCTTTAAAACCCTGGTCTCCAATTTCTCCCTTTGGTCCATTCCAACCTGGGCGCCCGGATCGTCCTTGATCGCCTGGATATCCTTTAATCCCTGGTAGTCCCGTCATGCTGTCTCCATCAATTCCCCGATCACCCTTTGGACCAACCGGACCTTTGAAGCCTGGTCTACCTGGTCCTCCATTAAAACCAGCGTCACCTGCGTCACCTTTCATGCCAATAGAAGCATTATCCCCCTGCAAGCCCTGCAACCCTTCAGGACCCATATCCCCACGTTCTCCTTTTGGACCCACCCAGCCATCTAAGCCTTGTAACCCCAGTAATCCGATGTCACCAGAAATCCCCTTAGGTCCTGGAGGTCCTGGTAAACCAATAATACCCGGTTCTCCTACGTAACCAGGAGCTCCAGGCTCTCCACGATCTCCTGTAAGTCCATTTAAGCCAGGTTTTCCCATCAAACCTTGAAAACCAATATATCCTACTGGACCATTTGTTCCTGGCCAGCCTCTTATTCCAATACGTCCCAACTCGCCTTTCATCCCCTTAGGACCAGTGTCACCTTGTATTCCATGTTCACCCTGCAAACCAGACTCTCCTATTTGTCCAAATAGACCTGGAGCTCCTGGCAAACCACGTACACCCATAGCTCCTTGTCTGGAGACACCAGGAAAACCTTTCCGACCCTAAAAAATAGTGATGGTATAGTAATGAACAACAATAATGCCAGTCTAAGCTGGCTTTGGCACTGGCATTAGACGGACATGAACCCCATAGGGTTCAAGATAGTCTTGGTTAGAATTAATTATCTCGTAATAAACAAAGAAAAATTGTATCTACTTTCATTAGGATTTTAATGCATGGTTGATGGTTAAGAGTACCCAAATCTTAACGATCCCATGATATTTTCAATCAACCATACTTGTTTTAGCAATAGTAAAATTAAATTAAAGAAAAGACTTACAGGCGCTCCAATAGGTCCGTCTGGCCCGATATCACCAGGCTGTCCAGCCTCCCCCTTGACACCTAAGACACCAGCTCGTCCGGGTGTGCCGGGGTATCCATATTCACCATCGTCACCTTTCTCTCCGCCATAACCATCGACACCCCTCTCACCACTGATACTTGCAAAGCCGACATCTCCTCGTAAACCTTTTTGTCCCTTGCTCGCTGGGAAACCAATAGGGCCCCGTAGTCCTGGGTTTCCAGGTATTCCAAATCGTCCGACATCACCTTTGTCACCTACAAATCCTTTATATCCTTTTACTCCTGGTCTAGAACGGCCTGGAAATCCTTGATTGCCTTTGTAGCCCGGTAAACCGCTGATGCCCATATCTCCGCGGTACCCTTTTAGCCCGCGGTATCCTGAACAAAATAAATTTCGATAACATTGCTATCACCTGCATCTAAATTCTGTGCATAACGCATTCTCTTCTTTTAATGAATGAATTCATCAATTACAAATAGATTTGAGGTTTATTTCACTTTATAAGAATCCTATTTTCTTTTCAACTTAATGCAAAATACCACAAAATCCTTACATTACCTTTTCTTCCCGGTGGTCCCATCGAGCCTTTATCACCTTTGGCATTGACATCTTGACCAATTGCATCGCCTGTTTCTCCAACTGAGCCGTCTTCGCCTGGCTCCCCATGTATGCCTCTATAATGATGAATTATTATGATCTAATACTGATTACTTTTATTTTTACATTTTAAATATTTCACGCCTTCCAATAAGGGTCCAAAGGGGTAGATGGAGGTGTGTGCAACCACTTTTCGGGGCCAACGAGACAGACGGTGAGTCCATCGCCGTCATTCAAGCTTGACTATACATAGGTACGTCGTTGAATATCGTCTCAAACTATGCAGATTTAATCGATGTTAACCTTCACCGTGAAGCTCGTAGTGTGAGTAATCACTTAGTTAAGAATAAGTCATTGGTACAATCGGGATTTGAATTTACAATTGGGTTGCAGACAACTCGAACCTCTCAGCCCCCTCAGCTCTTTTTTATAATTGTTATATTTAATTGATTTCATATTTATAATATACATGCTACATTTTTTTTGCAAACTATCTAAGTCATATTAACCAAGGGTTTGGTTAGAAACGCTAAATGTCATGAAGTAAAGACATCGAATATTGTGATATACACCTCAATATTTCTTCATTCATTCATGAATTTACCATGAATATGTACAATTGTTATTTGTGTGTGTTCCTATAATTAATAAAGTTTCCAGGTCTGTTGGAAGTGGTTTTGGTATGCCAGTAGCAGAATCTTTGTCACTTATGCGTATGGTGTGCTGGTTGGTCATGATTAAATGGAATCTGATAAACAAGTAAAACTTGTTAATGGAATATGATATCTTCAGAAACATAATGTAATATTTTGTTATGTAAATATATATTTATCGTACTTAAGTCCAGGTTCTCCTTTTTCTCCACGAAGAAAAGCCATTGGTGTGCTAGCAGGCGCACCGGGATAACCAGGCATACCATCTCGTCCTCGGGTACCATTACGTCCAGGTAGACCAGTAAAGCCAATGTCACCCCTTACGCCTTTAACGCCCCGAGGACCGAAGTCTCCTGGTGGCCCTGGCCTTCCTGCATTACCAGTCAGTCCTGGTTCACCCACGAAACCTAAAAAATCAAATGTGTGTTATTTGACTGTCCAAACCACACCAAATTGTAACAAGTGACATTAAGTGATTGATGAGGCTGTCTTGAACTGGTTTCGTAGCACGACTTTTCCTTCTTGTGTTTACTTTTGTTTTTTAATGTCGCATGTCATTGACTAATATCTGAACATCTGCTTTGTATGTTTTAAGGCAACTCCGCGATACCTGAATGCTTAAAGTAGCTTCAACCATTTGTCTCTTATCAACATGCACTTAGGTATTAGCAATTTTATAATGATATGCTCTGTATCATGATCGAGAGTTTTTTATAAATTTATAAAGTATTATAATATGTAAAGTATTGGGTATTACCTATACACCTCTGCCTACCCCTTCGGGGACCCTTGTGGGAAGGCGTGAGGATATATTATTATTATTATAAAGTATTGTTGACAGATGTTATATTAATTAAGCGGTCTCCATATTTAATTTGGATACATGCGTTAATAAACCAATGTTGGTTCTCTTTATAATGTTCTCATTTATTTGACGCCGATCCAATCCAATATATTACCTGGGTCTCCAGGTGGCCCAGCTTCAGCTATTGTTAACGCCAATACCGGTTGTATAAGATTTCCTCCTTGTCCCTTAGGTCCCTGAGGCCCAGCCATTCCCGGTTGGCCTCTATTTCCCTTGGAACCTTTTGGGCCAGGTAAACCGTCTGTACCTGGCAATCCTTTAAGGCCTCGAGGACCATGTAAACCTTCCAATCCTGGAAAACCTTTTTGGCCTGAAAATCCATCGGTACCTCTTTGACCTTTCGGTCCAGGTGTTCCTGAAAAATATTATGCAGTGTAATGACACATTGAATGAAGAACGTTCGAGAAAAAACTTATTTGTAAGTTATGCAAACATTGCAGGTATGTTTATTAAACAGCAATATTTTTTACCTGATGGGCAAAAAGGGCAGTCATCACCCTGTTCTCCTTTTGGACCTGGGGTACCTGGTACGCCATCGTATCCTGGATCTCCGACAAATCCAGGACGACCTGGTGGTCCATCCTCTCCGGGGGGCCCTGCCCAACTGACACCTCTACCTGGGTATCCTGGTGGCCCCAATAATCCTGTATCACCACGGTCACCTCGTAAACCAGGAACACCGTCTAATCCCGGAATGCCTTCATCACCATCTGGGCCAATTACTGTACTTCCTTTGAAGCCTTTTGGACCAATTAAGCCTATTGCTCCGGGATTCCCCATTGGACCTCTGGGCCCTGGGAGACCCTTAAAGCCATCATTTCCTGGTTCTCCTTTAGGTGAAGTACCTGGGTTTCCGATTCTACCTGGAAATCCTTTATTACCAGGCAAACCAGTTGGGCCCATAAGTCCAGGTTCACCGGGTGCTCCATCACGACCTGGTTCTCCCATAGGCCCTATAAATCCTATTGGACCTTGGGGACCCATAGAACCTGGTGTCAATGGTTCATTTAACGTCTCGTCGTAAATTCCGGGCTCTCCTTGAAATCCCTGGGGACCTGGATTTCCTGGTCTCCCATCTTCTCCTGGAAGTCCATGCAAACCATCCTCTCCATCGCGGCCAGCGTAGCCTGGTGCTCCTTTGTCGCCTTTACGCCCGGCAGGACCATCTTGTCCTCTATGACCTGGCTTACCTCGTGGGCCATCAATACCTTGGTCTCCTTTGTAACCTTGGGCGCCATCAGGGCCATAAACTCCCTAAAACAGATTAAAAAGCCGTAGATAAATTAAACTTAACATATTATGAGATACGTATGCATTAAAGTCAATCTACTTACAGATGGACCCCTCGAGCCTACGTCTCCTCTAACACCTTTTACACCTTGCTGACCCTTTAAGCCCTTTTCTCCTACGTTTCCTTTGGCTATGATGGTTATATTTCCTCGTACTTCGTCGATCGCTACAACTATTGCCGGTCTTCCTGGTTCGCCAATTTCTCCTTGGTCACCCTTTTCACCCGTAGGTCCTACGACGTCGTCACCAGGGTCGCCTCTGTAGCCTGGTTCCCCTCGTGATCCCATTGGCCCCTAAAATTAAGAATTGGCTATTTAAGACCAAAATTAGAACATGCACGCTATGAGTTCCGTGAGTATAACATATAATATTCATTCCATTAGTTTCATACAGACTTTGCCTAGTGAGGCCTAAATCAGGCTGCAAAATTGTGTTCATAATGTAAAAATTCTAATGTTTAATGTGTTATTATGTTTTGACAGAAATTCAATACTTTTTTTTAAACTTGTGAGTAAGCCTTTGTTACGGTTTATAAGTATATTCAATTACAGACATGCTATAGGCAAATTGTTGCGTAAAAGTTTGTAGAGCCGGGTGCTATTAACTGAGCTGCTACCTGTTCTGAAACTATTTAGTATTTGAAACATAATATTTATTGCAGTATGTACAGATATATTTTTAATACATTTAGATTTGCAAAAATGTTGATGCACCGATGCGCACATACACTTTGCTACGACTATGTATGTACTCTTACTAGTACAAAAAATGCTTCAATAACGAGTGCTGCATTAAACTGTAAAAATAAGGCGTCATTTTAATAATTATAAAGAACTAAATGGCTAACTTTCCTACCTACCTCCAAAAAAAATGCCGTAGGGAATCGTCATGTCAAGCACAGGCAATCAAATTAATGATTGATTAAATTTAAAGATGGCTGAAATGTATGTGTCTTACCTGATCACCTTCCTCTCCATGAAGCCCGCTGTCACCTCTCCATCCAATAGGTCCTGGAGGTCCTGGAGTGCCCGGTCGGCCAAATGATCCTTGCATGCCTTTGGCGCCTCTAGAATTGACGCCTCCTTCGCCAGCTAAACCTTGAGATCCTTTTTCTCCGTAAGGGCCAGGCAAACCTCTTGGACCAGGGTATCCTTTGGGTCCAGGTGGCCCCGATATACCGTCAACTCCACTACATCCGTCGATACCTGGTATTCCAAGAACACCCTGTTCGCCTTGCAGCCCCTGGGAGGTAAATAACGAATACAGACTGCTTAAAAATTCTGGTATAGCTTTCCGTCGACTTGGTTAGCATGGAATAAGACTAATTAAGAAAGGAGATAATCATAGAGTTTATCGCGGGTACTGTAATATCAGTCAGAGTCATAATGTGTATGGTACTATTTTGCTGACAGCATTAACACGTCTGAATGTTCTTTGTTCATATGGATCAGATGAGGATCAAATCTCATATCTTATATATACATATATATATATATCTTCGCGCCATCCCACAAGGGTCCCCGAAGAGGTAGGCAGAGATTTGCAAGTGGTACCCACACACTCACATCCTGCCGGAGATTTTTTATAAGTGCTAACGTGTAGGTGGCGAGTCCATCGCCGTTACTCAAGCACGGCTATACATATACCTTTGAATTTCATCTCAAACGTATGCAGATTTTCTCTCGATGTGTGACTAATCACTGTACTTAAGTTCACAATACTCGTATCCTATGAATGAATATAATCAACGGTATAAGAGTATGTGGATAATTATTCACATACTCAAAACTTTTACTCTGCATCTGCTGCTTAAAGAACTGAATAAGGTTGATCATATAGCATTGTGGTATAATATAATGTATTCTAATACCTGAGGTCCAGTATTTCCTCGCAGTCCGTAAGGTCCGTCAACCCCCTGAAATGAGCATATGATAAATTAACAAATTAGTTCGATGTTTCTCGATGTTCGAAGTTCTAGCATCAATCTCCAACTATAATATTAGTAATTCCAAGAAGCATCGAAATCCGTTCATATGTTAGCGTGTGATTTAGTAACAAGCATCTATTAGTAATCTTTCGGATTCGTAATACTAGCTGTGCCCCAGAGCTTCCCCGCGTGTATTTGATTTAAATTATAATCTATGCGTTAAACCAGCTAATAATGTATCACTGTGCCAAATTTAACAAATACTGACAAACAAACTCTAAAATTTATTTTGTAGCCCACCTACATCAATCAATCTAATCAAATTAGTAGGACATAATATGAGGTACATTACCCGTTCTCCCTTGTCGCCATAGTCTCCGCGATCGCCCCAGTCTCCGGACTCGCCCATGACTCCATCCCGGCCTACAGGCCCATCGTCACCGTAGTCACCTTGAGGGCCAGGAATGCCAGGGGGTCCTGACACACCTAGGTCTCCCTTCAACCCTTTGCAGTTACATAGCGTTTGATTACACACCACCTAGCGACAATAAAGCTTATTGGTATTACATAAGACAACACGATGTTTAGGAACGTTTTCATAGGAATAAGAACTACATAATTGTGAGAAATTATACCAACGAAATTCCATTTGGTTGAGAACATAATATAAAAACCAGATATTGTAAAACGTATTTATTGTAAATCAATGTTATTCTGATCTGATGTCACTAAACGTAATGTAATAGTGTTATAGCTAAGTCAAATGGTCGGAGTTAAACTTTTTTTTTTATTATTATTATTTTTTAAACTGGAACGTTATATATGTGGTATAGTAGATTCGAGTATCTAGTACTAGTAATCTAGTATCTCTATCGAGGTCTAATGGTCATAGCTAACTATGAAACTTGAGGTCGCGGGTTTTGTTCGTCTAGACATTAGTCTTCCTGGATAGTAGCCATAAGTATTTGGGGCTATATCTGTCTTGGTATATAAGTCATCATTGTCCAGGACGAGCTTTGATTAACTAGTTCAATATATAAGGAATCGTTCCGAGATATAATATTATTGTTAAATGAATCCAATAACCTGATGTGGCATAATTAATGGTAAGAAAAATAAAGAGTGTATGCTTAATGGCCAGATTCGGAGCATTAATTGTAAATAACTGTAAACGTGCCTTATCATCAGGACCTCTGACACACATACGGGGTCGAGTTACACTTACTAAGACCATTGCACTTCCTACTTTATAATAGAGCGTGAAAATCAATTTACATACCCTGTAGTAAAACAGAAGAGAACCTTATAACATGAGACAAAACCACTCAACTGTATCAACGTCAACGTTTTTAACGAGATTACTTCACAATTTGATTTTGGAACAGACAGGAATTTTAGTGTCATTTCTAATAGTCTCATCAGCAAAGTATGCAGGTGCGAGATATAGAAGTTTATTTAAACTTTTTGCACGTCAAAAATTTACTTAGGATGAATAAAGTCATGAGCACGCAATAGGACATGGAAGACTTGCTCGCCTGAGGAAGTAAATTTTTGGTAGGCATGTTATTTACGCATTGTTATTTACGTAATAGGTGTTGTGTTTCTGTTTTGTTTACCGATCTTTCCTGTGTAAAAAGTTGCGAAGATCAATCAGTTGGCACTTGTTACTTGTTAGGACCCGTTTGTCAATCACACATAAGTAGATTAGGCTTAATTGACCCCAAAGATGTCTAATTGTTTATTAAGAATTTGTTACTCGTCACAGTAGGCCGATAATGTACAGAATGAAGATTATTATAACGGTTAATTCGTTTGAAACATTTAAGAAGATTATTTTTTAAATGTGAACTGCTAATGAGTATAACGCAATAAACTACTTTACAGGACACAATTAGTTGGCTGGAATGGATTTTGCAGAATGTTTTATGGCAGAAGGGTGATGTCAGCGCTGCATTGCATCATCTTGTTCCGAACGTTCCGATTCGGAGTAGTTAGGGACGTAGACCGTGTTTAATTGATGTATGTTACATAACATACTTAACACGAAGCAACCATAGCGGTCGAAGGGTTTTATGTAGACAGGGAAACCAGATTGCAGGTTCATATCACGGTGGTTTGTGCTAATCAGCTTTGCTTAACTTACAGCAACGTAACGTCTTCAAACTTCTGCGACTTTATTGGTACACATATTCTATATGGCGTGAATGAGGGCGTGATTGTAAAGATGAAGAAAGGCATGTTACGTTGGTTTGGACACATAGAAAGGATGAGTGAAGAAAGATTGACGAAACAGATATACAAAGCAAAAGTGTGTGCAAGAAGAGGCAGAGGAAGGCCACGTTCCAACTACCTGGATCAAATAGATCGGACTCTCAAGGACGGGAACGTTAAGAGTACTCGAAACCGACGAGCATGTATGAAGAGACTGATGAATGTGGACGAAGCGAAAGAGGTATGTAAGTCTAGAGAGAACTGGCGCTCTATACTCTCTGCCTACCCCGTTAGGGACTTGGCGTGATGATATGTATGTATGTATATTCTATATGGCAGCAAATCCTGGGTATGTCAGAGGAAGTATGAAAATAGCTTGAATGCAGTTGAGATGCGATCTCTTCGAAAAATGTGCGGAGTAACGATATTAGATCGAATCCGCAATGAAGAGATTCGCAAATCAACTGGCGTGAATGAGGGCGTGATTGTAAAGATGAAGAAAGGCATGTTACGTTGGTTTGGACCCATAGAAAGGATGAGTGAAGAAAGATTGACGAAACAGATATACAAAGCAAAAGTGTGTGCAAGTAGAGGCAGAGGAAGGCCGTGTTCCAACTACCTGGATCAAATAGATCGGACTCTCACGGACGGGAACGTTAAGAGTACACGAAACCGACGAGCATGTATGAAGAGATTGATGAATGTGGACGAAGCGAAAGAGGTATGTAAGTCTAGAGAGAACTGGCGCTCTATACTTTCTGCCTACCCCGTTAGGGACTTGGCGTGATGATGATGTGTGTATATTGTTTATTGCTGATTGCTTTTTATGAAGCTACTAGAGCTTACAAAATACCCTTAAATATCGGTGAATGAAGTCGGTTAATAAGGAAACTTACATTTTTTTATCTGTAAGTAGTTAATTTCAACTATTCTTTGTGAATATTGTTAATTGTTGTATTTGTAAATAAAATAATGTGAAATTTTGACTTGTTTAGGCACTTGCGAAGGTCTTGTCATCCGCTTTTTATACCTAATACCTTGTAATACTTATTAATAAAACTTTATGCCTTTTTAAAACTTAGGTAGCAAATAAGTATGCGGCCATAATAGTTTTTTAACCTTTCTTGAAGAACTCTTTGTTATAATCTCAAAGGAAAACCTCCACGGTGATTTAATTCAGGGTTCGCGAAACAAATGAACATTTAAATTGTATAGAAATGAGAGCTGTCTTCGGAATATTTGTCCGAAAGAAACCACAAGGACGCTTTCTTTTTTGTGCATACATTAGGTATATATTGCCAAGTCCCTCACGGGGTAGGCGTAGGGATTGGAGCGAGCTGTCTATTCATGTCTAGTTATTATGTTTGTTATACTTTACTACATTATTTCAATACAAAGAAACACTTCGGAGTTCGAAGAGTGAAAAAAGTTAAGGGAAATTCAAACTGCTTCTTACGTTCGTCATGCACATTGAAAAATAACATACACTGTATTTCCCGGGACGTTAGTAAATTTGTATTGCGTTCATACTTTACTGAATTGTTCTATTACAACCTTTTAGTATGTATAAACTAGTAACTTTTCTCTTGCATAGTAAAAAGAGCTGTTTGTGATCTGGTTTATATTAAGCTGCCGCTGGTGTCTGTAAAATAAATCCTTTACGACTATAAAGGATTCAAAATAGATTACAACAAACAACGCAAGTAATATCTTTTTACTATAACCTTACATGTTTTAAATATGGCTACTATAAGTAAATTTAGGATGGTAAGGCCCAGGAAAAGGTCCAAAAAATATCATGATTTTGGTGTTATCGCAAACATAATTGATGTCGGCGCTCAATACAAATAGTTTTACACGGAACGACTGCCATCTGCAGCACTGGCAACCCTTTTCCAGTCAAATTAAACTTATTTTAGTCGTAGACCAGATAGTCCTAGTGAAGTGTATAGAGTATTTATTGTATAGTGTACCATAGAGGATAACCAGTGAAACTGGCACCATAGAATGATTATGGCGCGAAAAGACAAATGATCAGAGGAAAAACAATTGATGTACGACAATTGGATTCAATAATAATAATAAATAATAAAAATTCTTTATTGAGTTACAAGTTATATGTGACATGGTTTGGGATCTCTTCTTTTAAGTTATAATAACCTGTATTAGAAGAGTCCCCTCTTTACCGTGGTCTTATAATGCCACTTGTAATACAAATATGTAGTTAGTTAGTCAATACACGAGTATACGGACGCATTCTTGTTTTTTTTTGCTTGCTACTCATAGACTTCTCACCTTGACTTTTGGCTTAGCTGTAGAGATCGTTTTAGATGTTCAATTGGAAATGGTTAAGAAGCAATGATACTGCCGGGTACCATCCAATTACAGACGACGGGCATGGTTCTCTAATATAGGTAGTAGTATTAATATCGTAGATCGATTGTAAGTATATTATCAGCTATGACATGATTAATTTGAATTCGATCCATCAAATAATAGGCAATAGCAAATATTTTATGGTCGAATGTTTCCTGTAAGTTCATTTTATGTGAAACATATAAATATATATATATGTTTTGTACATCTTATCGTCGTCTCGTATGGTCTCCAAAGGGGTAGACAGAGGTGTGTAGGTAGTGCCTCGCACCTACTTTTCACTGGAGATATATTTTAGGTGCCAACGTAACAGATGGCGAGTCCATCGTCCTTATTCATACTCGACTATACATACATACATCTTTGAATTTCCTTTCAAACGTATGCAGGTATCCTTTCGGTGTATTCCTTCACCGTTAAAGTTCGTGGTGTGTCCTTGGTACAGTCGGGATTCGAACTCTCAACCTTTGTGTAGTAGGCAACTTATCGAACCACCCAACCACTTTAAACTTGTAAAAATAAAACAAACAAACAAACAAAAAAACATCATGTATATTATTATTTTACTGTTAAAGGATCATTTTACAATTTATAAATATGAAATCTTGATACTTTCATTATTTTCATAGCTGCCTATATGAGAAATATGTCATGACAATGGCATAAAACTACAAAAATTGCCAGCCTTTAAAAACAATAAAATTAAGTAGGTACATCCGATCAACATTTCGAAACGCCACATGAGGCCAAACACATCATACGTTTTAAAAAATACTTTGGGTGTTTGATTACTTGCTGTGTGTAAATCGCGTGTTTACATTATCAGACTATGTACGATATTCTGTACGTGGAATTGAAGCCATCTTCGCTTATTAGACTCCATTTGAAACATATGAATTGTAGTTGACACCACCGATAAATTTGCATGACGACGCAACGCAATAGATCTAGCATTCGTCCGTGGGTATATGAGTATTGAATAAGCAGTTTGTATACTTGGTATTCACTGCGAGATCTCGTAAAATGTTATTACGTCAAATCACAGGAGCTGATTTATTTCTTGAACCCTAACCTATTTTCAGTATGTATATGAGTATATGTAGGTACCTATATGAGTGCCAAATTCCAGTTTTCATTCAGTTTGTGTGTCTTGCGTATTAGTTATCTTATCTGAAGGGTATATGTAACTCTTATTTGTTATATTTATGATCCGATACTTTTATAAAATACGTATAGATTTGTATGTGAAAATAATTATAGTTCCGGCGGATATAAATGTCTATATCCATCATTTCTTCTAAAGGGTATCTTTGTCAGCTGTTTATCTCAAGAACCACATGAGATTTCGACTAGAAATTATGTAATCAAACTAAGTTATACTAATATTATGGTAATGTGCACGAAATTAAATGTTAACCCAAATAAACCAATCTAGGTACAATAAATTCAGTTAATTGTAAAACGAATGTTTGGAATAATGGTCGGTTGTTTGATATACATTGATCAATTTCTTCAAACTTACATGCTGCTCACGTTTTTCAGAGGTACGTACGTATTACAAAAATACATGTCAACCCGGTACATGATGTAGCACTGCGATGCGCAAGCTTGCGAAGCGCAGTTTCCGGTCAAGTGCGCCCACGCCCCAGCCCACGTGTGTCGCACTGCCCAAAACAATTGTGGATACTGTCTTTTACAAATATTCTATATTTTACACGACATATTTTAAGAGAGCACACAAAAGCTCTCGATTTAAATTTTAAACCTTTACAGGAACTCACTTCTCTGATAAAGAATTCTTATTTTCACGTAAATTTGCTATATGTTGGCAACACACATAAGGTGTTGCCTTAAGGATAATTTAGACATCTAATGCTTAGATCAGAGAAGAGTATAGTTATCACTAAGATCCAGTGGTAGGTACTCGACTTCAGAAATATTTTTTTTTGTGCACATCGCCAATTGGTTTGGATAATAATTATTCTCCGGTCTCTCTCTCGGTCCGAGTCCGACCGTGAGACCGAGTCCCGGTACTAGAACGGTATAAAAATAACAAATTAAATAAAAAATAAAAATAACAAAAAAGATTGTAGACAACATAGAGTATGAGCAATGGATTGCTAAAATTATACTCATGGATTTAATTATTATTATAGTTGTTGTTGTAGTGGATTCATACTTAGATAATTTATGACCGTAAAAAATATAATAAAAAATAGAAAGGATTTTTAATAAGTTTAGGAATAGCAACGTGACGATTGTTATGTAAAAGTTTGGTCTAATTACAATGTGGTGACGACATGTTGATGTAGAATGTAGATGGCAGCTTATAGAAGGCATGAGTCATTAGTTGCAATTCAAGGAACGGGCTGGATAAACAATCATTGCAGTGTCCGAGGCGATAGCGGCCATTCGCACATCCCGCGCCTCGTACGCCCGCGCCCGCCGCCCCTCACTCGCTAGCACCACACCACGTGTTCCCTCTATATACTCTTATTACTTTATCCCATTGAAACCAACTACTATCATAAGTATCATCTTTATATATATAATTCTTCTGTGAGTGTATATGTCACTGAACTCCTCCTAAATGGCTGGACCGATTTTAATGAAATTTTCTGTGTGTCTTCATGGGGATTCGAGAATGGTTTAGATTCGCAATTGGATACCCACCCGATAGGTGGCGCTGCGATCGTGTTTCAGGAAATTTAATTTTTCATCCAAGCGAAGCTGGGCGGGACAACTAGTTACTTATTATAACAGTGACAAATAAGAGTGTTTATTTCTAAAGCACCTGAAACCATTCAGGCATATGTTTACGGGTTCTTTGTACTCACAACGATGTATATTTTAGTAATGCACGTAAAAGTTCTTATAGAAGTGAAATAACAGCTACCTAAATAATAATTTACCTACTACCAGAGCATTTATATATTGTAATTATTGGCTCTGCTTCTGACCAAAAATATTTTGTGCGTAAGAATATTGAAAACGCATATTCTCATCTCAAGGTTTTAGAAAGAACACGTTTTCTAAAAAAAAAAATCGATTATAAAGTATTAAATATCAGAATGTATGCTCCCTGGATTTATAAGTTTAATTATCAATAACAACCCGTCATCGACTATTATTATAATGTTATTGTAACAATTTATGTCAAATGTTGAAAAATGGAACGGTCTGTTTTAAATTTACGAGCTTATGTCGGGATCTGGTGACCCCGTCGTCGTTGTCGGTCGTCATAAACGCGTTCCCGATACGAGCCGAGCGCACGTAGACCGCCCGCTAACCACTGACTACTGCGCTCATACACAAGTTTGATAAAGTTGCGAGTTTTAGCATTGTCAAAAATATTTGTAATTTTTCTAGCAACGTTTTTTCTTAAATAATATAAGCTTAACAATAATATTGTTTTAACATAATAAGTATAGGGCTTTACATATCAGACCACTAGCTTTTGGGTGCAGGAAATCATCGAGAGGAAATCTGCATGTTGATTGAAAAGAAATTTGTATGGTATTATCTCGTTTGAGGAACCTAAATATATCTCCAGCGAAATACTGGAAAGCGTGAGGAAAACTAAGTTCTCCATAATGCGGAGATTTTGTAGTAGACATCCAACTCAGACAACCAACAGATCCTAGTAACCAGATGATACGTTTGTGCAAATTTATCATTTGTACTTTAAATTTAACGGACTTGCTCTAGAAAGATTAGGTACACTGTTGGGATGATATGAATTGCTTAGTGGCACATGCATGATATCATGTAACACTGCAATCAATGTATCCAAAATGTTTACTACTTGAATTTAATTCAAGTACGGCCACCACAGCCTAGAAGCGCCTACAAAATAAAGGGTATTTAATCGCTTTATTAAGAGAAATAACGTTGGCAATCTAATTAAAGAAAGGCTCCAGCACAGCCATTCCTCTGGAGTATTGAAATTCGCAATGCAGAAACACATCACTTAATTGCTTATAATAACCACTTAATATATAAACGCACATAGTATGTCGAAACGAAACACTGAGCCTTATAATTTAATTTTGAAATAGTACCAAAATGGAACATTTATATTATTCCACTTCAAGTGAATTTCATGAAATACTGATTTTACATACCTACTGTTTCTTTTGCTGAGTTTTTTAAGAGCGATTCAGTTTAAGTTCAAATCTCAATATAATAGTAGTAACACTAGACTCATGAGCTTTCAGCATCCGCGCTAAATATAACCAAGGAAAATATATAATAGGTGTACGATGTGCGTTCGACTAGCTTTTGTTACCGTACTGAAACTATTGACCTATTTCACTTTACTGGAAGTAAGCTATAACTTTCAGTGCAACGCTCGCGGCAATAAAACCGACTGGTGAGTAAGAGCCGCGAGTGTAAAGCTGAGTGGTAGGTGTGGTATGCCGCAGTCCATAGTTCAGAGAGCCACCTCGTCAGATTACAAGGGTATAAGTATGAGATCCGCCAGTCCCAATAAAAGCTTGAAAATAGGTTGAGCTTCAACCTTTGTCTATGGCGTATATAAACCAGGATAACTACCTAGCAAGGAAACATTGCTGAACTGGTCTAATCGATGGTGGAAACGACGATGACGATGGTCGACGTTCCGTAACCGAATGATTGGGAAAGTTTCATCCATCCAAGGTTCTCATGAATCTGTTTCTCATAATCCCCAAAGTATGTTGTTTCGTGTAAGTAAACTGCTATCTTACAAGCTCTGGTACTGCTTTGGTACTTTTCGCTTGGGACACCGGGGAGCGGTGAACAATAAAGTTTATTTTCAAACATATTTCCAAACATTAAGCGCATATTTTGGGTGCAAGCTCAAAACTAATCAAATAAGAAATAAAACTAGAAATTATTGAGAGCAAAAGTTTTAATAAGTGATTTCGATATTTCGATATTCGATAAAAATCTAATATTTGGTAAGTGTATTGTTGAACATTTACATAAGATAAGTAGGAAATATATTAGTGCCAAACCTCAAGTCAATTGCTGTTGTGGCAAAACATTAGAGCTCATTTGTCTACCCTCATGCACGCAAACCTAAATAACACATAGGAGTAATAAACTGTTTGCTTTGCTATTAATAGCACACTATGTAAATGATACACACACTATGTAAAAAATATCGATAAATATAAAAATTTAGGGACATGGAATACTTCCTCTTGGGTTCAATGTGCTCAGTTGGTCTACGTCATGGTGATAAAGAACGACTCATATATGAACTCGTGCATTGACAGGGCGACTCACCCCGGAATAAACTACCGGCTGCGCTCAAACGATACTATTATGTTTGGTCTGTGCAGTTCCTACGTAAGTGTGCAAACAAAGCTCCATTTTTCATGAAATAAAATCCATATTGAGCTTGAAAATATAATTGACACAAATGATCTCTGTGACAGTTTGGGAATGTTTTTCTAAATGCACATCAACACAAAAAAATATAAGATCAGGGTATTGTACCTAGTTGTCTGTAAGCTCTTTTACATTATTTTCACAGCTAAACTAATTCAAAAAGCTTTCTCTTGCAGAAAGGTATTTTATATCTTTTATAAATAGAATCTTTTTTTACCTCTACATAAAAGGAAACAAATATTAAAACAGGAAACCGGTGAGTTTATTTCTGTGTTTTCTCCTGAAGGTTTTTTTCTTGGAAACGGTGGTAGCTTGAGTTTTTTATTATGTATGTGATGTTCAATATGTGTTCCTCGTGTCCTTTACGTTGAATAAAATTCTTCTTCTTATTTGATTTTGTTTTTTGGGGATAACTGCAACTACATACTTGCACAAAATGAGCATATGTACCACACTGCGTTCCAGAATTGCTGGCGTCAGCTATCAACAGATTAAAATCACCACATAATGGAAGGCTAAACGTCAGGACGGCAGCGAGGTAAACCACGAAGGAGACATAGTTCAATTAAAGGAAAAAGTTTTCTATGAAGATTACATGTACCTAAAAGGAACGACAAGCGTTTGCTGCATAAGTAAAATCAAAAGCTTTACACATTATTATTTCTCTCATTATCTCAGTTCGGCGTGAGATCGTGGGAGTTACTATAATTATTTCGGCAATGATTGCAAAAATTGTGTTACATACCTAACGACAAGTTGATAGCAATTTCCTGCTGGGATGATAAGGGAAGCACTGTTTGTCTCGCGACCTCGTTTAAAAACCAGAGCTTTGTCAATGGATGTTGATTTTGACCTAATTTGTGAATGAATGATGAACCGATGTTTTAATTTATGTTCTCATGAAGTCGATTCATATTCCGCAATTCGCAGGAATTATGTATGCCTCACAACGGGATACGGAAACATGTATTTAGCTGATATGTTAGATATCAAAGAACATTATTGTACAAAGTAACTAATATTGTATAGCAAATTTTTATTACTTCATATTATTGGTACAAAAATATGTTATCGAAGATCACCCATTTACGACATGACGAAATGAATAGTAATCATATACATAAACATACATACCTACCGATCTAGCTTACTTTTTTTAAGTTGTTTTAGAAATGTTTAAATCGTCTTACTATTTCTATTCTTAGCCTTTACCGTGATGCCCTGTTCTAGAGTTTAGAAAAGCGCATTGATACAGACTACCGGACTTCTTCACTTTGCAGGAGAGTACTCTTTTACGTAAATGTCGTTATTCTTTATCTCGTATATTTATAGTTTTTGGTACTGGGTGATACATCGTAATGTAAGGACGATTTCATAAAGTAGGATATCTTATATTAATAACGCGTCATTCATCCGTCCGTTTATCAGAGGTTACGAACTTTGTAAAATCTGTATTAGTAAAACAAAACATTGATAAGGCTCAAAGGCACATAATTAGTTCATTATAATACTTGTCACATATTTTATTTTGGTTCCGGGAATCCGTACTCGTCGTACGCCTTTATCCTAATACCAGACCAAACACTGGTTCATCTTAATAAACGTCTACAATAGTTTGTTACTAAAAGTATATAGCGCATGTATAAATCTAAACACATATTTTTCATGGTTGTAAAAATAGTAACCTGCAAGGTCAAAGCGGTTATATAGCCTATAACATATTTTACCTTCCCACAAGGATCCTTAAGGGAAGGCAGTGGTATAATAACACCCACTTTCCGCCAAAAGTGATAGCTGGCCGGCACCCACGACAATTTATTATTTCTGAGACGCACAGGGCTCCCTCCCCGTAAAACTCGTGGTATTTCACATGATTTTAAATACGAGAATGGGGAAAAACTTATTGCTACTGTCCATGATTTGACACTACATGCCTACAGACATACTGGTCAGGCACACTAAAACTACACGTCCAATATGGCTTCAGATTAAGTTTTGGATCGGAAATTACCCGATATTTTGGGGCCTGAGCACATTATGTAAAATATGATAAAGTGGCAGTCATTCTTGGTGATGAGGTTGAGATGGTACCTAACATGTGTGTTATTGTTTATATAAAAGTTTTTTGTTGCATTACAGACACATGTATAACAAGCTAACAAGTATAGCACAATTCGATACATATGTTCGGTACTCTGAGCGTGAGCGAACTTTCCTTCGTTATTTAGACTCACTCATAAATCAACATGCTCTCGCGAAATATGAATTGAATTATGTATATCTTCACGCCTTCCCACAAGGGTCCCGAAGGGGTAGGCAGAGGTGTGTAGATAGTACCCAAACACCAACATTCCGCCGGAGATATATTTTAGGTGCCAATGTGACAGATAGTGAGTCAATCGCCTTATTTAAGCACTTACATAAATACGCCTTGATGAATTTCTTCTCAAACGTATTTAGGTTTCCTCTCAATGTTTTTCCTTTACCGTGATGCTTGAGGTGAAACTAATCACTGTACTAAAATCAAGATCAGAAAAACTCCGTACAGTCGGGATTCGAACATGCAAAATTTTTTTAGCAGGCAACTCAAACCATCAAGTTTAATTTACTTAAGTTATTTGTGCTGAGAACGTTCTTCTGTCCCCCGTCACTTTAAACGTAAATTAGCTTAATTTTGAGACAAATGACTGAATTATACTCCCAAATAGCAGAACGTAGTTTTATTAGGCTCGTTGTGTGGTCTCTACTGGCGTATATCATAAATATACCGTATATCACCTTCATAGTAATGATTTCATAATTTTGCCTATTCAGATTATGCAAAGCTACTTCCCAAAGAGGAACTAGGTGGAAAATAAAGTGGGTTAATAGTGCCAAAGCGAATTGGATACAGGATTTCAAGCATTCAATGTACAGAGGCTTACAAAATATTTACAAGATCCATTTTTAGGTCACGAGGCTAAAGAATGATAATGGTCTGTTATTTCCAGTTGATAATTGTATTATATGTACCAAATAAAAAAGACGATAATAGAGCAAAGGTTAGCGTAACATCTGATTACTGTACCAATTATACTCAAAGATGGTATGGTACTGGTTAAGCAATTATATAAAACTATTCCATGACGTTAGAATACAATTGTTACTATTTATGTATGTCCCCCATATGCATGTAGGTCACACCTGATGACAAAACCGTCAGTTACAGGGGCACATATAGAGACCAAATTTCAGCTTATACTGAGCTGAGCTTACGTGATATTTATTTAGCCTAGGAAGAATAATCTCACTGCTTGCTTAATTATTACGCAGAACTTATCTTACGGGATCTTGTCAACGCATTCTTAAAAATACTTTTTTTGGATTATGATGTTTTCATTTACAAGTTTATTAATGCAGCATTGTCTTCGGTAAATTTAGTGCGATAAGATACGTACAACGAAACGTTTTCGGGATTATTACTACTCATATTTCGTCAAGAATGAAATATAAATTGTATATCTTATCAAAGAATTAAGACAGATGATTATATTCTACAACTAAGGGGCTTGTAGATGTTCACATGTACTTTATTATCGACCTTATTCGGGATAATGGTTATGTGAGTAAGTATTATTGAGTAAAAAGAGATATTTTATTCTGGAACTAATAATTAGACCATAAAGTAAAACAGACAACCATAAATTGAAGAAGAGTACATAGTACTCGATAATACTTGACCCGAGAACTAAAGTGGGTAAAGATTTTATATCTGAAATATTTATACAACAGTTATAATTACCAAGTGATGACATCAATGTTTGGTATAAATGATAGCCTTTGTAGCAAAGGTACCTATCTTATCACCAAAGCTTCTTCTTGTCAGGCCGCTGTTTTTTAGCATACAAGTGTTCTACTAATCTAGTTGCGGGAACCACGTCAGTACCTACTGTGTGTAGGCACGGTTATTTGAATAGTAACGGATTGTGAAAGATTAAGAATACTTCCGTAACTTGAGAGATTTTTGTTTTCAAAATATATATCAATCGTGGTGGCCGAGACGTTCGAGTCGCCTGCACAAATATTGCGCGATCGAGTCCCGACTGTAACAATGATTTTATTTCTAACCTATGTACGGTGATTAATCACACCTCGAGCTATATATAGTAAATATGCAAGTAAATATATGTGGCGGGTTACACCTGCCTAGCCCTTCGGGAGCGTCTGTGAGAAGGCGTGAAGATCCTCACGCCTTCCCGTAAACAGTAGTACCCATATTCCCACTTTCCACCTGCGATATATTTTAGAACGTGACAGGTGACGAGTCTATCGCCGTCACTCAAGCAGGTTTCCGCTCGATGTTTTCCTTCACAGTTAAATGTTAAAAGTAATTTTTACATTATTTAGTAAATTACATTATTTACGTATCTATTTATATACCTAATATATATCTACATTACTGCCTAGCCCTTCGTGAGCGCTTCGTGGGAAGGAGTCGCCATTAATACCGAGGCCTGAAAAAGCCCGGTAGCTATTTCTTATCAAAAACGTAAAAACGTGTTTAAAAACACAGAAACAATTTTTTAGGTGCAGATTTTTACTGAAAAACATTGCAAATAAGATAAAGTTCCAAATAGTTAATTACTGTATCATGTAATTAATAACTGTAATTAAACTCAAAAGAGATACTAAACTCGTATTCTATTTATTTATATAAAGCATTCGTGCTAAATACCCACCTAATGTTTTCATAGCTTACAGTAAGCAATATCTCAGGTACTTACAACTCACGCTTTGACAATTTTTGTAGGGTGGAGTATACCCACTCCTCATTTAACGCATTATTAGTCCAGAATACCTCGGCTAGGGCTACCTCGATATGCGGAAGGAGTAAAACTAGTCTGGCGGGTAATTCGCACTTTTCGGTTTTTATTAGTTTATCAGTCAACGGGTGCTGATTCTACCATTTCAACCATTCCAAGTAGAGTTCTAGCGACCGTATTTCATGCAGGAACACAACATTATCCGGAATTATGCTGAGGATGGATGCTCCTTGTCGGAATGTGCTAAATGAGCCCGTCCCAGACAAAATCCCCTTCTATTCACGCTCACGCTCTTCATTATATGGTAATGACATAACTTTCTTCGCAACTTATGTCATTGCTATTCAATATTCTGGTTTTCACGCCATTTTTTTATAGGTTACTTTATTCACGCTAATCTAAAAATATAGGTATGTCATACTATTAGGCCTTTTATAGTATAAAATACTCTTAAATTATTGAAATTTGGGGTTTGGGATTGGGGTAGTGCATATAATATTAAAAGGACGTACTTTTCAGAATTCAGCCCCGTTTCCCATCGCTTTATCCAGTCCGCAAATCTCAATCCAAGTATATTTTGATTACGCTTTGGAGAAGTGGAAAAACCGCAGTCCCAAACTAAGTCAATATAGGCAATGTTGAGAGTACATGCATCTAGCCTGTATATTGAAATTATGGTGTAATTACTTTCTACTTTAAAATGGCGATGGTTGGTGGGATGATGAAGTGAAAGAAGAAGTTAAAAAGAAGAAGGATGCAAGGCAAGACATTTTGGCTATCTCCAGCTCAAGTGAAAGTATGAAAGAAAAGATGAAAGAAAAATATCGCCTGCAAAAAATTTTACGAAAGAGATAATAGCTCAGAAGCGTGAGAGGTTCCAAATGACTGTAGACGAAAAACTGTCTCATAATTTCAAGGACAATGCAAAACTTTTTTGGAGGGAAGTTAGACATACTGACTGACAAAACAGACGTCCTCAGGCGATGGAGTGAATTCTACAAAGATATGTATGATGATGATGCCGCTGATCTACTCATAGAGCTGCCTCCAACAGAATCTGTCGAGGATCCTATAGCGGATAAAATAAGTATGGGAGAGATTGTAAGTGCGATAAGAAGTCTGAAATGTGGAAAAGCTGCGGGAATAGATGGGATTACGGCTGAGATGATCAAGTACGGTGGACCAGCGGTCTGGGACGTCATCTATTTGCTATGCAGTCTTTGCTGGGAAAAGGGTGATGTTCCGGACGACTGGAGGCGAGCAGTCATCGTATATATATCCTCACGCCTTCCCACAAGGGTCCCCGAAGGGGTAGGCAGAGGTGTATAGGTAATACCCACACACCCACTTTCCGCCAGAGGTATATTAGGTGCCAACGTGACTGATGGCGAGTCCATCGCCGTTACTCAAGCACGACTATACATACGCCTTTAAATTTCTTCTCAGACGTATGCAGGTTTCCTCTCGATGTTTTCCTTCACCGTAAAGCTCGTGGTGTGACTAATCACTGTACTTAAGTTCAGAAAAACTCATTGGTACAGTCGGGATTCGAACTTGCGACCTTTACGTCGCAGGCAACTGCTCGAACCACTCGGCCACCACGGCTCTTCGGCAGTCATCGTGCCTTTCTATAAAGGAAAGGGATCACGATTGGACTGCTCAAACTACAGAGCCATCAGCTTGGTCAGCTTAGCTAGTAAAGTGTACACGAAGATCCTGACGATAAGAATGCAAGAGCGATCCGAAAGGTTTCTCTGGGAATCCCAAGGTAGATTTAGACCAGGAAGAGGATGTATGGATAAAACCTTCTCGCTTCGCGGAATCGCGGAAAAGTTTTTGGATATTAACTAAAGGGTTTTCTGCGCTTTCGTCAACTTAGAGAAGGCATTTGATAGAGTCGTACGAAAGGAAGTCTGGGACGTGTTGCCTGGATATGGAGTGAGCAGTTCCCTACTGCATGCCGTGAAATCACTCTATAGTGATAGCGAGGCGTGCGTTAGGGTTAACGGTGAGATGTCACCCTGGTTTGATGTGAAGTCGGGGGTCGAACAAGGGTGTATCATGTCTGCCTGGCTGTTCATTATATATCTAGATAACTGTCTGAGAGCCTTTAAAAACGAACGGATGTGGAGTGGAAATGGGAAACTTAGTTGTCAACTGTCTTCTATACGCCGCGCCGATGACGCGGTTTTACTGGCGTCATCAGAGGGCGAACTGCAGTCACTAGTTACCATAATGAAAGAAGAATGTGAAAAGAAGGGGCTGCGCCTAAACGCTGGCAAGACTAAGGTTCTGGTATTCGAAAGAGATGAACAAGTGTGCTATATCGGTAAATGGGCAAATTCTAGAGCAAGTGAATGAATTTGTATATCTAGGAAGCATGTTCACACGAGATGGAAAGTATGAAAAGATATTGAAAAAAGAACAACTGCTGGAAATAAGGTGAATGGGGCCATGTCGGCGTTGATGGGCAGTAAAAGTCTGAGCAAGAATGCTCGAGTTGCTGTCCACAACGCGATATTGGTACCTACCTTATTGTATGGCAGCGAATCCTGGGTATGTCAGAAGAAGTATGAAAATAGCTTGAATGCAGTTGAGATGCGATCTCTTCGAAAAATGTGCGGCGTAACGATAGTAGATCGAATCCGCAATGAAGAGATTCGCAAATCAACTGGCGTGAATGAGGGCGTAATTGTAAAGATGAAGAAAGGCATATTACGTTGGTTTGGACACATAGAAAGGATGAGTGAAGAAAGATTGACGAAACAGATATACAAAGCAAAAGTGTGTGCAAGAAGAGGCAGAGGAAGGCCACGTTCCAACTACCTGGATCAAATAGATCGGACTCTCAAGGACGGGAACGTTAAGAGTACTCGAAACCGACGAGCATGTATGAAGAGACTGCTGAATGTGGACGAAGCGAAAGAGCTATGTAAGTCTAGAGAGAACTGGCGCTCTATACTCTCTGCCTACCCCGTTAGGGACTTGGCGTGATGATATGTATGTATATATGTACTTTCTACTTTCTGTGTTTACCCTTTAAGAGACTGGGCTGGGCATTTGTTTGTTTTGTTTTATCTAGAACTAGTCTTAACATTATGAAACATAACATAATTTTATAGAAAATGGAAATGCAGAAGAACATTGCAGAATTTCTTGCATTTTCAGAATTACTACTATAACTGGCCTGACCAACGATCGGATCGGTGGCTTAAGGTTTGGTCTTACCAAAGCAGATCAAATATATTTACAGAAGGTCTTCTTTAACTAGTCTTGCACAAGTATCTGAAAATGCAGTTTAACCTAGTACTCAATACTAGCAAGGATGTTTGAAGAGGCTGATGAATGTTGATGAAGCTAAATGTGAGTGTACGAAGATGCCATGTGAGGGAACATTTCATAATCATATAATATTATTATAATGCTCAGCTTCGAGGCACAGGGCGTGCTCCTTAACACTGAGAATCCTTACAAGTGTATAAGCTAAATCTTGCATATGAAATGGGAAACTTATTAATTTCAGGTTGCTCGCTAATGATGATTAGTGTTTACTTACTTAGCGTTAATTTAATATGATCTATTTGCCTAACATATTGACGATGAAGGCTATGATGTTAGGTGCGTCTCGCCTAGTGGTAAGTGGTTCTGAACCGAAGCTTAAGGTCGCGGCTTCGAGTCCCGTAACTATTACACACATAATTGTGATGAGAATAAATACTTGTATCTCATGTATAGGTTATAGATGGAAGTGTGTTTATATTATTTACAACTATGTATATCATCTAACAGTTTCTTTAGTACAAGCTTTAATTAGTTTGAGACCAGTTTAGTTAATTTAGAATTAGTAATATTGCAGACTATTATGCAAGGTCATATCTTCAGATGGCTGTCAACAATATATCCCTTTGTCTGCAAAGCCTTTTTCTGAATATATTGCACGAGGTAGTAAAATGCAATAATTAATCGTATTATCACAACTACTATGCATTCGTTTCTCACTGAAAATATTATGTATTATAATAGAAAATACATCATCTAAATGTCTGCCTACAAGTATATATTCATTAAGTATCGAAGGATTCTAATAAACTGATTAAGGCCAAGAAGTATGTTTGAGATGTTATTAATTGATGGATGGATGGATGTTACTAATTTACAGCACTAAGTTTTACAGATCTTTGTACTGTAAATCTACGTATGTAGATAGCACATAATTCAGAGAATTGTCCACGCGTTGATGTCTTTTCTATTAAAGGTTTATCTATGTCATCATAACGGAGTTTATTGATATAGCATATAGATAAGTGCACTTACCGCTGATGCAGGTGTGGAGACGAGGAGCAGCAGAAGCGCGGGTGTCGCAAGATGGAGCGCTACGCGGCGCACGCGCGCCGGACCCGACATGGCTGCGCCGCACAACTGGATGCGCGCCCTCTCGCTGGCCGCGGCAAGGCGTCGCGCCCGCGCCCCTGCGGCGCGGGGGTGGCTCAGCCGCCGCCCGAGCGCTCCTCTTTCCTTTAGTATCCCGGCATAAACGGCGCGCGCGCACGGGACTCAGGCGCAGCGCGCTCCGGGCCATGGCGGTTCACGTACTATGGTAAGATTTTTACAAAGTCTTGTATGTGGTAAAAAAAAACAAAATTGTCAATAGGTTACATTAATACATTTTTTTGTTAATTATTATTAAAACTTAGTGCTAAACATTAAAATTAAATATGGAGCATTTTTATAATTACTTATATATATTAGTGATTGATCTAAAACAATATTTTCATCCATTGATAGGTTGATAGCTGCCTTGGCTTCGCTTATTGGTGTGAACACAGTGAGTATTAATTTTAAATTATTTATTAATTTTCTTTTTATTTTATAAATAAAAATTGTTCTTCAAAATTGCATTAGACAAAAACTTGGTCCAATTCGGGGAATGTGGCGCGCCGCGAGTCGCTTGACCCGCCCGTCCTCTTGCGATCGTCCTTTTGCAATTTCTTCAAAACGCTAACTTACTCCTGTTAGCTCACGTTTTGGTAATTTAACTTTTAGTATTACAATAATTTTACAATATTTTTATTCTTTACCTGTCTGCAATAAAATTAATTATGTCCAATAAACTATGCACATTTCATAATTTTCTTAACACAATATAATGTAGCACACATTTGCCGAGAACCCGACAAAGTTTATCATTACTCGGATGTAATACGTCGGCATTGCGCAAACCTACTGTTTCCTATATTATATATTATAGTACAACCGTGCCACAGTCCAGTATCGTTAATAAATTATACGATATACTTACTGTTTATCTATCAAATAGGTGTACAGTAAAGTATATTTCATGATTAAACATTTAAATTCTTACGAGTTCTTACTTGCTAGTGATATATAGGAAATATCGTCGCCTCGTCTCATTATTTTTAGGAAAGGGCAACGGAAATTATTATATTTCTCTCATATATATGCAATTAACATATTTCTGGAACTCGACTTGATTTCCTCGTTTTTCTACCAAAAGTGGCATACAAGCACTCTCATGGGCTGCTTGCTTGTTACTGATGGTAAGCGGTTACCAACGCTCATTAAATTGTCGCATTGTTTTTTATATAAACCTCTTGAGAACTCTTATAAGGTTCTTATCTGCCTTAAAATACACAGATGACTTGTGAATAAAAGATATTAATTTCAATAAAAGCATATTATTGACCGGGGAATTGATAAAACCTTATCTTCCAATACTTATATTCCGATCCAAATTGGAATTTTAGGTAAGCATTGCTTAGCTAATTTTTTTTACTTATTAATCTTGGTGGATCAGAAAATTCTGTTTAATCGCTGTTTACATACATACATACATACATATCATCACGCCACGTCCCTAACGGGGTAGGCAGTGAGTATAGAGCGCCAGTTCTCTCTTATATGTTTACATATTATATAAATATGTATAATAAATATATTACGTATAAATATGATACTATTTGTAACAAATTGATCATATTGAATTGAAATAAATATTTAGTTAATTTATTAAAAAGATCTGAATGCCGTTTCTTCCTAGAATTTCTTTAGATATTCTTGAATTTGGAATTGCCACACAGACCTGTACACACCTTTGCCTGCCCCTCTAGCACTTTTATGTTTTTATTTTATAATCCTTGAGGAACTCGGCGTCCATGTGTATCATATAAAATTAGTATTGTACATGTTGTATTTATTCTGCTAGTCAATACCTAGTTGAAATTTCTGCCGAGGGCGCATTCTGTGAGCAGAAACTAAGTGTCGGTTTACGGTTTCATAGCACAGCAAAATATCGCATATCTTTGTTGAGACCATGGCAAATATCTCTAATCTCTTATGTTATGCAAAAATGCATCCCAATATCGTTATATCGAATTATTTAACCACAAAAATTTACGACAATTATATTTTCCGTTCACAACTAAATTAAGACTTACCTGTGCAATATGCCAACAGACCGTAAAATTTTCCAAAACTTTTGATTCTATACGAAGTGTTGATAACTTTATGGATAACTAGCGGTCCGTCCCGGCTTCGCACGGGTGGAGATAAGATTTTTTTTATAAAAGAAAGTATAGCCTATGTCACTCAAGTTGAATGTAGCTTTCCAATGGTAAAATTATTTTTCAAATCGGTCCATTATTTTCGGAGCCTATTCAATACAAACTTACTTACATACAAACCTTTCCTCTTTATAATATAATATTATAGTATAGATAATAGTCTATGTTACCTATCGTTACCACTACTCAACTTCAAATTACAATCAAATTGGAAAAAGTTATACATAATGTCCAAACGTATAAAGCAAAAAATTATCACTGTGAATTATGAAATAGTAGTGTAGATTGTTAGAGAAATATTTTTCTTGTCTTTTCCCAACAAAACGATATTGATTATGCAATTTATATGTTATACAATTATAACAGTTTATCATATGAAATAATGCATCATTGTTGCATCTTTATGTCCATACGACTAAGTAATCTATTTGAATTTGGCATCACGGTCTTGAAATTGTACACTTGTACAATTATAATTTATATATATACCCTTCACATACTTTTGTTAGAAACATGAATTAAGTGAATTCAATGCCTTTTCCATAACATACCGAAATTTCTTTTCAATACTTAAGGAGTGTTTAACAACAAAACTAACAACGTAATTCGTATTTTTAAGCTGTTTTAAAAAATGTAGGTTATTTATTATAGATATAATTCTCATGTGACTAAGCTGTGGTTCTAGTTCAGATGCATATTAAAAAATATTTAAGTAACAATGTGTTTTACAGCAATACGATGGGTACGATAGGAATAACATAGAGTCAAGTCGGTGGCCTCCGACGGGTCCGACCGACTGGGTTCAGGGCCCCGCGGAACCTTTGAGACCCACATATGGACTTTCTTCGAGGCCCGACGTGCCTCCGACCCGGCCCAGCGCCGGCGCCAACTTCGCCGTGTACGACCCGGACACGAGACAGCGCATAACTGCCTTCGACCGCAATTGCACAGCTCCAGGATGCTGTGTTCCAAAATGTTTTGCTGAGAAGGGTAACAGAGTACGTATATTTTCTATAAAATAAAAACTAGTCAGACTTATCTTAGGTTGTAATTTTTTTTATAAAATATTCTATTTATTACGATAATTCCCTTATAAAAATATATTTCTGTTAAAAGGGGTTCCCAGGAATGCCTGGGTCTCCTGGTTTAAGAGGGCTACCAGGCCACGAAGGTGCTGAAGGGCCACAGGGACCAAAAGGGCAAAAAGGGCAGCCAGGACCACAAGGACCACGTGGACCACGAGGTGACAGAGGCAAAGCTGGAGCTCAAGGATTTATCGGATTGGCGGGACCGTCTGGGCTACAGGGTGAACCAGGAGTTCCTGGTATACCTGGAAGAGATGGTTGCAATGGCACTGATGTAAGTATTGATTTCTTACAATTTTATTAGATAACTACAAAACCCCTTTAGACTGTCACTACATGATAGACGAAAACAATAATTCATTTTACAGAGCCACTTCCCATGCTACATTTATTTTTAAACACCTGGCCATTAATCACTTTATTCATGTGTTTTTTAAATTGCGTGTTTTTTTCATTGTATAATAAAATATTTCTAACATAAAAATATAGGCTACATATAATAAAATATATTCAATCTATAATAATTGCATGTCTGTGTGAATACAAAAGGGTGAGCCTGGAGCTATCGGACCTCTAGGGGCGCAAGGTCCACGCGGTTTTCCCGGCTCGAAAGGAGATAAAGGTGACAAAGGAGAAGCTGCGCATATTGGAAGGTATCCAAAGGGTCAAAAAGGAGAACCTGGAACTGATGGTATGGAAGGGCGACAAGGGCCTGTGGGTCCCTCAGGGCCTGCAGGTTTGCCTGGACCTAAAGGAAGTATTGGACCTTTGGTGAGTCTTACATATAATTATTATTATAATTTAGCTACTAGTTATTCAACAGATATAGAAAAAACATAATTATTTGGGTCGCAGAATCTCTTAATGCAATCATTATTTTGTCATACCATTCCACCAGACGTACTGATTAATAACGTATATTTAGTGTTATCAAAGATGCATGACCCATGTTTATTTTAGGGTCCGCCTGGTATGAAAGGCGACAAAGGATCAAAAGGAACAAAAGGTCAATCCATACAAGGAGATAAAGGAGACAGAGGAGACCGAGGTGATAGAGGTCATAGTTGTCCGAAATCCCCGCTTCATTATCAAACTGACAAAGGAGTAGTCAAAGGCGTTCAAGGTGACATGGGCCAAAAAGGTGACAAAGGTGAACCGGGCCGCATGGGACAAAAGGGAGACACGGGTGCAATGGGAGAACCAGGACGATCTGGACAAATGGGCATTAAAGGAGAGAAAGGTATCAGGGGAAACCCAGGAGAACGGGTATGTTGAACATATCATTATTTCGTGAATTAACGCGTGAGAAACGCCTGACCTATGGGATTTATCTTTTTCTCATAATCTTTTTCTGCTTGTAATCTATTTAAATTGGTCAAAATTACATTCCGTTTCAAAGTTCACTTTACAACATTATATCTATTAGAACTTACCTTTTATTTTAAATCTCCTTTAATAAATTTTAGGGTCGAGATGGAATGTATGGACCTTCTGGGCCAATGGGACCCAAAGGAGATAATGGTGTCGATGGACTAGCTGGATTACCCGGTAGACCTGGAAGCAAAGGAGAGCCTGGAAAAGACGGTACAACTGGCCCAAGAGGTCTGAAAGGTATACCCGGACCGGCAGGTGGACGAACAGGATCACGAGGACCTCCTGGACCTATGGGACCCAGAGGCTATCAGGGACCAAGTGGACCTCGGGGTACGGATGGAAAACCAGGTGAACGAGGGCAAACGGGACCGATGGGTGCTCCTGGTGGGCAAGGAGAAACTGGATCTCCAGGCTTAGAAGGCCCATCTGGTCATAAGGGTGAAAAGGGCGAACCTGGTCGAGATGGGTCTCCTGGAGACATAGGACCACGCGGTTACGATGGTCCTATTGGCCCTCAAGGACCAAGAGGCCCGAACGGGGAAGATGGATTCTCTATACCTGTAAGTAATAAAATATTATATACTTATTTACCGTCCGAAGTTTCATTACAAATATTTACGAACAAGAAAAATATTATAGTTTCATGCAACTAAATATGTTTTTATAGGGCGCGAAAGGAGGCCCTGGGCTACCTGGTCTATCTGGAGGAAAGGGACAGAAGGGTGAAAGAGGTTATACAGGTTTAAGAGGCGTTCCGGGAAACTCAACATTGGGCATTCCAGGCATTCCCGGGGAAATGGGTTTGCCTGGTGAAAAGGGTGATAAAGGTAGTCCCGGATATGATGGATTGCCTGGTAATCCTGGATCAAAAGGAGACCTCGGTGGGCGCTGTAATGAATGTTGGCCCGGCGAACCAGGTCCCAGGGGCGATCGTGGCCTTGACGGGCTCCCAGGTTCTCGCGGAGACATTGGGCCTACCGGTCCAGTTGGCTTACCTGGTGAACGAGGAGCTGATGGTGTGAACGGGCAACCTGGGTCACCAGGAGCACCTGTATGTATACTTTTTCAATTGCTCATTCTAAATACAAAATCTTTTTAACGTAAAAACGTACACAGGTAACTAATTGATCGTCTAAAATTTTATATAAAGCCATTACCTATTATGTATAGGTAGGTATGGGTTATAACTCCAAAAAAAAACTATCCGGAAAAGAGCTGTTAACGGGTTTTTTAACATTAGTTGCTTTATCTACGTAGGTGTGGAAAAATATAGAATTTTGATGAAATTGTTTGCAAACGGAGGATTTAATTGCCAAGCATGGTTGATATCATAAAATAAGCCTTCAGAATGAGTTTATGTTTGATGATAGCCTTGATCTCTAGAAAAGTAATAGCTGGAGACACTATAAATGTATTTTCTCTATTATTTAAAAATGTTACTAATATTCTTTGTCATCTATTCTTTTTATATATGGAAGAATATTGGGATGGTACAGTTATTATGTAATTTTCTTTTAACATTTCTCTGTCTTGAATTTTGAGGCTATAAGTTGCACAAAAAGCTTCTGCGGCACGAATTGATGTATGTCCGCAGTATTATCCCATAGAAGAAGGCTGAACGACAGTAAGAAGACAGTTTTATTGCATAATTGTGATCAATATAGTTGTTGTTATATAACGGTTTGATTAAAAAGAGAAATTCAAATAATATGACAGTTCTGGCTTTTAGGGACCAATTTGTTCTTGTACTCATAATAAGTATAATATTCACGCCTTCCCACAGTAGTACCTACAAACCCACATATCGCCCGATATATATTTTGGGTGCCAACGTGACAGATGACGAGTCCATCGCCGTTACTCAAGCACGACTATACATATTTTTTTTTGTTTATTCTCACACCTATGCAGCTTTCCATAATACCCTCTCACCGTAAAGTTCATGTTGTGACTAATCACACCACTTTAGTTCAGAAAAACTATTGGTACAGTCGGGATTTGAATTTGCAATCTTTGTGTTGCAGGTTGCCACCACGATTTTTATATATAATACTGTTATATATAAATACTCGTATATATAAAAAATATATATATTAAAACGTCCTTATTGGGTTGTAGGGCGAGCATGGGGACGATGGACCTGTGGGGCCACCCGGTGATAAAGGAGCTGATGCGTTTATACCTTCGAATTTAGTTAAGGGACCTCCAGGGGATAAAGGCCCACCTGGTCCCAGAGGTTACATTGGACCCAAAGGAGAAAAAGGTGGTACAGGCCTAAAAGGAATGCCTGGTCAAATCGGTATGCCCGGAGAAAAGGGAGACCAAGGCTATACAGGTGCTCCAGGGCTTGACGGCACTCCAGGAGAAGACGGAATATCTGGATATCCTGGTATGAAAGGAGCTTCTATTAAAGGAGAAAAGGGTACATCAGGAGATCAAGGATTTAAAGGAGACAAAGGATTCCCTGGCAGAGGAGGTATCAAAGGAGAACCCGGAAAATGTGCTGCAAATTATGAACAACTTACCAGGGGTGATCGAGGAGAACCAGGAGCACCTGGACCCCAAGGAATTCCAGGTACGTATTTTCCTGTTCTTCATAATTTATATAATAAAAAAATGTCATTGCAAATTAGCTAAATATTTCTGGAGCTAGCTTACATGATATAACATTACTTGATGTAATAAGTAGCACGTGAATATTCTTAAGCAAACATACAAATCATCACGCCGAGTCCCTCACAGGGTAGGCAGACAGAGTAGAGTGCTAATTCTCTCTAGACTTACATATCACTTTCGCTTCGTTCACATAAATCAGTCACTTCATACATATTCTCCGGTTTCAAATACTTTTGACGTTTCCATCCATCCTTGACGTATCGGATCGATTTGGTCTAGGTAGTTAAAACGTGGTCTTCCTCTGCCTCTTCTACTTAACATAACAAGTATCAATAAAATTCAATGTATATTTATCTTCTTGTTTTAAAGGCGATCAAGGTGATAAAGGTGATCAGGGCTTTCCGGGCTTGAGGGGCGATAAAGGTGAACTAGGAATGCCCGGGAAACTGGGACCAGTTGGAGCACGAGGATTGCCTGGAGAGAGAGGAGACAAAGGAGAACCAGGACCAATAGGTTTTCCTGGAACACAAGGTGAAACTGGAGGAAGGGGACCTCCTGGTTTTCCAGGTCTTAAAGGAGATAAAGGAGAAATTGGACCATCAATGCCTGGTCCACCAGGTCCCTCTGGTCTACCAGGACTCAAAGGAGAACCTGGTTCAAGAGGATTCCCTGGGACACCTGGTAATGATGGTCCTCCTGGATCTATGGGCTTACCCGGAGAAAAGGGAGACCAAGGCTTAGTAGGACGGCAAGGGTTTACTGGACCACCCGGACAAAAGGGTGATACGGGTCCGGTTGGACCTCCAGGTATAGCAGGCATACCAGGTTTGCCAGGAAAAGATGGACCGAAAGGACAGCAAGGTTATCCAGGACAACCAGGAAAACCAGGAAATATTGGACTTCCGGGGCCAAAAGGTGCCATAGGTGCTCAAGGTCCTGATGGGCCCAAAGGATTCCCTGGTGGAAGAGGTCGGCCAGGGCCACAAGGTCATGCTGGAATTGATGGTGTCCCGGGACAAAAGGGAGATAAAGGGGAATTCGGATACGCTGGACCACCAGGTGCCCCAGGTTCAATTGGACCTGTTGGTGCGATGGGTCTTCCTGGAATAAAGGGATCACAAGGTTATCAAGGACCCCAGGGACCTCCAGGAAGAACTGGAATGCAAGGAGAAAAAGGTGATCATGGATTACCAGGTCTTACTGGCATAAAGGGAGAACCAGGATTAGCAGCTGAAAAGGGTGATAAAGGGGCACCAGGTGTACCTGGATTTAGAGGTATGGACGGCTTACCTGGTCTAGGTGGAGAAAAAGGAGATAAAGGAGACGGTGGATTACCCGGCTTTGGTATTCCTGGTACACCTGGAATGAAGGGAGATATTGGTGCACCTGGGCTAGATGGTTATCCTGGACAAGCTGGTTTGAAAGGAGAGCGAGGCTATCCTGGTCCATTAGGAGAAAAAGGAAACATGGGTCCTCCTGGAGAATCCGGATTACCTGGTAGAAATGGACTTGATGGTGCTCCTGGACCACAAGGAGCGTTAGGACTTCCCGGTTTATCAGGTGCTAAAGGTGACAAAGGCGATAGAGGGTATCCAGGACGAGATGGTTTGGACGGATTGAAAGGGGAACGAGGGCTAACAGGACCTGAAGGTCCTCCCGGGTCACTTGGGTATCCAGGTCCAAAAGGTGATATAGGACTTCCGGGACCATCAATTAATGTGAAAGGAGATAAGGGTGATGTTGGACCAGCTGGTTTCCCAGGGGCTACCGGACAGAAAGGTGAAAGAGGCCTAGAAGGACTTCAAGGGCAAGAAGGCGAAAGAGGTGATAGGGGATTTGCTGGACAGAAAGGAAATATGGGATTAGTGGGCTTAACTGGAGATAAAGGTAAGGAAATATCAAGTAAAAATTCAATCGGCTAAATCAAAAATGTATCTTGATATTTTGGATAAAGTAGGATTTGAAGTAATACAAATAATTTTCCTACAGATTTATCATTTATGTTTTTTGATATTAATATCGATATAATTCATACCGAATATTGCATATTTAGGTACTGTGTTTTTAGTATATAGTATCATAAAATATATTATTTCTTGTTTGTATAATATCTTAAGGCATGGACTATATTTGAAATGCAAAACAATGTACATTTTTATTTTGTGACAGGTGATCAAGGCCCCATTGGTCCCTCTGGCATTCCTGGGCTGACAATTAAAGGAGAAAAGGGTCTACCTGGCACCCCTGGCAAACATGGTCGCCGTGGTCTATCTGGTGCAACAGGAGAAAAGGGTGAACAAGGTCTGCCTGGACTTCCAGGACAGGTGGGTGTTCCTGGCGTGCCAGGCGCTCTAGGTCCCATGGGAGAAAAGGGTGATCTTGGAAGGGAAGGTGCTGCTGGCCCGCCTGGTTTCGATGGCACGCCGGGTCAGCCAGGACCCCCCGGTATAGTTGGAGATAAAGGTAGCAAAGGTGACAAAGGCGCAATTGGATTTGGTTTACCGGGAGAAAAGGGCAGCCAAGGACTTAATGGCTTACCAGGATTACAAGGACAAAAAGGAGACAAAGGAGATCGCGGATTAGATGGACTTAATGGGCAAGAAGGTCCGATTGGCTTAACGGGAGCCAAGGGTGATCAGGGACCTCCAGGCAGGCTTGGAATTACCGGTGAACGGGGAGAGCCAGGTGATAAAGGCGAACCGGCAACATTTGTAATAGGACCAAAAGGGGAGAGAGGGCCCCAAGGTTTCTCAGGATTAGATGGGCCACCTGGATTAGATGGTTCACCTGGCACACCTGGTTTGAACGGAGAGACCGGAGAGAAGGGAGATCGCGGCTTTACGGGTCTACCAGGATTACCAGGAGCAATGGGTCCACCTGGAATACAAGGCTTACAGGGTGAACGAGGGGAAGTCGGTTTTATCGGAAGAACTGGTCCTCCTGGTCCACCTGGAGCACCGTGCGCAGCGACAAGCTTTTTAACCGGCATTCTATTAGTCAGGCACAGTCAAAGCGAAGTAGTTCCCCAGTGCGAGCCTGGACATGCTAAGCTGTGGGACGGCTACTCATTACTTTATATAGATGGCAATGAGAAAGCCCACAATCAAGATCTTGGATATGCTGGGTCATGTGTAAGGAAATTCAGTACAATGCCTTTCTTATTCTGTGACCTTAACGATGTCTGCAATTATGCCAGTCGAAACGATCGAAGCTACTGGCTATCCACGGGACAACCAATACCCATGATGCCTGTAGAAGGGAACGAAATTGTCAAACATATATCAAGATGTGTAGTTTGTGAAGTACCCACCAACGTGATTGCTGTACATAGTCAAACACTAGATATTCCTAGCTGTCCTGTAGGCTGGGGTGAACTATGGATTGGATACAGTTTTGTTATGGTAAGCGCTTATTTTATAAATAATACAATTTAGTTTATGATATATACATACATATATATTTATACCTACATGTTTAATGCTTACCGAAGTTTTCACGAGAATCAGTCTCGTTGTGTTGTTGTGTGAAGGTACATAATCCCATTGTATAACATAAATTCTAAATTCTAGCATACTGGTGCCGGTGGCCAAGGAGGTGGTCAAGCATTGGCGAGCCCCGGTTCTTGTTTAGAAGACTTCCGTGCCATACCATTCATTGAATGTAACGGAGAAGGTGGAACATGTCACCACTTCGCAAATAAACTCAGCTTCTGGCTCACCACTATTGAAGACGGTCATCAATTTGCTATGCCAGAAAGAGAAACGCTAAAATCCGGACGTTTACTTGAACGGGTATCGCGATGCATTGTTTGTATAAAAAATACCACATAGCCTAGTTAACTGCGGCAAATAAGTTCCCCTTTTACATTATAAATATTGTGTGTAACTACATGCAACCATAAAATAAAAACCTTCAAATCTAGCTACCTTATACTTAGTGCCTATAAAGAGGGATTTTTCTAAGAGAACAATACCTCTCAATTCCCTATTTGAACTACAAGATATAAGCTGATAAGAAATCGTCACCTCATAATAATAAGGAAGGCTCGAGTCGACTAATACTTCCATTAGACACCTTGGGTACCGATTTCTATTGAATATAAACAACGCACCAAAGCTATTTAGTTAAGAGCTTTTATTTAAGAAATTTATAATTACTTAAGAACTTGATACTTATCGCATCTACATTTTCTAGTAACATCCTTTGGCAGGCAAACTTTACATGATGACAAATACTGACAAACGACCCTGTAAAATTACCTTCCTCATATTTTCCCTAAATAAAAAAACCAACCATAATATTATTATATTGCGATACTAGTCACGGCTTACAGCTTAACGGAGTATCATCTGCATATGTACAAGTTTATCTATATTTGTTAGTAAAAGTTTTATTTCATGTACATAATATAATGATATTACCTACATACTTAAATTAAAATGATATCTATCTTATGCGTAGATAGGGACCTTATTTTTTGGTCAATATACCTACTATGTGAACATACAGACGTCTACTTATATAAATAGTTATTAAAGCATGACAATAAAATTAGCATAACGATGTGACAAAATTATAAATACAAATGTTGATAGGAGCACTGCCATTTTGTAGATAGATAAATGTTAAAACTAAGGACTCATACAGAAATAAAAAATTATTAAATGCATATGTGTTTAAAAATACCCTCGATGTATTTTTATATCTATAAAGCTACATTTATAATAAAAGTTATAAAGTACCAAATGGGTCTTGTTAATGCATCACAAGATGTAAACGAATGGAAAGCAACAAATGTTTTTCCTCACCATCGCTACTCCTACATTTTGGAACTGATTGATTTTGTGAGGTAACGAATGGTACAGAGAACACACAACACACAACATTCTCAATAGGAGCTCTATTGTGCCCTTTCTTCCTAAAGTTTAAGTTAAGCATCAACATAGAACACAATACATGTGGCTATCAAGCTCCCTTCCTCTAAGTTCCTGCTTTTCATTTAGGTACGACTATCGGCAGTGCGGTAATACTGTTTTTACAAATGCTTATGGTAGAAGCTGGTGAAAGATAAGTTACCGATAGAAAAAAATGAATTAATAATAAATAGGAACTTAATAGGTGATTTATTACTAAGTAAATACTGTAAAAAAGATTTATTAGTAGGCAATGTAAGAATAGACGCACCATGCCCCTAATGAGTATAAGAAAGATATTGAGTTTTAGTACTGAGCAAAGACTACAATAATACATAATTAGTATGTAACAATACTGCTCTGTACTGATTTACATCCTGTAGGGGTTAAGTGTACGGCGCGTAAAAATATAGGTAATTTGTATGACGTTAGAGATGAACTCTAAAAGATGGCAAGAAGGATCACCTAATATCATCAGTTAATCATTAAAATGTCACAATAACTGAATGATAAGAGACAATGAAACATGAAAGTTCAAATACAAAGTCAAGATAAAATATATATATAATATATCCTCACGCCTTCCCACAAGGGTCCCCGAAGGGGTAGGCAGAGGTGTATAGGTAATACCCACACACCCACTTTCCACCAGAGGTATATTAGGTGCCAACGTGACAGATGGCGAGTCCATCGCCGTTACTCAAGCGCGACTATACATACGGCTTTGAATTTCTTCTCAGACGTATGCAGGTTTCCTCTCGATGTTTTCCTTCACCGTAAAGCTCGCGGTGTGACTAAAGTAAAGTGGTGTGTAAAGTCAAGATAACAATGTTAATATGCAATAAAATACATTGATGGCTTATACACATATATAGTTACATAATAACATACATACATATTAGATAAACGTTAGAAAATATGGTATATTTTAAGGATAATTTTGTGTACTAAGAGTTTTTAGGGACATTTAAATCCATACCTTACTATGATTTGATTTACGAGGTATAGGATATATGGAATCAACATAACACTAATATATAATACTAATACTTTGTATCCGTAGTGGTCAGTTACGTTATTTAAAGTAGCAACAAGTACTTAAATAATAATAATAAATATTAATATCCTCACGCCTTCCCACAAGGGTCCTCGAAGGGGTAGGCAGAGGTGTATAGGTAATACCCACACACCCACTTTCCGCCAGAGGTAAGTATATTAGGTGCCAACGTGACAGACGGCGAGCAGTCCAGCCCAGCTCCCTTGCTCGCGATCCAGCAACGCCCTAAGCCGAGGTTCGTACCCCACAGGGGGTGCCCTTAGCTGTGTTGCTTAGAAATAAAGTGCCTGGCTGGAGGCCTAGGTCTCGCCATTGACCGGTTAAGTAGCAAAAGTTCCCGGAACTCACGCTACGAGAACATAATAAAAAAAATAAAAAAAACAGATGGCGAGTCCATCGCCGTTACTCAAGCACGACTATACATACGCCTTTGAATGTCTTCTCAGACGTACTTAAATGTAAATATTAAAGTAAAGTACTTAAATGTAAATATTTATAATATATTAGGTATAATATCGTAACGCTGTACCACGAGGGTCCCCTAAAAGATGAACTGAGGTGTGTAGGGAGTACCCACATCCTCACTTTCGGGCAGAGATTTATTTTACTTGCCAACGTGACGGATGGCGAGTCCATCGCCGTTACTCAAGCACGACTATACATACGCCTTTGAATTACTTGTCAGACGTATGCAGGATTCCTCTCGATGTTTTCCTTCATCGTAAAGCTAGTGGTGTGACTAATCACTGTACTTAAGTTCAGAAAAACACATTGATACAGTCGGGATTCTAACTTGCGACCTTTGTGTCGTAGGCAACTGCTCGAACCACTCGGCCACCACGGCTTTTTTTAGTTAAAAATCAATTTAAACTAATTTCGGCTATCCGACTAGCATTGAAATACATAACACCACTCATTATAATGAAAATATTAAAATGTATTAGAATTGAAGCCTAGTATCCATGTCAATAATAAATAATAAAAAAACTTCACACTTCTGTTGTCAATGTTGTCATAGTGAACTGTCATTAGCGGGAAATGAAATGAAATTCGGATTAGATTTGTTTCCCGTTTGCCCGTGTGTAACGAAGAGTTAAGCCCTATAATTTAATTATTAAATTATGTGGATGAAAAAGTATTGAAAATAATTTATTTAAAATGTTTGAGTGGGCTTATAGTGGTGCGAATAGGGCAGTTCCCCGGAATGTCGGCCCTGAGTGTGCATTTTATTTAAGTCCACAAAGGCAAATTATTGAAACGATTATTGTAACGACGTCGTGTATATATATTCTTGTAAATATATATTTGTATATACATTCTTATACTAATTAGGGCATAATTATAGGTCGCCTATCTCTGAATAACAAAAAATATGTATAAATAATGCGCTTCCTAAATTAATTAGGATAATATAAAAACTTTAATTGTCTGCTGTTATCACCAGCCCCATTAAAACAAGGATATGATGATTTTTGCATTAAGAAATGATTACGTTTTGCAGATACAAACGTACCCCAAGTTGAATATAACACAAGAAATTTATTATATGAAAAGTGACAGAGGTGGAAAAAGATTACTTGTAATCCTTTTGGCTCTATTATGGGGCATGGAAATTGGTTTTAAGTTTGCCTCTCGGACTGTTATATATTTGTTAAATCCCTGTCATGTGACAACATTAATACAGGTAAGTAAAAAATTTATAAGCCTTTTAACCATTATTTTCTATCACTACTTGTTATTACAATTTTGATTTCATACAAGTGACTCATATATACTTCACATCAGAAATAAATACCTCATATTATTAACTATTTAACAACATTTGACATTCATATAAAATAAAAAAAAATCCATATATACACATTTTGCTGATAATCCCTACATAACATAAAATTGCAAGGTGTTTAAATTTTTCTGATGAGCAGTGTATTTTTTTTTCTTTATGATATGTACTTACTTAGAGTAAAATATTAAAATCTCTAAATATAAATATACATAATTCAGTAGTAATATATATTATTATATACAATTTAAGTGATTTGGAACCAAATTCTGATACCATAGTAGCTAGTAGTATTTTATAGCAGAATTTAGTGTTCAGCTATTTATTTGGACATTTTATGAGTGAAGAGTAACTTTGACTGTTGACATACTTCAGTTTAGTTATTTGTACTAGTGTAAATGTAAATAATTGTAATTCATACACTATGTACTTGGAAATGCTTAGTGGTTTCTATGTATTTATTTCAGATCTACTTGTTGGCTGCCCCTCCCAGCAAGACAGTGACTGCACTATTCCGAATTCATTTGAACTTATTAAATGGGCCATTACTGGCATTCTTATTTCCAGAAACAGCATCTAGAACGGTAAAAGACTAACATGCCTGAGATATTAAAATATGTATTTTGACTTTATCCTTCTACAACTGATTTTGTCATAGATTCCGGCTGAAGCTGCCCTTTACTGGATACAACACGGGATGATGTGTGTTATACCTTATTATCTCTTAAGAATTGGGGGTGAGGTTTACTAATACTATGAATGAAGCATAATAATTGTTTATTATTCCCATATTAATAAACTTTTTTTTTAGGTGTGTACAACATAGAACCACTTTGGGACTTCAACTGGGCTATATTCAGCTATTGCTTAAACTTGTTGTATCATTTCATTATTTTACAACCAATTGCAATTGTAAGTATAAAGAAGTTATATATGTACATTAATACCACACCACCACATACACACCATATAAGATTTTTAAATTAAATGTAGGCTTTGTCTGTTGACAAATTAACCAAGCATAGACCTCTCTTTCTCCCAATGTCACTTTCAATATTTATCCTGTTTGTGTCCTGCTTCTAGGGCAGGATTTTATAACTATCTAGTCCACCGCTCGTCTGGCCAAGTGTCCAAAGCTATGAGGTTAAGCCTTGTGATTCTTTCATGTAACAGCTTGCATAAGAATTTTTTTATATTTAAAGAATTGGTACTAAATAAAAGTATGAACCTCTACAAACAAGTTTTACTCACAATGCATTATTTAAAAGATTGCATAACTTTATTTCAATGTTATAATTTGAATTTATGATTTATTATATAAAATATATCCTCACGCCTTGCCACTAGGGTCCCCGAAGGGGTAGGCAGAGGTGTATAGGTAGTACCCACACACCCACTTTCCGCCAGAGATATATTGTGCTTCTGTGCTATTGTGCATCGCCGTTACGACACGACTATATATACGCCTTTGAATTGCTTCTCAGACGTATGCAGGTTTCCTCTCGATGATTTATTTGTGACGCTTTTGTTGCAGCCGGCTCAAGTAAACCTGAACCACATGCTCTGTCCAGCAATACTGGACCCATTTGAAGGGCCATGGTACCGGATTGCAGCTGTTATACACCAAGCTCTACTCTGTCCACTGCTGTGCAAATTCTATTGCCTTGTTGCTGATTTCTGCCTTACGAAATTCCCACCCACCAAAGTAAAGCCACAGATGAGAGATCACTTGATAGATAGCACATCTATTGAACAGGCTGTAATAAAACAAAGCATAGACTAGTGATGAGACCTAATATAACACAGTTGGAGCTCTGCACATACTTTGCTTTGCACGAAATTCATTGATAGATAGTCCTTGAGACCTTAAGATGTTATCACGCTTTATACATAGGGGGATGGAATAATAGACAAATTGATATACATATTTCACCTTTGACAACTCAAACTAAATAGTCTTTAAGATGGTAACATCATCGTAGGTTACTAGATGAGTGCCTGTTAAATTCGTCCGCTCTGGGTTGTTGGTGTATACATGACGATAATGTACTTATTAATATGAAACATATGAATCAGTAGGTAAAGTAGGTACCGCTGTTTAAAGTTATCCGGATGTGGTGTGAAGGGACAGGTTTATAGCAAACATAAGCAAACATAAATAATTACGGCAATTGCACGTCATTGTATCTTATCTGATATTCAAAGTTCGTATCCATAGTATGCAGTTTATTATCTAGTAACCAAATTGAGGTATGTGCGAGGACTGTTACAAACTATCAAGCGGCAGAGACGATTTCAATGTGGTCTAGCTAAAGTAGGTGTACTGTACACACATAATATATTTCTTTGTTCTTCATATCAAACTCTTAATTTACGTAAATTAAAACTGAAGGATCTTGCTTAAAAATCGAGGTTGGTACGTCATACACAGAGTTAATGTCAGGTTTATATATGACGGTAAACAACTTTTCCCAATGCTAATCTATCTATTAAGAGGTAACGAGGTGTTATTACAATCATACTTAAGAGCAGCTAATGGGACAGATGTATATGACGTCAATAATAGTGCAGTCCTGAAATATGATTGCAATATCACGTCAATATTGCAATAACTGTGTACCTCAGAAACCTTATCTTTTATGCAAGAGCAATAACCAATTTTTTGCCATTTGATATAAAATTACTATTAACTATAAAAAGCCTAAACTAATAAACAATAAAATATTTACACATCGCGTCCATTTGTTTGAGTGGTTATAGTTATAGAAGTATAGGTACAATTTTTATTAATACTAGTAGGACTAGCTAGGTAGGTACCACTTGAATATAGAAATTTGTTTATTTCAAAATAAATATATTTAACCGCGGTTATTAGTAAAAATAGATATATTTTTGTTTGTTTAGGTAGTACCTTATGATGCTTTATGTAGATTTTAGTGGTGTTCGTGTGTATTGGCCAAAGTTATTACGTTTCTCTATAATAAAAAAGTAGCACGTAGCGCTAGTGATATGGCACTAGATTTAATATCATAAATTAACGTATGTAATTATAAATTGTTATGGGGCATATCTCATTTCGAATTACCACGTAATCAGTTCATGTAATGTTACATTGTATACTTACGGAGAAATGTATGGAGCTGTTCACTCCGCACGTAGGTAGGTACTCTGCTGCTCAAAGATCAATAAATTGAAAATTTAGTATTGAGTTATAAGTACATACCTAGTAAAAAATTTAGAACCACTGTTGATTATTGTTTAAGTGTGGGGCATTTACGGCTATAGAACTTTATTTCTCTTATCAATTTCCAAATTCACTTAATTTATGTATTTATATTGATTAATAAGAAGTAAGTAAGATTTTAAAGTATCTACTTACCGATGCTTTCCGTGTACCGTGTATATGGCAAGCGCTAATATCAAACATTTTCCTCAAGCATTTTTTATTTACCTACCCACGTTCCGGTTTAGATCCTTACGTAACTTAATATCAACGATTTTATGTTCACGATTGTATTCCACTTGAAATGGTTTTGTTATTCTAGTAATTGATTGCCAAACGATGTGTTTTGTTTTAAATAAAGTTTATTCAAATGTAGGTAGGATGGTATACTATAGACAGTTTAAGTATTTGTGTGTGACCCCCATAGTCCGTCCACAGAGAAGGTATTTTAGTTAAGTAAGGTAATGCTAGGTAGGTACCTACCTACTTATATACTTATATCTATTTCTCAATAGGTAATGATGATAAGCTTTCATGATGTATTATGTTTAAGAGTAAGGTATTCTCTTTTGGCGGTTGGCACGTCATATTAAGGAGAGAGGGTTTTATTACCCGCGAAAAGATATAAGGAAAACTAGCTCACTCCCGCGGTTTCACCTGCGTAAAATTATTTAAAAAACCTCGCACATCACTCCCATTATAAGAATGCGCGCACGTTAGGGCGTGATTGAGTAAAAAACGTCCTCGCAAACTCACATTTATAATATTAGAGATTATATTAAAGATATCTCTTCCGTTCTCGTCCTCTCTTCGTCGTCTCTTTACCGACCTCTGCGCACATAGGAGGGTTTCGAGGTCTTCCGTCGAAGGGGCCAGTGTCCTGCAATTTGTCTGAGCACGTCTCAGGGGTGGCCAACATCGGCCCTAGCACCCACTGTGCCATCAGCAGCATGAGCACAATCGAGTTACCAATAACTCCGGACCCGCGTTATGCTACAATCAGAGACCCCAACCTGACTACCCGCCAGCCCGTACATGCCCCTTTTATTCCCTCTTCTGATAACGCCCTTTATTCCCTTTACTGACATACTACTATCTGTTCGACTCACGTCTATTATAAACAATTCTTGAACAGCCAGCAGCAGCGACAAAGCAATAATTTTACAGGATTGCTGTTTTTATTTATTATTATCTTCTGACCAACTCAATCAATTAACATGATGTAAAAAGTAAACTTTATCTCCATGAAATTTCTATTTTAATTTAGTTATTTGATGTTATTAGATTTGTTAATCATACGTGAAACTTGTCTCCAAACTTATCTTATATAATCACTTTAACATAAAAATTTGCCCACCTCACTAAATATGGTATAAAAATAGATATTTGAAGAAATATGTTATTTTACTAAAATAATAAATAATATAACATTAATAAAAGATAAATAAAATATACCTTTCTAGTACCGGAGATTACCCCGTACCTACATCCAAACTCACAAACTTTACCTTTATAATATTACTCTACGTAATATAATACAACTCACACTTTTTAATACATGACAAACTTCTCCTTTACGGTTCATGAATAATATCTCACCATTGCTCTAACTAGCAGGTATTACCTACCACTTACCCTAAGTGGCTATGAATATGTGCAAAATTAAATTGACTATCAATGTAACATTCGTTTCTTACCTAATATCTTGGATATACAGCAGCCAAACATTTCCCACCCAAAACCTAGTCTAGTCTGCGACAAGGGTTCGGAGCAGACATCGCACCTAAGTAATTTTAAGCCATATTAAGTAAATTCAACTGCTATTCCTACCTAAAGGTAGATAAATTTGGTATCAAGTAATTTCAAAGCGACACTGATGTCCGCAATATTTCAAGGATTTTAATGGTGTTTCGACTTATATATGTACTATAAAAAAATTATTGCTATTTAATCTATTGTTGTAATATTTTACATAACGAACGCTGATAAATCCATGCAGAATATTCAGCGTTCGAAATTTGACTTAAACGAAATTCCAACACTAGCTTCTGGGGTTCTTTTACAGAAAAACAATATTGGTCTTATTGGGCATTTTCCAGCAAAAACGTGTATTTTGAAATGTGTTTTCAAACTGTGTTCCTACGAATTATGGTATTAATTAACCGTAAGAATAATATAGAGCATACATACCAATGATTAAAATAAGGTAGCTTACCCACAGCATAAACTCATGTGACGACAAATATTCATTAATAAAAAAATTATGTTATCATTCTTAACTCATAATTTTATGATAGTCTCATGAATCTAGCCAAAGATATTTTCTTTTGCATTTCGTCTAATTTATTCCAGCGCATCCAAGAAATATTAAGTATAGTTAACGTGATAAACTTAAGACATAATTTTAGTTCCAAATGCATGATAATTTATATGTAGCTATAGTATAAAACGCAACTAAGTAGTAATCTATTCAATAACTACCTATAGCTAGAGTATAATAATCGAATGCACCTATAGGTACATTAATCGCTTTTTCATTAGAAGAGAGGTTAAATACCTACTCATTGCAATTAGTATTGTAACATTAAGAGGTGCCTAGTTTATAGTGATAAGAAAGTTCTTAAACATTTAGTAGCAGCTAGGGCTTGTGAGTAGATATGTAAAACTGTGGAACGAATGTATTTAAAGCACCTTTATGTATCTCTCACGTTCTATTCGTGAATAGTTGGTAATTAAAGCGATTGATTTCATATTTAATTACACTAAATGCATAAAAACAACATTGTGTAACTTTGAGGTTCGTACTAAATGTTAAGTAGATGTTTGTTTTTTCAAAGTTATCTTCTCTACCATAGAATTGTATCATCCAATTATTAATTTCGTTCTTTGTAGTTTGTGAAGTCAGTAACAGTATTTAAAGTAGCTTGTAAGAAAGCCTAGCTTTGTTATCCTTATGTAGTATTCAAAGGTTTAAGACGAGGCGAATAAATAAAATATGTCTCTAGCTAATAACAGTCTACAACACGAGTGATACCTACGTATCACTCGTGTTGTAGACTTCATATTGGGAGGAAGCTGTGCTATCAACACTGGATTTGTTTGATTCGGACGTTTTCGTTTGTAACGAGCTGCGTTTTTCCATTGTCTTCAAAAACTGTCACACATTATAAAAATGAGATTGAAAATGCAATTAAGCCTACCTTCTTCATTAAACTAATATGACTACACACATTTAATATTTATTTTTGTCCTATGTCATATGCGTCATGTCGAAGACGCATCGCTAACTTCCTGCAGTCTATGAAGTCAGGGTCATCATTATGCTTTGATTGTACACAAAGCTCAGACGGATTAAAGGCAAGTAACACAAACTAAATGGACATTAATTTGAAATTCTCGTGAGTTCTTATTTGTCCGGAGTAGAAACCTACATTCCAGTGTTTAGGCATCTAGGCGATAGTGTCAGTTGAAATAAAATAATAAATAACTAACGAAATATTTACTTTACTTTTATTAGAAAGTAAGAATCATAATTCATAGAAATATAAAGTGGGTAAGTAGACGTATAATGATTCTCTCTTCACTCTCAACTTGCCCTTAATGACACAAGTTGAGAGTTACTAATTAAATGCGTTTACCCAGACATTTGGATAATATTAATTTCGCGCCACGTAAATAGCACAAGATAGTATACTCATGTACCTACCTACTTTCTGGCCTACATGGATCGATAATCGCACTGCGTATGCAGTAACTACCTGGCGCGTAGTGTAACAAACGAAGACCATTTATTTTTCCTATATACCTACTGTTAATTATGGAATTGGATTTTGTAAGTAGGTATCCGAATTTTGGTTTAATCCTATCACTACAAACTATAGAAGTCTCCTTTTTGTGTCTGTTTGTTTCAACGTGATAAACTCAAAAACTACTGAACGGATTTTGATTCGGTTTTCAGTCGATCATATTTTCATGTAAGACTTGTAATTGTATGTAATGTACAATATACCCTGGCAATAGTAATGTTTAGATTGGTTTAGATTCGCAATTGGTTCCCGTTCCCGACAGGTGGCGCTGCGATCGTGTTTCAGGATATTTATTTTTTTCTCCCGAGCGAAGCTGTGCCTGGGACCACTAAGTATAAAATATATACACACATATATACATATCATCACGCCAAGTCCCTAACGGGGTAGGCAGAGAGTATAGAGCGCTAGTTCTCTCTAGTATTACATACCTCTTTCGCTTCATCCACATTCATCAGTCTCTTCATTCATACATGCTCGTCGGTTTCGAGTACTCTTGACGTTCCCGTCCTTGAGTCCGATCGATTTGATCCAGGTAGTTGGAACGTGGCCTTCCTCTGTTTGTATATCTGTTTCGTCAATCTTTCTTCACTCATCCTTTGTGTCCAAACCAACGTATCATGCCTTTCTTCATCTTTACAATCACGCCCTCATTCACGCCAGTTGATTTGCGAATCTCTTCATTGCGGATTCGATCTAATATCGTTACTCCGCACATTTTTCGAAGAGATCGCATCTCATCTCAAGTATAAAATATAACATATAAAAAACATCTTCAAGACTAATAGGTAGCTAGGTAGGAATATACATTATTGCGGAGTTTGGGTGTACTGTTTTATTTCTTTGTGCTAAGATTGATAAGCTTTATCTCAAGGTACGTTTGCCGATTACGCCTTACACTTGCCGACATGACATGATTACCGCAGTAGGTACGCATATCACGTGAGATTAATACTTATTATGTCATAGCTTAAAAGTATTGTTGTGTCAGATCGTAGGGGTTCAATGTGACATGGAAATACTGAAAAGCATTCGTATCTAGTCGATGTTAAGATATGATAGCCTCAAAATTTTAAGAAAACATAGATTATAAGTCTGACTTTCATATATATAGGTAGTGCACATAAATAATGATGATTAGTTCTTTTCTACATATAATTTAACACGTCAAAGATAAATTACAGTATACTTTGTACAAATATATTCTTTTGATGCTTGGAATAATATAAAAAAAAAAACATGTAGGCATTTTATAAACCTCGAGTAACAAAACAGAATTAAAATGAGTAATAAAATTAATATACCTACACGACAACTGGAAAACTGTATACTCATTGAAATCAATTTGTAACTGTGTTATGATTAGAGTTATATTAATGTAAACTTCAATACTATCTTAATAATAGTTACAAATAACTAGATTAACTAAAGCGAAAATACAATATTGCACCGTTTATGGTGGCATGATATTAACTTCCATGTTATGTATGTTTAGACGAATCTTGAAGCCAAATGTCCCGGCTTCAAGGCGTCCTCAAGTAAACGAAACAAGGAAAATCTATATCGTCACGCCTTTCCACATGGATCGTTAGGGGCAGGAATGTGTATCGGTAGTACCAACCAATGCTCGCTGGAGATATATTTTTTAAGTACCAACGTGACAAATATCGAGTCCATCGCCGTTTCTCAAGCACGACTATACTTATAAGCTCGTGGTATGACTCATCAATGTACTGAAAAACTAATTGGTACAGTTGGGGTGTTGATCTTGCAATCTTTGTGTTGCATATATGTCTCAATTGATTCTGCCCCAGTTGCTAGTTAAATTAATATATTGAATATTATGTACATATTAAATGCGAAAATACATATTTACACAATACACATTTATAAAATTTCATAAATAATTGGTATTCAGAGCTTGTTACAACTGATACTTTCACTGGTTTCACCATTTTGTGGTCATTAAAATATATGTGAAACAAAAAATATATACAATAAAGTATATCACAATATTTTCTTTGACTAGAAATAAATATGTACCAAACTGGTATAATATAAAAATAAATGAAATATCAGCCATCCATTGGAGGTCCCATATACACCATAGATACTTCAGTGTTGCCATATACTGCAGATACAGTGGGATACAGTTTTATGTTCGGAAGTCCTGGAAAAAATGTACAATTAAATTATCCAATACTTTGGGCAGTGCTTGCACTGCCCAAATCTATTTGTACCATTCATTGGACACTGGCAGTTCTTGTTTAAATGATAAGCTTGTTACATAATTTACTACTAATTTAAGTAAAGAAAATTATGTAATTTTCTGACCTTCATTTTCATTGATGTATCAAATGGAATGCTCAAATACATTCAACATTTTGATATTAATCATCAAAGTTACATTTTGTTATATGTTTAAGTTATATTATAAATGCTCTGAAAAATACTCACCTTTGAATGCCACACCTAAAAACTCATAATTTCTCTCAAATGACAAGGTATTATTTTCACAGTCTAATATCACCCTTATGCGTTCTCCTACCTGAAATAGAGGTTCGATTTAAATATGTCTCTTTTATGTAGTAGGTATAGTGCATACTACAAGATGCAAAAACCTTTTGTGCATTGAAGAGTATTCTAAAATGCACAGGATTTAAGGCAATCTTTGAAAAGTGTAACTAATATTCTATAATCACTGTTCATATTCTATGAAATAATGAATATATTTAAAAATTTATGTTAATGTAAATAAGGGGAACTTGCATTTTGAGTTAACTGCTTGCATGAGTAGGATTATTCAAATGAACTTCTTACCTGATATTTGGGACAATTATTTAGTAGAGGGTAATGTCCTTGAGTATCACCATTGTGCAACAGGTTATTATCTACTAAATTCCAGCCCCAGCTCTGTTCATCTGAACCTAAGAGGCCAACATATCCCTGGCACTGCAGAGGAGCTTGCTTGGTAGATATACCAACCACTGCCACAGTACCCAGTGGTCCTTCCCAAATTACTTCCCATGAATGGCGTCCTTGGTAAAAACCAATTTTGGCTCTGCATGCATCAGTACTTTGTGCTACTGGGTTCCTATAAATATTCTCAATTAATATACATACTTGTGTATTTACACCACAATAATTTTTAAATAACATCCTACCTATGTAAAGTAAATCCATTGGGTTTTACATATATATTTCTGGAACAATCGTGAGGGTTCCAAGCATGAAGAAAGGCACGCAATTTTGACTTGTATGTGGGAAGAGTCGATAGTAGATCCGACTTCAGAACTTCTTCAGTCAATCTTTTAAAACAATGGAGTCTCCATACATCGCTATTCTCATCACTGATTACCCTGTACCAACTTTTGCTTACCAAGGAACAATTCTTGACGTCCTTTAGACTAAGATATGAGAATATATTTTCTAGTACATGTTCTGGGACAATTTCTGCAATAGCATAACCTCTCATATAAAATGCACGCAACCTCTTATGATGCATGATTGAGTAAAAGAAAAGCAAATTTTTCACATTCACAAACTACATAACATTAAAAACCAGAAAACACGGCCGAAACAGATGTTTTTATCTAATGATTTGCGTTGCGTCAGTTATTAATACACCGTCGAATTTTAGTACAGATGACTAATTTATCGAAACTGACACTATTGACAACGGAATTTGTCTGACTGAAAGCTGTATCCGAGTCCGACTATCCGATCAGTTATTATATTAGTTGATACTCAGATATTGTATCAGATTATATTAGTCGAATATATATTTGAAGGTAATTTCTTTGTGGACATTATATTAAGATATTTGGTGGCACATATTTGATTGGGGGATTAGGATTGGTTTACTGCTTAGTCACATTTTTGACAGCATAGGATTGCTCTCAAAATACGGAAATCGCTAGCTTTCCGTAGTTTGAAAGCAATCCTAAGCAGTAGAAGAAGCTAATAATATAAAATGTTTCATTCAACTTAAAGGACAGTGAGCACTTATTGAACTTATTCTGTGATTTTCTTAAAAACTAACAGGTAACAATTATCTTCTGCAAAGTTTGTGCTTTAGTTTATTAACCCCATATAATACAATTCCCAAAAGTTCTCAGAAAAAGTTGAAACTAAAATATAATTTGGTAATCTGTGGGCTGTGTTGTGTGTGGGTCAGACAGAAATCATAATGACATCAGAACTGCAAACAAATCAATAAATCAAACAATTCATAAAGATTAAATTTACGATACTACTTGAATGCAACTGCAATAGAAGAAGTACCTTACCGATCTACAGCTTTAGGTTACCTGCGCTTCCTGCACTCCAGGAAGCCGTTTTATTGCAGTCCAGTCATGCCTGCGATTGATAGTGTGCTCAATGATGAAGACTATATTATATCAAAAGCTAAAGATGCTCAAAAGCATAATATACATTCTGCCAAGGCGTGGATGCTCACTGCGAAAACATTATTTCCGACTAATTTTAAGATCCAATTTGAAGCTTATTTGATGGAAAAGCAATCTGGCCATATCCAAGAAGCTGCTGAATGTTTCAGTTCATTAATAATGTCCAGACAAAACCTTCCTGCCCTACTACCTGAAATATCAGCTATAGCAAATGCTCTTCGATCAAGCGAAGGAAGTTTTTTGAGCCAAATGTTTGATAATATATCTCCTGATATACAACTGACTATTTTAAAAACAAGTGTGGAGAATAGTGATGATACAATGGAGCATTGCAAATTGCTTGTTTTATTACTGAAGAAGTTTCCACAGTTGGGTGTTGATAGCTTGGTCAAGACCTTAATTAATGCAGAAAAATTTTTCTATGACAACCGTTATGCAAGATTACTAGTTGTAGAAACATTGCCTCTTTTAAGTTCATTAGAATCACCAAGGTTACTTCAGAGATTACTAGTGAAGGCCATTGATTTTTATAATTCATATATTTATGCTGAAACTGAACATGACATAACTGATCCTTGGCAGAGACTATATGGTGTATTAGATTTACTGGGCAGACAATTGGGATGGGATCCATTCCTTGTTAATTATAGCAACAGTCTCAATAAAGAGGCTTATTTCCAAAAACTGATGACATTGCGAAGCTTTGAAGATTGTCGTCAACTCTTGTATTGTGGAACCACATTTTTCTTAAGGTCACTCTATGAACAGAGATCTCTTAAAGGAAACCACATACTAGTTGAAAGTTTATCTGATCCAGATGTACCTGTATCAAAAAGGCGAAAAGGTGATATTGAAGTTACAGGTATATCAGCACATCAGTTTCAAGCTGCAGCTAACTGCTGGGAGCTACTGCATAGTAATGAAGTTATATCCAGAGAGTTCACAAAATTAAAGACTCAAGTGCAAGCCAAACCATGGGCCGAAGGTTTTGCAGATGAACTGGCTCTTTATAGAGGGCAATATGATGAAGCCACACCACCATCCACAGTAAACACATTGGCTGCCAACATTGTCAGAACATCTATAAATTATTTTCAAAAGAAATATCAAGCCTGCATTGAGAGTATTTTAGCAGCCCTCCCACAATTGCCCAATGCTGAAGGTGTGTTGGAAGCAGAATTAATTGTGGGTGGCAAGCATAGACATTTACATTTTCTGCCTGTTACAAAAGTAGCCATTGTACATTATTTTTGCACAATACTGATCAAAATATTAGTGAATACCGGCAACAACTCTGACCTTACTTATGGTCATATGCTTGTACTGATGCAGCTTGGGTGGCCTCAAGAGGAGTCCATATTCATACACATATTAGATGTAATAAGACAAAAAGGGGTTTTTCACTATCACCTTTTCTCTGCCTACATAATACATATAGATATTTTAGAAGAACTCACATTCATTTGGAATGAGCAAGGTAATAATATTGTACTGGACATTTTACCAAGTTCCCAACAGCACTTGGGACAGAGAAGAATTGGAACCCGTGGCGCTGATAAAGGAGTCAAGGAGGACTTCAAGCAAGCCATGAAAGCTCAGGTTGCAAGGTGTAATGAGTCAATTCTTAATTTAATAATCCAGTTTATTACATCAGAAAGATCTTATTTACTACAGATATTATAAAATCAATGTATCAATAAAGTAAGTTCAGTTGTGTGTTTTTTTTAACTTATAATTGTTTTGTTCAAAATACATTAATAATTTGTATGTTTTGGTTTGAACTATTAAAAAACCCCTTCTTAAACAGTTATATGCTACATTACGGGTATTGGACCTCCATGCAAATTCTGTCAAAGGTTGTGCCTCGGAAACAAGGAGACAAGTGAACCCCATCATGGCAATATCAATATGCTGCCTATGGACAGAATTAATAGAGTATTAAAAGTATATTTTTGGCACCTATGAGCTCCCTTCATATGTGCCGACGGCTAGTAACAGATTACGTCGTGTGAAATGCAAACCCTTTATTGGTGAATTTTTTGTTGCAAATGAGCGTAATAATAGTTTATCTTCTTTTTGCACTGTATTACTAGAGGCAGCCTCTTCAGTCGTCGTTTCGTCTGATATAGCGTTAAAGTCCCATAATTTTATAGTGCAGTCCAAAGATCCTGGAACATATTTACTAATAAGTATAAGTATTAATGATGATGGCATTTACGAATAGGCCAAGTCTAACGGATATAAATAATAATATTATAATAGTCCTAATTTAATAATAAAAAAATATACTAGTTAGAGTGGCCGAATATATATAATATGGAACAAAATGATTATAAATATATAAATCACCTGATGACAAAATTGTTCCATCACGGCTAAACGCCAGTGCGTGTATGGGTCCAGTGTGTGCTGGCGGTAGCAGGGCAGTAGGTGCGCCCGTCGAAATGTCCCATACATAAAGCTCGCCATTGCCACCGGATGCCAGCCACCTCCCACATATGGAGAATGCGAGCGTGAAAATCGCGGACTGCAACAGTAGTAAGGAATTTCGTCAGCGACTCAAGTATGTTTAAGGTGCCGCATTGGTTAAGGCTATTGTCCCTTAGTAGCAATCATTAATTTGACTAATTCAGTCACTGTTCTATCACTGTTCTATGGTTAGTCCAGTTTTAATGAGTTGATGATCTGATGATACTGCATGTATTTGTTGCAGACTAATATTTAGCATAACTCATTATTTTACAATCAAATCTATATATATATATAGGAGAGCTCATTTGTGAACTCACTCATCACGAAATCTCAGGAACTATAAGGCCGCTTAACTTGAAATTTGGTAGGAGTATTCCTTACGGCGGTGTAGAGGTCAGCTAAGAACGGATTTTATGAAACTACTTTTTTTTACTTTTTCACCCAGGCGAAGCTGGGCGGGACAGCTAGTAATATGTATTCGAAACCGGTCATGATAATGTATATAAATTATGTTAATGTACCTTATGTCCTGTCATAATGCGCACTTGTGCTCCTGATAAGCAATCCCATACTCTGACTGTTCTGTCACTGGAACCACTTGCAATATAGTTTGAATTAGGATGAAATTGGACACACTGTAACAATAAATTTATTGTCAACGTGTAAGTACTGTTTATGAAGTACTTACAGTTATTGAAGTTAAATGTCATAATCGGTAAATAGTTACATCAACATCCGAGAGATGTCCAGCGAAGATCCTTAACGGCAAATGGTGGTCGGTGGCCCAGAGACGCGCCGTGCGATCGTGTCCGCCGGACGCGAAGTAGTGTCCGTGCGGCGACCAGCGCACCGACCACACAGGCCACACGAGCCCGCGGTACACCACCAGACACGTCCAGCATTGCAAGGACCACAGCCTCACTACATGCCACATAATAAGTCATATTAATGATAACTTTATACTTTACACACAGCTGTCATCAATTTTCCAAAATTGTACTACAACATAGATAACTTTGAACTAAAAAAATATTTTCGTACTTATTTTGCATAAGGATTCAACCTATTAGCAAAATATTTAAAATTAAATAATCTTTTATTCAATATACCTAAAGGGACACAGACAACACTTTTTAACGTCATGTACATACTAAGTATAAAACTAGTTACCACCGTTTACAAGAAAAAAACCTGCCAAAAGAAAAAAGTTTAATGTATTTGATCATATAAGATGGTGCCATCCACGAAAACGCGCACAATTTCGAGTCCAGTAGTCGTGGGATGCGGGGAGTACTTATGACCCAACTCTATTAAGTGTACTGTGCGTGTGCACTCATAGGTAATCAGTGTCTACCGATAATACTCAAACATTATTATAAACTATGAGGAAGAATAAAAATATAGGGCGCGTCATCGTGGATGGCACTATCTATAAGTATAAAATAAAAAATATCAGTAGAATACAATTTGGTTCTAGCTGCTAACATACCCGTTGTATCTTCGGAGCATGACAGCAACAATGTTTTAAAGGGATCAAACGCCACTTTAAAGACTGGTCCTGAATGACCATACAAGGTGCGGCAAGTGTCTCGATCTCTCTCTTCCATCATTCTGACCAATACGTCTCCTGAAAATTATAAGCACCAAACCCTAGTCCTATAAACATTTCTTTTTGAAGGTGAATAGATAGATTACAATGCAACTACTCACCAGCTTCTCTATCAATATCTTGCAATTTCTCAACTGATTTCATGCCTCGTAGCTTCACAGGGGTAAGTGTCCATACCTGGGGAGATTGGTAACTTGTTTTAATAACAAGCCAGGCATAAACTTAAGTATAATATCTACATACATACATATCATCACGCCAAGTCCCTAGCGGGGTAGGCAGAGAGTATAGAGCGCCAGTTCTCTCTAGACTTACATACCTCTTTCGCTTCGTCCACGTTCATCAGTCTCTTCATACATGCTCGTCGGTTTCGAGTACTCTTAACGTTCCCGTCCTTGAGAGTCCGATCGATTTGATCCAGGTAGTTGGAACGTGGCCTTCCTCTGCCTCTTCTTGCACACACTTTTGCTTTGTATATCTGTTTCGTCAATCTTTCTTCGCTCATCCTTTCTATGTGTCCAAACCAACGTAACATGCCTTTCTTCATCTTTACAATCACGCCCTCATTCACGCCAGTTGATTTGCGAATCTCTTCATTGCGGACTCGATCTAAAATCGTTACTCCGCACATTTTTCGAAGCGATCGCATCTCAACTGCATTCAAGCTATTTTCATACTTCCTCTGACATACCCAGGATTCGCTGCCATACAACAAGGTAGGTACCAATATCGCGTTGTGGACAGCAACTCGAGCATTCTTGCTCAGACTTTTACTGCCCATCAACGCCGACATGGCTCCATTCACCTTATTTCCGGCAGTTATCCTTCTTTCAATATCTTTTTCATACTTTCCATCTCGTGTGAACATGCTTCCAAGATATACAAATTCATTCACTTGCTCTAGAATTTGCCCATTTACCGATATAGCACACTCGGTCACTTGTTCATCTCTTTCGAATACCAGAACCTTAGTCTTGCCAGCGTTTAGGCGCAGCCCCTTCTTTTCACATTCCTCTTTCATTATGGTAACTAGTGACTGCAGTTCGCCCTCAGATGACGCCAGTAAGACCGCGTCATCCGCGTATAATAGGCAGTTGACCACTAAGTTTCCCATTTTCACTCCACATCCGTGCGTTCTTAGTGCTCTCAGACAGTTATCTAGATATATAATGAACAGCCAGGCAGACATGATACACCCTTGTTTGACCCCCGACTTCACATCAAACCAGGGTGACATCTCACCGTTAACCCTAACGCACGCCTCGCTATCACTATAGAGTGATTTCACGGCATGCAGTAGGGAACTGCTCACTCCATATCCAGGCAACACGTCCCAGAGTTCCTTTCGTACGACTCTATCAAATGCCTTCTCCAAGTCGACGAAAGCGCAGAAAACCCTTTGGTTAATATCCAAAAACTTTTCCGCGATTCCGCGAAGCGAGAAGGTTTGATCCATATCTAATGTCTCGAAACTATCACGTTATCTATGTTTCTCGCGATGCTCTTTATAATTTTATAAATATAGATTTTTCCTCACGCCTTCCCACAAGGGTCCCCGAAGGGGTAGGCAGAGGTGTATAGGTAATACCCACACACCCACTTTCCGCCAGAGGTATATTAGGTATATATTTTTCAACCTGTATACTAAAAATTGTGTACACACCTTTATAGTTGAGTTGTTGAAACCAACAGCTAGCAGTGTGGAATCATCACATATGTCAGTAGATATGGCAGTGTGACCACTGTTAAGGAGTGTATAGAAGCACACCGATGGCAGACAGTCTGGTCCCAGCGGTACACGTTTTGATGCTTCCCTTAGAGCTTTTCCTTTCTCTTGTTTGTCAGTTTCTTTTCTGTAAACATATTTATAAAGTATAACGGTCCGTCCTGGCTTCGCATAAGAGGACATAAGATTTTTTTTATAAAAGAAAATATAGCCTATTTGAGTGAGCAGAGTGAATGTAGCTTTCCAATGATAAAAGATTTTTTCAAATTGGTCCAGTACTTTCAGAGCCTATTCAATACAAACATACTTACATACAAACAATCAAATCTTTCCTTGTTATAATATTAGTATAGATAGAATAGATGTGCCACGAGGCTTGACCCATCTGTGTAAGCATGATGTTAAATAATCTACTTCACTCAATGTCTTTTCAGGTAGTAAGGTTTCTATCAAGAATGTATGGAAAATATTCCGTATATTACCGAATTTACAACCCTTGTAGTTTAAACAGATATAGATATACAGAACTTACAACTCAGGTAATGGGATTCGATCATTTGGGGGAGCATTAGGGTCCGACTTTGGTTTTTTCATAAATATGTTATCCTTTTTCGCTTTCTTCTTTTTAGGTTTGTCTGGAGTCTCTTCAGTATCTTCTTCATCTTCAACCGGAGCTGGGAGCACATGTATATCCGGCTCTTTCAGTAAACCATAGTACACCTTAGTGCGATTTTCTACGAACACAGAAAAATGTGCTTAAGTTTAGCTGAACAATATTTTGGAAGTTGTTTAGACTATAACTATACTTATCAACTCAGATTGGAATAATATGGTACTAAATAATTGAGATCGTAAAATTAAGTGTGCCATATGTAGAGTGGAGACAAATCCTTTCCAGGCACAGCATACAGATATTAAAGTTTACACTATTTCAAACACTTAATAAGATCACGTATTATGCCAATACAGGCATAACATGAAATTGCCATTGATCTATTTCATTTACTGTTTGTTTTAATTTGGATTACTCATCTGGTATAGAATAAATCTATGGATAAACATAATTACCATTTCTTGTAGCTTCTCCAAGCATGCCACCAGCTGTAGAGCGGACTTGAGCCTGGGTTCTGCCCGGGCCATCATGCACATCTATTTGTATGTGATTGTTTATTATATTTATAATAACTGTAGAACTCTTTTGTTCATGTAAGTATCTTTTGAGCTGAGCTGAGGCATCTCTAGACAGTTGCACTACAAATTTGTTTGTACTGAAATGACAAAAAACGAAACAAAAACAACACATTTTCAGACAATCTTGAGATTGTAATATAACAATGGACTTGTATTCCTGTTCTCAACATACCTGTATATTTCGGCCAACTCATTGCTTTTGATTTGGTCTTTATTTTTAACAATTGACAAGCGTTTCAGGTCCTCCTGATAGAAGTCCTCTTGCTCAGGTCCAAACTTCTCTAAGAAGTTTGTAGCATGCTCAATATGGTCATACAGTACCAGCAGTAAATACATATGGACCAATACAGGGTATAATAGTGTGGAGAGTTCATGCTGAAAAGATCATAAATATGTCAAGATAATAACTTTTATAATATTCTATTCGACAGGATAAAAAAAACTTCGGCTTCACCTTATATATGTCCAAGGAGTTTTCGACAAACTTTTTCAAATTGTCGTAAGCAAATTCGTAGCTGTAAGGATCACTTTCAGTATGATGAGCGCTTAGAATACTAGCTAATTCTACTTCGGGCAAATCTATGTTCTCATACTCTGCATCTCCAAGGCTAGCTTCTTTTCTAAGGATTTCCTCAGTGCCCTGGAAACATTGACTTCAAATATCAGCCATATAATTATGAAATACTGGTGGTAAGTGATTAAAAGTACGAAGTATTTCACATACTTTAAGGTTATATTTCCGTAGCAGCTGTAAAACAGCTAGAAGTGGTGTAGATTTTTCGCCCATCGCACAAATATCGAGATACCTATGTTTAAAATTGAGATTTGCCTAACTAGTCACAATGATGGGATGGAAGATACAAACATTATAATTGTATAAAGAGTATCAATGATCAGCAAAGATAGTTTCTTTTCTTCAATTCAAGAGTACTGGACCCATCAGTGCCATGCAATGATCTAATTATGATATTCAACTTATAAGGTTTAATATTATAATTGATATTAATATTTATAATGCAGAGAAAACGATCTTGCTTCCTGTCAGTCAGTGTCACTGACGCAGTCAGAGTCACTCAATATTAACAGTAGTCTATGGACCCACAGTATATATTGTAATCTTTGACAACATCTATAATTCTGTTTCTGTGCGCGCGTATTATGGAGGGTAGAAGTAAGGCTTTCTTGTATGGGGGATTAGTCGAAAAACTTGAAAAAGTGTCCACTTATAAATACCAAATTATTGTTCGAACACAACGAAATAGCGCTAGTGTAGCAAGTGGAAATGGTATATCTTTGGCATAAATTGGGTGGGTGGATACCCACACACCCAATTTATAAAATAGTATTTCCATTTGCTATTTACAAATAATTGGGGTCCTTAAGTAAAACACAGTATAATTTTATTCCATACTCATGTTTGTCTATAACATAATAGTTTTAAAAAGATCTTTGAAGTCATCATACTATTTGTACTTGGTGGTAATAGGGCAAAGCTTTTGAGTTGTTTTTTACCTTCTCCCCAAAGCTAAAATTACATGAGAGCTGAAGTTACACTAATTTGCTTTAAGCGCTAACTCTTTGCCGTGTTAGGTTTTTGTAGTGGACCTTATAGGACCTTATTAACTAACTAACTAGCTAACTATCATAGAATAAATAAATAAATATATTCTATTCCTACCTAGAGAGCTTATAGGTACCTAAATATCATGACGCCGAGTCCCTTATGGGATAAGCAAAAAGAGTAGAGCGCCAGATCCCGTCCCATTTAGACTTAATAAGAATAGGATATACATAAATAAAATTTCACATTCACATTTGTTACAAATACTTTAATTGCATTGCTATTTCAACTTTTCGTGTCAAAATAAAGGGAAAATAATATTTTTTGGAAATGTAAAATCTAAAAGCACTTTTAATTAAACTATTCTATAATTTTTTTCTACTGCTATGTTTATCCGACAAAACTAATACTGTGTAGATTTTAATATAAATATATTCCATATATAGGTACCTAAATAAATAAACGTATTTATCGTTACAGAAACAGGTACCTATCGTCAGTTAAATTATCAATATTTGAAGCATAAATTATAATACGTCTACTCATATTCATTTATTAAGCTTATTTTACAAGATATGTTTCGCAGGTATATAAAACAATCTTAGCAAATACAACGAAATCTTATATAAAAATTTCTCCTCGAGGAATAATAAACACATCTTAAGATAGTAATGTAAGATTATCCGTTATTCTTAATCAACATTGTAGTAAGTGTACTCTTAATTACTCGAACCGTCGTCAGTCTTAAGATCCGTCTATTATTACCAGTACGCAACAACAAATATAATCTATTATAAATCTAATATTGCATTAGGATGTGTATACATCATGTATATGTATACACATGTGTATACACAATATATTGTATAATAAAACATCGACTGTACCAGCCATCTATATAAATATTCTTCATTATGTATATAATATACGTTTACCCACCATTCTTAATCAATTAAGTAAATAATTTGCAGGATGTTAGTAAGTGCGGGTGCAATAGCGGGTCATTGGCTATGAATTCTAGCCCAACTCACCCTCTCGCCTTATCCTTTTTATTCTTATAGACGTTTTTTTGCCGATGATTAATCTTTTAGTTTCCATAGCTTTTTGATTTTTTTTAAATTAATTACCCTTAACCGCTTGGCACACACTCTTCCTAACAGCCTGTATTCTTGCAGCAATTTTTCATAAAGTATACATAATATGCCTATACTTATTGCTTATGGAGATGTAATTAGATTATATCTGGTAGTTTGATAGAGTTTGCCAATGATGTATTATATATAAACTTAAAACCTCATTGGAGTTTGAAACGAACTTTCAATATTTTGGGAAATGTTGGTAATATAAATCAGTTAACGTAATAACACAAATGAATAGGTATCTACAACTGATACAGTCAATATTTTTCGGGAAATTTTGTTTATTTTAAATTTATTAATAGGTAGGTATAATATTAACTCGGCTAGGGATCACTATGATTGGTCGTCATTTATCTATAATTATTAAAATTGTATTTATAACACTTATTCATTGATTCAAAATAAGTTAGTACTACACAATATATTTTTATTCAAAAAGTAATTAATACTTTATAATAACAAATGACTACCTATTTTTTATGATTTTCTACTCATATGCTATCAATAAAGAATCCTACAAGTCGATATTATGTGATAAAAATATTATTGAAAAAGGAATGTCTACAATAATACACCTAAACGCGTATCCAACCTACTCAATCGATAAATTGTTTTCAACATTATATTTTGAAATAATTTATAGGTACAGGGTAATCGACCAACCAATAATATTTATAACTAACGATTCACACAATCAGTCAATAATTAGTACATACATTCTAGACAATGGGGGGCACATAAGGAATACATATGTATACTGCTTAAACTTAACCATATAGATTATGAAAAAGTTACAACATTGGTAAATGTATGTGTTGATGCACAATATACATAGCAAATGATAAAACACCTCCCCATTGATGATAAGTTTCCCATAATAAAGCTAGCCCAATAATAAACACTAATAAACTCTAATAAACAAGAAACCTGTCATTGTAGGGAAATATTCAGGACCTTAATCTTTACATTTATGAATCAAGTCTTCATTGTATATGCTACTATATTAAAGCTTGGAATTACTATCTTTGGCAGCCGCAACTATACAAAGTTCAAAATTGTAGAACAACCTGTTCTACAATCTAACCTACCAAGGTTAGGTATAATTTGTTCAAGCGTATCGACTGTGTAGGCAAGTTTACCAGTTCAATACTTCAGTTCAGTTCAATACGTTCAATTTTACAGGAAGGTAATCTTATAAAGTCACCTACAGATATATATCCATATCATGACAGCCAGTCCCTATCGGGGTAGGCAGAGTAGAGCGCCTGTTCTCTCTAGACCTAAATACCTTTTTCGCTTCGTCCATATTCATCAGTCTTTTCTTACAGGCTCGCCTGATCTTGATCATCAGCTGTTATCGCATATTTCGCTGCTTTTCCACATTTCAGACTTCTAATCGCTCATCTCTCCCATACTTATTTTATCTTCTATTGGATTCTATTGGAGGCAGATCTGTGAGTAGATCGGCGGCTTCAAATTATATACATATTTGTAATTCTCCCAAACCATCCGAAATTAAATATATAATATAATATAATATATCCTCACGCCTTCCCACAAGGGTCATACCAGGTAGGCAGAGGTGTATAGGTAATACCCACACACCCACTTTCCGCCAGAGGTATATTAGGTGTAGGTATATATTAAATATATAATATAATATAATATATCCTCACGCCTTCCCACAAGGGTCATACCAGGTAGGCAGAGGTGTATAGGTAATACCCACACACCCACTTTCCGCCAGAGGTATATTAGGTGCCAACGTGACAGATGGCGAGTCCATCGCCGTTACTCAAGCACGACTATACATACGCCTTTGAATTTCTTCTCAGACGTATGCAGGTTTTCTCTCGATGTTTTCCTTCATCGTAAAGCTCGGTGTGTGACTAATCACTGTACTTAAGTTCCGAAAAACTCATTGGTACAGTCGGGATTCGAAATTGCGACCTTTGCGTCGCAGGCAACTGCTCGAACCACTCGGCCACCACGGTTCTATTATTAAATAATTATAATTAAATATATATCAGCAAAAAAGTTACAACTGGACAGAAAAGTTGCAACAGTCTGGGCCACTATATCAAAATGAAAATATGATCTACTAGGTTTTTATAATAGGAAATCTAGTGGATTTTAAGCGCATAATACTATATTTCTTGCATTGACCCAATCTGCAAGGTTCCGTTTTTTCGCTGCCATTCAATTGATCGCTGCCAATGAATTGATAATGATATTGCAGTTTATATTGCAGATGAGGTTAAGTACGGACAATACACACTAATTCTGACTTTATGCGCCAATTGCCCAATAATATAACACAAACAGTTTACAATACGCCTGTTCCCATGAGATAATGTTAAAAGGAAGAGATTTAGAGGTCTTGACTAGAACAATTGTGACTGTCAAATGTTCGTGGGGGTACTTCTTCGTAGGGCACAACCCGTGCGGCGGCCAGTTCCCGAGACACCCGCTCTGCAGCCCCCATGACCCGCAGTAGGTTGAGCCCGGCCAGCTTTCGGAGCTCTTCTATGCTCCAACCGTCCTCCATTAACTCCGCGAATAGAAGCGGGTACGACGATACATCTTCCAGCCCTTGAGGAGTGCTGTAAATTAGACAATAAGCTTACTCATTTTCATTTCCTTAATAACACGAGGCTTAATAAAACTAAAGTAGCTGCTTAATGCGTAAGATAAAAACAAAGGAGCATTCTTAACCTTCACCCTTCGGGTAAGACATGAATACTGGACTATAGCGATGAGTGAATAAATTAATTAAAACTTTACAATAAAATAATTATGAATATGAAATATATTATATTATATTCATTCTGAATTACAATTTGAATTTAGGGTTCAATTTCACTTAGGATATCTACCTACAGGCCCAGATTCCTCACTTACGCCTCAAAACGCTGAACCAACATTTAAGGTCTTGGCCTATAAAAATAGGACCTACCTACTATTAGCATTAATACTTCAATTCGGTTATCTTATTATGAAGCCATGTTGCGCGTGTGGTTGTATGTAGGTAGGTGGTATGCGTGCTTAATTGCTGTGCATGTTATGTCCACAAATGTGTTTGATTACCCAACATTTCATCCGCGGAAACGTTAATATTAACATCAGCAGGTACAGTTGCAGGCAATTAAATGGAATCAACGTACGTATATACTTTAGGGTTTTTACCACATTCATATTGCACAAATATTTACACTGAATAGAACTTACCATTTATAGAAACTTTAGAAGTGTTCAGCATCTATGTCTATATTGAGTTTTGTATTTAAGTCGGTATAGTAGGTATATAGGAACTTGATATTGTGTAATGGATAAGACAAGAATAAAGTAAGCTGCAATAATATCTGACATAATTTCGATTACATAAAAATTACACAAAATATTAAGATAGAATAAATAAGAAAATGTCGGACAGTATTAATTGTTAGCGAGCCAAGAATGTAAAGAGAAAAATTGCTTTTAGTGATTTCGTAAAATTTCATGTTAGAGTGTTAATTCGCTAGCGACTTGACCTCATACCTCATACTTAGGTTATCATTATAACAAGACAAATAATATAATATCATTGGTTCCAGAAGTCGGGCTACACTTGACTACTAATTACTTGTACGTTATGTGCTTTATTTCGCACATTACGGTGAACTATCTGCGGAATGTTTAACAAAGCGATAATGGATGGCTGTAATGGGCGGCCAGCAGCTACTTGGCCGCCCTCACGCACGTAATATAATGTCCGAGTAGAGTCATGAACACTCACTAATTAATCCCGTCATACCCGGCGCCCAGGCCCACGCTGTCCACGCCGGCTACATCCCGTATATGATTTATGTGCGCTGAAAAAACATATTCATTACTTTCATAAAATGTATGTGACACAAACGCTAACACGTGAACGTATTATTGGTGCTCTTCATATATTTGACGTCTTTAGACATAGACAAGCATATTAATTAAGCACATACGAATAAGTATTATACTTCATTGCAGACAAATGTAACAGGCATGTAATATTAAGGAACATCTGTTCTACTCCGAAACCAGCCACGCGGTGGCAGTTAAATTGTTTTATAGCGTTACTTATTTGCCTGTTTAATTTTCAAAGGAAATTGAATACAAGAATAAAGCTTTATAGGTAATTGTGCTTAACGAATAATATAATTAACTGTTTTTTGTATAACTACTACAAAGTTGGCAAACAAGCATATGGTTTGCTTGATACTAAGCGCTTACCGTAGCTTGCTTAGCCGTGGCTTAAGCAAACCTTATCACTCGCACGTTGCTGACCATAATATATTGAGAGAAGATGCTATGCTAGCAGTTCACCGCAGTAACACAACACTATCCAAAAGCAGTGTTACCTATTAGGCTGCGATGTTCAGTAAAGTGGAGGTAGGTACTGCTCTAGTCAGGTACCTCGGTTTCTGAATGAAAAGCTATTTATGCCCGCCCTTCTTTATCATCGTAATCCAGTCGTTGCTCTAGGAATGACGAAACCACTCAGGATTTTGACTTGGTAACGATCTAAACATATATTGAAATTCAATTTTCGATTTCAAATCGTATTCGAATTCCGAAACTAACGTGTTCAAACATACAAACAAACAATGGAGCTCTTTATAATATTATACTAGTATATAAGTAGGAGTCGTAATCTTCAAAATGAATTGCTTCATTTATACATTACATTAAAGTATTTCAGAACGAAACGAAAAGCTTTCATCTCACCGTTGATAAACTTTTGTTAGATAGTATAAACATATATATTTATTTAAGTATACAGTATTAGGAGAATGACAGTTTGAATCTTTAACAAAATTAGTTACGTGTTAAATAAACCTCGTGAATAAATATTTTATGGAAATAGCATTTGAAACGATTTCCAAGAGTCGTTTTCTCGCTGCGAAGTACAGCAATGAGAAGCTATGTAGCCGATGCTGATTACAATTTTATGGACCTATCAAACGAATACTCACTTGATAGGAGACGGGAAAGTGTCCCCGAAATTCATGTACAAACTGTTAACGCAAATGTTATTTGCGACATTTGACTATTTTAAGCGACTATTTAGAGGAAATTTGTCACTAAATAAATTTTTGGACATTCAGGTAGATTAACTATTAATATAGTCTTAATTAGCAACCCCAAGAAAAGGGAAGGTAAGAGAACAAGTTTTTGATGTGAAACATCTATAGCCGCACGTTAAACCGATTTCTGGCGTGGCGACGCATGCCGTGGCGACGCGTCGCCATACTTCAGTTACCATCGACCAATTGTCACAGTAATACCGTCCTCAGAGGAAACGTCGAATATAACTATTACCGAAGTCGACGACGTTACGAATTAAGTAGTTACGATTTGAAATAAATTCGTAATTTTTTGTATTTAATGAAAATAAATGTTTATTCAATAAATAGTCATCGTTATCTAGAAAAAAAAACATAATATTTTATTTTATCATTATGACATATTTAGTTCCTATCACTTCTCTGCATATTAATTTTACAAAATAATGTCGATGTTTCACATAATATGCCAGGCGTCCCGTGACGGCTCACATTTTTTTTTATACCGCCATATTTCACACACTATTTATTCAAAATATTTGCAATCGGATTACCCTGTCAATTATGTAATTGTTTTTTAAAAGAAGTCATGATTATTTTAGTGGTACGGAGCAACCGTAATAAAGGTTATTGGTTCCTTCTATCTAATTTCCGTTTTAAAAATCAACCAAACACACTCCTCCAATTTGAAATGACTTTTATTTGGATGTATATCCCAACAACATTTTTTGAGCATCCAAGTTGAGATTGCTAGTGAAGAGTGCATATATTTTGGTCGTATAGTACAACTAATAATATATTTAGCACAGTGTAAATTGGCTTTGCAAATATTAACAATTATTTTATTGACAAAAATGACGATCTTTTCCACGACGAGGTAGCTAGCCTGTTCTGAACTTACTTTTTGAAGAACCCACACTCGAAACGGCTTTTTGTGTGCGAAATGTTTCTATGTAAAATAAAATAAAAGTATTTAAAATTTCCCTTTTTTGAATACAAATTACTCTGGATTGAAGTTTATCCGAGCAAAATCGTAAGTTTTGGTGGCAAAGTTTTGTCTAAGTACTGCTGTTTTTATTTCGCTTAAGTAAAAATATAAAATCTTATGTTATTCTCAATCTTCTCTAAACTATGATAAGGTATGTATATAGCAGTCAATCTTACCTATGGCATCTTGAACAGTGGCAGTGTCTTTGCAGGTTAGGAAGGACGTGTAGAAGTTGACCATGATGAGGCCCTTGTTGGCGGCGAGTAGGCGCAGCACCGTATCGGGTACGTTGCGCGTCACATTACACAGCGCACGCGCCGATGAATGTGAGAAAAGCACAGGCGCGCGCGACACGGCCAGAGCGTCGCGCATCGTGCGCTCCGACACGTGCGACAAATCCACCAGCATCCCAAGGCGGTTCATCTCCTTCACCACCACCTGACACAATATACATACTATATTGCCATTTCGCAATGTTATTCTTACATATATTCAATATTTTGATCAAGATTTTGTAAAACATACTTCTCCGTTATTGTACAGTGGGCGGACTAAACTTGTAGATTGATATCAAATAATATAAATTTATTTTATAATTGCATCCGGCGTAATTTTCACCCAAATCGAAAGACCCAAGCATTGCGCAACGCTTATTTGTACATGATATGAAAGTAAATAATATTATATTTTTTTAATGAAAACTGCATTATACAAGTGAAGGAAGACCCTGCACTTTTTAATAGTAGTTCCTAGATCCTCATGGAGAACATATTCTACGCTTAGCATTTTCTGGTATATTTTTTTGTATAAGAATACCGCATGTTACGTAGATTACCCACCTATATATAGCTAAAACCCATACCACTTTATCTGGAAATTGCAAACAACAAAGTAGTAAAAAAGTTTGGCTATACCTGAATGCTACCTCCTCCTAGTTAAGCAACTAGAGCTTATGATAAAATTGAATTCTGCTTGAAATCGATAGAAGGAAAACCAACAAGCGAAAATTAGCCTAGGTATATTATACCTAGTGGTTTGATATGAGCCAGCCATTAAGCGAACGAACTTTCGGCATACTTGCTGGTGTTTAAATATTTATTATTAACTGTTCTATTGTTCCATTCTGCTCTTAAGTTAGGATGACTCTGCATCGCTCTAAATTCATAATTAATTAACTTAAAATCTTTGTGAATTCTAAATTCTGGACGGTTCACAAATGATGAATGATAAAATTGGAGAGATCATTGAGATAAACTCAGACAGACGTATATGATCCTAAATAACATATAAGAGCCGTGGTGGCCGAGTGATTCGAGCAGTTGCCTGCGACGCAAAGGTCGCAAGTTCGAATCCCGACTGTACCAATGAGTTTTTCTGAACTTAAGTACAGTGATTAGTCACACCACGAGCTTTACGGTGAAGGAAAACATCGAGAGGAAACCTGCATACGTCTGAGAAGAAATTCAAAGGCGTATGTATAGTCGTGCTTGAGTAACGGCGATGGACTCGCCATCTGTCACGTTGGCACCTAATATACCTCTGGCGGAAAGTGGGTGTGTGGGTATTACCTATACACCTCTGCCTACCCCTTCGGGGACCCTTGTGGGAGGCGTGAGGATATATTATATATTATATTATTATTATTAACATATTATCATCTAATAATATCTATATTATAATAAGTAATAAAGCAAAGATATATTTTTTTAATATAACCTTACAAAAGTGACTAACCGTATGTTTAAAGCATCTGGTTTGTGAAGCATGAAATCTTCTACTTGACATGGGAAAGAATAAGAATTGATATTTCCAAATTAATGTAATGATTAAAAAAAAAGATAACGCGAATAAAATACTTTAGCACTATGCAAAGGATCATTATGGATCGCTTCGTATTTAGGACTAGCTGTGCCCGCGACTTCGCCCGCGTGGAAAAGTGACTTTGGGCAGCATTTTTTGGATTTACATTTTGATTTACTTTGTACATGTTACGAAAAGCTTACCACATTATATTATTGAAAAACCACATCTAAATCGGATAAGCCGTTTCTGAGATTAGCGTGCACAAACGCACAGACAAACAGTTAAACAGACAAAAATTCTAACAATCAGTGTTTTGGATGCTATTTGCGTTGAAAAAGGTCCCTATCACATTTTTTCTCATATATCTTCCATGTACAGACAGCGATCCGTTACAATTTTATTATATGTACAGATAGAAGAAGAAGATGAATATTAGCGCTAGTACTAGATTAACACTATAATAATAATAATAATAATCATTTATTTGCAAAAAAACATGGTATACATTTGGTGTTAATAAATAATTAAGTAGTATATATTAAAAACTAAGTATATATTACACTAAGTAGTATATATTAAAGTTTTCATCTTTAACCCAGTCAATACAATAGAGCGACTTTTTGTGAATTACTTTCGTTATACGCTGCTTCAACGTGTACTAGGGTAATTTTTTTATATACTTTTCTAAAGTTATGAATTTTGAAAATAGACATTTAAAAGCGCCTATAAGAGAAGTACTTGCCTATTTGCAGTATACACTGAAGCGAAATACCTTCGTTCTTACCAATCGTAATTAAAGAGCATGTGTGCTTTTTCTACATAAGTGCGATTTTTGCCTTCGGATGCGCGTCTCACGCAGTGAATGGTTACAACAAAAGGAAATATTTCGAAAAGTATCGCTGCAGGTAAACAAAGAACTGCTCGCGAGCAGCCGGAGTTCATACAAAGCGAAATATTGCGGTGCGCCAGGATGTTTATGATTATGGCTCACTCACCGACCCACCCCACTCGTCTCAATCTCGATCTTTACGGCTTCGCTTAGATTCCCACTCACATGTTATACATATTTTATGTTCAAACACACAGAGGATAGGCAAATTTGAATCGTATTTAAACTCGTATAAACGAAACAAATTATTTTACTAAATAAGTAATTAAGCTAAGAAATTAAAAGATCAGACATAATTCAATAAATCCGAATCTAGCAAGCAGCCTCTGCACCGCCTGCCAAGAGATTACGATTTTATCAAATATTTTATACTTTGGTGAAAATTAAGGAAGGATAAGTTAAAGTCTTAGAGGAAATGAGCTTTGAGTCCCCTATTTTACTCTTGATTTACTTCTTACTTTATCTTGATTAAAATAGAAGAGTTTTGTAAGCAAAGAACAATAATTTACGTTGGCTGTGATTGACAGAAGCTTAATAAATTTTTTACTGGAAAATTTTTGTAAACACAAAACACAATTGTGACGCTGGAAGGACCAACCTTCCCGAAGGGTGTGAGGCCGCCGCGCAGAGAGGGCTCGGGCCGGTCAGCTGAAGCGCATTCTGCCCACGGAGTGTCACATGTGGATGTCAGAGTCAGGTAGCGCACACCCACTTGGTACAAGGTCCTCAGCACTCCGAGCGAGCCTCCGATGGCGTGTCCGCCCTCTACACCGACTAAAGAACATAGTCGGTGGTTCGCATGCGCCGCTACGATATCTACGACAAATAATATTTAAAACGATATAAAAAAATATTAATCCTAATCATACATATTATTTACGTTTCAAGTAGTTCAAAACTTGATGGTTTTCTGAACTTGTTTCCAGTGATTTAATGCACCCTAGGGTCCCTAGGCTTTAAGGCAAAAGACATATGAAAACTCTTAGTCCTTTGAAAAAATACTTCTGCCTACTCCTTTTGAAAAGATGTGAAGAGATATACATGATTACTGTTATTTTGGTTGATGCTCTTCTTTTGTTTTGTTTCATTGGTATGAAAATGTTTTATAAACGAAGTATATCTAACAAGTAATCTGAATCCGCCGCAAGATCTCAATACGCATACTTGCTAATAAAAATTCAGCATTCTTAACCTATACCTACTTGAATCGTATTAAATTATTTTAAAAGAAAATAATTTTATTTCAACTTGATGGATCGATAGCTCCGTTGCTCAGTTAATGTATCAATGTCAGCATTGAGCCAAATCTTGTGCATTCATTTGGGATATTTTTATATCCCCTTCCCACATGGGTCCCAAAGGGGTAGACAGAGGGGTATAGGTATTTTTATATTTCGTTTCATAAATATTCCCAAACTCCAATTAACCATAAACAAGTAAACCTTCCACTTAATAAAACTCACGTGTCCCTCCATAATACTTATTTATACATAGATTCCTGATCGCTTGAACACATTTCATACTTTTTATATTAATACAACTGAATAAATTATCAAGGTCGAGTTTTGATCAAGCGAATGACCACGGAGCTGTTCTGAATTGGTGGAAATTATTGCGATAAGTGTACGAACAAAATGCTGGGAATAATGATAGCCGTGCCATGAGACAAGATTCCACTTTAAAATTGAAAACAAATTTTCTGTAACAAAAATACATGAGAATATTTTACAATGTGTGTACAAAAAAAATACTTGAAAATTTACGATGTTGCCCTGCGAAATGTTTTTTTACTCATATTTATCAATAGGCAACGAATCGACTATTATACATGGCAACGAATCGACATAAAATATATACGGGCGAATTGAGAAACCCCCTCCTTTTTTAAGTCGGTTAAAACTATCTCCAGGTGCACATCCTAACACCACTGAAGGTACAAACAGGCTTACAGTATATTTTTGTTCGGTCGTCACGCTTCCCATTATCTAAGCAACACATTTAAACCGGGTAAATATTTTTAATGTAGATAAATAAATTGCAACTCATTAACCTAGCAAAAATATTAAGATTTATGTAAATAAGTACAGTTTGTGAATTATTTTCGTACCTACCCTACCTTGAAAAAGGACCCTAATTGAAGCTATTATATTCAATCAACAACAACAATAATTTAAAACACAAGAACAAAGGAAGCCCGCGAATTTTAAATTATTTCTTTATTTAAGTTTTTTACGGTGTGGTAGAATAGGAAAAGACAATGCGTTTTCTATGCTAATACCTTGGTTGGTTTTGCATTCACGCTTTGAAATGTTTTTGTGATTTATTACTTAAGGGCCTTAAAAATAATCTATCTGAATGTATAAATATGTAAGAGCAAATTAGTTTACTAAACAAAAAAAAATGTCTTAAGGAAATTTTGTAGGAAAAGGGCCCCTCTCGGAAATGTCTACAAGGAAAAACGATAAGTAAGAAAGTTCTTGATTTTTTTTAATTACTTTGTTATTTACGGGAAGGTCAACAGTTTTTAATTTGTGTTGAAGCAAAACTATGTTCGCTGGACTTTTTTAAGCCTCTTCAATCGTAAGCTAATTATGCGATGAGAAAAATACATCTCCCGGGATTTGAGCCTGACTACATAACATTGCATTGCAGTACGCTACTTAAACTATTCATATACCATGGCACAATTCTAATGAGATTGTTATGAATACCTAGATGATCATAAATAGGTGATTCCTTTATTAAATATATTTAAATGTATAAACATCCGGGATCAAGATATGTCATCATCATCATACATTTAAAACTGGGCTCTTGTCGGCTTCTGACGCAATTCCTTCCATTTGCTTCTGTCCAGCGCAACCTCTTTGATGTCTCTGTACGTCAGGCGAGACGCTTTTTTTTTGCATTCCTCAATATATGGAGATATATAATGCAAGAAAATGTTGTCAAATCGGATGTATTGGAATTTCCTGAGATTAGCAATACTGCGATGTGTGTACCAAAGCAGTGCATACATGCCACCACGAGCCAACTTACATTAGAATAATCAGCTATGCTTAATCAGCCGCTGATATGATAAAATATAGAATAATCGCTTACCATCAGCAGAAGTGCAGAGCGTAAGTTGGGGCTGATATTTATCAGTGAGTCGTTGAATAAGATCTATTTGTTCGAATGTCAATTGCACGGCGTCGCGGTGCTGCGCGTCGCATGGCACGTACGCGGCCCAGAACTGCGACAGAACATATCCAGTGATCCACATCATAAGTAGCTGATTAAATATCACGCATGAGGCGCGCTACGCTCCCAGAATATTAAATTTGCCAGCAAACGGTGTACATTTTAATGGGTACCACATTGATAACATACGTGAGGTGACTAGTCCGTAATTGCCTGCAAAGCTATAGAAACATGATAATTTCACAGGCTATTTCATTTATAATATTTATATTTTAAAGGATGAGAGAGAAAAAGCTTATAATATGGAACATAATTGCAACTAACTCAATATAAATAAATATGTAGATACCTAAGTAATTAATGCTATTTCGATTTCAGAAGCGACTAAGTTTTAATTATAAGTAAAAGTAAAGTCAAATTTCAGTCGGAAAACAACGGGAGCGGACAGTATACTTATATATATATATATATATATATATATATATATATATATATGTATATATATATATATATATGTATATATATATATATATATGTATCAAAATCAAAATCAAAATATTTTATTCAACGTAAGGGACACAGGGAACACTTATTGAACGTCACGTTTAATATAAACTAAAGTTACCACCGTATATGTAGGTACCTACAAGTGCCTAGGATGAGCTTGTCGTTTATAGATAAGGTTGGAGAGGAAATATATGTTAAGTTTATGAGCATCTAAGAGGCATCCAGAGGATTATCTTTGGTAATTTAATATCATTCACGTAAAATACGGCTTCAGGGCGAAATATATGTAGCTCACCTGCGCTGCAACTCTGCCCTGTTTCAGTCGCGGCAAATCCGTGTGACTCCAAGAACTTGTGGCCCATGGGGATATCGTTCGTAGATCTTCGTCGAAACTACACAAAAAATATATCAAAGCTATGTTTGACAAAGATAAATAGAATCTAAGGAAAAAACAAAAAGTATATTTACGATCCTACTAATAATATAAATGTGAAAGTTTGTGAGGGTATACCTTTTTCACGTAAAGAACTACTCAAAGAAACTTTACAATAGGAACATACATCAGAATACCACTTAGACTATAATTTATAGATGTTGTGTTAATTGGCCAAAATACGACGATAAGGTAAATTACCGTGGGACACAGCTAGTAAGTTATAATTTCGACCGATAACATGAGATTTTTTCATCGTAAATTTGCGATGGAAACCTGAATAATACCGTACAGTAAACACTCATAACGAGACGAACCTCATGGCACACGCGTTGCAGACAAATAACTTGGCCATTTGCCAACGCGCCCATCAAGATTAGCCTGAAGAATTTCGATAATATAATTATTTGCACCATGGCCTCGGAGATGATAGTGCACTATTATTGTTCATCTACGCTCGGACTCAATCATATTTGGTAGGATATCCCTCAGACAACAATTATATACTTAGCACAATAATTTTTGATGTTATTAGTATATTTTATAGTTTGATTCTATGAAATATAATAAAGGTAAAATAATTACATAATTTATTCTATCAGAATAATCCTTTTTATCAGGCACTTTATTAAAAAAAAAATGGGATTCCTAGGGTACCAGCCGTTACCCACGACTTCGCTTACGTAGAATATATTTATCGGGTTTCCCCATTTGATTAGATTATTTATAGCCTTAATTTAAGGAATAAATGTAGCTTCTGTATGCTAAATAGCTGTATGGAAACAAACAAAATTTGTAATTATATAACTTCCGCGTTCTATCCTACACACTAAAGTACACTAGTACAAAAGACAGAGTAGTAAGACAGAGTAGTCACACCGGTTGCATATTGTATGGAAATAAAGTGCAACTTAACGAAACCTATTAATATAATAAATGTGAAAGTTTGTGAGGATGTTCTTTTTTAGGCAAAAACTAAATGGAATTGCATGAATTTTTGCACTGAGATAGAATTGGCACAGATATGGGGTGGGTTAATACATAGTGCATTTTCATCAGATCCTGCAACCTTGAATTTCAGGTACACCTACCTGATCAACCACTTGACTACACAGCTCTATAATTTTCGAAGGTTTTGAAAGAGAGTAAATACAGTTGTATAAGTTTATCCATATATAACACAGTCAGAAGCTAAAGTACAGAAACGTTTTCAAGGAACTTATCTCCCTAAGGGCCCGATTAAAACTGCTTTTTACCCCGAACCGTCGGTTCTTCCCACGAGGCACATAACATCATAAAGTTGACAAAGCCAATACTAACTAAACAACAATTAATTAAAGCATAATAGTAGTATTATTCTCTCTCCTATTGTGAATTCTCCGTGCTTTTGGTTGGCACGTAATATTTCACAACTGACAAACATTATCATCTGTTTAAAGATAAACTTATTTTGTATATCAATATGTATTTTCTGATAATCTTCCAGCATAGGCATACATATTACATAGACTGTTAAAGTAGGTAATTCCTTTGAGATTTCATATTATATAAGTAGGTTGTATATATTTCCTGTATTGTACCTACATACTTATATTGTAGGTATTGCTTGTGGTGCCGTACTAATATATAAGCTATAAAAATAAACTAAAAAGGGGGAATTTTCCGGATTCTGAAAATAGTAGTAGGAACTCGCCTAGACCCGGCATAGATATTAATTAGTTAGTATTCAGCTCGGACTGGCGGTGGATTCCCAGTTGGGTTTGAATTGAAACTTACGTAGGTATATGAGATCCATCGATTGGGAGTCGAATTGGTCGTTTTATCCGCATTCATGCCTGGTCTGTTCCGATAGAGTATAACTTAGCCCTACATACTCGTGTAGACAATATTTTCAGATTTCAAGGAATTTCAGATCAGGCTTCTAATACCTATATCATTAATGCATTTGTTAGTTTACTTTATCTCCATTCATACACAGTAATTTGTAATTTCTTGATACCATACACGTCTACATAGATAATAGTAATAATAATATTAATAATTTATTCAGCAATCAATGTTATTGATGTAATTGATGACATTATTGACCTGTTATGTAATTGAAACTAGCTAGTTATTAACTAGCTGCACCCGGCATGCGTTGCAATGCCACATACATTTTATCAATTTTATTTTTAAAATAAATACCTACCTTAATGACGCTATAAAACTGCGAAATAAAAATAATTTACCTGAAGTCCTTAATCTTGTTATGTAGAAATTTCCTTATATTCCAGGGCAAGTCATTGTGTCCGTCAACCAGTGGCGTGTCATGGAGGAGGCGCTCGGCGAGGCGGAGGCGCTCGTGTAGCGGCGCGCCGGGAGGGGCGCGCAAGGCAAGCGGGCCCGCTACACATGCCGTACCCGCCACGAGCACTAGGATCGCCACGCAACACCACCGCCGGTGCCACACCGATAACCCTATCGATTACAGGCAAATTCTACACCTATTACGCTTATAATTAAATGAAAAATAAACATTTCTATAGCCTTTTTATATTTCACAAAGGTGGTAAACAGGGCTGGAGTCCGCCTGGTGGTAATTCACCGTAAATCACCGCCGCTGCCGCAGCTATGTTGAGCACACAGAGCTTCCTGGACTCCAGTTTAGACTTCTCTCTATGACCACGGAACTGAATGTCGCTGCAGATATCAACTACAAGGATCTCCGCTAGCAATGCTCTCCGAGATGCTTAGCGGAGTGTTCAGGAATTGTAGAGCCACAGCAAATTGAGTTTTTTTTCTTCTCCTTCATAGGAGTATTTTTTCTTGGGAACTACGGTAACGGTAATTTTAAGTTTTATTTGTGACGTTCAACTTTCAACGTTCAACGTTTTATGATTTATTTAATTATAATGCCTCCGATTCCTTAAATATGTAAATATTAAGTAGGCACCACGGTATAAGTATACAATTTTTGATCTGGCTTATATAATCATGCCTAGATAAGCATGATATTTGGGTTCTAATTATCTTTTGGATGTATAAATCAGAACTAATACTGTTATAGGTAGGTAAACTTAAGAAATAAACCATAGTAGACACATTTATATCTGTATGGCTAGGTAGCCATTTTATCAAAAGTGTCTGTCCTAAAAGTTATTTCTTAAGTTTACCAACGTCAAATTATATAGTAGAACGTAATATATTAACTTGAAAGCGTCAAATTATGTATGAATTTTTAGGTTCCGCTTATTAGGTACTTATGACATTAGATTATATAATGTAAGGATCGAATCCATTTAACCGGTGTTTGGTGGATATATTTCATAGTGTTATCTGCTAATTACCGTAAATTAACGCTCAGTAACGACAAAAACCTAATAATTTTTCATGTAACATAAAAGGCTGATAGGTACCAGTATCTAAGCTACACTCTAAGAGTGTATAAAACAATCTATTTAGGTCATAGCAATCGCTCGTTACGGCGCTTCCGATAATCTCCCTGTCAAACGCAAACTTACTCGATCACAGACGGCCGTGGGTGCATCGGGTATAAAGCCTCGACCTTTTTCCTACAGATCATAAGATTTATATAGGATTTATTTTCATGGCAATAATTTACCTGAAAAATGGTAACAACATGAATCTAATTAACACGCTTTTTCTATACTGATATTATTGGATCCCTATGGTAAGGGTACATAGGTACGTATAATTCACATATATGCACACACTTCTTTAGATGGTTCATATTGGAGTGATCTACGAACACCCTTACATTCCTTTTCCTTAACCTTTCTTCTAGCATTCGTGACTCTTGCGCAAGGTACTTGTTGTAATTTATTATATCTTTACGCCTTCCCACAAGGGTCCTCGAAGGTGCTCTCTGTTTTACTTCACCGTGAAGCTCGTCCAATGACTAATCACTGTACATATGTTCAGAAAAACTCATTGGTACAATTGCAGACAAATACTAGAACCAGTAGCCTACCACGGCCCTTAATTTAAGCATGTAAAGCGGCTACTTATTGTAATATAAGCTTTTTTAATAATACGTAATTTTTAAGAGCTTTGACCATTAGGTACTACTAAAAGAAAATAATCCATCCAACAATATAATTTTGCGTCGGCAGCGCAAGCTTTGTCCCTGGTGTTGTAAACTTCCAAAGGCGGCGGTAACCGCTTACCATCAGGGGGACAGCATGCTTGTTTGCCACCTTTTTGGTATAACAAAAACAGCTGGAATAGTACTAAATTGTTATAAGAGTAAAATAAGACTAACGCGATGTAGTGCCCGTGGTTGTAGAACTGTGGCTGGTCGTGGAAGCAGTGGTCGCGTGCCACTGCGGAGACTTGCACGCACTACACGCCCGCACACTTTGCCCGCGCTCAGTCACATCAGGAGCAGGTGAAGGACGCTTCTTGTTCTACGTAAAACACACAATTATTAATAGCAAGCAATGCACCGCAGTTTCATTTGTAAATTGATTTTCCTGGAACAAAACATGATTGAGTAACAAACATCCTCACAAACTTATGCATTCACATTATTAGCTTTGCGCACGGCTCCACTGGCGTTGATGTTCACTTTTCGTGATACCATAGGTCCCTTTTTTCTTATACTGGTCTTAGTGCATTAGTTTGCAAATATGTTATTAATGGCGAGCGAATGTTCTGAATGAATGATCGATTAAGTTAATCTTGAGAAGTTATGAATGTTTAACGAGCAAGCAAATTCACACAAACAAGTTTTAACTTACCTGTGAGTCATAGAATATTGGGATTCTTTTATCGTGATTGGGGTCGCAGGTGCAATGCGCCTGTGCATTACACGAGCCGCTCATCACCATAACGTCTGCGTCAATGAACGTTTGTGCCTCGTCATCTATTAAATCACTACGAGTACTTCGCGACTCAACCGAGTTATCCTCTCGCGCCCAACTTTCAGACAATCTATCTCTAAACCGTTCACTTGGAAAATCGTTGTAGGACATTTGCCTTCTTATGCTTCTACATCGACTACGGTTATCTAAAGTGGAAAACTTCATCGTTTCTAAAGCTGGAAAGTTTCTAGTTACGACTTCATCATTATTGTCAAAGCTCCTCATTTTCACCATTTTATGCGGAGTTCGTCTATTTGTGTCAGTGTTTATATTACAGTCCCTGAGTCTATCAAAACATTGGTCCACGTTCCCAGAAAAGTTTGCATAAGTCGATGCGTTGGTCTTAACGTCGTCTTTCGTTTGAAAGCCGGACGATGTAAAAATACAGCTCTGGCTATTTACTCTCCGTTGTGACTTGTCTGCTAGAGACAACATTGACAGCTTCTTGAGAGAACTCGACGAGCCGGATGTTATCTCTGTGAGTTGGACCGTATTTTGATTTTTCTTTGAGATCGCTTCGCCGCCTATCTTTTTTAGATTGGATAACTTTCTTTTAATTTTCTGTACAAGTGTACTTCTTGGATCGTAGGAAATTAATTGTTTTGAAATGTAATTCGACACACCAATAGTTTTACTCTTATGATATTTTCGATCCAAGCTCCGTTGTGAGCCAATAGTGAGCTGACTTCGGCCTGTATCGCGTTTAATCCTTTCCAAATCGTAAATATTGAGTGTGTGGCCTCGCTGCTCCGCGGCACTGCGATGACAGTTCCTGTAGTTGTTTTGTTGAATATTACAATTACACACTAAATCAACATTGTGTTTTGATATGTGATCGTCGAGGCATTGTCGCTGGGAGGCTATCGCGAGACATGCTTCACAGTCGACTCCAAGGAGAAGCTCAAGGCTGGCATTCCTGATGAAGCCGTCGCTGAAGGTGCGTGAGCGGTGTGCGGCGTGGTGTGTGAGTCGCGACTCCCATTCGGCGCGGTCGGCGTCGGGAGCTGTGCTGCCGGCCGCCTCCTCGACCATAGTGGCTGCATCGCGGTTAACCTGTATGACGCGAGGCCTCAACACGCGGCTGTCACTACGCACTGAACTGCGTGACGGGGATGGTGATGGCCGCTTGTAGCCCTCCACTTGAATCATTTTAGATTTTTATCGGAAGAATCTGTAACGAACAATAAAGTATTATGAAAAGTTATTGTACCTAATAAAATAGCTCCCCTAAGTTACTAAATAAATGAATGAACCCTACTTAGTGATACGTTTGAGAAACATTTCAAATTGGATATTTCGACACAAAACGATGCTCCCGTTCAATCCACGCCAAACGAGATTTTACACATACCTATTTGCATTTGTGAATGAGTGAAAGAAAGTTGTTATTGAATTTCCAAAATGAAAAGGAACTATTTTCCTCAGAGATTTTAATCCTCCTTTAACTTTGGTTCTATGGAATTGAAATTTCTAAACATACGTGGGTCTTTTTTGCATGAAACCCACACCAATATAAAGCCTGTGGATTTATGTTCACGATTGGTTAGTACTATACAAAATCGGCTTTAGGTATTATAGAATAAGAAAGGAAATAAGAAAAGCAAGGAACTTTAAAAATAATCAATCAATCAATTTACAAATTGAAAATAACATTTAGCGTGAGTTTGGGCTATTCCATAAGTAGTCCTAACTCACCAGCACCTTGATGAATATTATAGCCGAAAACCTCATCATTTTAGAACGGCTTCACCTAATTGGCTAATTCAAGAAAATATTTGAAAAATGGTACAAAAAGTTAACAATATACTGAATGAGTGAGTGAGAGTGACACGGAAAAGGCAGTAAGGAAATTTCCTGAAAAAGATCAATTTGACAGATATATCCTTTTCAGTTGTTCAGTTATGTCTCAAAAAATATGATAAGATTGGTGTAATTTTCTTCATTAGTATCTATGAACTGCACCTTCCTTCATTAGTATATCTGCACACTCATGTGGAGTCGGGCGGGACGGGTGGCGGTATAAATAAATTCAAAACCATATGTATGAAATGTATAACCATATGTAAAATACTTAAGAAACGGCAACGGTTTCGCAATTTAGCACCTAAACATGTCTCCGGCGAAAATAAGCTGTTGTTACACCTCTGTCTACATGTTGAGCTAACTTGTTAGTTAATACTTTTTTGCAGTCACGAGTTGCATTGTTAGGGCCCCTGAAAATAACCACCCCTCTACTATTGTAAGCGCCAATTAATTATAGTACCTAACCAGTTTGCCAGCTTCGTAGTAAAACAAAGTTTAAAAGTTCTTTGGAGGATCCATGTACTGCAACAACATTAATAATAATAATAATAAAATATTTGGACTTGGCTCACGAGATTGTCAGCATGTGGGATGTGGACTCTGCAATCATTGTGCCGATAGTAATAACGGCCAATGGCCTAATGGCAAAGAGCCTCGACCAGCACCTCAAGAGGCTCTCGTTAGACAGTTGGATCAAGTGCCTGATGCAGAAAGCAGTACTGCTCGAAACGGCACGTATTGTGAGGAGATTTCTTTCTCTGGGACCCTAGCCACCGGTACCTTGGACCCTGATCCCGATACCGGTGGGCCCCTTTATTTTATATTTTTTTATATGTTTTGTATATATATATATATATATATTTAAAAATGTAATATATGAGATTTATTTCAAATAAAGAATAATAATAAGCAGTACTGCTCGAAACGGCACGTATTGTGAGGAGATTTCATTCTCTGGGACCCTAACCGCCGGTACCTTGGACCCTGATCCCGATACCGGTGGGCCCCTACATTTTATATTTTTAAATATGTTTATATATATATATATATATATATATATATATTTAAAAATGTAATCTATAAGATGTATTTCAAATAAAAAATAAAATAATAATAATAATAATATTTATTATTAAGGAATATTTAAGGAACAAAAGAACGATGATACGCCTGCAGAAGTATAAACTGTGTCGCAGGGTATCAACGCCCACCTCCGGAGACAGATCCAAAAGTAAATTTATTATATAAACTTGAGTTACTAAAACATAGAAAACCGAATAAATTGAGAGCTTTGAAACATAAGAGTGCATATTCTTCAAATTGCATTCAAGTTCAGGGAGCGAAGCTTCTCCAAACCTTGGTGCCGCACAGATGAGTAAGATTGAATAGAAGTTCGCTGGCAAACGACTCGAATAAGTCATTTTTGTGTTATATTTGTGTCGCTGCTGTGCTCTGACAATACGCCTTTTGTGTCGAGTGCACATTTTCAGCGTTCATTATCATCAGATTATTGTATGCGCGTCGCTGCCATGAAAAATATGTTTAAATATGAATGGTTAATAATGATACTACGTAGTTTTCATGTGTCGCTTTGCTCTGAAATAAGATATACTTATAAAATTTAAATAATAGATGGGTCATTATAATATGCTCAACGTTACCCTAATTTTCTTTTTGTCAATGTAGTTGTGTAGTAACACAATATTTTCGGTAGAGGTAGGCGTGTAGTAGAGTGTACCTACAAACGCAATTTACGCCAGAGATATATTTTAGGTGCCAACGTGACAATTGGTGAGTCCATCGCCGTTTCTTAAGAACGACTATACATCTTTGAATTATGCTAGGTTTCCTTTCGATGTTTTCTTTCGCCATATAGCTCGTGATGTGACTAGTTCTTTTAAATTTTCACTTTAGTTCAGAAAAACTCAATGTTACAGTCGAAATTAGAATCTTTGTGTGGCAGGTAACTACTCAAACCACTCGGCCACCACGGCCCTATTATACATCAGCGACAATATGGGGTTCATTCACATGTGTTACAAATACCGTCGTCTTGCAGATAGCCTCACATTGTTTGGGCGTATGTGAACACCGTTCCATTAAAAAGAATAATAGAGTATCTTTTGGAGGAAAAATAATGTGGGTAAAAGATTCCCCCAACATTTACCATAGCGGCTATTTGTAAGACCGAAAACACTACTCACTCAAGCGGAAAAATAATCAAGAAAACACGTTTCATCCAGAAAATTCTAAGAACGTTGCATTCTACTCAATATACTTTTCATTTTAGGTTATGTAAAAGGCAGCTACAGAAATAAATTTAATGGTGACATTTACACACTGTCCATTATTTATACTATTTACAATTAATATATTCACGTATTCGTAAAGGGGTCCCCGAAGGGGTAGGCAGAAGTGTAGTAAGTAGTAACCAGACCACCACTTTCCGCCATTACTCAAGCACGACTACTTATACGCCTTTTATTTTCTTCTCAAACGTATGCAGGTTTCCTCGATGTTTTCCTTCACCGTAAAGCTCGTGGTGTGACTAATAACTGTACTTAAGTTTAGAAAAACTCATTGGTTCAGTGGGATTCGAACTTGCAATCATTGTGTTTCAGGCATTTACTCGAACAATTCAGCCACCACGGCTTTATACTATAAAGTTACGGAAATGATTACGAAGATGTGTACACTAGATACTTACAGGTGGTTAAACTATTTTGTTTTATTATTATAAAACCAATTCTGTAAACCACGCAGAGCAGTTCCCGCTTGCGGTTTCATACACTAAAATCAATTAAGGAGCTGTTATTTGCCTTACTTCACGATAGGTAATTTATTGTTTGCTTAGGACGGGAATGGTTTGTAATATATTTCCCCTCTCAAATATGTCTTGGCAAAGTAGCAAATAAATATAACATTAAAAGTAAATTAGAAGTAACGTGTGAAAATAATAAGTATAAGTACATACATACATCTGTCCATATTCGGGCTCCTAGTAGTGCGCCGATCCTCCCTAGTCTTCTAGACTTTTTGCTTAATCCACATTCATGTCTAGTTAGTTATAGTAATTTAGGATATTACGTGAAACTCTTTAAAACATACCATCTTGTCAGTTTTTCTAACACATATATTTTCCTTATATACACATAATATGTATTCCCTAATAAGCCGTGGTGGCCGAGTGGTGCGAGCAGTTGCCTGCGACACAAAGATCGCAAGTTCGAATCCCGACTGTACTAATAAGTTTTTCTGAACTTAAGTACAGTGATTAGTCACACCACGAGCTTTACGGTGAAGGAAAACATCGAGAGGAAACCTGCATACGTCTGAGAAGAAATTCAAAGGCGTATGTAAAGTTGTGCTTGAGTAACGGCGATGGACTCGCCATCTGTCACGTTGGCACCTAATATACCTCTGGCGGAAAGTGGGTGTGTGGGTATTACCTATACACCTCTGCCTACCCCTTCGGGGACCCTTGTGGGAAGGCGTGAGGATATATTATTATTATTATTATTATTATGTATTCCCTGTTTATACAAGATCAAAGATTTCCTCCGGCCTCATGAATCCCATGGACTATGGTTACACGAGACCCTTGAAAAGCTTCTGACCTCGTCAATATTGTATACATAAAATAAATAATATTGTGAGTGCCTCCTTTCTTTAACCACATTAATATTAAAATACGACAACGCTTGCTGAGCGCATTACTTATAGTAAATTTAATTATTAATACCTGACCAATACGAGAAATGCAAATACTTTAATATATATTATTTCGATAAGCCCCTGCACAATATCTCCGCCGTATATGGGAAAGTTAATAATATTTCAATCCTATCACGATCACCGAAATCTTCAAAATTGGCAAAGTTTTAAGCTTAGTTTTCGGCTCTTGTAACTTTGTAGGCATACATTTTATACCGTGGGCTTTCAATACAAAGACCCAGCTATTTAGGAAGCTTAATATCTAATATTGACATTTCCTTTTGGGTCTCGCGGAAATGATGTATGCTCGTGGTGCATAAGATCACTTGGAATTTAAAGCATACATAATTTTAAAGGAGGTTTGTTTCTTTATAAATAAATAATTATGACATATTGCTATTGTTAATAATAACTTTTATTAACTACGAACAAAGTAAAAGTTGAAATATGAATTTAGTTTTTATTTAGAACAGCGATTTGCAATTATTCTAAATGAACATAGTATTTTATAAATTTGTCATACAAACGAGAACTAATGACAAAAGTTTATTTATATTAAAGTTACAATTGTTTATACTTACAAAGAAATAACATAAACGCAGAATTCACTTTAAAACACAAAAGTTAATGGTTCCACAGGTGCTTCCCATTATATTTAACAGTGACATAAGTCTCGTTTTATGAACACAATAAGAACCATATTAATGTCATGCTTTCAAAAGCGCCGGCAATGTAAAGCCGAGTTACGGGTGAAAGGTAACATTATATGTGAACGACAGCGAGCTACGTTCGAGCTACGCGTGGCTACGAGCCTACGAAGTGGCTACATACACCAAGCGCCGCAACAGCAGAGCGAGCGCTACGAGCGCGTGGGTCGGACTGGCTTTGCTCGCTGTTCGCTGCGAATAATCCATACCCGAGAGGCGAGGAGGCTGTATTTACCGGACTGAAGGGCGGTCGGGCGAGCTAGCTCCGGCTGCTCCCGCCGCCCGCCGCGGCCGCGCTGCTCACCACGCGCCCTGCGCTCCTTCGTGTTGACACAATTTCAAATAATGTCGCATAATTTTAAAGTACCGCACACTGATTGCGTCTCGTCACTATTACGTAAATCAGATGAAAACTGCCCTTGGTATCAAAAAATGTTTTTGAGTCAAACGGACAAATGGACGTATATTTTATAAATTTCTTCCAAAGAACTAATACGTTCAAACTATGTTCGCACGCTTACAAATCTTTTAATATATATATATATATATATATATATATATATATATGTGTGTATAATAAAATATTGTATACGTTAACGTATATTATATATTAATATGGTTTGTCAATGGAAAGCACGTGCATATTATTGAACGTAATTGAACATCGATAATCGATATCGATATCGACATCGATAAATAGCTCTAGATTTCATAGATATTGCATATATAAATGCACACATAGCACCTGCCTATTTAAATTCAAGTACTTATTTAAAAAAACATTAGCATTTGCCTCATTATTCTGGTATTTGGTCTTGACTTTGATTGGGTGATAATATACATAGATCATGCAAGGCAAAATATATAGGAAAATAGTAAACCATTCTATAACAATCCTAAGAAGTAAATGCCCATCAGGTGAGCAGTGTCCGAATGGTGAAAGAATAAGTATAGTGGTCGGGTTTCTTGTTCCTTGTTGTTGCTATATCAATAAATAACGTTGACGTGACTTGTATATTAGTAGCTGCATTATGTGAGGTGGGTAGGCTTCACGTACCAAATTAGATTTAGGAAATTCGACGCGTAAACAATGATACAATGAAAGATCGGAAAAATATGCCAGCCAAAAGGCATAAAATATTTTTTTAGCTCAGTTACTTCCCAGCAATCGCAGCTATCAATGCCGAGTCCTGTTTGTTTATTGACCAAATCCTTTGTGTCCAAATGGCTTTTAAGAATGATTTAATGCCTGTGCACTCGGAATTTTTGGGCTATAACTGCCTACAATAGCATCCTATAGATTGACATATTTCTATATAGCCCATCAATTAGACATTGGTTGAGCTCAGTTTGTCAATGTCAAAAAGATCAATTGATGTACTTACACATCATTCTTTGACGGCCGTCTTGTCTAGGGCTTTGAGCTCCTGGTTCGAAGCTTGAGGTCGCAAGTTCGAATGCCGCTGAGGGCAGATATTTGTGTGATGACTGATGAACACGAGTATTTGTGCCTTAGTCTTGGATGTCCTATGTATTTATGTATATATCTATATATATAAGTAAATATATTGTTGTCTAGTTACCATTACACAAGCTTCGCTTAATTTGGGACTAGGTCAAATTGTGTGGAATTGTCCCAAGTTTTTATTTTATGTAATTTATTTTTATGTATTGATTGACATCGCATTGAAACTGAGCTCTAGGAATGAATGAGGAATGAATTCTTTGGGATGAACTAGTGCGTAGTCTAGTCTACGTGATAAACGTAATTCGTGTGGAAGGTTATTGCCTAAAATATATATATTTAAGGCACCAACGTGACAGATGGCGAGTCGATTGCGGTTACTCAAGCACGACTAATATATACAAATAAAATAAAAACCCCTTGAAGCTTTTCACACAAATTGACCTAAACCAAATTAGGCAAGTATAATATTCTGACTAATAAACTATATTTTTATGTTACATATATATATTTTTTTACAACAAGAGTGGCAAACAAGCATGCGGCCCACCCGATGGAAAAAGGTTACCGCAGCCTATTTACGCTTACAATACCGAAGTATCACTTGCGCGTTGCCACTCTGTGTTCGGAGAGTTATAATGTGTAGGTGTGTGTGTGTGTGTGTGTGTAATAGTTGAGTAGGTACACAGGGAATCCCAGGCTAATGTTCGGATTCCCGTGAATTTCATGCACATATCCAACCCCAGCGGGAATCGAATCCGCCACCTCACCTAGCCAGGAGCTCTGACTACTAGACCCAGGTTGAAGCAAAAGTAAATAATTTTGTGTCGTCATTTTACAACAGATAAAAATAGCGACAGTATCTTTGCCTCAAAGTGAAAAACATTACGTTTTTACTACATATTTTAAGCAATTTCACAAATAATAGCGAGAAATGGGAAGATACGAAGAAACGAGGGTACACGACAAGAAGGTTTATGCCTTTTAAGAGGAAAGTAAAAGATGTTTGGGTCGCGTTAACTGACGTGTATACTTATGAATGCTTCGTACATTTCACACCCTCCTCACGGAGGTTACTACCTGAAGATTGTACATGCTGATACTTGCTCGGTGACAAGGTCCCATTGTAGTTTATAAAAAAACATTTTTATTGAATTGAAAGCTTCCCACTTTGAGCAACTGTCACTTGTTTTTAACGATGAATTCAGCAGTTTTTACAATAAAAAAGCTTGTCATTCAGAGAGACGTAACAGCAATATTGGGTATGACGCTTTCTGCTCACGTCGGCGACAAATAAAAGACCAATCGGGATGCGCAGTTAAAATCAAACCCGTGAATTAAATAAAAATGTTGAAACTCCCTTAGTAAGACAAGATTATCTATTAGAGTGTTTTTTTATCACTATCACTTACAAAGGAGGTTTTTTGAGTACCGAAGTAAAGGCAACAAATCCAGATTTTGTGTGAAAATTTAAAACTGGAAAACCTTTTCAGTCTACTCAACCACTAAGGTGACAAACAAGCATATGATAAGCCAGGTCCCCCTGATGATAAGCCGTCACCGCCGCCTATGGACGCTAGCAACACCAGTGCTTAAAGCTCATGCGTTGTCGACTCTTCTAGATTCTTCTCATACCCTTTTTAGAGAACTCCATTCCACAGCCTGAACGTTCGCAGAATGAAACTCGTTTTAAATCGCGCAGTGCGGGACCTGAGTGGCTCCAAAATATCATCACGTCGAGTTCCTAACGAGGTAGGCAGAGAGTAGAGCGCCAGTTCTCGCTAGACTTATTTACATACCTCTTTCACTTCGTCCACATTCATCAGTGTCCTCATACTTGCTCGCCAGTTTTGAGTACTCTTGACGATCCCGTCCTTGAGTGCTCGATCGATTTGATTTCGGTAGTTGGGACGTGGTCTTCCTCTGCCTCTTCTTGCACACACTTTCGCTTTGTATATCTGTTTCGTCAATCTTTCTTCATTCATTCTTTCCATATGTTCATACCAACGTAACATACCTTTTTTCATCTTTACAATAATTCTCTCGTGCACGCCAGCTGTTTTGCGAATTCGATGTGAAATCCGTTGCGACGCACTTTGATCGAAGAGATCGCATCTCAACTGAATTTATGCTATTTTCATGCTTCCTCTGTCATACCCAGGATTTGCTGCCGTACAAGTATGGAGATGAAGGATTTGCTGCCGTACAAGTATGGAGATGAATTACCTGTCAATGGCGATAGATAAGATGGTAGAAGCTAGCCGTGGGAATCATGTCGAACAGTTCGTCAGAACACTTCGTTACACAAGAGGTAGATCACATACAGGGAAGTATTCATGGGCGTAGGAAAGTTATCTACTGGCGTACCTTCTACATTTACTTTCAACGGCACAACTTATATTAGGATTTAAGCAATTGCTCGTATGTGCAAAATCTGAGATCCTCAGAATATAAAGGCTTAAAGCCCGTGTTATTAAGTTATTAAGTGTCTCGTAATACGGTTACTATATTACAAAGTAGAGTTTATATGTCATGTATTTAGTTAAACGTTATTCACCGTAAGCCCACCTGCCAGTAAATTCACCGGGATAACATTGTAACTATGCCTTTCGCGTTAACTTGTCTCATATACTAACAAGAGTAGGTAGTTATAATATTACTTTGTTTAAAATCACATTCACACTTTATATTGTCTTGTTAAGATAGTAATTAGTCATCCACATTGTTTTTTGTATACGTAAAATTTAAGCTTGATCAAAAAGATGCAGTAATTGTCCCCGGAATTGTTAAGTAAGGTGCCAAGTACATAAGTTAAATGTGCGTCGTTGAATAAGGAAATATCAACACTCCAAAAAATACGTGCGCCGTCTCAGTATACAAAATAACAAGTAGCTTAAATAATACTCAGTAAAATTTATGTGCTAATAATGCAATACCCATTATTACATAAAATTCGTATGGCACATAAAATCAACAATTTGTATTTACAAGACATTTAAAAATGTTTATTATTTTTCACTTCGGTTCGTTCGGAAATGTGAAACATATCACCTAGTAAGTAATATCGTTGTCTGAGACGAGAACATTGCATGTGAATGAGACCAACACGCAACTCGTATAACTCACGGAAGCGTGTCAATACTAAGCTAGTTACTCGAGCTTTACAGAGAACTTTAGAACAGAATACAGTAAATTAAGAGATCCCGTTTTTATTATTTTCTAGCTGTGCCGCGAGGTTGCACCCGCGTAAAATGTAATAACATCGGTAGAATGTTCTGGATTGTGTTGATCCAGGTAATCTATCTCTGTGCCAAATTTCATACAATTCCGTTCAGCCGTCTTTTTTTAGAACAGCTTATCTGAGGTATATATATAATTTTTTATATAAACTGCAGCTGAAACGTTTATAACTCACGAAAAACCCGGAATGTTTACTTATAAGTAAAAATTTGCTTCATATTCTCCAAAAATATAATATTAAATAAAAGTTGGACCCGGAAGCTTATCCCTGGATGTGTTGAACTCTTTTCACAGTTTGGAAGCTTAATCTTTCGTTAAAAACGGCTAGTGGCGTGTTATGTAACGAACCATTTCCTAATTTCATATTCAGGGCATATAGCAGCGAAATGTTGGTGTAACAATTCATATTCCTCATCTCAATAAAAAATTATATTTATGAATGTTTTCTGAAATAATTATAAAGAAAATAAATTTGTCATTTTTGAAAACCATATATTATTTGTCTATTTTTGTAAAGACTCCTATGGGATATTTTATGTTGTCGGTCATCTTGGCACGTTGCCGCGTGATACCGATTTGACACAAATATTTTATCTATAAGTACATAGTTAGTTTAAGACCTGTTTTTTGTAAAGATTATTAACCGTTGCTATTGTAAATTTCATTTCATTTGATATATCAAAGTGATTGATAATTCACGAAATATAAACCATTATTAACACCGTAAGGCTTGAAACAATGAAGAATAGAACGTAGTATACGAGAAAGTTACCGATGTTTTAATGTTTTGTGATCATTACCCAGTGTAAAAGGCTGATAATTGTTTTCCGGGGCCACGTCGAGCTGTAATAACGATATAAATGGAACGTTTGTTTTTATAGTATTTTCTTAACATTGTAAGTTGAACGTTTTGTTTTCGAAGGCCGAGAAAACATTCATTTAACAGAGAACTTTTTATGGTTCCGTCAGAGAGAAAACAACCTTCACTAATAGAAATTCCTTTAGATACTGTAAATGGAAAGACGTGCAGGAAAATTTTGTTATCTACTTGACTCATAACATTATCCTCGGACTCTGACTGGCTTTGCCGGAAAAAACCGGTTATATGATGGTATTACTGAACATGAAAGGTGTGTGGATTTCGTATACAATATTATATCCAGTAATACGAAGGTATTTGGACCAAAACCACCTCAAATATTAATATTAATATAATGTATAATTCATATCGGCTATCTTCACAAACCCAATATTATATTGATTTTGTTGCCAAGGGGACTACTGGTATGTACTGTGTATTATCATTATATAGATGCAGACACTTAAGTAATTTGTTTTTTTCAAACCTTATTTAATTTCAACTAATATGTTTTCCCCAGCTCTTCGTATTATTTAGTTAAATAAAGTCACCGAGAAAAGAATTTGTACTAATGACTGCCTGTAGCGGAGAGAGAAAATGACTTTGACCTCGATTTATTTATAATTTAGTTTTAAATACATTTTAAGGTCTTCATTATTCATTTATTCAGTTAAGTTGGTACCATTATCCCTTTGTAGTTACCAATATATTGTGCTGATGTTATGGAGAACTCTTAATATCGCTTACAAAGAATGAACAAAGCCTCTCTATTGAAAAATAACCTTATTTGTTGACCTCTAGTATACTGCGGAGAAAAAAAAACATTGTGGTGGATATGGAAGCCCCGCCCCGGGCACTCGCCAACGACATCTTATTGAATGCAGATTTCAGTTCATACTCTCACTATGTATATCCGGCTTAACAGTTTTATTTCAGTTTTCACATTTCTTATACCTGATAAAGATTTTATAAGGTATAAGATAAACACTAAACGATAAAAATATTTTAATTTAATCTGCAATTGTGTTAAACGAACATACGGAGAGTCTGATAGTAATCACGATCACATCACGATAAGCCTATTGGCGCAAGCAATACCTACCTGAGATATGTGAACTCCCTCGGTGGCGGCCACTTGTAGGTGGACTTTCTGTGCTGGCAGTAAAAGGAAAGAACTGATTGCACGACTTCCAGCACTATCATTTGATATACATTTCTGGACTTGTCAGTGTCTTATCACTGGACACTAAATTAGAGGTCCACCTCCAGGTGGAGGTTCTTCTCAGTTGGGAAAGTTAAAATTTTAATGTAATAGAAGGCGGTAACCGCTTACCAACACCCGAGCCGCGTGCTAGTTTTAATAGTGGTAAGTGTTTAGAAAAAATCGTTGGCATATCTGAAATGAAAAATACGACTCAGCCAACCGAATAATTGTGAAGCTTCTAACTTTACTTTTCTAACGATCTTCAAATCATGGCCAAGCCCAAACGAGAATATAGACCAATGAACATTTTCCAAACATAGAAAGTTGGTTGTAGTTGGAGTGACTTATAATCGCGTTAATGATGTCACTGATACAAATTGTGCTCTAGGCTACTTGTGAATGCGCTACAGTTAATTATTCATGTTCTGCATTTAGGGAATTGGACTACATAATTGTTACCGACGAAATCAAAAATACTACTTTAAAATAGTAGGCCTAATTAACTTACACATTTCGTACACGTTCGTCGTGGTGGCCGAGTAGTTCTATTAGTTGCCTGCGGCTCAAAAATTGCGAGTTCGAATATACCGACTATAAGTGTAAGTACCGATGAGTTTTCGGAACTTAAGTACAGTGATTAGTCACACCAAAAGCTATACTGAAGGAAACATCATGAGGAAACCTGAAATACGTTTAAGATGAGATTCAAAGGTGTATGTATAGTTGTGCTTCAGAAACGGGGATGGACTCATTATCTGTCACGTTGGATTGGAACATATCTGACGGAATTGTTCTTCTTTAAAAGGACTCAATAGCATTTTTATTTTAAGTTGAGATCGCTATAATCATTTTAAACGCTAAGCAAGTAGCAATTTTTTTTTGTGGTGGCAAACAAGCATGCAGTCCGCCTGATGGTAAGCGGTTACCGCCGCCTATGGACGCTTGCAACACCAGGGGTATCACTCGCGCGTTGCCGACCCTGCAGGAATCTTTTCACACCCTTCTTGAAGAACTCCATGCTGTACTTTCCAGAGTAAACCTCAACGGGGAGCTCATTCCACAGCCTGAGCGTTCGCGGAAGAAAACTCCTTTGGAAGCGCACAGTGCGAGACCTTTGTGGTTCCAAGGTATGGGGATGAATTCCACGTCGATGGCGAGAGGTGCGGTGGTAGAAGGTGGCAGTGGGCATCATGAATATACAATTTTAAAGTGATATATTAAATTCTTCAACATATGTAATACCCACACGATATTTCATGCTTAGATTGTTTTGTAAGTAGATACATCAAAATAAACAAAAAATATGTGAGAGGATTTCCATGCTGTTTATACCCTGATATATATTCCTGGTTTTAATCCATTTTACATAACAGACTACGTGAGTAGCACATCAGTGAGAATTCAGAAAAGGTTCTACAAACTGTAGTACGATTATAAGCTTATATCTACCAAATATAATTTAAACACCAGACATTTATTATTGAACTTGTCGGTACTTTATTATGTTATATCCTCACGCCTTCCCACAAGGGTCGACAGAGGGTAGGCAGAGGTGTATAAGTAATACCCTTACACACACTTTCCGGCAGAGATATATTTTTAGGTGCCAACGTGACAGATGGCGATTCCATCGCCGTTACTCAAGCACGACTATACGCCATTGAATTGTTTCTCAGACGTATGCAGGTTTCCTCTCGATGTTTTCCTTCACCGTAAAGCTCGTGGTGTGACTAATCACTGTACTTAAGTTCAGTAAAACTCATTGGTACAGTCGAGATTCGAACTTGCGATCTTTGTGTCGCAGACAACTATTCGAACCACACGGCCACCACGGCTCTTTATTAAGTTTTCTAAAACAAATGTATTAATAATTTCGCCATAATCACACCATAAGCTCCCTGCGAAGGATACCCTGAATACGTTTAAGTAGAAATTCAATGACGTATGTAATTTCGTACTTCATATTTACCAATAAGCTGTGGTGGCCGAGTGGCTTAAGTAGTTCGAGTCCCTACGATCTCTACCAATGAGTTTTTTCTCTACCGACCTATATATTAGGTTTTAGAAGAAATTCAAAGACAAGTTTTGTCTCGCTTAGACTAAACATATTGCATAGGACTATAGTATTCAGAAGGCTAGATAATAATTGGTAATAACATAATTTGCCGGATCGTACCCGTAGGACCATTAGCATGTTTTGACGTCTATTACACAAAGATAAATCACTCCACGTTAATCTGCATCATGCAATGTATGACTTCTGGGAATTTACTGAGCTATTTTTGGCAATTAGTATAAAACTAATTGAGAGTAAAATTATTTCGTAGAGGTCTTATTTTATTTATTTAATAATAAGGTACACCTGAAAAATATTGCAATCAAATAAAACGTATACGTAAAGTCCTGATATGTGCATCAATTCGTTATCATCACATCACAGGCAAAATAAATATTAGCAAATCAAAATTATTTAATATAAAACTAGTTTATATACACTCCAGCTGTATCCTTGTTAAAAAAATTACAACTAATTCCATCTAATCCAATCTACAGTTTTCGAAAAAGATTTGCACACATAATTTAAGAAATAAGCATATAAGCTTCAGGTATTTAACGCACGCACAAATTACGGAACAAAAGACAATATTGTTTGAAGGAACACAACTTTACAATCAACTGCCCAACGAAATAAAGGACAGTGGCAGCTTAAATCTGTATAAGAAAATACATAAGAAATATGTATTATCATTATTTTAATAAGTCTCTCCAAATCGCTAGAGGTAAACACACAAACATTAATATTAAACTCTGTATCTCATTTTAAGTTCGAGAAATTAATTTTTTAAATCTAATTACATAGCTAAACACAACATTCACTTGACATTGGTATGATATTAATGTTTGTCTGTATGTCCTTTATAGAATCGTTTAGAGTGGTTTAGATTCACAATTGGACCCGATAGGTGGCGCTCCGATCGTGTTTCAGGAAATGTAATTATTTCACGCTGGCGAAGCTGGGCGAGAGAGCTAGCTAGTGCTATATAACTTACTAGCTGTCCCGCCCAGCTTCGCCAGCGTGAAATAATTAGTCCAATTGTAAATCTAAACTATTCTCGAATCTAGCTTAAGACACACAGAAACACACAGAAAGCTTCGCCCGGGTAAAAAGGTAAAATTCTTGAAACTCGATCGCAGCGCCACCTATCAGGTCCAATTTAATATAGCCTATGTTACTCGGGGATAATGTAGCTTTCCAAAGGTGAAAGAATTTTTGAAATCGGTCCAGTAGTTTCGGAGCCTATTCATTACAAACAAACAAACAAATCTTTCCTCTTTATAATATTAGTATAGACTAGCGGTCCGTCCCAGCTCCACACGGGTTGACATAAGAATTTTTTTATAAAAGAAAATATAGCCTATGTCACTCAAGGTGAATGTAGCTTTCCAATGGTGAAAGAATTTTTCAAATCCAGTAGTTTCGGAACCATTAATACAAACATACTTACATACAAACATACTTAAATACAAATCTTTCCTCTTTATAATATTAGTATAGATATAGATGACAGCGTCATATATTTGTTGGAGCTCTTCTGTTAGTTATAAATATTACATACAACGATATATAATAAGTAGCAAAATGATTACGTTATATGCAAATGCAATGCAAAACCTGTAGGTACCTACTTTAGCTTCTTCTTTTGTTACCATGTTGTAACCGTCTACATTATGTTTGAATATGAATTAAGCATAAGCGAACTGTATTTTTTTTGTTTAACTATAATAAGTTTATTCAACAATAAGATTTAACCAACGATAAGTCCTGTAATTATAGGGTGAACTAGCTCTATTCCCTCTGCCCCCGAGGATCGTGCCTTGATTACATGCATATTACCTTCTACAACTACTATTCTTAGGTGCTGTATTGTGGTTGCTTGTTTTACTTTTATTTATTTTCGTACCAATATTACATAATGAATAAATTTACGACCAGTTACTCCTTTTAAGCATAGTCATGCTTGTACTAGATATATTGTTTAAACGAAACAAGTGACAAGTAATATATCAGGAACTAATCCGATAAAAAAATATTTTTGCTCTAGATAGGAAACTATATACTATATAATATGTACATGCTATATATCACCAAACTATACTGCCTTTATATCATGTACCCAAGAGACCAATCAAATTTAACGGTGGTGAAACAAACTAATGAATGTGGACGAAGCGAAAGAGGTATGCAAGTCGAGAGAGAATTGGCGCTCCATACTCTCTGCCTACCCCGCTAGGGGCTCAGCTTGTTGATATGTATGTAAGTATGAAACCGTGGCGTACAGCTACTATAAATAAACTATGGTTAGTTTTTAAGTGGTTTATTCACCTGCAAAGCGTAGAAATACCTAAATATATTACCGACGAAGACTTGGTTTCTTTATATATCTGCCTACTTCTTCGGGGACTTGTGGGAAACTAAACAGACAAATAATATTACTAGCTAAAAATAAATATGCCTAGCAACAAAACCAGAAACGTCATAAAGTAGGGTAGAATGTATTTTGTGCTTACCTTCATACGTTATTCGAGTAACAATAAGGTATTGCGTGACAGTAATTTATATATCGGCATGTAGGGGCTATGAGTCGTGCTCTTTCGCACATTACGTGAAGAAATATAATGGAGTACCAGCTGGAGGGCGATAGGAAATGCTGTTTAATACAGGAGCTAAAGTATGGCATGGGTCTAATCTTATTTATTGAAAGGATCACATATAACTATATACCTACAAAGTAATAAAATGTATTATCAGAAATTTCTTCCGGATAACCTACTGGTTTTAGGTGAGTCGCATAATTTGGAAACGACAAAGAAACAAACCTGGTAATAAAATATTCTGCATACAATTATTCTTCCCAAAGCCGTACATGCTATTTGGAAAGTAGGTATTGCAGATATTTTCATTCTATTTTCACTAATTTGCAGATTATATATTGAGAGACGAGAACCGTGCAATTTTAATTTTTCCGGTGATATTTGGGTCGGGGAGAGATAGTTCTATCTCGGCATATCTTCAGATTTTAAAGCTTACAATTGATTTTTGGCTCCATCCTGTTACCACCTCTTTCGTTGAAAAAATATGTATTACACCTTTAATATTATTAATGTGTAACTTAAATATCATCATCATCATCAGAACTTCCCACAGGGGTCCCCGAAGGGGTAGGCAGAGGTGAATAGGTAGTAAATATATCCATTGTTTGGCAAAACAGCGTCATTTAAAGAAAACTATTACACTTAATGTAACATCCCTTTTTTGTCCGTAAAATTATCTAGAGTTCCACAGCCCTTGCCCTTATTTTCCTCTGTACGAAGAGGTAAGACCGACCAGGGTGTCCAGTGTAGTTCATGAATGTTGCAGCCTCACGACACGTCTTCTCCGTCTGTGGCAATTTGTCGAGAGTGGCGAGTGCGTAAGCGGTCAGGTCCTCGCAGCACATCATACCCAGGAACCCATCCACCAGCTTCATGCGGACATCTGCGAAGTGCAGCAATGGCGGAGGATACGGCCTACCTGTTAACCAACAAAGCAAGGTCATACACATCCACATTCAGGATTATTTATCTGTGTCTTTTAAGCAACTCTAAAAAGTTTTTAAGAAGCCGTGGTGGCCGAGTGGTTCGAGCAGTTGCCTGCGACGCAAAGGTCGCAAGTTCGAATCCCGACTGTACCAATGAGTTTTTCTGAACTTAAGTACAGTGATTAGTCACACCACGAGCTTTACGGTGAAGGAAAACATCGAGAGGAAACCTGCATATTCCTGAGAAGAAATTCAAAAGGCGTATGTATAGTCGTGCTTGAGTAACGGCGATGGACTCGCCATCTGTCACGTTGGCACCTAATATACCTCTGGCGGAAAGTGGGTGTGTGGGTATTACCTATACACCTCTGCCTACCCCTTCGGGGACCCTTGTGGGAAGGCGTGAGGATATATATATATATATATGTCAGAAATAAATGTAACTATATTAGATTGGCGTCGCAACCTATTTATTGAAATAAACCGTTATCACGTGAATTCGCGTGAAATAAATATTGATCGGTAAAAAAACAAATACGTACATCATTCACATTTATTTATACAAATAGAATGCCAAACTCGCTTCTTTGGCTTCGCTTTAGCGGAGTAATAAAAGATTTACAAATATCCCTCTTTACATTCAAAAGTAGACATGACAATATTAACGGGCAAATCCGAATAAAATTTCATATTCCATAACGTAAGCCGGGAGCTGCAAACATTAACGTATTGCGGAATAGCCAAGCCGTATTGTGCGATCGGTACATGGATTCAATAAGTTATTTATTGAGAAAACACAAACAAATAAAATATTGGCACTGGGGGCCCTTTTATGTCGGCAGAGATGTATTAATAACCGGGACTAATTGGCTGATGACATTTATCACGGCGGCTACGGGTGAGGCGCTGGGAACACTCAATTGCTATAAATTAATTTCCTGATTGGGTTTGAAGAAATGAATATCTCTAAGTTGTGTAATGTTAGCAAAAGCTTTAATGTTTTTAGCTATTGAGTCTTTTTTAAGTCCAATAATTTTGATAAATTATAAAGTGCCAAGTAGACTTCTATTGTGGTAAAAATAAATGCATTTTTCATAAGACTCACGATAGTACGACTTCTTTGTCAAAAATTGCCAACAGTACCAACTCGGCTCTTAATGTTCTACACGAAAAATGTTTACACTCATTGTCGCGACAAATAGACGAAAACGTATTTAAAGTTTACGATCGTTTGGCGAGCGAGAAAGGCGAGATGCGGAAATGACGGTGACAGTAAAGTTAAATGTGTGGCACCTCTTTTTCGATCCTCGACTTTGACGAGCGCGCGGAACGCGCCGGGTGAGCCTGCGTACAGCAGCAGCACGTCCACGCCGGGTCGCGGCATCATGAACAGGTACGCCTTGTTCCAGTCTACACCGAGGTGCGGGTCTACGACGTCCACTTCTGTTTTAAACCTCTCGACTCTCTATAACATACATTCCGTCTTTATTCAATTGTCAAACATTCAGCCAACGTTTACAGCCGGTTTCTCGTACGCATTTCTATCCATCAAATTACGTGACAGATTGTTAATCTCTAATTAGACGTAGTTTGGGTTGCTAGAAGCTTCAACTGACAAACTGTTGGCAGTTTGTCAACGGTATGTCAAATCCCAAATCAATTGCCGATTGGAGCCATTTTGAGTTTCTGAACGCATTTTCTCTTGGTTAACATATTGTTGACATACAATTTTTAATTGTAGATTATCGAGGAATTATCGACGTGTTAACGCAAGTATTCCGATTTGAACTCCAATTTCTAAGCGGATTTAATAGGATATAGGGATGTTACAAAATAATCGATTTTAATTTTTCGTTTTTTATAGCAATATTAATATAAAACTTAATTTCTATCAATAATGCTATTTGGTTTCCTAATTCCTTGCGTTGAAATATTAATAGAACATTGCCTTTGATTTTTAGTTTTGAATTGGTTATATTTTTATTCATATAATTTTATTTGATTTTTAATCTGATATTTTTTTAATATGAATCTCTTTAGACAAACCCTAAGACATAAGTGTGTAAAGTTACAGAAATCGAAATAATCTTTTAATAATAGCAAAAATATTAGAAATTGGCAAGTTTCAAATCATCATCATCAGCCCTGTCGAGAACCTACCTATATGTTGAATTACTATAAATTATATAATATAAATATTAGAATAAAATATAAGTAGATAGATCGCGTTCTGTGTAATTTTTACGCGACAGCGGCGGCATTTTAACATTTACACTTTATTTATTTATATTCTTTACACTTGTTTATCACACGAAAACTGAAGTACCTAAACAAACAAGATAAACAACAACAAATCAAACTTTTGTCCAACTAACGAAACTTCAGCTCCCGGCGGGAATACTTTGACATTGCAAGACAAAGACGAAGCTATAAGCTAGAGGGAAATAGATATACTTTAAAAAATAATTCGGCTGTCAACAGTAGATTAGTTAATTTTTCGATGATTTGCGTTCTAGAAACTCAAAGCTCGATGACAGATTGTTAACAAATTGTTATTGTGACAAAGTGTTGACTAATTCATTGTGCTAAAATTGTACCAGAAACCGGCGGTTAGTGCCCTTTAACATGCTTAACTTCAAAAATTTGCGTTACTCTACTCAAGCACGACTATAAGCCTTTGAATTGCTTCTTAGACGTATGCAGGTCTCGTCTCGATGTTTTCCTTCATGTTTTAATAATTTATATATATGTATTATAACTTAATAACACAGGGTCTACTAAGGCGAGAGCAGAGGCGTACTATTACCCACATTTCGCCATTTATATATATTATATGTTTGAGTGTTAACGTGGAGAGATGGCGAGAAAAATATTTTCGTGAAATAAAGTACCTATCGAGTAGATTCAAACTAATAAATTAAAGTAAAACACCGTCAACTGGTTTTACCCTTTGGGTTGGCAAGCCAAATGATATCGTATGCAATTCGGTGTTGTTCCCCCAGAAGAAGAATATTTTCCACAATGATTCTATCACTTCGTACACGTCGAAGCGAGCGCCGCGTTCGAATTCCTCACACATTGTAAAGCCTTCTAGGTCCAAAGCCAGCGTATGCGGCGGCGTAAATACAATATAGAATAGTACAATTTTAAATAACCACACACAGCTGAACATTCTGATGTTCCCAGTCGGTTACAAATATCATACCGTCACTTGCGAGCTATATATGCCTCGATGCAGTACACAGACTACAATATGGCGCAGATGTTCCATGGATTACTAGCCAATATATTGAACATAACAGATAATGGACTGTTTAAATCCAAAGTTAATCATGTTCATTTCCAGATAACTACAGCGAATTAACAGCACAAAATCGAAGCTGGTGTAATATTCGTTGATCTATTACACTTTCCTGCTACATTGCTTATACGTAGAAGAGTGAACTATATGTGAACTGAACTACTGGTTTAACTCATTTTTCAAACGTTAAAGTAATTATGTATGACTTTCCATTGAACCTTGCGTAACAAAAAGTAAAAAACCTAATTTAATACTTAAATTTATAATGAAAAGATGGATTTTAAGATAAAAATATATTTCTATGTAAGAACAATGCAACAAGCACGGGGAAACTGTTTTACAATTTAGTTTCAGATAATATTATGCAATGATCTAGTCTAGGTATGTAAATCTAGAGAGAACTGGCGCTCTATACTCTCTGCCTACCACGATATGGACTCGGCGTGATGATATGATGATGATGATGATCTAGTCTACTTAAAAACCTATTAATACGAGTATTATAAATGTGAACTTTAGTTTCTCAAAAACGCCAAAACGCCTTATCAGCTTTAGACGAAATTTTATGCAAAAATAGATTAACATATAGGATGTTTAAGTCCAGAAGAAAAATATTATTAAGCGCGTGTGAACCCCCAAAGTCCTGCTAGTATCATAAATCTGAACATTATTGAATAGCTGTACGCATCCATTCATTACCAATCTGTGGATTTTTTTGTTTTTAAAACTACAAGTATCCAAAACATTCTCATATTCTGAAATTACAAAGGAAGAAGTAAATAAACAAACAATTTTTATTATCATCAAAACGAGAACTGTGGTGGACGAGTAGTTTGTATCATTCCCTGTACAGTCGAGATTTCAGAATCCATGCCCGGTGTGCTTTTTGAACTCACGGAGATTTGTCACACCACGAGCAATACGGGAGGGAAACATCGATCGGAAATTTGCATACTTTTGAGGATTCTTTCAAAGATGCATGTAATGTCGTGCGTATCTGAGAAACAGTTTCATCTAAATATATACTTCGTGAAAAGAGTGCGTTATCATACCGTTGCCTACCCGTTCGGAGACACTTAAGGGAAGCCCTCAGAAGAAGATTGCAAAATAAAAGTTTCAAATAGAGTATATTAAACTTCTTTACCATTAACGTAAGAAACGAGTTAGCTTAAATTTAATAGACAAAGGTAGAATAAGAATATAGAAAAGAATTTATCTATGTGGAGCGCTATATTTATTACCTATGCAAGTGAATGTGCCTTGTGCAAATCGCACTGGAGATTCCTCCTCGGCTGCAAGTCGTAAACCATGTCGGCCGAGAGGCAGGGGCGTGCGACGGTGCTTCTCAAAAGATGTTTGAGAAGATGTGTCTTTGTTTACGGAATCCTCTATTAAACTCACCACAATGTCTCATACCAATAAAGAATAAACAGCGTTGCGGCTAAATTTATGGAACCATTTGCCATTACAAAGATTCATGTTGTTTGTGCGTTGAGCAGTCAGTACCCTCGCTTGTAAGTAAGAACTTATACTATTTATGTCCGTATACGAGGTTTGAAAATGAGCCTTTTCTTTATTCAGCAGTAGGTGAGTACGGGTTTGTTATGCCTGAAAAGAGGTTTACTAATGAAGGTAGAGCACACAAATGGAAGGATATTTTCCAACCCGGAGGAGGAGTCGGCGAGATTCAAGTCCCTTAATTGATTTGAATTTCATTATATATTTGATGTAGATTTTTCTTTACGTTTTTCGTTTTATGTGGTTGTGGATACAAATTGTATACTGTTGGAATTTTGCATGTGTTCTTTTTTAGTTGTAAAATGTATTTTTGTCTCGCCAAAAAACGTTTTGCAGTGCAACGAGGGCAGGTTATCTGCGGAATGAGATATTAAAATATACGTTTTATACCAAAGAATCCTGCTATATATTTTTTTTATCTCATACTAGTCTCTCCCATTTATAAAAGTGGTACAGTACCTAATGTTTGTGTGTTTTTTTATAAACTGCCCTTATAGCCTAATCCAGGCGTTGTCACATCTCTCAGTAAAAATAAAATTTTTATCTCTCTTTTTTTATCTGTTATCTCTCTATCTTTTGTACTATAAAATACTCTATTATAAATAATATACTTAATTTGTACCAGTGCGTACATACCCCCCAGTCATCTACTTATTGTACATTTTTAACCACTCATCCGTTTTATCTATTTGTTTAAATAATCTTTGTATGTATTTGTAATAATATCATCTATTCTATTACTAGATTACTGATAATAATTGCTTTTTAAATAAATAGTAATAAAGTATTGTTATAGTTTAAAATTTAATAGACAAAGTTCAAGTCCATTAATTAATGTTATGACAGATAACGCCACAAAGTAGTACCTACTATGAAACATTTTATTGTAGATGCAACAAAAATATTGAGCTGTTGGAATTGCTTGGAATACTTATACTAACACATTGCTCGCTATACACACGTTGCTCGAGCTCGAATAAATCGCGTTTTAGCGACACGGCTCCACTGATTTGTACATCATTGTAGATTTAGCTAGGTGTTAATATCAGGATAGCCAATGCACTCGTGATCGATGTTCGAGCTTGGTCGCAGAGAGCAATATAATAAGCTGTGGTGGCCGAGTGGTTCGAGCAGTTGCCTGCGACACAAAGATCGCAAGTTCGAATCCCAACTGTACCAATGAGTTTTTCTGAAATTAAATACATTGATTAGTCACACCACGAGCTATACGGTGAAGGAAAACATCGAGAGGAAACCTGTACGTTTGAGAAGTAATTCAAAAGGCGTATGTATAGTCGTGCTTGAGTAACGGCGACGGACTCGCCATCTGTCACGTTGGCACCTGAAATATATCTCTGGCGGAAAGTGGGTGTGTGGGTATTACCTATACACCTGTGCCTACCCCTTCGGGGATCCCTGTGGGAAGGCGTGAGGATATATATAAGTCAAGAGGCTCTCCATCTCACATGTTGGGACATACACAGGTTCACTTATCTCTTTGGAAATATAAGGCGTGATTAGATACTTGATAGTGTTGTTTTACTACGAACTAGAAGGGCCAATAAATATCTTACACAAGTTAGAACTAGGGTGATTTTTCTAGGCTTTGAATAATAGTACAGATTAAGTATAGCCAGCACCACGATGTATCTTAAGAAGTTGAGCGTACAATTCAAGATCAGGGGTTGCATTAGCGTTTCGAAGTATTCTTAAGATTTTTTTCGTTTTAATTTCAGTGATATGACACCACAAGCTTTACTGTGATGGAAATACTGCAAGTCTTGCTTGAGAATCAGCGATGATCTCGCCATATGACACGTAAAAAATTTAAATATGCACATACATTGGAATTGTAATAAATAAAGTTAAAAGATGTGTCCTTTGAGTATAGAGGAACTAAGATATGCGCCAGGTTCTGCAATGGCGTCGTGCCTCGTACAGTCTCTGCGGGATTAGCGCCTACACATGCAATGCACATCTGCCTGCAGTCCCAATAAAAATCTTAAATAACATGCATTATTCATTTTATACTTCAATATCTTCGTAACCTTAATGGATTCTTGCAGCTCTTTCTCAACATTCAATTTCATTATTTAAACAATGAAATTGGATCGTGGGCATGACTACGTAATAATCTGAAGAGCAAAATGTCCAAATGAGCTTTTCTATTGCTTTAAAATGCATCGGAACATTATTTTAATGTGGACGGCTATGTCCAGTACTCAGAGTACAAGCTACAAAGTTTGAGGTCGCGGCTTCGATTCGTTGGGATATTGGTGCGATGGTCACGAAAAATTCGTGTTCAAGAACAAAGTCTTCCATTTTTATGACTTGAAGTATATATGGTCCCATATTATATATTATGCTCATACCTAGTAGAACAAGCTATGTTTAGAACTAGGGCAATTTGTGTGGAAGTGTTCCAGGCTATTGTTATAACTATTAACTATTATTCTATTATATTATACCATGATTATCATTGATCGAGCTTATTGGTGCAGCTACCGCTACCTTTGGATATTTGTATCACTAGGTTTACATACGCACGTTGCCAACACTATCGAGGGTTTGACTGACATTAAGTACATGTTGACGGTTTTATCATAAATGTGTTTAATACAATGCCCCTTTGTTCATTTATTACTATCATGTAAATAATTATATGTCAATATTTATCTCTTAGCGGCAGCGCTATCATGTTCATTGTTGCTGTGTTTTGTCTTCATCTGTATAATTGCAAAGATAAAAGTAGTGTACTTCGGGAAGCTTTTCTGTATCTGCCTCGTATCAAGTATCTGCCTGCCAGTGCAGACACAACTGTATTTGAGATAGTAGAATTGAATTTTAACTCAATTTCGCCACGAAATAATCATGTTTAATAGTTCTGGGCTAACTGTAACTTGCTCGTACCAAATTCGTATTGTATCAGAGGCGTCAGATAACTAACCAGGCGGCAGATAGACATAATTGGCTCGGAAGAGACAGCTATTGTGATGTGGCTGGAAGCTGCATACGGAATATTGACTGATATGTTTCACACAATCTCTGCTAAGATAAATGTCTTCTTAAGAAGAGTCTCATAGCTGCGCTTAACAGCAAACTTATGTATATACGTCATTTAATGTCACTATCAAAGATTACAATGTATACTGTAACAGTCACTATCTTCTGTATGAACTTCTACACCATATACTATAATTTAGTAAAATTATTAAAAAAACGTATGATGCAAATACAGCCTATATTTACTAAAAATGTATACGTAATACGGAATACCACACATAAATACACTCTTTTAATATTGCTTTTAATGTAGTATTGAGACTTTCTAATCGATTGAAAATTCAAGGATACATCTGACGAAATCGGCTGTCTTAAACTACGGATATACATCTATATATGTACCGAAAACAAAAGAATGTACGGTGGGTTTACCTTCACCTGTGACAGGCTCGCTATTTCGCAATCGTGTTTTAATTTCCATGGATGTTTCATCTTAGAATGTACCTTCGTATCGGTTGTTGAAAAAATGCCAAACGATATTATTATTACGATTACACATTATTTTTCCACGTTCGCTTGCCGACGTCGGTGAATGACCGATAAGGGTTCAACAACAGTAGGTACACGAAGGTGCATATGGCGTATCTTATTGCTTTTTTACTTTCTTATTTATTATTCTTATGATTATTGTGACAATAATCATCCTGACAACTATTATTATCCCTATGTGCGCCAAATGGGATATCTACTGGCAATTTAGAAAGCGTACAAAATCTAAAATTGAATATTTATATATATACATATATTTATGCATATCTTCGACGCGTATGAAACCGCGGGACATTCCTAGTATCATTATAAAAAGTGAACGAGTGATCACTAAAGCTGTATAATATATATCTGCCGCGTTGGCACCTAAAATACATCTCTGGCAGATAGCGGCTGTCTGGGTCTAACTAAACATCTCTGCCTACCCTTCAGGGGCCCATGTGAGAAAGCGTGAAGATATAATGTGACATATGGCTTGTCCATTGCCGTTACTCAAGCTATACATACATACGCCTTTGTATTTCTTGGCGTATGCAGGTTTCTTCACGATGTTTTCCATCACCGTATTCACCGTAAAGCTCGTGGTGTGACTAAGCACTGTAGTTAAGTTCAGAAATGAGCCGTGGTGCTCAAGTGATTCGAATAGTTGCCTGTAACACAAAGATTGCAAGTTCTAATCCCGACTCCCGACAATGAGTTTTTCTGAACTTAAGTTAATATAAGTACCTAGCCCAAACAACAATTTACCTTACAAACAAAGCAACATTAATTCACAAAACTAGCTAACGAGTCAAGCCGATGGTCTGTACATAGAATATAATAGTGACCAGGACTCATTTTGTTAGTAATACTTAATTATATGTTAGTAAATAGCATAATGTATATGTAGTTAAACCGCTGTACTTTCCCTATGTGAAATATCACTGCAGTGATTCACATACAAAAAAATTCAGCCTGCTGGCTATAATGTTCAAGATCCATATAATGCAAGACATCCCTGATTCGCTGCAGAAGCGGGGCAGCCCCACCACTCCCTGAACGCGTTGGTATATTGAACTCTGAGGGCGCTGTACGACCTGCCAGTATACTTAGCCCACAGGCTGCACGTGTAGAGTGTTGTACAATATAGACTCTGAAAAGCGTGATTTTATCTTTTAGGGAACAGCGTGCAAACATGCGAGCGATCCGTTCCCTTTCTATATCGACATCGTCATCTATACAAATAAATAAAATTGAAGTGTCTGTTTGTAATAGATATTAAAATAACCGCTTATTACTAATTGCATATGGATGTATACACAGTACATATAGCCAAATCACATTTTACATTTTTTTGTCTGTCTGTATGTCTGTCTGTTTGTTCCGACTAATCTCTAAAACGGCTGTACCGATTTTGACGGGACTGTCACTGGCAGATAGCTGTTGTAATAAGGAGTAACTAAGGCTACTTTCATTGCAAGAAATTGAACAATAACTTTTTAGTTAACTTCCACGCGGACGAAGTCGCGGGCACAGCTAGCTTACAATAACATTCGTTAGCTCTCTTATTTATTTTCAGCACTCATTTTGCTCTCAATTTGTATGATTTTTAAATACAGTTTAAAACACAGGGTAGCACCTTCTGATTTTTTTACCGCAAACTCTTTTTATTTCAGGGCTCAATGGTCCACGCTTTAAAAATAAAAGTCATGAACAGAACCGCGTTGATTGCGCGGCGAGTATATTCATATGTATGCACACTGATAAAGGTCATCCGCCTGGTAACGACACAAACTCGTCCATGGTTATCCAGAGTGTCCAGACAAATCAATCATATAGTATCGGGCTTACCCGTACTATATCGTGCTTATTCATACTCTCATGATGGTGCTGAAAACATAATCTTACGTCATAGTGGACGTGTTCAAACAGTTTAAAAAATCGTCTAGTTTTCATAACACCAACTACATACTAAGTTATGTTAATTAATAGCATTTATTATGATTTTTACTTATGACTTACTTTAATTACTTATGACTGGGAGCAATACCCAGTTCATGGTTTTAACATGTTTGTAATACGTTTATTTTTACTTTAAAAAATATTAGGGCTTGAGAGATTATCCAATAAATTTTAAAGATTATACAAATAATGAAATCAATAGAAAACAATGTACCATTTCAACGGTTTTAATGTAATCTGACGAGGTAATCATACATATAATGCTATATGCCAAGGATTGCATAAGTTACGAATTTAATTCACGTACACATTGAATCAACGCATGTAAATTATCATAGCCACATATTTCGATGATTGGCCGCGAACACGAACTCCAGTCAGTACAATGCTCCGTGATGATAACTCTATTAATATCTATCTGGTGTCTCGAAATGCTCTCGCGAGCAAATGAGCAGCCATCGCGAAAAGCCCAGTGGGCAAGCGATTACACGAACGGGACATCATAATATATTGATCGATACCTCTTAATCTACCGTATCTTATGTATTCGCTTCTTTTGCGTTAAGGTAATAAAAAAACAATAAGCTTAAATATTAAATAATATCTTCTATTATATATAGGGTAATATTGCATATTAAAAAAAGTTTAATAGTAAATACGTCAGGTCGGTAAAATTACATTATTCAGTAAAATTTCTCTTAAGAATGTCCGCCATCTTACCGTTATTATTCAACTTCATCTCATCCCTACTTTGTTAGCTACGACCTTTTTGAACGCTTAATATTGATAACCGCCTCTTGATATCCAACATTAAACGTTTTGTTATTTTGTATTCCAAGTATTAACGTGCGGCACACTGTGCCCGCTGCCGTGTAGATACGGACGATACCCATGTGTTTGCGATAGTGCTTGTTTGCGCTTTGCTATATGATGTTGTTTTATGAATAGTTGTTGTTTGGCTAGAGAACCAAATTTAATTCGATTAAACGTAATAGTATTGAGTAGTGGTTTAATATCACCACAACGAGGGAGAATAAAAGGTCGAAACTATATAAAAAAGCGACGAACGTGAGTATTCCTGATAATTTTATCCGTTTGTCTATAGGTTCATCGTCAGTATTTAACATTAAATTAATACTAAAACAATATTCTATTTGTATGCGAAACATAATGGTGTGTAGGGATTATGCGTATTCATATTTGTACGCATTTCCATGTTAAGATTTAGTAGATATATTTTTTAACAGATACGTAATAAAACAGCTATGGACTACTTGCTGTTTAAATTATTAACATTAGTGTTTTAATCAGAAAGAGCACACGTCATTTGCTCTTAAAATGAACATGTGTTATTTTAATTTAGTTAGAATTATCACAATCTTTGAGAACCCTACTTAAAGCATATTGAGGTTGAGCTTAGACACTAATTTTAAATACTTTTTGCGTGCTTTCTCGTAGTGTGAGTTCTGAAAACTTTTACTACTTAACCGAATAATGGTAGGATCAAAGGACTTCAGACAGCAAAGCAGACAAAGGTGCTAAGAAAACACACCTACAGTTACGCTCCGTGAGGAACAGAACTTGGCTCAGAGCGTTTCAGGTTCACGAATTATGGAGCTAGACAGGATACGCACATAACTTATGATATTTTTTTGCTAATATCCATATTTTTTAGATGTAGCGAATATTTTTGCAAACCATCCTAACGAGACATAAATTAACGCCTTCTTGCAATTTTCTTCAATTTCCATGTGTAAGTTCGGAGAAAATACTTCAAGATTCTCCACAATACTCGATAATAGTGGAAGGGCCAAGATGTCATATCAGAAGAGGAATATAATTGCAAATTTAGCTGATGTTCAATCACAGAATATCATACAAAATCTAGTAAATCGTCTATTTATGCACGCCTCAGTCGTTTCACACCATTATGTGAAAATTAGAACCCGGCGAATTTACCGTTAACACAGAGTGCTTAGAGATATTAGGTTTGTACGCTAGCAGCTGCTCGGTTCTCCGATTACGGCTAGCAACAAGCTAGATTAGATATTTTTGTGATATCATATTTTGTACAAAATATGTAGAGACTGGTGGAAATAACTCATTTCGCCGTCCTTCGTTCGAGCTCAGGTGGAAGCCGCGTAGCTTAAAATATTGTTGTCACCAAAAACGATATTTCTTCAGCTGCAAAAATTTCTCGACCGCTTTTATGGTAGCCCCGAGATTTTCGTGTAGTGATTTATGTTTAATTAGAATACCCTTCACATTTTTATGTCATTAAAATACAATTTCAGAAGTTCGGAGAGAGCTCCGTAACGTTGTCAAAAGTTTTAAAACAATTAGACTTTGTGAATCTTACGCGTGTCATGTTTGAAATAATTCAAAGACGCTCGATAATTATTTACCTAAAGGAATTTCATCGCAACATCGTATGTACTTACTAAGTAACGATGAACTAGCTGTAGGTACTTTACAATATATTGTTTAATTTAATTGTGAGCGATAAAGGAACTTTGCTGTGAACTGCCTTTCGTCTCAATGTAACGTACCTACTTGCTGATAGCCTAAGAGTTTTATCATACGCTCAATGTATCAACCCAGTGCCTCTGACCTTTTGATTGGACATTAATGTAATTAAACAACGTTGCATTTGATTATTCAGACGTGCATAATTGTATTGGAACCGAATATAGTGTGTCCATCTTAGTGGATTCAATGTCCGGTTTGTACTAAAGTGCCTTTTCAATTTTAGTACAGGGACTTGACCCATCACGAGCCTTAATGTGGAGGAGCTATACCGTAAATCAGCTGGCATATATTTGATATGAAATTTAAAAACATACGAGAAGTCGTACTGGAGAGATTAGCTTAGGGCTCGCCACTTATCACATCTCTGGAATAAGTAAGTATTATTTACTCCTATACTTACCGCTAACATTACGTCCATCCGTACAAAATATAAGTTAATTTTTATCTTAATATAAATACAAAGCTTATCAAAATGCACCTCAGGTACTTAAATAAAGCTTTGTATGGTTAAGACACCGGCGTTAGAGCTATCATGAAACTACAGAAACATCTACAATATTTGTGAACAAAACAAATCGTGTTTATTTTTAACGTCCGACTTAGTTCAACTAAGGGTGAAATTTTATTATCCTTTTCCATTATCAGTATAATTCATACTAGTCGTAGTAACACGTATAGTAGTAGTACAACGGTTAAAAACAAAAAAAGATCGTGTCAGATTCTGCTAGTAAAAATACCGTCCGGATTTGATGCCTGACAATTTGAAGGCACATGAAGGCAATGTTAAGCGTAGTGAAAAGATTTTTTATGTGATAATCGTTTGTTCAGGATTGGAATCAAAATCAAATTAAATCAAAATATTTTCATTTCACATTTTTAGAGGCACCTAGGCCTCTAAAAATGAGGAGCACTTATAAAACGTCGAAAAAGGTGCACGGTTCGGGTTGGTCGTTTCCAAGGAGAAGAACCGGCAAGAAATTCCATGGTCACTCCGGTGCCGGTGCTATTATTCTTAAATAAGTACTTATTTGCGTGTTTGAATTATCATAAATAATTTCCTACCTAAACTTCGAGTGTCATATCCTAGATATTTGAACCCAAACAGCTCCACAGATAAAAGGCCACAGCTGGACGTAGAGCCAAGGTTAATAACCGAATACATTGAGCAGACGGCTAGACCCAGACTGGCACATTGATAATAGAGGGACTTCGTCGATTTTCACCATTACACATTCAAAATTTGATCGAAATTGTACAACGAAAACAACTAAAACCTGCCGAAACGGCTGAACGGAATTGAATGAAATAAGGACAGATATTGGAGTGTTTGCTGAAATAACAAATAGGATATGTTTTATTTCAGAATAAAAATATTACTGATATTTAAATTTTATGTGGGTGAAATTGCGGGGCACATCTAGCATAAAATAAAACATTTACCTCGTAGAATCCAATAAACACAGACAAACAATATCAGGGAAAACAATATTTACAGAATCAATCAAGAGAAGTGTAAGATTTCCAAAACGTTGAATACCTATCATTTATAGTACCTATAGTATTCAAATATAATCGCTTGTTTATATACATGATGAAGCCATAATGATTATTGACTATGTAAAGCCGTGGCGGCCGAATGGTTCCTACCTCCACGAGCTGAATCCATGAGGGTTTCTGAAATTAGTTTCATTTTATGTAAAGTAACCTATCATACCCGAGCAAAGGTAAAGGTAATGGGAATTCTTTTCATCAGTAAGAAAACTACATACGTAGAGAAGATTCTCTATGTATGTCAAAGTCATGCTTAAGGAACAGCGACAGACTCGCCATCTATCACGTCACGTTGGCGCTTGAACAATTTTTCAGCGATGAGACGGTGTTGCAGTAACGCCTTTGAATTGCTTCCTAGACGTATGCAGGTTTCCTCTCGATTTTTTCTTCACCGTAAAGCTCGTGGTGTGCCTAATCACTGTACTTAAATACAGAAAAATTCATTCTTACAGTCGGGATTCGAACTTGCGATCTTTGTGACACAGGCAACTACTCGTACCACTCGGCCACCACGGCATTTTAAGTCTCGTGTACGTTTGATCATACTGTATAAATGTATACATCGAACTGTGCCTAATTGCTCATTAGTCAACTGAGTTATTGTTTAAACATGAATTATTATAGGCCATTTATAAGCATCGTGGTGTAATTTACAATAACAATATATTTATAATACTACAACCAATAAGCACCGAGCTAGAGCTTGTCTGATTTTCTAATAAAATGTTCCAGTGTGATAGATAGACGGATAGACAGGCAGACGGTAATTAACAATCGCTACCTGTGTCAATGGCCGCCCTCCCCTCTGCTCCCTTCCATTTGCTAATGATATTGATCTCATGCCCGCAGGTAATGTTGACGAAGCTCGCGTTTCCACTTGTAAACCTACATATTTCTTACATCTATCGAATACACGCTACCTACATATAATTAGGGAGGCAGCATTGCAAAAACATTTTTTTCGTTTTCATTTCATTATATTTTTTATTTTATATTTATTTAGCTAAATACATTAGCTAATTCGTCATTGGGCCTTGACATGTATCCGGAAAACCCATGAATATTTACTAAAATCAATATTCTGTTTATCTACAAATATTGACAAAATATTATTTATTATTAAGCCGTGGTGGCCGAGTGGTTCGAGCAGTTGCCTGCGACGCAAAGGTCGCAAGTTCGAATCCCGACTGTACCAATGAGTTTTTCTGAACTTAAGTACAGTGATTAATCACACCACGAGCTTAACGGTGAAGGAAAAGATCGAGAGGAAACCTGCATACGTCTGAGAAGAAATTCAAAGGCGTATGTATAGTCGTGCTGGAGTAACGGCGATGGACTCGCCATCTGTCACGTTAGCACCTAATATACCTCCGGAGGAAAGTGGGTGTGTGGGTATTACCTGTACACCTCTGCCTACCCCTTCGGGGACCCTTGTGGGAAGTCGTGAGGATATTATATTATTATTTATTATCTTTTTGTTTTTTATCTGAGAATGTGAACGTGTCTAACCAAAAGATTAGGAAACTATGTGGCAAATCTATTCTATTCTTATAACATTCGAAGCCTTGCACTTTAAGGTTCAGAGTGGTCACCCTAAAATATCTGGGTCACGGATTAAAATTTATATGAATAGCTATTTTAAGCGCGAGACCGAGAAATAGATTTTAATATCGATATGGTTGTAAATTCGTTCTTTATAGGACGGTTCGTAAGCTCCAGTTCAATTGTATCACACTGTATCAATTTATACATCGCTTTTACAGGGTATTACCGTCATGTCTTTTCGAATTTTAGAGTCGCCAATGCGCGAGTTTTATTACATTTTGTTGCAAGTTGTCCATAGGCAATGGTAACCGCTTATTATCAGGCAAGACGCATTATAATTTGCTACAGTCTTCTTATCCAATATCTTATTCCAATTGAGATCATCTGTTGTAAATTCTAGTTGAAATGGAATACGTATTTTATTCAGAACACGAGAGAATTGAATTTGGGATTTTTATATACAATTTTGACAGTTTGACAACTGTCCCAAACATCCCCAGCAAGCATTCCCGCATATGCTTTTTACACTATTGACGTAGTTAACAAACTGGCCACTAGTTGTAATAATTGCTCCCGTATTGATATTGATGGCCAATGTGATCTGTTCTAGAGTAAGAGCGATGACTCCGCCGAGCAGTGAAGAGCCGGAGCCTCCGCACGTGGTGGTATTGGACGGAGGTTTCTCCACGCAGCTGTCGTGTCACGTGGGCCATGTAATAGACGGGGACCCTCTATGGAGTGCGCGCTTCCTCAACACACATCCTGAAGAAGTCGTCAATACACATCTTGACTTCCTGAGAGGTAAGTAAAAAATCACAACCAGTTCTTTCTAAATTCACAGACCTCTTTTGCTACATTCACCCGTCTCTTTAGCATTTATAGGTTATGTATCTATATAATAAAAGTCAACTAAATAATCAATAAAAAAATCTGTAATACTGTGGAGACTTTTTCATTAAATAGCAGACTAATTTTCGTACAAATTGCATACTGAGTCTGTTACCATAACCACTCGACTAAAAAACTATTTCAAAGTTCTTTTTAAGTACGCACAATTTTTTTATATCACAAAGGTTGCAAGTAAGGAAGCGGCTCGCCCGGTGGTACCTAACGGTATTTTTAAATATATCCTCACGCTTTCCCACAAGAGCCCCCAGAAGGGTAGGCAGAGGTGTATAGGTAGTGCCTACAGACCGACTATCCGCCAGAGATATATTTTAGGTTTATTTTAGATATCTTTATTCAGTTACGGAATTTTAGCATTCGATGAACATGAATGTATAAGTTTCATTCTGAATACACCCAATATAATATTAAGGGCCTAATGATGTTACATTATTATGTTATACCCACATTTATACGTAGGTATTATTACCACCACTTCTTCCTCTTATCGCCGAAACACGCTTGAGCAATTTAATAATCAGATTACGACAGGGTATGTATGATTCTTAGGTAGGTATTCAATATATTCCTTGAGTGAAGCTTCAAAGTGGTATGAAAAGTAGCTGATATATGGATAGTACCTATTGTAAGTATATCACTGCGCAGGCTAAAGAAAAGCATTAAGCTACGTAACGTTTCCTATATATTGCTAGTAGGTTGAAGAGAATAATGACGCTGCATTATTTGCGTTCACTGATCAGGGGCGTTACCGTGACGTGCTTTTGCCATCATTATTCAAATATTCCAAAGACACAGATGTATATGACGTCATAAATCCGTCCCTTTTGCAAACTTTAATAATGGTGGCAATACACGTCGTAGTTAGGCCTGTGGTATATAGTTGACGTAAAGTAAGAGCAGCAATCTAGTGCCGCGTATTGTATTAGGGATTGCAAACGCCACCGCCATAAACCGAGAACTTTGTATAGCCGTTGTGTAAAGTTTGAATACTCTCGGAAGGAAACACTTAAGTTTTTATGTCAGTTAATCAAAGCAATTCGCAAGCAGAACTATACGCGGTTAGTTCAGATTAGCGCGCATTCACTGAAGTATATAAATAGCGGTATTTTTTATATTGGAGAGAGGAACGACGGTTGGATATATCCACTTCAGCACGATCATACCTAATTAAATAAATATTTTTTTATATTTTGGAATTGAGTGCTGTTTGTTGAGGCGATACTGACAGAATGACTAAAATATACATAGCATTACAATGAAGACCGCCTGGTCTAGTGGTTAGACCTCCTGACTGCGAAACTTGAGGTCGCGAGTCCGAATCCCGACTGTACCAATGGGTTTTTCTGAACTAAAGTACAGTGATTAGTCACACCACGAGCTTTACGGTGAAGGAAAACATCGAGAGGAAACCTGCATACATCTGAGAAGAAATTCAAAGGCGTATGTATAGTCGTGCTTGAGTAACGGCGATGGACTCGCCATCTGTCACGTTGGCACCTAATATACCTCCGGCGGAAAGTGGGTGTGTGGGTATTACCGATACACCTCTGCCTACCCCTTCGGGGACCCTTGTGGGAAGGCGTGAGGATATATATTATTATTAAATGGAAATTACACTAAATAACATCTAAATAGTCTCCTATAGCCACTCACAGTATGACAAATGTAAGGATAATAATAACCGGCATATATGGGTGACAGCTCCTAAATCTTTTGAACTTTAAAATAATGAGCTTTGTTTCCCAAACTCAATTTGAATGAATTTCCAAGACAGACAAAAGCCACTAACGAATGCGTTGCGCGGTAGCAACAAACGACAAAGTCCTGTGTTCGCACACGTAGGCAGAGCACAACTACACCATATACCGGATATAAACGAACAAGAAGTAAGAGTACATGCGTGGTTTGACGAATTACACGTTAGGTCGCTTTTAGCCCGTCATTTCATGCATCTGACAGCGAGAGTGCGACCTCGTCTCGTGTCATCGTCCTCTGAAAGCGCTTTTCTTCGCCGCAAAACGGACCGTTTCTTTTCATAACGAAAAGCTGAAAAGTGTCTGCAAGCAAGTAACTCCCTAGAGGGAAAAGCCTACTGCCTTGCTTTGCTGTTTCTTATAGGACACACTACAATACAAATGTATGTTCCTACAGTGCATATTTCAAATTTGTCCAGAAATATTATAAAGGTATGTAAGTATGCGTAACGGACCCTTTGCATCTTTAATATAAAACATAACTTTCTTATTATGTAACTTAAGTTATATTAGGATATATACGTGTCACGTTGTTTGTCCGCGATGGGCCCTTAAACTACTTAACCGATTTCAATCAAATTTGCACACCGTGTGCAGTTTGATCCAACTTAAAAGATAGGGTAGCTTATATAACAATTGGACCCGATAGGTGGCGCTGCGATCGTGCTTCAGGATTTTAACTTTGTCACCCGGGCGAAGCTGGGCGGGACAGCTAGTATATATATATATATATATATATATATATATATATATCGTGAGGATATATGATATATATATATATATCATATATCCTCACGCCTTCCCACAAGGGTTCCCCGAAGGGGTAGGCAGTGGTGTATAGATAGTACACACATACCCACTTTCCGCCAGAAATATATTTTAGATGCCAACGTGACAGATGGCGCCGTTACTCAAGCACGACTATACATTCTATACATAAGTTCAGAAAAAATCATTGGTACAGTTGGGGTTCGAACTTGCGATCTTTGTGTCGCAGGCAACTACGCCACCAGCACTCGGCCACCACGGCTTAAGTTATGACAACATTTAAATCTCGGCTATCTCTTTCGGGCGACATGTCACACACTGAGACAGGATATACGTAATACCATAATACGGTATAAGGGTCCTCCTTATGTATTCATGTACGCTCCGATGTACCCATTATTTTTGTTGACTAACGTTGATGAGTCGATTAATAAACTGTAAAGTAGCTAAGTGTTGCTATCTTAAATAAATGTGGGTAAGCCGCAGCTGTTTCGTCGTGATTATTATGAGTGACGGCGTAGTAAGTTGGCAAGTGATGCCGCAATTCCTCCCTCATCTCTTAACTACTTCACATTTGCATAGTACAGGCGGCGGGCGGCAGGAGCCTGTAATATCGGCGCGTCCTATACTAGCAATAGCTACGGTATACCTACAGCCTTGTTGCCATTAATCACCTTGTCTGTCTAATACCTTTCCATTCGCAGGCCGTGCGCCCTCTCCTATTTATTACATAATTATTTTCTTCGACATGGATCGTTTCCTTCCACGTAGCCGGTTTCCTCATTATCGAACTTCTCTCTAGGTCATATTCCATTCCTAAGTTTTAATAACATTAATTGTGAACCCCTCTTATCCACACCCTGTTCACAGTAAACAATACAAGTTCAGTTATATTCGTCGCGATAGTTTTGTAATATTAACTTAGGTAAATAGGTATTGAGTGTATTTGTGATGTGTTGGGCGTTTGGTGTGTACTACGAAATATACAATAGCACGGAGACGTTGATAACGCGGTTAATACGTTAATCTTTGTGTTCATTTGTTCTCATTAGCGATCACTGCTTGAGTGATTAATGTGATGGGCGTAATGCGACATAAATTGATTGATATCCATGTTCACAGCGGGAGCCGACTTGATCATAACGAACACGTACCAGGCGTCGGTGGAGGGCTTCGTAGAGCACTTGGGCGTGACGCGGCAGGAGGGCTACGACCTGATGGCTCGTGCTGTCCACTTGGCCAAGCGGGCTCGCTCGCTCTACCTCGAAGAGTACCAAGAATATCTTCAAAACGGTAATAACTGATAGATTCAAACACAGACACATATGGTACCTATTATATACGTAGGGCTCAGCCGCTTTGACACAGTATCCCCTAAATTAGTACAGGGGGAGTAATGAGCCGAGTTAAAGCCCCCGGCAGTAAGTGGAACATTTCAAAAGATCTAATGGAAATAACAAATGGCTCGTTGGGCGAAATTGAATTTATGAATGTAAACCAAGTATTCTTTGAAAGGCATTATTTAAGTGTTATGTCAGCAAAATTAACTTGTGATACCGAATGTGTTTATTTTTACATTTTATAAGGAGTGTTTAGATGTTTTTCACTTGTTTAGTTGCGTAGATTTATCTGCAAGATCTAGTCTGTCTCGTTAATAAGCATCCACGATATTTAATCAGTCCTAAAAAAGTAATAAGGGAAAATATAGCTACCTCATTCACTTATGTAGCAAAAGTTCTTATATCTTGATGGTAATAAAATTGTAAGAATTTTTACATTTTGCTATAAACAAAGCCAGTCAGGTCGCGCCCAGCAAAGGTTGGGTCGGGTGCAAGCACGCATTAATTATACTCTGCGGGGGTTGAAATATTTGCGTAGATTACGATGAAACAAAGAGTGTTGGTAAGAAAATAGTTTACAGAATAAGTGGATATCAAGAATCTCTGGAACTTGGAATATCACATTTGTCACATTTTCTATTTTCTCTCAGATAACTTGCCTCTAGTGGTGGGGTCCGTGGGGCCATACGGCGCACACCTCCACGACGGCTCGGAGTATGATGGCAGCTACGCAGACACCACACCCGTACAGGTATTCATTATTAATAATCCATTTAAGACAGGCCGGGCACGTCGCAAAATTTACTGCTCGAAATTGAATTTGTCATTTGCCGTACTTACGGAAAATCGCCGCTACATAGCATTGCATATGAGTAGAGTTGAAATCCTGTTATACAGTTTTTACGCTATACTGACAGTATAGCAATTTCACCGAGTTACTGGCAGTTAAGGCGTAATCTCTGATATTACTAGTGCCTATAGAGTGCGGTAACCGCTGACCATCGGGCTACTTCAGATATGTTTTGTAATCTGTGTTAAAAAAGTTATTGTGTCGCGAGGCTGGTATTTATGTACAGCACATCACCTGAACCAATCGTGATGAAAACGTAGATGGCATGTTAATTATGGACTTACTTATTGCCGATGCCAATTCGGTTAGCCAAAGAGAGTACATGTTCATACATGCTCGTCGGTGTGCGAACGTTTTTGATCCGAATCGTGCTTTTCTTATTCTTCATCATAATATATGTTTTTCACAATCACAAACGGTTAATGAAAACACAACATCAAATATAAGCATTACGGTTTCCAGTTTCCCCTCTAAGCGCACTGCATCTGGAGCAAACACCGGCGAATTAGACCTATTAAACAAAAATAAAAAGTTATTGAGGGCACTAAAAGCTGGAAATTTCAAACGAGTCATTTTATTACGGACCTATAGGTAGGGAAGAGATTTTTGCGTTTTGAATATTAAGCATTCATTGTTATTTTGAGAGTAGGTACTTATGGGAGTGTACCTATAGAAAAAATTGGCTTCACCTGTCACTTCGCACCTATTTAAAACTATACAGTCACCTATATAAACATAATGACAAATGTATATAGGTAGTTCATAACCCGAGTGATACTTGCGGTTAATAAGCATTAGCTATGATTTCACAACAGATTTTTTTATTTTCGAGATATGAGGTAGGCTGTTTAATAAGTATCTTTCGTTCAATTTCATAATTCGTTTACACGAACTTATTTAAAATTTCGTGTTCATTAAAAAAAAAAGAAAATAATACCATTCGCTGGATTTTGAGAAATACTATTCATATTATACAAAAATATGTAATTGGAGGTAGGTACTAATGGTCATTAGGCTATTACAGATATGTAGGTACTTACGGTTAGAAAATCAAGAAGAGGAACTAAAGCAGAATTGTTCAAGTGAACTCAAAAGCCATGAATGCATTGCCCATTCAAAGCGCCGGCTAAATCGTAAAGAGGGCCGTAAAGTTGCCAGCAAATTAAAATTTACATCGGCAATATGAAAAACTCCACTCCATTTCTCTTGTTTTTTCTGTACCGACAACATTTGACTGGGGTGGACAGTTAATTAACGAAACCTAGAACAAATGGCCATCTCAATCTCAAGCAACGCTACTATGCGTAGGTATATACGGTTGGGAATTTGTCTTTCGATCTCCTTTATTACTTTAGCACATATAAGTGAACAGGATTCAGCGAAAATCGATTGAATATTAGCAAAACAAAAATTACCAAAATATCACATATTCATAACAGACTAGAGACCAGACAGTGGGACCATTCATTTTATCGATTGAAAGAGTAACTGCGCAAATACCAATACCATACCAATATAAACGTATAGACCGAATATTATATCATACGAACGGTCCCAATAAATCTTAATAAATTGCGTGTTTTGATTGACAATCGGAAACGATATTTTTGTGGGACAATTTATTACGGGTTTGTTCGGTCCTGCCTGACAGTCTGTCTCACTGACGACTGTCGTTCCCAAGATCCCTTACTCCGGCAGATTTTAATTTTTTATGCCTGGGTGTTTGTAATAACATAACAACACATCCTTTCCATTTCTTCAAATGTATTTTTTTTATAAATAGGTTTATCATTTTTATTCTTCAGACCATGAGAGAATGGCACCGGCCGCGCATCCAAGCTTTGGTCGAAGCTGGAGTTGATCTGCTGGCTCTTGAGACGATACCTTGCCAAGAGGAAGCTGAAATGCTCTGCGATCTATTGCGAGAGTTCCCCAACATGAAGGCCTGGCTGGCCTTTAGCTGTAAAGTAAGTACGCTGACACAACAGTCAAAGTTAATGACCTAACAACAAAGAACCGTCGCTTGAAGGACCAATCGATATATTCTTACGCCAAACTTTTATCTTTTTTAGAGCTTTTGGCTATGCGGCTAGTCTTAAAATCTGCTTAATATAGATTGCTGGTTTGAAACTTGATGAGTTATTCTGACTTTGAGAACAGTGATTTGTCACACCAGTAGCTTTACAGTGAAGGATAAAGTAAAGTATAAAGCTGCACTTATCTGAGAAGAAATTCAAATAGACGTTTGTGAAGCCTTACCCGAGAGGTATACTCGTTGACGGTCACGTTAGTACCTATATGTTTTTTCAAACCTTGTTTTAAACCTGCGTTTAAAAAATATCATTCCAAATTGCTTAATTTCGAATGTTGTTACATCTGTTACATCCTGTTTGTAACGTAATTAATTGCTGGCGATCGTATTCTAAGTCGTAAAACGAAGGTGTATAATATTCCCTCTTAATTTGTTTGTTTATTTCGTTGGCAAAAAATATTGCTATAGAACAGCACCAAATGCAGGAATTATCTACTCTTTCATTTATTAAACAAAGCAAACAACCATTTGTAAACAACGTAACAGCCTGAGAGCTTTTTGTGCAGAGGACTATTATTCAATAGGATATATTTTTGGAAGATGAGCACATCAACATAGATTGAAAAATATTTATATCGTCCTATATACAGCCCTTTATAAAATATTCTGAGAGTTGTTCACTAAAGCTTGGGATAAGATGGAGGCAATTGCAAGAATTTCCCTAATACCTCGTATATTTTACGAGCAATCCGCTTTGTAACCGCGCTCAAGTTACGTGCAAACTTTACACGCGGCTAAAGTATTTCAAGATAAATTGCTAAGTTTAGTTTTTACAATCAAAATAAGATATACTAGGTACCGACCGCTATAAGTTTACATGATGTCAGTTTCATTTCCGGTAACATTGTCGAGCTCAACGAAATCTTGAAAATGGGACTCGGATTTATGTAACTTTTCGTAGTTTCACTTACAAATATGATATGGGAGTACACATCCCATTTTTTAAAATCCGGATCCTCCATATCATCGTGTTAATTTCCCCCGTGTCACTCATAAGTAATTATACAAGTAATCACGAACATATGACCTAATTCGGTATGTATTCGACGGTTTGATACTTGAACTTAAAATAAACAGGCATATGACTGCTCTATATTATCTTATATATTTATATTACAAAGTGGGTATTTATTTCAGGACAATCAAAGTATAGCACATGGTGAAAGTTTCCAAATAGTAGCGAAGAAGTGTTGGGAAGCGAACCCCGACCAGCTGGTAGCCGTGGGCGTGAACTGCTGCGCGCCATCGTATGTGTCTACTCTACTGAAAGGCATCAACGACGACCGGCCACACGCCCCCATCCCACTTATCGTCTACCCCAATTCAGGCGAAAAATATAACCCTCAAATAGGGTAAGATCTCTCAGCTAGATATGTCACTAGAACTTCCTGTCGTACCTACATTTTAGTGCGGAATTACCCAAAAAGCTTGGCAGGGATGTATTAAGAAATATATGGAAAATAACTCGAAGTCCATCAATTCATCTCATGGCAGTATTAACAAAGGTTCGAAATCAGAGTCCATCGTTGTAGGTGGGTTCAAAATGAAAAAGGTATTCACGTGACAGTCACTTTAATACCCTTAGTTACACGGTTACGTGATACCCGGAGTGTAATTTCATCAGCAGCTATCTAATTAGGTCGCGTAAAGCTTTATACTTCGATCTTCGTTCATAATTAAGATTAATAAATCTCTTTCATGTTGCCCTATTACCTTACCCTTACCATCAAATTAGAACAGAATAAGGCTCTCATTGCGGAAGTGTTCCTTTGTCCGGTTCTTATTTATAAATTTTTTTATACGATAGTCCTGTATTGAAATACAGAATATTCAATTACTAGCTATACCTTGCGGTTCCATCCTCGTTAAATTCATGTAACAGTAACTCAGTTTGCAATGTAATTTATCGTGTCCAAATTTCTGTGTAATATATTTTTTTTTTTACAAATATCCAACTTACGTTGAAAAGCACCTGAGGATCAATTTAGTGGTTTTTGAGTTTATAGTGTTAAGTCTGCAGACCGATGCGGCGGGGGGACGTTGTTTATAACATGCAAGAGCAGCAATGCAAATGCAGTAGCACTATCGACGAAAATCATACACAACTCCATACAATTTTCGAGATATGATTGAATTCCTTGGGAGTTCATCTTCGATGTCAAACTGCAGTGATTCTTACAAATCCTTATTCAAGGCCCGGCAAAGCGCGAGCGATGTCCTCGTGTTGCAAGAGCCACATTTAATTAGGCGGTACGCATGCTTGTTTGCCACCTGAGTGGTTAATATTTTTTTATGTATAGGTGGATAGACCGCGACAAGTGCGAGTCAGTGGAGGTGTTCATCCAGGAATGGCTGGATCTAGGCGTGCGTTACGTGGGCGGATGCTGCCGCACATACGCGGCCGACGTGTCGCGTATACGCAACCAGGTGCGCTGTTGGCGCGACCGCTGTCGCTTCGAAGCCAACCGAGTGCAGATTGACAACCTCCCAATTTACAATTAAAGGTCGCTTATGATAATAAGGGTAATTATTAATATTAATAGGGTAATTGTCTAATCTACATTCAAGTAAACATCAAATGTAGCGCCAATTACCACTTACTATCAGTTAAACTGTGTGCTTGCGTAGGCATAAGATTTCAGTGACCCTAGACCAAACTTAACTTACGCTACGCTATCACAATTGAATGCACAAGTGTTTTGTGCTATATAGTGACATTTAACATATACAAGCAATTAATGTGCCATAATTATATTAATGTACCTAATAATAATAAGCCTGTTGGTCCCGGATATTACAGGCAACGATGATTAATTATATCCACTCAAAGTCTGTTCATTCGTTTGTGTGTGTAGAGAAATTTGTCGCCGCAGAAGTTTCCTTTGTCGTAGCTTCTTGTGGTGTACCGCTTACACCGCCCCACAAATTATTCGAGTACAATACCACTGTAAGCCAACGTTGTACATACAATAGTTTAGGAATTTTGTTTTAATTTAATTAACATCTTTAAATCTCACCATCAATATATATTTGAATATTTGTTGCCAATGTAAAATGAGATTGTGGTCCTTAGTGAGTAATTTTTCGTATAAAATTATAGGTTTGTAATCTTCTATTCATTAATAGTTTTAAAATTTATGGACATCAGTTCATTCCCTAAATTACCATATAAGTCCTAAAACATGTAGTAGTCTTAAAACAATGAAACATGCGGGATACCAAAGTTTAATGAAATACGTAAAAAAACGAAGTTAGACTTTCAAGACGACTAATTTTTGTACATGTTATAAATAAAATATAACAGAAAAAATAACAATCCAAGAAGTCAACGATTATGTTAAACATTAGAATATGTAGGTACAATACAATTTAGAGTAATCGGACATTTTGTGTCATAAAAAAATATTATAAAACTAACATCTATCTATATTCTATACAAGGTTCAGGACATAAATATAATAATATAAAATATTTATATTATATTATAAATAATTATTTCAATACTTAAGGGAGCGTGAACAAAACTAATAAGAAAGAGGCCTGATGTGCGCTACTCAACTAAGTTACTATTAGTATCCAAGACTTAACGATGCATAAAAATTGTATAGATGTAGGTGTGTATAGTAAAATTTTGTTATATTGGTATATAAAATAACTAGGTACCATACGACCTTGAAACTGATGGCCGAGAAATAAATTATGTATTATCCAAGTTACATACATACATATCTACAGGCCAAGTCCCTAACGAGGTAGGCAGAGAGTATAGAGCGCCAAATTATCCAAGGTAATCGATTAAAATCGCAGATGGCTATCTTCTGCATAAAAGCGTGTTAATATTTTTATAGATTTTAATTGTCTCTTTATATTCATGGGAACAAGTGTAGTAACGCGCCAAAACATTCAAAAATAAAATAAAATGTTTTAAAGTATCTAAATATTTTTTTTATCACCTCACACAATTAGCGTAGACACTTGACTTAGTACTATGTACTTGTACATAACAGTTCCGTTTAAAATATGAAATAGAGCAAGAAAAGCGTCGAGACAAGCCAGTGATAATTGAAAATGAAACTAAAATTGTTGTGGGCCGAGGCGAGACGCTACCGGATTGCGACCCTGCTACAAAATATAAAAAAAATGGACGCCTTATCAAGAGAGACTGTTGGACCGGCCAGGTAATTGGATCGACGTCTTTTATCTCCAAAGTTATGTACCTAGCTGCCTACAAGGTAAAAGCGCGACAGGCGCCTTCTGCGCCCATTGTAACGGGGTCACTTATTTGATACGATTCTAAATTTAATTTAAACTTTGCAAATCTGCAATGTACACTCTATTGCTTTCAATTCCGTTCTAAGTTGTTACATAGAATATGTGACGTAGACAGTTCGTTACTTATTAAATATTACCTAATTTAATTAGTGTCGTTGGTAATTAAGTTAATGTATGATTGGATATGAGAACGCATTGTCCTTATTAGGTAATGATGTTTTATATTGCAAGAGCACCTCAGTTCAGTAAAATTGGGACAACCTCAAAAGCGTATACCTATCGTATATACTAGCTCACCTCGATGTATCGCCGGCAATATTAAGATCACAGACGGGATAACTAGCGGACGGGCAGAAATAAAGAGAATTGGTTATAAGTAGGTAATAACACATTACTAATAATAAGAGTAATAACTTGTTACTATATTAATTTCGAATCGAACTTGTGTGACTCGCGTTCTTCTAGTCTTTCTCTATCACGAAACGTATATTATGGTGATATTTTGGTTGATATAAAACTTTTAATACAAATAAATTCTTCTATCACAATATCTTAATAAATCTTCGTAATAAAAATGAACCGCTTCGTATAAAAGTAAAGGTTCAAATGAAGTGTGTCGGACTTAGGGGCCATCGCCTGGTCGTAAAATAACGGAGCTGGAGTACGACGCTACGGCGAAGTCCTTGCGTTCGTAGCAACTTTTTTCGTCTTTTATTTTTGTGGACATAAAAGCATCGTCTCTTACCCCATCAACACTGAGTGGTTGTCTAAATCTGAAAAATTTAGGTGTGTTAACCGAGATAGCATTGTTCTGTGGCCTTTTACACCTACGTAGTGCAATGGCGATTCAGCTGAATGAGTATCCACTGAACCGAGCCACCCGTCACAACCCGCACAGTTCAGAACCGTTTGGTATACGTAATATCGCCTAGTTTTAGCGCAGCCTCGCTCACGAATTAAACTAAGTGCAGTTTAGTTCACAGTGCGAAACTTCCAAAATTATTTGAATGCGCAATACCAATTGACAAAGTTCACGTTTGAAATGCATTTTCAAATGCATCAAACAATGACTCTTTCGAAAGCTATTATCAAGCATTACATGAATAATAATATTTGCTCGAGTCTATTACAAAACATGATATATGCATCACTTTCCATTCTAGTTCAATTGCACGAGTAAAATATTATTAAAAATTTATAACTTAAACAAAGGTAGGTAATAGTCAGCAATCGTATTTTAAAATAAACTTTTCATAAGTTTATTACGTAGATAAAGAGCTTCATTCGGGCGAAACAGCTTTTCAGGAACATTGTGCAACAACAAAGAGAAACGCTCACAAATTATATATTTATTAAAATAAGAGGTAAAAATAATAAAAATCAGCATTTGCTTTCTTTAGCATCTAACAAAATATTTTTAGAATGTAGCGCAGCGATGGCAAGATTGCGGTCGTGTTTTACTTCGTGCAGTTGCAGCTGGAGGTTTCTGACGTCCAACTTGAGTGTTTTTATTTCGTTTTGCAGTCGCATGACTATAGTCCACAAGCTCGGCGAGCCCTGCCCTGAGGTCGAGTGGATCGGCAACGAAGGCGATCTCACTAACGCTTCAATCGGGAGAATCTCGTCGTCGCATTCTGGAAATAGAATTGATCCACAGTATTACACGAACTTGGTCCGGCCACATTCTAAAGGACGTGTATCCGATACCCACCTTGAACAGGAATACAGGTTTTACATCGCGTTAAGTTTTTATATCTGAGATGTGTCGCTTAAACGTACTAACTATGATTTAAGTTTAAGGATGAATCTGTTAAACAGCACGACATAGTAACTCTTTCCCAAGTCAAAACAGAATTTCTTACTTGTCTTGAAAATGTACCAATTATGCATAAATAAGTAGTTTAAAGCCCCATTTCTGCTAGTCGTTAAATTTAGATACAGATACAGCCCTGCGTTTAATCTTAATAAGCGCACTTAAAGTGAAAGAATCAAATATGGCAACAGAAGACTATTTAGTGTGATATGACAAGGTTATATTACAAAGAAATAGCAGAGCTTCAGAAAATTTATTTCACAAATTAATAACTACAATATAATATATTTGATAGAAAAATAAATATTTAACACGCAGCTATGTTAATAATTATAAAAAAGTTAATGCAACTATGATACAATGCATTCTCAAATTGTTGTACCAAATTATTAAGCAACACCTCATCGTCATCAATTTTGCCTAAAATGTTTTAAATATACATAAAAGGGCCAAAACTGACTGATTGTACCTACAACTTACACAAAGGTATGTGATAAAATATACGACTAGGTAGTTAGTATACTCTGTACATACATATATGTTTCTAGTAGTAAAAAGTAGGTGTGTATGTAGGCACTAATTATGTATGTATTGTATATGGGTATATCGAGAATAGCAAATTGAATACAATATCAAACAATATAATACTTATCAACGAGACGATACACCATTGCGTATATATAATATATTTCATTGCTTAAGACGGATATACTGTTATAATAAACATATATGGATAAATATATAAGCTAATAATACATATTATGTTAGCTACAAATAATTAATAGACTTGACAAATTTATTAATAACTAACTAATAAAGCGACAATACAGGTGAATAAGTGAAGATACCATCATTCCCGTCACATGACTTCTGCCCCATGGCGCTCAATTTTATTTATCAGCAAATTTGTAGTGTTAACATATAGCTAAGGGAGTCATTCATTGATTCATATTGTTCAAAGTTTTATCAGGTTATTAGGACGCATATTGTTTGACGTCTAATATGCCTAGATACAGGCTATTAAGAGACCAGTCTTACTTGAACTTGTACATCAAACATCAGAATCACTATAAGCGTATACAAGACAAAGGAGTTCGGTCACAACTATATATTCTTTTATCTTTCCCAAAAGGCACGATATCCTGATGCTGGAGAAAAATATTACTTCACTGGTATAAAAATTATGCCCATTATAAAAGCTGTGCTCTTGATATAATGCGCATTCACTGTCTATTGCCAGCAGCCATCAGATCAAATAATTAATATATATTGGAATCAAAACTATCTACCACGTAATACACAAAGCCCTAATAAGGCCTTAGACTGTAGCGAAGAGTTAATAGATACGACATTTAGAAATCTGAAGACTAAGTTATATTACTTTTGCAGGTACGTTGTAAATATCAGAATAAAAACTATACCTACAAACCACTTACACTACATCTATCTTGCATGAAAACTTTAGCTTTACTCGATTTCTTATCAAAGCTCACGTTTTTTAAATAGCGATTTCACGGAGCACTGAGAACAAATCAATATATGCACGTGGATGAACTCAGGTCGCCGACATCGCGCTACCTATCTACAGTGTACCTATTGTGTACGCTACATATAATACTTACTCTATCGTAAAGACCACACTTAGATGAAGTTTAAGCAAGTATGATACAATGGACCCAAATAATAATATCGGTTTACAAATTACCTGGCAGGCTCAATTATGCCTATGCTCTTCGTTTTATAAAATAGTAGCAAGGGTTCCTAGCGAACACGACGCTACGTCTATTTCAACGTTGTCGCGGTTATTTCCTTAAAAATCAAGGCTTAGTAGCGTCACGGCTGTATTAGGTGTCGTTAGATTTATTGATATTGTTACGACGTCATAAAGCTACCAACAGGGGCGAGCAAGTAATAGAACTGGGTGCCGCCAAGAGGTGGAAAAACTTATACAAAGTTTGTAAGAGAGAAAGATGAGCAGAAAAGACTGGATTTAATTAAAATTTTATAGCTCAATAATAGCTGTGCAGGAACTTTGGAGATCATTAACTCGGATATATTATACGCAAGTAAATAGAATTTTAAATTCATCAAATTACAAGAAACTTTAAGCGATAGAGCTCGTGTAAATTAACTTCGTACCGAGCTTTCAGTACAGTGCACTGTTCAATATTAAATGAATCTAAATGGCTCTGGCCGTTCATATAATTCAATATGTGTAATCCTTGCATTATCAATTCTCTCTGTACCTAATCGAGTAAACTAACGTCACACCGAAATGCTAGTTATATAAAAAAAACAATTAAAAATTATGTTTTACATATAAATATATAAATTTTAACACTTGAAGTCTCAAAATATAAAATAATACTTTGGCTAACATAGCATTTAAATTAAAGTAAACGATATTTGCTGTAAAATTATTATATTTAACCTAAACGTGAGCTACCAAAGTATATCAGAAATGAACTATAGAAGGTTACTATATAATTATATGCAATGTTATACTCAAATTGTGGATTCATACCAGTTACAGAATATAAAAAACATTTACAGAACATATTTCTTTTTATAGTTTATACTTGAATTTAACCACTTAGGGAACTATTCCCCCTTTTTTCTCATTCTTGATTAAATTGCAATAAGTACCTACATATGTACATATCGTATAAAGGCAGAATGAAGCAAGTGGTAATCCCCCTAGATTTAAATTTAAATACGAAATTCTGAATAACCCCAAACATATAACTGAATTTGTCTAGTCTGCAAATAAGGTAAAATTTATGTGGGTACTAAATAACCCAAAACACACAGCACATTAAACTACACACTAGTTAATGTTTGTAATTATATTATGTAACACGTAGCACCGATTCTAAATGTGTTAGCTAAAAGGCATTTCTTATCAAGTCACTGTTAAATCAGAAAATATATTTTCCTAAAACTTAACTGCATTATATTATGCTCTAATCATTAATAAATAATAACATTCAATTCATATCACATATTAATCGTCGGCGAGCAACCTCGGAACCAACAACTATTGGGTTATTGTATGCGAGATTTCAAACCAAGGAAGCAGGCAGGCACCATGCACACGTGTCCCAGAAATGTAATGCACCATAAATTACTTAATATCTATCATACTATGTCAATATGTAACTACTTGATAAAGTTATCCAATATTATGGCTACATAATACTGCACACATGCATAATGTAATACAACACAAGTCTATGTCGACATAGATAACACACGAACAACAAGCCCTCTACAGCCCTCCATCGTTGACACTTGCGGTCCATACAAAACACATTACATTATTTGGCAACAAGCAATACTTATTATACTTATAATAAAATTACATTCCACCATACGTTCAACGATGTGTTCAAAATATCTCATAATATGAAAAACATAACAGGTTTAATGCAATGGTGAGTCGCTATTAATTTAGTAATGAAATAATGAAAATATATTAAAACTAAATGATATTAGTCAATGGGATCAGCTTTGGTTAAAAAGGTTCACTGATGAACCGATCACAAATAGTGATTCTTTTCACGTCGGCGGCGGCAGCGGCGTCAGCGGGAGGTGGTGAGCGGTGAACGGACCGTCGGCGAAAATATCGATATGCAGACATTCGTCAATGGAACAAAAGTTGAGCATCAGAAAACACCACTATAACAGCTAGTGTCTCTCTATCTCCATCGAGAATAATTGACTACTGTCAGTCGAAATGGTGCGATTTGGTGAGTTGTTTGACAAAGGAGCCACAGCACCAGGTGGAGGAGCGCGCGGAGCGGGCAGCCGGCGCCAGACAGGGCTGCGAACCACTGCGGCGGCGCTCGGCGCGTACGAGTGGCGTGGCGCCGTCAATCACTATCCGTCGCACGGGCGGTGAGCCTCCGCCCACCACCAGCCGTCGCTCAGCGGGCAGCGAGGCGCCGTCATCCGCCAGCCGACGCGCCGCCGCTGCGCCCCCACCCGGACCCCCTATACGGTACAAGCACCCATCCGCCGCCGACGAGCTTTTGTTGCGTCTAACTTTGGACGATTTGCTACAGCCAGTGAGGTCGGGCGTGTTACTTCGCTGGCCGAGAGACAGCTTAGCAGGAGACGACTGGGGTATGTTAGTGGCGGGTGCGTGATATTGTACTTTACCGACAGACAAGTGGCCGCACTCCACTGCAGGTGCGATATAAAGGCAGCCGCATGTAACAAAATAGAAACATTCAGACCACCTATCGTCGTGTGGCTCTCGTGGGTATTATTTATGTAGGTACGGTCTCGGGCGCGCGGCTGTACAGGTCGCGTGTAAGCTGATTAGAGAGCGTATCGCCATTCAGAGGAACATTTGTTAGTGACACTGCAGTAGTACTGCGTCGGTTATGTTAAAATGCGTACTTGACATTCTGAATGCAAATGAGAACAATTCGTAGATTCAAAAAAGTTTAACATTAACAAATGCGATCATTATCCTGTCGCCCGTTTCTTTTAGGGGCCAATAATTACAACTGAACTATTATTACCGCTACTACGACTAGCTACTTTGTACTAATAAACTAACTAAATAAATAATGTCTATGACTATAATCCACGCAGAAAAAGTAAGCCACGTCTTAGGTATGTGACCGGTGGGAGGGGCACATGCTGTCCATCGCTCAGTACGGACGCACATGGATTTCAATAGCAAGATGAGTCCGCGGATACATAGAAATTAATTTGTTTTATATGGAAAGTGCATACGTTTTGTCAATAACGCAAAAGCGATGTTGATAATTTGGAATATAAAACTGATTTAAAATTCAGAAAGTCCAGTATCTGTTATTGTTTTATTTTATATTACTGCACCACTCTTCGCCAGAGATATATTTAAGGTGCTAACGTGGCAGACGACGAGTCCGTCGCCGTTACTCAAGTACCTACGACTATACATGCGGCTTTGAATTTCTTCTCAATCGTATGCAGGTTTTCTCTCGATGTTTTCCCCACCGTAAAGCTTAAGGTGTGACTAATCACTGTAATTGGTTCAGACAAAACTCGGGATTAGACCGTACAATCTTTGTGGTGCAGGCAACTTTGTGGTGCAGGCAACTAACTACACGAACCACTTGTCAACCACTGCTCTCAGTGAACATTAGTTATTGTTGTTATATGTATTATAATAATTATCTCAATATCTCGAGATAAGTCTTCACTGTCTTTTATCTCATGTGCGTTGCGATCACTAGGCAGCCCGTCGCCTCACCCCCTTCCCCACCTAAGGTGCGGCCAAATAGTTCCGCGCGGACTATAAGTGTTATTACTGTATAATTAACCGAACCAGAGTTCGAACTCAGATCTACGAGCAGAGAGTGAACAAGAGATTATCATAAGCATGCTGTATCATGCACTTACAAGATCCATGTGCCCTTGAACAAGGATAAAGTATATGTAAATATGCGAGTACCGTATATTGAGTATTATAATATTAATTACAAGTGATACACGATGTGATTATGTTACACCGACAACAGCAAACTTTTTACATATATAAATAATAGGTATTATATTCAAGCGCTACTTTTATGACTAGCGAATATTTGGTTTCAGGTAATTGTGAGTGGATACAAATGTTCATTCTAAAAACCAACTGATAATACGGTTTCTTGACTTCACATGTCTCCTCCTCGTTGACTCGAATATCTCCAGGGGTATATTGGGTACTGCATAATAAATACAGCTGTGTTAGTGCCGGCCTAGATCACCTATTAGTCGGTAGGTAAACCATTTTCTTTCTTTACCATGGAGAATTGCATCTATCATCACTTGGTTTAGTAACATCTACTTTATAACCAGACTAAAAAAGTGACATTGTGTTGTTTCAAATAATGGCATTATTTTACTTTAATATACAGAATCTTTGAAAATATAAATAATAAGATAATTTGCTGTCCTGTATAATGATAAAGCATTAGACATCATAATATCTGTCGCAATAAGTACTTATATTTGTTATGTATTATTAAATCTATGTGCGGTGTGAAGTAACAAACACTCACCAGAACTAACAGCGTTCCGGCACCGCGCCGAAGTGCAGTAAGCTTCGATGACCTTCAATATGAGGGCGTCCTCCTCGTAAGAGTTGGACTTGCGCTGGTGCGGGGCGTAGGGGTGTGTGGGTCCGATGTTCTCGTCCGAGCCCACTGTGAACGATTGCGGTCGGAGAGGCGGCGCGGGCCGCAAACACGTGATACTCCATCCTGACACAATGACAAAAATAGTAAAGTTTATGACACTTAATCACAGATATTTTTAATCTCATGCGTTTCCGTTACCTTTGGTGCTGTAGTTCGATCCAGCCGTGTCTATAAAATCAACAGATGAGAATTTCTTGCCAATGTGAGGTTTGTTTGACTTGGCCGGCGTTTGGTCGAGAGAGTCGCAGGAATTCAACAGCCAGCGTGCTGATTGATTGTTCTGTTTATTTTTTTGTGTTTGCTGCGACTGTTGCGTGTAGCTTTGATGATTGTTGAATGAGTGTGATCGTTTATGGTTGGTTAGACCGCTAGATAAGTCAGAGTTATTGCTGTCGCTCATGGCCATCTGTCGAAAATAAACACAACATTACGGAACATCCACACTATGACATTTATAAAAACGCTGAAAAATTACATATGTTTTCCAAGCGTTGCAGTATAGTATGCCTTAGCTTATACATAGTTCGGAAGTCAACATAATTACCAACGTTAGCACTCAACCAAACATCGAATGAAAGCGAGGGTATGTGAACACACCTTTCACGACTGGATTACATGAAGTATACCCCGATATAGTAGCCATACTTAGTTAGAATCATAGATGTTCAAACGATTAGATATATCGAAGAGCACCTATGGCTTACGAGAAAATTCGTAGATACACATTTCGATTTAAATGTTCAATTACAATTAAAATATTCCATGGATGGAACTTGTGTTTTAGGCCTCTCCATGCATTTGTCTTTATGTATAGGTATGTTAGTACAATTATAATGGAGTCTACTAGCAGTGTTTTACAGTTCTGTTAGTAAGATGAATAAACACAGGCAAGGATGATCAAGTAAAGCTGCAACACTGGGGTAACTCTAATGAAAGTATTAATAATTCTAATGGTTACTAATATTCAAGGCAATATTATCTTCAAACCAGTGATACACAAACAGTATCTCTTTACAAAAGAATAATCCTTGCCTGAGTCGGTGACCACAGTAATCGGTAATTTTGCTTTCATCCACCAGTGCGCGTATAGATCCGAACGATACACCACGAAGCCAGATTGGGCTTCACTCAAACCCTTCTGCAATTTTGATGAGTCCTCGCTACGAGATCGAGTTTTACGAGATTCAGTACAAGTCCCAACATCCCGATTTCGGGGAGTATTCATACGAGATTGCCTTTCCACTTTACCGGTCTCGGGATGCTCCCTGTATATTCGCATATGGTAATGTAAGCTGGGCTTCGTACGTTCGGTTATGTTTAGCGTACTCCATTGGCATGGCAGCGGCAGACGAACATTCTTCGGAATTTCTAGATGAGTGCTGGGCTTTCGATATACACGCGGCGGGGGTTCTGGTTTCAACTTGATTTCTGGAACATACCGCTCGATGTTTCGCCTGATCGACGTCCGTTTTATTTGCGGCGTCGATACAGGAGTGGCGGCGAAAGTAGAAGTCACATGGGTATTGGACGAATCCATCACATCAAGGCTGTTCTCTGAGGTTACGCTCGTGACACATGATGTTCTAGCTGTAGAGCCAAAAGGCGAGGTGCACCTGCATTGATCCTCGAATGTGGCCGCTTCTATTTCTGATAACGTTAATTGTTTACGGCGATCTACATCAAAAGTACCTACGGAAATATTGTTGAGAGAATCTTTTAAGCACTCTGCATGTTTTTCGTGACTATCAGAATCGTTTCCTGTATTTACAGATGCTGAATATTCATGCATGTTCAGTTCTGGTGACGCCAAGTTACAACTTCCAACGACGCCGGAGTCAGAAGACCTGGGACTTGGGCACAAAGACCGATTACAACATTCACATTTTTTATTACCCTTATGGTTATCGGATTGTGAGCTCATTCTTTCAATACGAGTGTCGGTAGTTTTAAATGTTTCTGCCTCAATCATTGACCTGGACAATGATCGTCGAAGTCTTTTATCAGAATTAAGTGAGTGCTTACGAAATGGCACATTAGTGTTAAGATTGATTTTTATGACCTCCACATCCTCTTTCTCATTCCTGAACATCGGTGGAGGATCAATAATAATGGAATCTATATTACTGGGCGACTGCTTAGGAGATGGCGGATCCAATATCTGTAGCAAATCTGCTGTCAAGGTCTCGTTGTCAGAATCGAAATGAGAATAATTTTCCTCTGTCGATTTCCAAGGTTTTGGCAGTGGATCATTTTTACCACTATAATTAGGAAAACTTCGCCTTGTGGGAAGAAAATCAGTTTCTTCATTACCAAGTATGTCAATTTGAGTATTTTGGTCTAAATTAACAAGGTCTTCGCAAGCCATGTATGTCCGAACCTCGAAACTGGAGTTCTCTGTGCTTTCGGAATGTGTAATGGGTGGATGGTGATTATAATTGCGAGCTCTAGAATATCTCTGGGACTGTAAGTCACCTTCTTTTGTTGAGATAGATCTGTCACTACCGTAGGGCGTGTTTTGAAATAAATCTCTTGTACAATCGCCTTTAACAGTTTGTTGTAATTCATTCATGTGTATGTCTGAAACATTGTCAAAGTATCGGATATATCCATAATTACTCCCCCAGCTACTGCAGGATGACGATATGGTTCTAGGATCATCCATAGCATTTTGTCGTAATATTTTTGAGCAACTGATAACTTCAGCGTCCGTACAACTTGAACTCGTGTAGGACTCGGACCCATTGGCTTCGGTTTCTCGATCGCTATCGTCACTGTCAGAGTAATCAGTTTCAGTGCCAACGGTGCCATCATCCTCTATCCTAAGCTTTACATGATTTTTGTGTCTTCGTTTCACTGGCAATCCCGTCAACTCAAAGGCTTTGGCCCAAGGCCTTTCATGTAAAAGTTTACGGAGCATTTGTCTCGTTATAACTTTCTTTTTAACGAGTCTCGCGAAATATTTAGTTAATGAATAATAGGGCGATGCAGAAGGGTAGCTAGGTGGTGGTAGCGTCACGTGATACAAGCTGCGGCGGCTAGAGTTGATGCTATACAACGCCCCTTCGGAAGGAGAGCGGGTCAGCTATGTAACAACAGTACAAAATAACTCTTAAGTAACAGCCTTTCCAACAGTGAATTGATATCAAATTTGTATAATATATTTCTCAGTGCCATAGTTAGTGTTCGACAAAATACATTTATAAAAGGAAAAAATACTTACATGTGGTAAGGATTGTGGCTGTCCTGGCTCATGTGAAGGACTGCTTGCATGCGAGTGCTTTTGCAAAAGGCTGACCCAATTGTCAGCTTCTGCCTTTGTTTGACACACAGCCACTATTGTATCTATCATTGGACCACTTATCTCAAATGCATTCTTTCTGGTGTCCGTATCATCAAGTTTGCTAACCATAATGCCAGTTAAAGGAAGACATCCCTAAAATCATGTGAAAAGGTTTTATTTTAGATAGTATTTATATAACATGTGAGTGTAGAAGCTTATGATGGCTGCCAAAGTAATTACAGTTATTCACCTCATAAACAAATGCAGAGACACGTTTGCTGACCGACAGTAAAAGCAATGCAGTGGGGAAAAGAACGAGATATCGGTCTTGATGTGAGGGGCCCACTGCTACACTTCCCATATGCAGAACATCGCCGAGAGACGTTAACTCCCCGCCAGGCCATCCTCGCACCTCGCCCGTCACCACTTGGAGCTCTAATTCTTTTTGTCGACGTAATGCTGCGCAACCACTCTGCAAATAAATGTTAAATAAGCCTTCTTAAAAGCATGTTTCTATTACTATACCCTTGTTTCTCATATTATTTATATATAATTCATAATATTTGTTTGGATAATTTAACACTACATATGCTCTACAAGTATGTACCAAATACCAATGCATGCATACTTGTAGTGTGCATCAATTATTATTTTGAAATGGATGTAAATACAAAATTGTAAAGCAAGCAGGCGCTTGCTATTCAGGAAAATATGAGAACAATAACAGTATTTTTTGCACTTGTGTTGAAAAATACATATGTAATAAAACATCTTGTATACAGTTTATGAGTGTACCCTAGGTATAAGAGTTTTTCATTCAAACTAAACTTACAGCAATGTCTTTATAAACAACTGATGCCCGATGAGTATCCCCTCTATCAGGATGTGCTTCATGCACATGCCTGGCCAACTCTTGAAGCATAGCTGGATACTTTCCAAGCCTTCGAAATGGCTTGGACAAGCCAGCTGTTAGTACCAATACCCCAGGACACACAGCACCGGCATTCTCCATCCAAGCATTCAGTTCTTCCCTGCAAACAAGACAGTGATATTGAAGCATTTTATGGTTTTTTTAAAGTATCATAGCTTTATATGGTTTGACAAGTAACTTAGCATCATTATTAAAATTAGAAAATATAGGTTGAGGTCCTGGGCTTCCAAGAAGTCCAGATATAAATATATATCTTAATCATATATCTAACACTTACTTGTACTTATCTAGAATGCAGACAGCTTTCGGGTGGCCAGAACAGTACATATGGTGAACAGATTTAATTCTAGGTGCCCATTGCAAGAATAGACCCCCAACCCTTTGATCTGGGCCAGTCTTCATAGCACACTCTTCAAGCAACATTAGGAACTGTTCATGGATTTGTAGCACCTCATTTATATTGCCCGTCAGTTGTTTGAACTCATCTCTAGATAACCTAACAAGAAAATATAGATGTGCATAATTGATGTTAAATTATAGTAACAACTACTTAAAAATAAAATTGCAGATATATAATCCCAACAAACTTATTAACTGTTACATTAAAACAAAACTCTATACACACTTTTGTAGTAAACAAAGATACACACTAATGGGCCAATTTAAACCAAAAGGTACCTGAACCTGTACCTGGAACCTGATTGATACTCTAGGATGATTGCATACCTCCAACATAAATATTTATTATACTGTTGAGTAGAACTCTTATATACACACTATGAACTAAAACTACAAGATTATCGTGTTTGATTTACGACTAACACTAAGTTGTCTTAACAGACAAAGAGCAGAGTTGAAGGTAGAAATTATTGACTAAGGGAACCAAATAATAAAAAACTCACATATCACTTTTTTCCAGTGGCTGTAAAAAGTTGGTGACAAGGCCTTGCATTTCAGCCACATGAGCTTTTTCAGAGTCAATAATATCCTTGAGGACAACATTTCTGAAAGCTTGTATTTCAGAAGCAGCCCTTATTGGTGATGTGGTTACTGAACCTGGTGCATCTGGTATCAAAAAGTATTTAGCTTAAGAACCAATCACTAATTCTTATTGGGGTAAAATCTACAGAAAAAAGATTTGTCTTCAAACTCATTAGTTACCAAGCACTGAATTTATTTATTAGATTCAGAGCATAATTATTTATAAAAATAAAATTGCTTCCAAAAAAAGACAGTTTCCTTATGTGTTTCTTGCCACTTTCTCTTGGAATAATTTTAATTTCAGTATATTGTTCAGTGTGTTGTTTAAATTGATTAAATGGCTTTCACACAATTACCTGTGATCATAAACATGCTTTTGAAGTGTTTGTAACATCATACTCTAACATAATTGGTCATTAATAAAAATATGGGCACATACAGGTGTTAGCAATATAAATGCTAGATCTTTGTTACCTTTATATTCAGTCACATAGTTACTGGGAAACCATCCAGTTGTCTCTCCCAAGGTCCCTTCCCACCATCCACCCTCTTCTCTTTGAGTAACAGTAATAATGTCACCTTTTTTGAAACATAGCTCATCATTATTCTTGCCTTTAAATGAGTAAATTGCTTTCACCATGCAATTATCGGTTGACATTTTATTTATATACTAGCACCATGTTACATCTGCTGGAAAATTAAGATGATATGACATACCGAAAGAGAAAACTAGGAATAGGTAATCTAATGAGAATAACTGTTTTTCATAACATCTCTAATATAGCGGCAAGAAATTAATAAGCAATTGCAATTTGTTTCCTGAAAGCCCGTACCTAAATTCGTAATTGGCATAACAGGAAGAGATGAGTAAGTATTGTACCAAATTAATAGCACTCAGATAAATGTATGGATATAAGTACGCTTTACAGATATCAATATAAAACAGCTGCTTACAAGTGATTTAACTATACATTCACAAATATAAAAGAAATGTACGTACAAAAAATAAATTATGTTCACGGACTTGACTTCCAATTCTCCAAAAATAAACATACCACAGATTATGTCATGACCTGCTAACAGATTAAAATATAAAATTGATCGTTATAGGTAATTATTGAGAAAGGTATGCTGAGATGGTTTGGCCATGTCGAGAGAATGAATGAAGAACGATTGACGAAAAAAGTGTATAAGGTGAGTGTGGATGAAAGTGTTGGAAGGGGTAGACCTAGGCGGACGTTTCTAGACCTAATTAGGGACGTCTTGAAATAAGGCCAGGTCAAGAGTACCCTAAACCAAAGAGCGTGTATGAAGAGAATAATGAAAGTGAACGAAGTGAAAGAAGTATGTAAGGATCGTAGCAAGTGGAAAGAAGTGGTCTCTGCCTACCCCTACGGGAAAGAGGCGTGATTATATGTATGTATGTATAATTATTTTTATTTTAAATAAAATACATTGATAAGTAAATTACACCGCCCGTTTTACGGTAAAAGAAAAGAGGAAATTTGCATTCATTTTCGATTTTTTTTTTAAATTTTAAGCCAGAATGTCGTCGCAATGTATATCCTGTCAGCGTCATGAATGACATTGTTATGTCAAGCAAGTCAAACGATAGATAAGATAGGTACTTATCTACCTACCCAAACACTACTCTCTCTACTTATCAATAAATAGTAGTCTTTGCTGCTTACTGTTACAGTATACATTCATTGATTAGAGTATTATATAGGGCTATAGATAGGCAAGTCGTGGTCCCTTACGACCAACGCCATCTGGTTTACTTACCCAAAAATCGTTTATACGTTTTATATATATATGTATATATATATATATATATACATAGCAGGTACTGTATAATTTTGAATCCTTTTGGAACTACATTGTTCTAAAGCTATAAAAGTAAATAAAACCACTTGTTCGATTTCTCAAGATTTATTTAAAACTACAATATTGTCTTACAATTTTACTACATTGTTTTCCTTTGCCTCCTGCCTTTATTTTTATGGTAGTGCGCGTTTGCCTTTATTTTCATAGGGTCTTCTAAATCCCAAAAGGTAGTTTTTCCTATGAGGACATTATTGACATCTTTGCACCAATTATTTACGAAGAAAATTGTGCTTTTATTTATTAAAAACTCCGCAAGTTCATTTTTGTGCTCACTACATGTTAAAAACAATGTATCTAAATTAACATTTATAATTAATTTAATGTAATTTTTTATATTATTTGCATTACATTTATCTTTTATAACATTTAAGCAAATATTTTCTATTTGTGCAAAGAAATCAAATAATGCCCTAGTAGGGTAGCACAACCACTTTTTTCCACCATATTCTTTTTTCTTTATATATTGGTGGAAGTTTTCTAGTTCTACAGCTTCCATATTAACTTTGCATGTAGAACATTTTTTGTAAATGTTTTTTTTTGCCAGCTGTGCTACCCATCCACTGCAATAACTTATTGCTGCGCTTCTTTCTGCATGCACTGAATTTTCACTTTTTATAAATTCATCTGTGCTCACGGGTTCAATGAACAAATGAGCCTGGTCTATTTCCTCTTCACATTCAATTGGGGTGCTGGCTGCAGGATCCATTAAAAAATATTTTAATGATTGCAGACAGAAGCTGTCGTCTTTTTCACAATTTGCTCCAACCGAATGTGAAGAGGAAATATTATTAATTAATAGAGTTTTAAATGCTCCTTCAAATGCTATAGCCGTAGGCATGATATTACTGTACCCGTGAGCCCTTATCGCACCAAAAAAGTTCTCCAGTGCATCTTGATTAATATTGCGCAGCAATAAAGAGTTCACTCCTTTGGAATTTAAATATCTTACAATTGATTTAAAACTTTCTATAGTTTTGACCCAACTTGACAATGAAGGCACTACACCTTTATTATTTCCTGCTTCAAAATACATCGATTTTAGGATAGGGAGGGCTTCATTCCACAGTTTGTGATGTGGTGATTTTGGGGTGACAGCAGACCTGTAGATTTTTCCATTTTTCACCTGACTAAAGCTACCATTAACACTGTCGAAAAGATCGTCGAAAAACATGAGTAGGTCGGCTGTCTCCATGCTTGCTAGTTCCATTTGTCCACATTCTGTAAAATAAATTAAGGAACATTATTGGTTGTTTCTTCATGCTTATGTAATTTTTTACATGTGGAATTCAGAGCATGATTGACTATCAAATATCCAGGCAAGTTTTTAAACTATATTTATAACAAAAAACTATAAAAATCTTCACGGCATCCCTAAAGGTGCCCCGAAAAGGGTTGGCATATACTTGGAACCGCCCACTTTCATTTGTGCCGACGAGACAGATGGTGTGTACATTGCTGTTTCTTTTTCAGAATTTTCTTATCTCCATATTTCCGAGAAGAAATATATGTCTTTGAATTTCTTCTCCGAAATATCTCATAATATTAAGTACTATTTATACACATACCTGCCATGTATCCAATAGCTACACCAACAGATTTACTAAAGACCTGTGTGCAGTGTTTAACTCGCATCTTCGGGATGAGTGTGGGCAATGCATGCTGCGCAGTCAATTTAGGTACTAATTTTACGCCCCTGTACCCGGGACTCCTGTTATAGAGAGCAACAATATGTTCCCACTTGGCAGTGCACAACTTCCCATTCATTTTGTATTTCAAGTTCTTTGTTAGCAGATTATTTCTCACACCTTTAATTAAATGTGGTGGATCAAAAATTGGAAATATTTTTTGGTCCTCGATTGTGATAAATCTTTCCTTATACTCTGCACCACTTTTTATAATATTTTCAAGAGTATCTTTTAATAAAAGATTAATTGCTGCCATATTAGATGTACCTTGGTCACATATTGTTGCAATCACTTTTAAGCCTGTTTCTTGCACTTTTCTTATCACATCAGTAATTTGTTTTTTTAATTCAATGGCTTTAGTGCTCCCACCACAATAATAGAAAGCGATTGGTTGCTTATATTTCATAACCACCCCACGAACCATGAAGACTAGCACATGGTCACAATAATTATTTTCAACACTTTCTCCATTGTCCACAAATCCAATAATTTTATCATTTCTTTTATTGTAAGAAACACCTGGCGCAATAGCCATCTCATCAAAAAGGATAGTGCAATATCTATATTTTTCTGGTAATTTTTCAACTCTTTTTTTCAAATTTTCAAAAATCCTATGATTTATCCCAGGTTTGAGATTGATTTTAAATAGTAAATCTTGCAACGTTCTCCTGCTTGGTAAAATACAAATGTTGCTCAAGATCCTATATGCCTTAGGAGAGGGCTTGTATAGGGACAATGCTAATATTTTTTCCTCAAGTGTAAACCTCCTGCCTCGGTTTTTCTTCTTTGCTTGGGTAACCTGCATCTTACAAAACAATGCTGCAGTAGACTTCATGTGCTTAGACACAATGTTGAATGCGTGTGTCCTGGTCATTTTTTTGGCCATGATATATTTCTTTTTTAATAATATCTTTTTTTGACATTGGTTTAACTTGTTTTGAACAATTTTGAATTTTTTATGTTGCTGTGCTAGGGATCCAAAAATACCTGGAAAAACAAATATAACATGTTAAATAAAAAGTATGGAGGATATCCTATTTACATTTCTGCACTAATACTATACAAGGGCTAAGTTTTTAAGATTGTTTTTATGATGTCCAATTCAGAAAATTCTTTTATCAGTTAATGTGAATGTTGAATATGTGAGTAAATATTACAAATAGTAGCTGTTAAAATAGTACCTTTTTTGTTATGTTGCTGTTTATTCAATTTTTGTCCATAAGATTGAGGTTTTTCAACTTGTAATCCTGAAAATACATATTAATATTAGTATACCTATCATAATATACAGTAACTTAAGGGAATGTCCCTTACATAGATTATAAAAATAAATGTAGTTGAATAAATATATATTTTGTTACATTACACAACTTACATTCAGATACAATTTTTTTTAATAGTTTGAATAAATGCATACCTGACATCAAATCAGCAACCTGGGTGTTCAAACCTGATGTTGTTGGCTGCATATTTTCAGGAAAAGGACCCTCTGTTAACATCAAATCAGTAGCATGGTTCCTAAAACCTGGAGTTTCAGGCTCTGCAAATAAGTAAATAAAACATTGAAAAAATATTCAAAAATATCTTTGGTGAGAGGTTGAGATGTAACAAGTAACTGTAACAATAACAAAACATATGAAAAGTGGCTTGATTGTCAGTTGTCATGTCATGTTTATTTTTGTGGGTTTGAGGACCCTTGTTAAAGTAATAAATATCTAGTTATTTTATATTATTTTTACCTGACAGATGTAGTTGAGGAACAGCAACTTTACAAAGTTTTTTCCCAGGATATAAATATACTTCTTCAAAGTGTCTTCGACAAACTCGTCTATTCTTATGGACAAATTTTACATCCAATGTAGCCAAATCTCCTCCAATATTTGAAATCCAAGCCTCAAATCTCTTTGCATCATTATCAGGACATGGAAATCGGTGCAGAGTATTTCCAACTGAAAAAAATATATATTTCCAGGCTTAACAATTGATTTGTAGCCATTAACCACTCAGCCACCGACTGGTTTGAGTAGTTGACTGCAACTTAAGTACAGAGATAGTCACACCAAAAGCTTTACGGTGACAGAAAACATCAAGAGGACACCTGCATATGTTTGAGAAACAATTCAAAGGCACAGCTTGAATAACAGTGATGATCTGTCACATTGGCACCTAAATTTTATCTCTGGTAGAAAATGGGTGGTGCATCTCTGCCTATCCCTTCAGGCCCTTGTGGGAAGGCATGAGGATAAACATATAAAGATCGAGGATCTATCATGAAATTAGATGTCTCAACATTTAAATTACTCATGGGTTTAATGTAGGCAATTTTTCAGAGTCACCAATATTTTGTTTCCAAAAAATATATATTTCATACCCTGCCACATACTCTGTGTGCCATTTTCCCACTCCCGCCGGGGTGATAACAAATTAGGAAACATTACAGTAAGTAAGTATTCTGTAAGTAAAAATTAACATACCATCTTTACTAGTCACTAGACAGCCAGGTACACAACAAACTCCTTTCGACATGGCTATCTCCAAAGTCCACTATCAGCAATAACTGGGTTAACTGGTCCAACAAAAACTGTCGGCCTATTGCTAAACAGGGTAAAAGACGAGGTAGAACTAATTAGTAGTAAGAATGTTCACGGTAATGCGGAGAAGCTGGGCTCGACTCAATGTTACAAGATATCACTGTACAGATATTCGGAGGAACAAAAAGCTCAACTCAACGAAAACACGGCACGGATATAGTAACAACTATTGTAACCTTCGTTAAGAATTACAAAAGCGATGCGAAATTTTTGAATAAGTTTGCAAAACTTATTGAAACCAACGACAATTATAATTTGAAACTTTTTGACATAAATTGTCAATTCTGAAATTTCGTTCATAAATTTGTGTAGAATTAACAAAAATCTAAATATTTGTTCATATATATATTTTTAAATAAAACCAATCTCGTACTTTGCAAATGATTAAAATAAATTTTTCAACATTTAATAACAAAACATAAAAACATCTCAGATATATATATATCAGTTATATATTATTTTTCGACGAAATATTAGCTCAAAAATTTTTGGTAGTTGAAAGAGATGGCGCTTTGGTCTCAAAAATTACAAATGTACTAAGATTCCATAGCATGTATACATTGTAATCTTTGCTGCTTACTATGGTATACTGTACCTACCTAGCTAGAGAAGTTCATTCAATAGATTCAATACGTCTGCCGTAATAATCGTAAATAAATTTAAGTAGGTAGGTACTCTTTATTCCTCTACTGTACATTCATTTATGATGCCAGTTATATGAAGCATTTTGTAAATGTAAAAATATTTGTTCCCATTTATTAGGCTTACGAAGTACATATATCCAAAATATTGATGTACTGTTAAGCAGGCTTTACTCAATTACATACTGAAATGATAAGTGGAAATAAAAAAAAGAATATTCAGCAGATGAATAAAGTAAGCCTGGAATAAACACAAGCTATATAATTATGAATAGGCCAATTGAGGAAGCTTTGTATCAAGCAGTTTTTAGTCAAGATCACAAAGAAGTGGCGCGCTTACTCGCCGATGGTTGGTAAATTTGTTTATTTATTACTTACATATAAATCATTTAAAAACTGTGATAAATTTGTGTTCTATTGTATGAATTTTCTAGGTGCCAATCCAAATAAGCTAGCTTGTCAGGGTAAAACAAGTCTTGGAGAAGCTGCAAATTTGGGTTTTATAGAAATTATGAAACTGCTACTTGAAGCTAGTAAAGAATGCAGTCAACCTAAGAAAGTATCACCTGTAGCTACTGTGAGAAAACGCTATGGAAAATCCTGCAAGAGACGGGTCAGAATTGAGATTAAATGTGATGAGTCTGTCAAGTGCAAAAGTAACAAATGTTACAGCAGTAGTAGTAAATCAGATAAAAACCAGGGATATTATGTCATCATACACAATGAAGGATCCAGCAGTGATGAGAGTCTAGTCACTACATTACCCTTGAGTCCTCAGTCATTGGCTGCTTCTCTATCACCTTCACCTCTAAGCGATTTAGAATGGGATGAAGATATAGGTAATGTTGCACCAACTACTACTGAAGATGAGAAGTGGTCTTCAATGTACAGGTAAGTATTTTAAGTAAGTTACTCTATAGCAAATAACCAATTATTTCTGTCACCACAAGATACATATTGTTACGAGCTGGGGTTCGGGATAATTTAATGATAGCCGGTTGTTACACTTAAACGACACTTTATTCTATACACAGAATAATTCCGGAAACTTGTGCGATAAATCCGAACACTATTCGCTACAATTTTATTCACTATAACACTGATCACTACAACACAGTAACAGTAGAACACAGTAAACACTAGACACTGAAACACTTCTACTCTGTGTACACTACAACACAATAACAGTAGAACACAGTAAACACTTGTGAGCACTCACACTGAACTCAACTCCGGAATCAAGTGACTGACTAACTCCACTGACTCCTCACTGAACTAACTAACTCTGACTGACTGACTCCCCGTGCCCATCGGATACCGCCTTATATATGGCATCGGCACGATATACTAGAAATCAGTGGAAGGCTCTAGACCGCCATTAAGATGTTCGTTGTATTGCCGTGTGAATGCATCCGCAGAACCATGGCCGGGCGACGAAAACAACTTGTTTACGTCCTTTCTTAATTGCCTCCTTTTGTCTATATTTCCGGCTAAGTGTTGTTGTTTCGCATGGCTTTCACACGGCAAGTCCTCCAGAACCTTCCATCGTAACAATATTCTCAACAGAATCTGTATTGCTTTTTAGCTTAAATAACAATCATCTGTGATTGGACATAGAAAGCCCCTTCATAAGTCATAAGTTAATTAGAACTGCCTTGTCTACTACAGATGGTACGCCATGATACTGGAATGTACTGGAGCAGCATTAGCTGCAGCTTCCACAACAGCAGAAACCTATGGCATAAATCAACAAGATTCCTTCATGAGGACTGCTTTACACTATGCTGCTGAACAGGTCAACCCAGAAGTTGTGAGACTGTTGATACAAGCTGGTACATTATATGTAATAGCTATTTATTTTTTAATGTCTACACAAGCTTATGATTTATTTTATAACAGGGTGCAAAGTTGATGTCCCTGCTGGTGATGGGATAACTGCACTTCACTCTGCAGTAGTCAAGAATAATATAGAACATGTATGGTTGCTGATATCAGCTGGTAGCAATGTCAACTGTAAAACCCATGAAAAGATGACCCCTTTACATTTTGCTGCCTCTAGAGGTTACCTGGAATTGGTAAGCCAAATTTCAATTCTTAACTAGATGTTACAGAAACAGCTTCTAATGAAGTTATCTAAAATATAAATCTTTGCTCGGTTTTGTGTTTCTTAACATACAACCTATTTTTGTAAATAACCAATGACAACCTCCAGTAGGTTTCTTATGCTGCTACCATTATTATCTAGACTGGGCTGTTCAACATTTTAAACATAATTCCAATTTCGATTATTACAGGTAACCATCCTTGTAGCAAAAGGAGCTTATTTAGAAGCAAGAGATACTAATGAACGGACTGCTTTATATTTAGCTGCAGGAAGAGGTCACGTTGATGTAGTTAAGTATTTGATAGATTCAGGGGCTAATGTGAATGGTGAGGAAATTCATGGTGAGTGCAAGGCATTGAGCATAAACTTAAAAAACCTCAGACTTAAAGTCCATAAATTCATGCTCAGTATTATATTTTTAGGGTACACACCACTTTGTGAAGCAGTATGGCAAAGGCTTACAACAGTTGTAGAATTACTTCTATTGTCTGGTGCCCGTGTTACACATACACATAAACTTTTGCATAATGCTATCATACAGCGACAGGTAATAATATCGCTAGACACTTAATCAAAACTATTTTTATGTATTGATAATGATTTCTACTTTACTGCTAATAGTTTTTCTTATTACCTTACATATTTTTAATCTAAAGTTTTCTCTTCAACAGGAAGGAATTGTTAAAATGCTTGCAAATATGTCTGGTGGAATCAATTTACATAATGATAATGGTGATACACCATTGCTATTGGCGATAAGACTATCTCAAATAAATATTTTAAGACATTTGCTTGAACAGGGTATGTGATCATGTATTTACTAGCAGATTTATTCCTTCGATTAATTGATACGATTACAGAGAACTATTGCCTGTGACACATAATAATAAGAAATCCTGCTACTATTACAAATATTTGTATATGTATTAAGTATGGTTGATAAAATATAATAACGTCAACCTGTATTCGTTTATTAACATCCCACACAAGCATACAACCTTGGGGTCGCGACGCTTGCAGCTCCAGGATTATCATTCGCGCGTAACTAGTTTATAAAAACGCGTAGGTATGTACTTAGGTATGTACAGTCGGTAAGTATGTACTTTACTTGCAGTCTTCCTCTTTGTCTCAGGTGAAACACAATGCCACACCAGATTCATAATTATGTTTGATTTTCTCTTTTTTTATGGCTTACATAGTAAAAATCTTGTTTAATTTTTCAGGTGCTAACGTAAATTGTTGCAATAGTATAACTGGCGCAAGTGGACTGCACATTGCCGTAGAAACGATAGACTACCCTGGCCAATTTGAGGAATTGTTGAAATGTTTATTAGACTACAATATTGATATGAACACTATAGCGCTCACTGGCGATACGCCCCTGAATAGAGCTTTGTTGCTTCATAAGTGAGTATTCGTTTGTTACTATATGATATCGATGTTTTTGATTTAGCTATAGCGTTAAATCCTCAAATTTATAATAACTACTAATAAAATATACTAAGAGGTATTATAAATTTAGATTTTTGTGCCAAACGACTTAATAGATTTTTAATGAAGCTAGGTAGAATAATATACCTCATCCACCAGAGTTACATAGGCTTTAAACGTATAAAGATATTATGTGAATAAATAAGAACTACGATTGAAACCAGATTTAGCAGGTAAAACCACAGGGCGCCGATACCTGGGGTCATTGACAGTTAGCAAAATAATCATGATTTATATTATTCCCAGAGACCATGCAGCAGTTTTACTGATGCGCTATGGAGCAGATGTCAACGCCTGCGACCTTAATGCCTGTGGATTGGACAACTTAACTATAGCTAGTAGAAGACGATCTTTCATACTCACGAATATACTTTTAAAGGCCGGACACTACACAAATATCCCCGACCCCAAGGAACCCATCCCTCAACAAGGTACCACAGCATATTGGCTATACCTAGCCAGCAAACAACCACAAAGTCTAACCGACATATGTAGGATAAGAATTAGACGTAGTTGTCGTAATGCAGTATTGTTTCGTTATATTTCTGCCCTACCCATACCAAGAACTCTAATGAGCTTTCTCATGATGGAGAATGAAGGCTGATATCATGAATTGTTGCAAATTACATTTCTAGTCATTAGCAACTAAAATAACTTGCGCTATAACACTCGTAACCATTCAGAGTACTGTATTAAAAATGTGATTGAGATTATTTAACAAAAATACCTACTTAATATATAAGTACTTTTTATAAAGATTATAATTTGTTACATCCATCTAAGGGAAATTTAATATTAATACGAGTCCCCGAAGGGGTAGGCAAAGGTGTATAGGTAGTACCCACACACCCACTTTACGCCAGAAATACATTTAAGGTACCAACGAGACATGGCGAATCCATCGCCGTTACTCAAGCAAGACGCTTTTGAATTCCTTCTCAAACGTTGGTTTCCTCTCGATGTTTTCGTTTACCGTAAAGCCTGTGGTGTGACGAATCTTATATTTATACTCGCTGTGCCCGCTGTGACTCCTCGTGGAATTTAACTAAAAAGTTATTGTTAAATTTCTTACATTTAAAGTAAGCTAAGTTACTTCTTATTACATCAGCTATCTGCCAGTGAAAGTCCCGTCAAAATCGGTCAGCCGGCAAAAAAAAAAAGATTTTGCTATCCATGCATTTAATAAAAAGTGGTTATTTTAATATTACAAACACACTTTAATTTTATTTATTTGTATAGATGTATTATGCAAAGAGAAATTTTCAATGAATTACACCATTGCAATTTATTACTTTTATTACGTATAAAGATGAATAGTAGTACAAAGGTGTACACAGGTGAAAAATACAAAATGTTTATTAGAAATTACATGTAAGTGTTGACACTAAAACATCCCGTGGACCTACGACAATATTATACTTTACTATTATACAATATTTATTATGTTTGAGTAGTGCATATGATTATTTAGTCTATTAATAGGCTAATGCTATTCTAATGGATCAATAATACAATTAAATATAATAAATAATTAATATATATATATAAATAATTTTGGTCATCACAACCCTATTTTCCTGATTAAAAATTAGGGAATCGATACATGCTTTTATGCGTACATTATTCATATCCTCGTCTACTATAGGAATTAAAATGCCCCATTCAAGATAAGGTTGTTTTTTGCACTTAACCATTCTTGTGATTAGTTATTCTTGAACCCTACGCCTCTCAAAGCCTTAGTTTTTCGGCTGATATGAATTGAATGTCCCATCAATCTTGATATACATACTGGAATGATTCTAGTTGTTTGGTAGTCGAATTGATAAAGGATATCTTATATGGTAAGATTAAATTCCTTTTAGAAGTTATGACATGACAACTAGTATATGATCCAGTTTATATTTACATACATATGTTATCAACAGACTGTTCTAAGAGTTGTTTCACTCAATGGCAAATAGACATCGAATTATATCTATAAACACTTAAGTATGCACTGTGCAACTTTTATCACTGCTGCATGCATATTAAACTACAAGCGACTATAATAGTATGTATCCCTAACTACATAATATTGTAATTTAAAATGTAACAAATATAAATGTTATATGAAAATAATTATTTCTAGTTTTCTTCCTGAAAGTTTTTATATTTAGAAGATTTTTTTACATACTAATCTCATACAAAAGAAGTTTATATATTTGAAATCAATAAATACATTTTTAACGAGAATAATTAATCTTATATGAATGAAGAAAATGTACAATCTAAACAAAGCATAAATCATAAACAAAGTTATAACATCACATTACATGTATACCTTTTTATTTGATCATATCGCTTTTTGAATTGGTCATAATTAAATATATTATGGAATGGCATTTAAACATAACATGAAATAAAATTATAATAAAGCAACATTAATAAAAAAAAAATTATAAGACTAAAAAGTGTGAAAAGTATATAAAAATATCTTTTCCAGTGAAAAGAGGATGTTTTTACACCTCTTCTTTACCCTTTAGTGGGTAAGACTATGGAAGGAGTGAAGATATGAAGCAAACTGTGATAAATCAAAAGCCTTCTTTTTCAGGTGACTCAATTGCATTGCGGCCTTTAATATCTTTAAAATTGTTTAGTGAGGGACATGCTTCTAGCAATATATTAACCAAATCGAAATACTTATTATCTACCACTTTATGGAGAGCTGTTTGCCCATCAGCATCTTGTAGATCCACTGCTGCACCTGATTGTATTAACAATATAAGAGATGCTTTATTACCTAAAACAAAGGAAAATAAAATGCATATAGTGTATAAAGGCCGCATTTTAAATAACAAGTTCAAATCTATCAGCCATGGTGGCTGTGTGGTTCGAGTAAATATATCCCTGGCAGAGTGGGTGTGTGGGGACTTGATACACAACTCTGCCTACTACTTCAGGGGTATATATATATTACACAGCAGAAGAATTTGGATGAAGAAAAATAAATCTGAGTCTTCATAGGATTGAAGGTTTACTTTCTCTGCAGAGATATATATATCTTTAAATAGATTTATAGTACCTTTAAACTAACTCATAATTTTTCCATTGAAATCATTACGTCTTGCTAACTATGGTTAGCAGTAAGGGTAGAGTGCCATTGCTCAGTAGGCTCTCTAGAACAGTGTCACTGGCATTGGTTTACTGTGAGCTAAATGTATATTGCATAACAAAAATAATGTAGATTGCAACTAAATATGAATTTACCTGCTGCAGCTGCTTTATGTAATGGTGTGGCTTTGCCACTCCTCGTTTGAGCATCAATGTTAGCCCCATTCTGCAACAGCACTCTACAAATATCTATATAACCATTTCGTGCAGCATAGTGCAGTGCTGTGTAACCAGCATTGTCTGGAGAATTCACAGCTTCTTTGACATTTTTTGCTTTACCAATTATATTAATAACTTTTTCCTTATCTCCATTGAAGGCTGGAAAATTACAATTCAATTAAGAATTTATTATACCCTTATCTCTGAATTATATTACAAGCACATTTTTATCAATACAAATATTCCAATAATAGATTACAATGAAATTGTGCCTTTCACATATTAATATCCTCACACCTTCCCACAAGGGTCCCCAAAGGAGTAGGGAGAGGTGTATAGGTACTACCCACACACCCACTTTCCTCCAGAGATATATTAATAATAATATATTATAATATGGGTACAAAAATATTTACCAGCATTCCATAAGCCTCTTTCCCAATCCATTTCAGATATGGTCTGACATACTGAATAATTAGCACTAGCACCGGTGCAATTGGAGTGGTTGCAGTCACCTTTGTGTTCCATTTTTGACATAGAGATATACAAACAATGAAGAGTGCAAAGATTTAAATAATATTCTCCGATTAGATAACACGCTGCAGTGTCCAAGTTATTTCTGTTTCTCCAGTGCTAGAGACAATTTTGTATCCAAGCTGACTCAGAGAGTTTAAGGCATCCAAAACATTACTTTTGATTGAAATACCATTAACAATTACTCCTGCTCCTTGATATTTCTTTGACAAAGCCCGTATTTCTTCTGGTCCTAGTCCAAAAACTGAGCAATCATTTGCATGCAATGAACCTTTTATTGCAACATATACAACAGCATCTTCTTCAGTTAACGGAATAGTGGCTAGATTAGTTAGAACATTCTGGCTGCCTTTGGTGTCCATATTACTTAGCTGTTGGTAAAAAATAAGAAGAACCAGACAATTATTAAACCTCGTCTTCTTTAGTAGGATGTGGGAAGTTACCCAAGTGCATAGCTTCCTTACTAAAATTTGTGATGTTATCTTGTTCCACAATTATAGATGGTTCCGGTTCAGAGAATTCTTTTCTCATGGTCCACATATACTCATTATAGTCTTGCTTGACTGCAGTTGAACTAGAAGCAACCACTTTGTATCCCAGCACCTGAAATGGTTTAATAAATGTATCATTTGACTATGAATAAATGGACACTGTTTGTATAAAACTCATTAGCTATTACTTACCTCTAATGCGCTAAGTATTACACACGGATGTTGTAAGTAGACAATAGTTGAGTCGTCACAATAACCACCACATGCAAATCTCTTGAGCTGCTCTATGTCGCCAGCTAAATTGTCAATAGATATTCAGTAAAAGTTGCGAATTATTGAAAATTAAGATATATGATTAGTAAAATAGAATGAGAGCGGGGAGGACGATCTACATATAGGTAGAACTTATCTAATCACCCTATTTCTCATTTTATTTTGATTGTACGCATACTGTCAAAATGTACCTTTCAGGCCGGATACCAAAACACGCCAAGGGTTTTTATGCCCGTATGATGCGAGATTACCTCTTATCAAAATGTAGGGCATTGATTACGGATAATTTTACACTCAAGAGTTTACCAGTCCACTAGAAAACAATAAAATAGTTAAGATGTAAGTACTTACAATGAAATATAAAATATACAAACACAACCACTTATTCAATCGGTTTTAAAGGTAAGACAAACAACACAAGTGTGAAGTGAGTGAGTGAGACAAGCAAACAATACCACAAACTAAATGGAAGATACAAAATTACAAACCAACACCAGAAACGAAAAAGATATATCCTTCCGTAGTGATTTTACATAAATGTATGTGTAATAGTAGTCCTAGTCTTTGTATGTGAATATGTGATGACTGTGATGTGAGTGAATCCGTGTAATGCCACAGATAGGGTCTCAACCTTAAGACTATCTGTGGTTCTATAATCTCTCTGTGGCAAATAAAGCACAGCTTATCACAGATGATATATCGTGTATTTTTCCTTTTTATTCCTTTATTTAGTTAAACTGAAAAATTTTATATTTTCATAGAGATGGGGCAATAAAAACTACTGTTTCGTATTTAGTATTTGGCAGTTAGTCATTCATTCATACACTTACTATATTTAATGCGAAAATGTGAGACTTCAGGCATAAAGTATTTCTGCAGATGAAAATATCACGATTGTACTTATAGATTATTTACCTATTTTACTTATTATCTCTAATAATAATACAACCATAGGTGTGCTCAATACGATATTGGTGTTATTTACTTATTCAACAGAGGTAGGTACACCAACGAATCTACGGCATACCCAAGATTCGTTGCTGTACCTATCATGAATGTCAAAAGAACTATGAAATTAGGTAGGTAGTGTAGGTACCTAGTAAAATAGATCGAATTGAGTTCTCTTAAAATTTCTCATAGAGTTGTTGAAATGGTTAACCACTAATTATCTATACAGGGTATCCTAGCTTAGGTGCCAGTTGCTACTTAACGATGCTTGTTATGTTAATACAATTTACCAACTACCTACTCTGTCTACTAAGTTGAGTGTATAAATTTAAAATATCTCTATATGTATCTCTAATATAATTTCTGTGCCTGTTATTTTGTTAACTTAGTTATTTAACTTGCTTTTAGACTAAATACCCATTTGTTTTATATATGTGCATAACATGTAACCAATTTTATGGTCAATAAATTTTATTATTATTATTATTATTATATAATTATAGCTACGAACCTGTAAATTTTACTATACATAAATATGCTATAAAAGTGTGTGCAAGAAGAGGCAGAGGAAGACCACGATCCGATTTTATTGTAATAAAGTTAAGTTATTTAAGTAATAATCCTTTGAATAATTTCAATAAAGGTAATAAATACCCAAACACCCACTTATTATTATTTATTTATTTATATCCTTTGAATGAAGGTCAATGTTGAAATACTAAATACCCACTTATGACGTATTGTTTGTCTTATGTAAGGTTCTATATTTAAAAGCCTTTTAAATCCACTACAAAGTGCAAGAAACCTATTTTGAACATTTGAGTACGCCACGTCGGCTTAAATCAAAATGCTTATACGAGAAAAGCCTGTTCGGTTTTGTCGTATAATTGTGAGCTTTTATAGTAATTGCTCATTTCAAATAAGTGGGTATGTGCATATGATAGGTGCCTATATCCACTTTCCTCGTACTATTAAAGTTAAAAGAAGAGAAACAATTGCTGCTTCGGAACGGCATTAACGTTTCTTTCCCGCAGTGGTTCCCGAAGGGGTATCCACACGCCAACTTTTCGTCGTAACCACGTTTAGGTGCTAAGACGAGGGATGACAAACCTTTTGCCCTCTCGTAGATAAAACTACATCTATTTCTTTACTTTTCTTCTCAGAATTATAGTTTTACCTTTTACCTTTGCCTTACGGTTATACCGCTGTATCGAATAACTTACAGTTAAGCTTGAAATAGCTACAGTAGGTATCTTGGTACGTAGATCAGTCTAAAGAGCTTAAAAAATTATACTGCCAACACAGTATAACTCTTCGAACACAGAGTGGCAACGCGCAAGTGATACTTCTGTATTGTAAGCGTAGGTAAACAGGCTGCGGTAACCGCTTTCCATCAGGTGGGCCGTATTGTTGTTTGCCACTCTTGTTGTATAAAAAAAAAGATACTCGTTTTTTTCTATGTAATGGTGGGTGTTAATATATAACAAAATATTTTTTCTAAACTATTTACTTTAATGATGTGGTAACTCAATACCTAATCCCGAATTTGTAAAGCCCTTTGATCTCTCTATTTCTGGCTTTCTTTTGTTTACCTTCGATTCCTTTGACTACAAGATCAGATGAACAAGAAAATTGATTTCGTTTGGCCTTTGGACGAAGCTATTCGTTCACAGTAAGTAGTACTACCTAGTATGATATTAGGTGGTATCTGGTTTATAAACATGAACAGTCGTTCGCACACAATGGTAGCTACTATATTTGTTACTAGCTGCGAGGTTTCCTCTGCATGAAAAATAAAAATACGTGACTCCTTATAACATTAGCTAGCTGCCGGTGAAGTCCCATCAAAACCGGTCCGGTTATTTCGAAAATCGAAATCGAAATAATAAATATGTTTGTAGGTAATCAGTGCCGAATATATCCGTGCCGAATATATGTATCTTAATACTAGCGGCACGTCCCGGCTTCGCACGGGTGGACATTTATTTTTAAACATTTTGGCATAAAATGTATTATTTCTTGCAATTAAAATAGACTAGATTAATCAGTGTCCAGTCCAGTACTTTTTGAGCCAATTCCTTACTTACATACAAATCTATCCTCTTTATAATATTAGTATATATAATAATAATAATAATATGATAGGGGTATCTTAATAGTATAGGCGTATGCTTATAGAATAGTCGTTAGAAACAGTCACTTGAATTTTATTTAAGAGTATAGATTAATTACTTCCTAAAAGTTTTCCTCACACGACTAATACATTTAATGTCAAGTTTGTTCCACAATAGGTACATTTCATGCAGTCTTAAGTTGATTAACCTTACTTTATTAATTCTTTATATGCTTACACGATAGGGATATCATATTAAATATGATATCTCTATCATGTATACAATTTGAGAAAGGGTTTCCAATTATGTATTTGTAGACCTTTCAATATGCACAATTCATACGATAATCTTTACTGCTTTATCAACGAGTTTAGATCGACTAATATCTCGAATGAACAGCGGCGGGGATTTTGTTGATTTTTTAAGTAAGTCCTGTTTGAACATAACATCTATACCTAACTGATATATATAACTTTGTATGTTTGTAATGGATGAACTCAAAAACTGCAAAACCGATTTAACAGAGGTACATATCATTACGCCGAGTCTAGAGAGTATAGAGCGCCAGTTCTACACCCATCCTACACTCTACATTCCACCGATTTAAATATTATCTTCCATTTATGGAAAGCTAAGCAAAGCGAACATAAAGAAAAACATATTTATAATCAAATTTAAAGCGTTAGTTAGTTAGCGACTGCCGGAAGCTTTCGATATGATGCCCATGGCCGCTTTCAATATTCGACGTGTGCGGTTCTAGAGATGTTGGTTGTGGAATGAAATCAACACCTGTTCTTTAAGAAAGGTATGAAGACAATTTTGCAGGGTCAGCAACGTGGAATGTGTAGTTTACTAAATGTCGTAAGCAACCATAGGTGGCTTTAACTGTGTATCACACTTGTTTGCCACCTTAGTGGTGCAAAAAAACACCTAAAGTAAAGTTACTAGTTCATTTTACTATCCTTGCTTCATTCACCCTTATGTATCAATAAATATGAACTATATTTATTGCCATATAAAGGTCAATTACCGAAATTAATTGGATCATCGTCGTGTGGACAATGTCCATTAAATCGATACCAACTGACGTGAGCATTACTTTACTATCGCATTGGCAAAGAATCCAGACATAATTTGGCACGAAACTAAAATGTGCATATCTTCAGAAGATAGGCAGGGTAGGCAGAGGTGTGTAGACAGTACCCAAGCACCCAAATTCCGCCAGAGATAAAAGTATTTGAAGTGCCAACGTGAAAGATGGTGAGTCCATCGCTGTAACTCAAGCACGAATATACATACGTCTTTGTATTTATTCTCAAACGTATGCCGGTTTTCTCTCGATGATTTCCTTCATCGTAAAACTCGTGGTGTGAATAATTACTGTACTTAAGTTCAGAAAAACTTATTCGATCTTGCATCTTAGTGTTGCAGGTTACTCGAACCACTCGGCTATAACGGCTTCTAATGAAAATAAATGGCATTACATTCTAATAAAATAAAATGTATTTTATATAAATCGTCTATTTTTTCCCGAAGGGGTGGATTTGTACCATTGCTTTTAAATATAATCAAATGTTGCATATAATTAAGTATAGCCTTATAAACATAAATGCACACTATTTATGGGTAACTGTGGGTCAGTTCAAACTTCGTGCTAAAGCGTGTGTGGTGTTCGTGTTAAAGTGAAATATTGTACAAGGATTATGTAGCTCGCGGGAGAACTAAACCTGGAATAGGTTATATAGCCTTGTCAATGAGAGAAACAATCTTCTCTCGCGTCGATCCCATCCCATCTAGTGTCGGAGGTAATGTGAAAGTGAATACAATGTAACTCAACAAATAAACTGTAAATATAAAAACACTTGTATGAGGTTTATGTAAATCGTAATTTATTAATAATAATTATTATTATTATTAAGTTTGATGCACGCATCCTTTACATCCACGAGTATCACTTGGTATTACACGTAAAATGACATAATGGGGTTTAAAAATTCCAGATCCCAAATGAATCTGTCTTAAGTAAATAAGGAATAAAAGTTTAAATCCTCGTAAGTGCGTAATAAATACAAACACATCTAATACAGACTATCAGACACGACCTTTTAATTTATTGCGACTTCAACTTACGAATTTATAAAATACAGTCGTTTATTTAAAGAAACACAAGTGCAGTGATAAATTATGTTATTTATAATCCGCATCTCCAATTACCACTTGTATATTTGGGATTCCATTACAAATTTGCGATAATTCCTGAGGAAGTTTCGACGAAACCCCGACTAGTTTGTAAATAAACACATAAATTCCACCATCCCACTTTATTCTTGTTCTTGAAACATAATGTTAAAAAAACAGACGATTTGTTAATTCATAGGTTAGGTTAGTACGGGTTTCTTAACAAATATTACCTATAGCTATTCAGATAGGTAAGTATTTCTTCAAAGTGTACACAGTAAACACAATTTGATTCTAGTTTCAATTCCTTCAGGGCCCAGCTGGGTTATCACAATATTAGCTACAGGCAATTTTATCTAGTTATTATTTGTGTATATATATTATTGTATTTTATTGTTAGATATTTAAAGGCCAGGTTACGGAACGAAATAATTTGATAAAGTATAATATATATATAAAATAATAGCAATATCGCATTGGAAACGAAAAGAAATGAGTAAACTTCAATAGATTTTTATTTTTACTTCTTAGGCCAATAAATTTGGCATAAAGTGTATTTTTTCTTGCAATTAAAATAGCCTATATCAATCAGTGATAATGTAGCAATCAAATGGTGAAAGAACTTTTAAAATCGGTCCAGCAATTTTTGAGCCAATTCGTTACAAACATACTTGCATACAAATCTCCTCCTTATAATATTAGTATAGATAATAGACTTCAATAGTTCTTAGGCCGATAAGTAGTTTTTACCAAATAAAGAAGATTATTATGAACGAAGGACTTAACTAACTCCTGAATTCGTGCTGGCGCAAGTTTGTAGGGTTGCGCTTTCGCTCATTTCTAATTTTCTCCTTCAGTGTTCGTGTAGACAGGCACCCGATCGGTCGTAGTACTATTACGAACGTTGCCTCTCGGCGTCGACGCTCGCATTACAACCCTAACCCTCCGCACAATACTTAAAGTATTTGAGGTAGCTGTGATTATTTTAAAATAAACTTTCAATATGTGTGCATTGGAAGTCGTTCAAGTTAAAACTCAGTGAAGTCTTTACAATACAGTGAGTTAAGAAGGTGAGTTTAATATGCTTTATTTACTTCAACGGTGCTTTATTTCACAGAATTATAAAACTTATTAATTATCGAACCAATGTTAATATTAATATTTTTATATATGTAGTTCATGTCAAACACTTTCGACCCGTGGGTGGTATTATAACTTTGCCTACCCCTTCGAGAAGCCTTGTTAACATGTGCGAAGAAGAACACTTCTGTATAGTATCTAATATACAGCGAATAAGTATAAGCATATTTAAATAATACCTATTGCTCATCAATAAGTTCTCTCTTATTGGCTTTTTAATTAAAGAAAACATGCAAAATTATTTTATCCATAAACAGAGGAGTCATATGTGATACCCTTGGTAGGTATTGCAGGCGTAGGCGGCGGTAACCGCTTACCATCAGGCGGGCCGCATGCTAGTTTGCACCTAAGTGGTATAAAAAAAAATTTGTAAGAATCGAATAATTGCACCGTCTATATTCACTCCAGCTCCCGATTCACGCCTAATTTTTGAAGAGGGCTATCTAATAACGATTCGGCAAATTGGCATGTGCGTCGTTGTTTGATAATTCCATGAAAGAACATGTTCCGACACCAATGAGTTTTTCTAAGAGAAAATAGTACAGAGTTTTATCATATAAGAACTTAAGGTACTGCAGTCGTGGATCTTGAATTTTAGCGAAGCGGGGCATAAACTGAAAAATGCCGACCTCGCCCACCTTTATCTTTGTCATCCGTCACACATGCATTGGTGGACATAGGTCCCGCAAAGAACACCACGTCAACCGGTCTAGGTCTAGCTCTTTCTGTGAAGATTCGATATAAAGTTGAAAAGTTCTGTTAATTTATAAACTTGTAATGATTCCTATTATTTCCTAGGGCGGCAAATTCTAACTTGGTAGACTTACCAAGTTAGAATTAGCCACCCTGTGAATTAGGCCGGGCTAGATTTGTACCCCCACCCCCCTCCACTCGAAGATCTGTGGCTGAGGTATTGTGAAGATATCGCACCATTCCTGGAATAAAGCAGTAAGTGTATTCCACCAACTTTTCAGGAGCGTAAAAAAACACCACAGCGCCATTGCGCCACATCTTTATTATTAGTCCTAGAAAATATCTTGTAAAAAGCAGTAATAGCTAACCTTTACGTTCGTAAGCACAATATTATACATTTGATGATAATTAAATATAAACCGAGATTACCTTAAAAAATACTGTTACATATTTCTTCCTCAAAACATTAACCATATGTGCAGCAGTAAGTTCAGATATTGCTTTGCTGCTATGTATTTTAAGCCATATCAACTGAAGTAACTTCACTTATCCATTTATTCACTGTTGAATCTTAGTGTAATCGAAAGTTGTAAGTAGGTGTTACGTAGTTTTTTCACGAGTAATTCATGTGTGTAAGTAAAGTTACACAGTTAAACATTAACCCAAACCTATCGTGGAAGAAGTACGTAACCGGACTTGCACAGATCCTCTCTCTATTAGTACTGTGGTGAAATATGTGTTTAAGTTGATTTACAAAAAACAAATTCTATTAATCTTAGTGGATATTTTACGTAAGCATTATTACGACTTTATGAAATGGGATAATTGTAAATCAAAGAAATGTATATGTGCTTACTTCTTCATACCTATGGATATTTTTTTCATGTAGTTTCGCAAAACATCATTTTTTTGCGTTCATTCATTGGTTTGTGCCAACAGCTTCACGAATTTTAGTCAGATGGTGTAAACTGTGATACTCTATTCAATGGTGCAATAAAAAAATAATTACGCAAGTACACTTGCTGCTTTCTTCCAGGGGTGGTGCGATATATTTGGTAATAAATCATTAATCTAGCCTAATTGTGTGAAACTTGTGGGAAGATGTTACAATATATAATAATAATAGTAATAACTTATTAGTTATAGTAAAAAGGACACATATATCTAGTTAATCTAAACATGTTATATACTGTTAATATTAAAATTATACTAAGTAAAAATAATCCATCATGACAATAATTAATCATTCACACATAAATATGAACGCATAAGTAATTTTTAGTCGGTAGATCGCTCATCTGTTAATTTTAAGGTAAACTATGACGTAACATTCTAAGTATCTATTTATAATAAAATAAATAATATATCCTCACGCCTTCCCACAAGGGTCCCCGAAAGGGTAGGAAGAGCTGTATAGGTACAATCCACACACCCACTTTTCGCCAGAGATATATATTAGGTGCCAAAGTGACAGATGGCGAGTCCGTCGCCGTTACCCAAGCACGACTTTCACACGCCTTTGAATTGCTTCTCAGACGTATGCAGGTTTCCTCTCGATGTTTTCCTTCACCGTAAAGCTCGGGGTGTGACTAATCACTTAACTGTGTGTACTTAAGTTCAGAAAAACTCATTGGCACAGTCGGGATTCGACCTTGCGATCTTTGTGTCGCAGGCAACTGCTCGAACCACTCGGCCACCACGGCTCTTCTAGTATCTATTTATCAAAAAAATATGTAGCGATCAATGATATTTGGTTTTTTTTTTGACTTGAAAGAAAGATACACAACAAACACACCTTTTCATTTATATTAGTTAGGATATAATAGGTGCTGTCAGTTCACGCCCGAGCAAACTTTTAATATCAAACAAATCTAGATATTGCTTTGTTTATCTGAATTGTTCCACCTACTCAACCTAATTTGACGGCCGACAGTTAATGTCACAAGGATAAACTGGTGATTCTTAAATTTTTCACATTTGCTTGAGTAACGGTAATAATAATAATAAAACTTTGGGACAATGCCACACAAATTGACATAGTCCCAATTTAAGCATAGCTTGTGATAAGGTAACTAGACAACGATATATTTACTTATGTAGATAGATATATACATAAATACATAGGATATCTAAGACTAAGGTACAAATACTCGTGTTCATTACACAAATATCTGCCCCCAGCGAGAATCGAACCTGCGACCGCGTGTTACGCAGTCGGGAGCTCTAATCACTAGACCAGACGGCCGTCTATTTTCGCCATCTGTCACGTTAGCACTTTTAAATGTATAGTGTACGTATAAGTGTAAGTATTTTTAAATTTAAAATGTTGTGTTACGTTGGCCCTTATATATTTATTTCTCAAGTAAAATGTGAGTGTTATTACTCCCTTACCAGAGAAGACCTATATCTTATCTAAATTTATCAGTTACGATTTGAACGTTATCTGGACAATTGTGCTTATGATATTCTTAATACGTATGAATAGGTATCTAAATACTTTCCATATTGGCAATAATTTAATAATTATTCGGGCACGGTGTCACGAGGTACCGGGGACTCTCCGCGATGTGCTTAAGAGACGTGAAAGACCAGTACGTTCCTGGTCATGCAGGTCATTCAAGACCACGCAACACAATAAACATGTTCATCTGATCTAAAATACATCCTTAGAAATAAATCTGACTGAGTAAAAGCACAATATAGCTACTTTTACTTTCAGGCTAAAACATGTTGAATGTACTTAGAGATGCGCAAAAATTCAGGCAAAGGATTACAATATTTTCGTTACCTTTGTGGGCTCACTGCGACTTCCGGTTTCTTACTTACGGTTAGTAAGTAAGAAACCGAAAGTCGGCTACATGTATAATTTCCGTTCGCGCGTTCCGCGAGTCTAAAGGTAAAATTAATTTGACAAATGTGACGGGACTGCGTACCGTAGATTATCGTAGCATGAATGTGATATGACAAAGGGAGAGCTTTCTATCTTTAGTTTCGTATATGTTCTTTAGCCAAATTTGCTTGAGCTAATCACGTTCCACGAACAAAGGTAGGTATCCTTCGACTCTGGGTCGAAAAAATAAAGAAAGTGTGAGCGCACGGTCCACGCTGGATGGTTCGCGATGCAGATTGGAAACGTAACTGTGGTCAAATGCTACAAGTCTGTATTATTTTATCACTTGGGATAGTCAGATTTAGGAAATTAGGCATTTCGCGCCCATATTATTTTCTTGACTGATGGGAAAAATATTTATCCTACGTACTAAATGTTCCTAAAAGTTCTTAAAAAAAGATCGGATCTTATACCTGAATATATTTTACATATTATATAATATATAATAATTGTATATCTAAATGCTGTACTTTTTCGTTATAATAAGGAAGATCAAAATGTACTCGCATAGTTCATTCGATTTCTATGCAGACAAAATATAATCTTGACAAAATATAATCGCCGAATTACCCCTGTTGAGACAACATTGTAGGTAATGACGAAGGGTCACACAAAAATAACCAGGGTTCAAATGCTTTGATATAATGACGGACAATTATGAGTTCCGGAAGAAAAGGAGTAATAACCGCTATGTTTACTAAGGTGAATGTTATCTGTTTTCTTTTCTTAAAGCACTGTTTATTAAGGAATTTTATGGAAAACAAAAAACAATGCCTTGAACGCCGCGTTTTCGTATATTTTTTTAAAGTATATATTTCATGTTTGTATGATCTTCATCCAGATCGTGGTACAGACAAAATATTTTATTCATTTATTCTGTTCATATTTGTCAGCTTCATGCATGATTTAAAAAAAACATATCAACCTCTTTGAAAATGTGCGAGAAGAATAAGAATTGCGATGGTATGGATAAACATCTTTCACGTTCTAAATATTTCCAAATTCTTATAATTCGTGTTGATTGAAATCATCGGAACCCTTCAGGAAGTTTTGAGATACATATATGCAATATTACTTTACGTAGGTACGTTTACCTATTAAGACGTTTAGTCTTTAGCCCAGCGGTAGTAATTTTCTTTATATCATTGGTGACTCGCTTCATACACGTTAGTGGTCTATTTGATTTGCCCTAGGTCTTTGCCATGTATATATGTAAATAGAGAGAAAGACATCCATTTGGAGATCAACTTGACATTTAAGTACCTACCTATAATAATCTTCTTCATTCTAAATTGTTTTCGCTTAAAAACGATCTTGTGCCAGCGATAATTCTAAACACCACAAATATGGGTATCAAAGTGCTCAGGCAAAGCAGGGGCAAGTCAGCCAATATTTATACATGTGTAATGCAAGCCAACACAATTTTAATCACATGGCATTGATTTGCTTACACAACATAGGTGTATGTTCTATACTCGTAGCTTTTGGTATAGTCGTCGCGACGATAGTAAGCCAAGTCGGCGTAATTTGGTCGTTGAAGCCTTGCCTCGCAGTTACAATGTGATCTGCTTACACACCCGGCATTTTAACGATTGTTCATGTTTCAAATGTCGGAGGGCTTTCGTACATGGAGGTATAATTACCATAGTGTTTCCTCTGTGCCACCAGTTGCAGTTTGCAGACGTACTGCGAACTAAGGAATTAATTATTGGACGCCTTGATTACATTTCCACATAGATGAAGTTAGGCTAGTAAGAGCCGTAAGAAAGAATGTGTACCTACATGATACAAGTTTGTTTGATTATTATCTTTTCTGAAACATAATTTTGTAACGAAGTCTTCTTCGATTGAATGATATAATTGTTACACAGCTACAGGATTTGGTGTGAATGAAATATCGGGAAGAAACCTAATCTATTAAGTAGATTATTTTCTCATAGTTCGTAAAGTTGGAAGACAGCGTGAAGCGCCAGTTCTCTCTAGACTCATAGTCCGCTGTCGCTTCATCATCGAGAAATAAGTACATATTCGATGTAATAAACCATTCCACCCAATTAATTCTGGGATGAAATTATTATTGCAAATTCTAAGCAACATCTTGCCGATGGGATAATTAATAATATTCCTGCGCAATCATGGGTAAAGTGAACCGCTAGTTAACATTCAGTACCAAAACCCTTAATTCAAAACCATTATAACTTTGCTTGCTAACCATCGGACGCGATAATAATAATTATTGGAAATAGATAACTGAATTTATTTAAAATCAAACAAACGAACTGCCTATTTGAAACAATTGTACATTTATACAGAAAATAAGCACAATCACACTACAATTGTTTATGATTGACAAATCATTCATACATTTCTACAAAAACAAACGACTTGAACTACCCGTCGATCCACAAGTGTTTCGTGCATCGCCGCTGAACGAACGTCCTGGAATGCGTTCGTTCCTACCGCTCATTCTCCGTTAAGTCGCCTGCGGTTGAGACACTTGAGACGGTGGAGTCATCTACTCTTTCGTAGCTTCTTCTAATACTATATATAATACTAGCTTATGCCCGCAACTTCGCCCGCGTGGAATTCGAAAAAGTAGCTTTGGAAATTTTCCTGCTAGAATCAGTTCAGCCGTTATGCCGTGAAAGAGCATCATACATTATAATATAAGAACTTTGAACTCTACAGGATTAAAAAAAAAAAAAAAGAAGTAGCCTGTGTTTCATTCCTAGGTATAAGCTATCACCATTTCAACTTCCAGCGAAATCGGTTCAGCCGTTTGGCCGTGAAAGAACCGCAAACATCCAAACATCCAAACTTACAAACTTTCACATGTATAATATTAGTAAGATGATGTTAGGAAATGATCGCAGCCACATGGCGCTGCTTCAATGGAGATGCGTTTATACGGTTTTCAGACTTCAGAAGGGCAGGTTCCCGTTCATCTTTTATGAGGCTAGTGAGAATGTCTTTTTTTTTTGTATTGTCTCTCGTAGCGTGAGTTCCGGGAACTTTTGCTACTTAACCGGTCAATGGCGAGACCTAGGCCTCCAGCCAGGCACTTTATTTTTTAAGCAACACAGCTAAGGGCACCCCCTGTGGGGTACGAACCTCGGCTTAGGGCGTTGCTGGATCGCGAGCAAGGGAGCTGGGCTGGACTGGTCATTTTATTTAAATATTATTTGGGGGCGAGTGAGAATGTCTAGCAATGTTTCAATTAATATAGGTATGCACGACAGTACCTATAGTACTCCTGACGTAATATGAACTATAGTGCCTAATCGATTTGTTTCCTATGTTTCTGTCTATGAATGGACGTGATACCAAATTGTACTATATTTATACGCGTTTTGTTATTTTGTGGGAAGGCGTGAGGATATATATATATTTATTGTTATAGAGGCAAGGCCTCTCTGGGGTATTCCGACTCATTGCGTATTTCAACTTTAAAGCAAACAAAGCCCATTCAGTCAATTGTTAGTAGTTTCTCCCATGAACACTGTCATAATAACAGATGTTGCCTTAGGTTTTAGATATTAGATACTACAATAAATCGTAAAATTAATAAAACTTTGATTACACATTATTTAATTCTTCATATAAAGATCAAATACCTATGCATTGAAAGCGTTTATCGTCGTTATTGATACCGTTGGATATTTTTTCGAAATGAAATATATAATATACAATTACATGTACCATTTATCAAATAGAAATCATAGTATATGAGGATACGATCTATACTAATATTTCGTATTCCCCTAACGGTCCCCGAAAGGGCACGATACGATTAAAACAACACCAACTTTTCACTAGATGTTAATGATAAGAGACTATGACAAATCGCGAGTCTGTCATTGTCTCTGAGCTACGACTTTACACGCGATGTCTGGATGAATCTGGATATTATTTGCCAGGCTCCAAGAGGAAGCGGTGTGTCGGCAGCACAGGACCAGTGGTGCAATTCCGCCGTGGTGGTGACCAGGCGCGGCATGTCGGTGCGGTTGTTAGGGAGACCCGGTGAAACGGCTGTCCGCTGGCCGCCCGCATATAGTAGGGGTCCCGAACCCAGGGATCACCTAATCTCCGCCCTGGGAGGCTGACCCGCACATGTGTGTAAAGTCCTTGGTGTAGTGGTCGTGCCGGAGGAGGAGACCGGAGTGGACCCGGCCGCTGCATCAGGGGGGGATCGGGGGCCCTTCCGACTTCCGCTCCGGCAATCCGCACTACCTGTACATCACTGCGGCGGATTGAGACTGCGCTTTGTCCTCTTTGATGCCGACACAACGATTCCTCTTCTTCCTTTTCAGCACCCTTAGAAATCTAAAATGGCCAAATTTAAAAATAGTAGAAGTTTCCCAGCGGCCTCCCCTTCCATATTAAAAATGGACTTTTGCAACATCAGGGGACTTCATTCTAATCTAAATGCAGTCCACCAACACCTTGAGACGACACAGCCGACTCTGCTATTTCTGACGGAGACGCAGATATCCTGCCCTGATGATACATCGTACCTGAACTACCCCGGGTACAAGATGGAACACAATTTTGTGCGCCGCGCCGGGGTATGTATGTACTTCCGGGAGGATATTTGCTGTCGACGTCTCCACGGCCTTGAAGACAGAGACCTGTCAATTTTGTGGGTGCGCGTAGACTATGGTGGCAACACCCGAATCTACGCGTGCCTTTACAGGTCCCATAGCGGTGACACAGACACAGTTCGCCTATTTGAGCACCTGCAATCGACAACGGACAAAGTACTTGAGCAGTACCCCTCCGCGGAGTTGGTGGTTTTAGGAGATTTTAACGCTCACCATGTTGAGTGGCTTGGCTCTCGGTCCACTGACTGCGCGGGGAGGGCTGCTTACGAGCTTGCCCTGGCTTATGGCTTCTCGCAGCTGGTACACGAACCAACCAGAATACCTGATATCGAGGGCCATACAAGCTCTTTACTGGACCTTCTGCTGACCACGCGACCGGACAGCTATTCCATCTCGGTGGGTGCGCCGCTTGGCACATCCGACCACTGTCTGGTCCGGACGCAAGTGCCGTGCGCAAAGGCCGAAGTGCCCCGACCCCCGGGGCGGCGGCGCATGTGGTACTACAAGTCAGCAGACTGGGATGGATTGCGTGAGTTTTACGCATCGTACCCGTGGAGGCAGATCTGCTTTGCATCAGAAGATCCAGACCCTTGTGCAGCAGCCGTCGCTGAGACGATACTGGCGGGAATGGAATGCTACATCCCAAACTCGCTAGTAGCTACAGGGGTAAAGAAACAGCCGTGGTTTAATAAGCCCTGCAAGGAAGCTAAATTATCCAAGCAAGCCTTGTATGAGGCGTGGACCACGGCTCGATCCAATCTGGACCCCAACATATCTGATGCAAAGCGGAAACTTAATGCTGCCTCGAGGCACTGTAAGCGAGCGATTGCCAGGGCGAAATTCGATTTCGTCGGCAGAATTGGTAAGAGACTCGCTAGCTACCCTTCTGGCAGCCGTGCTTTTTGGTCCCTTGCCAAGGCTGCTGAGGGAAACTTTTGCCAGTCGTCCCTACCACCACTCCGTAAGCCGGATGGTAACTTGGCCCACAGTGCCAAAGAGAAAGCGGATCTATTGGGCTCTCTCTTTGCCTCGAACTCGACTATGGATGACGGAGGCGCCACACCGCCCACTATCCTGCGGTGTGAGAACTCTATGCCGGAGATAAGCATAACCCAACGGGAGGTCCGGCGGGAGATGCTGTCTCTGGACGTCCATAAGTCGAGCGGGCCAGACAGTATTCCGGCAGTGGTGCTTAAGCAGTGTGCTCCTGAACTGTGTCCTGTTTTGACGCGCCTATTCGCGCTTTCCTACTCCACCCAAAAAGTCCCAACTTCGTGGAAGACCGCCCACGTGCACCCAGTGCCCAAAAAGGGCGATAGATCAGACCCATCGAATTACAGGCCGATCGCCATCACCTCCCTCCTCTCCAAAATTATGGAGCGAGTGATTAACACGCAACTCCTGCGATATCTAGAGGGTCACGGTTTGTTGAGTGACCAACAGTATGGCTTCCGCCACAGTCGCTCAACGGGTGACCTTCTAGTATATCTCACGCACCGTTGGTCACTCGCCATTGAGAGTCAAGGTGAGGCATTAGCTGTTAGCTTGGATGTGGCGAAAGCGTTCGATCGGGTCTGGCATCGCGGTCTTCTATCGAAGCTTCCATCCTACGGACTGCCAGAGGGATTATGCAAATGGGTCGCCAGCTTTCTGTCCAGCAGATGCATAAGAGCCGTCGTTGACGGTAGCTGCTCCGAAAGCATGGAAATTAATGCTGGCGTCCCGCAAGGCTCTGTGTTGTCCCCGACTCTGTTTCTTCTGCATATTAATGACATGCTTTCTATTGAAGGCATTCATTGCTATGCAGACGACAGCACTGGGGACACTTACTACACGGGCCGTGCTAATCTCCCTCGTTCCACTGTGGAGGAAAGTCGCGAACGACTTGTGTCTGAAATCGAGAGTACACTTCGCAGTGTCTCCGATTGGGGTCGACTAAACCTAGTTCACTTCAACCCCACTAAGACACAAGTTTGCGCGTTCACCGCAAAAAAAACTCCATTCGCTGTGGCTCCACAATTCCAGAACACTCCCCTGAACATCTCGGAGAGCATTAGGATCCTTGGGGTCGATATTTCTAGCGACGTTCAGTTCCGTGGTCATTTAGAGGACAAGGCTAAGCTGGCGTCGAGGAAGCTCGGTGTGCTCAACAGAGCTAAGCAGTACTTCACACCGCAACAAAGGCTGCAACTTTATAAGTCGCAAGTTCGGCCACATATGGAGTACTGCTGCCACCTGTGGGCTGGAGCCCCTGGATACCAGCTTGGGCCTTTTGACGCGGTTCAGAAACGCGCCGCTAGAATTGTCGACGATCCCATGCTCACAAGCGGCTTGGAATCACTAAGTCTGAGGAGAGACTTTGCCTCCCTGTGTGTGTTCTACCGCTTGTATAACGGGGAGTGTTCTGCAGAATTGTTCGATATGATGCCCACTTCCACCTTCTACCACCGCACCTCTCGCCATCGACGGGGAATTCATCCCCATACCTTGGAACCACAAAGGTCTCGCACTGTGCGCTTCCAAAGAAGTTTTCTTCCGCGAACGCTCAGGCTGTGGAATGAGCTCCCCGTTGAGGTTTTCCCTGGAGAGTACAGCATGGAGTTCTTCAAGAAGGGTGTGAAAAGATTCCTGCAGGGTCGGCAACGCGCGAGTGATACCCCTGGTGTTGCAAGCGTCCATAGGCGGCGGTAACCGCTTACCATCAGGCGGACCGCATGCTTGTTTGCCACCCAAGTGGTATAAAAAAAAAAAAAAAAAAAAAAAAATTCTCAATTCGTCTTTAATATATGATTAATGAGCAGTTCAACTGTAGCCTAAACATAGTTCGAGAATTTATTATATTCTCACGCCTTCCCACAAGAGTTCCCGAAGGGGAAGGCAGAGGTGTATAAGAAGTACATATAGACCCACTTTCCCCCTCCTTCCTATTTGTATACTGACATTGTCTGAGTATCACAAAGAGTTTTGTTAAACTTTGGAAAATCCTGGAGGAATACAAATTTTCTACAGAAAAGTGCTTCTCATTGAGCACACATTTTGTATACATACTTATTCCGTATAATATTTTGTATTAAACGTTGTATACATACTATACTACCTACCTGCTACAGAAAAGAACCTGTATTCTAGCAACTTGGACAATAAGTTAATTACAACTGGTGTAAGTGTTCAGGTCTTAGGATTAAATATCACCATCTCTTTTAAGAGCTGTTTGGATACGGAATAAAATCTGAAAAAATACGACATAGTAATTAAACTGAGAAACAACTTATACGGTCTTATTCATAATAAAACGCCTATCGAAGGTATAAGCTATATTAGTAAGAACGTATTTTAAGCCTATCGATAGTTTGATAAAAATCTTTATTCATAATCGTTCATTAAGGCTCCAATAACTAAAATGGCGTTATTGCACACAGTGATACCATTTCGTAGAAAAATCCTGGTTTTTCACTATGGATCGATACAAATAAAAAATAAAAAAGTCAAATGTCAAACATCGTGTAAACAAACGGCTCACAATGGCGAAATAGCGAAATAATAAAGTATTGTAAGAAACTTTTGATATGAAGTGTATAAAAATCATAATTTCTTTTAAAACGTTAAAACATTAAAATGTATACACAACATAATGGATTACGGTAAAAATAATCTGCAGACGATACTCAGTTAAAAGGAATAGTAGGTTCTACCAACCTAATAATAAAATATCTTCACGCCTTCCCACAAAGGTCCTCGAAGGGGAAGGAGAGGTGAATAGGTACCCGCAGACCCACTTTCTTCCCGAGAAATACTTTAGGTGCCAACGTGATAGATGGCGAGTTCATCGCCGTTATTCAAGCACGATGTATTTAAAGGCATATGTATAACGCCTGTGAATTGCTTCTCAGACGTATGCAGGTTTCTTCTCGATGTGTTCTTTCAACGTACAGCTCGTGGTGTGACTAATCACTGTACTTAAGTTTAGAAAAACACATTTGTACATTCGGGATTTGAACCTGCGATTTTTATGTCGCAGGCAAAAACTCGAACCACTCGGCCACCACGGCTTCTACCTAAGCTACCAACCTAAAACAATGGCAATGGCAACTTTTATACAAAATCCACTTTATTAAATATTGAATTGTCATCGGTCCTCGATAAGTATGCCAAATTTCGATAAAAATCCGACGTTCTCAAGGAGTTCAAAAATCATGTTCTAAGTTTCCGTTACATACAAGCATACATATGAAGCTAACAAAAGCGTGACAAAAAGTCCACCTCGTTTCGTAAGTCGAACTAAGTTGTCGTCGGACCACAGGCTTTAGTTTCTTGCGTTTTAATATTGGTTGAATTAAATAAGAATATTATAATGATAATTATTCTGGAAGGCTTATGTCACCGCCTAAATCATTATTATAGCATACAATGAATGTTTCTTTAGTATAATGAGTATGTATTAATGTTGTTATTTTCTTTGAGTTGTAAGGGTGGGCCTAAAATATCCCTCATTACTGATTATATACTTCACACGGTAGCTTCTCAGTCGTGTGTATTTTAATATTTATACTATAGGGTGCTTGTTATGCCATATACCGAGATGTTATATAATTGATACTGCCAAATGTTCGAATAGAGGTAGGTATAGGAAAACCTATAATTATACAAATACTATTCCAACTAATACTGGCCGTGGTGGCCGAGTGGTTCGAGCAGTTGCCTGCGACGCAAAGGTCACAAGTTCGAATCCCGACTGTACCAATGAGTTTTTTCTGAACTTAAGTACAGTGATTAGTCACACCACGAGCTTTACGGTGAAGGAAAACATCGAAAGGAAACCTGCATACGTCTGAGAAGAAATTCAAAGGCGTATGTATAGTTGTGCTGGAGTAACGGCGATGGACTCGCCATCTGTCACGTTGGCACCTAATATACCTCTGGCGGAAAGTGGGTGTGTGGGTATTACCTATACACCTCTGCCTACCCCTTCGGGGACCCTTGTGGGAAGGCGTGAGGATATATTATTATATTATATTATATTACTATTCCAACTGATTTTAACAATAGTAATAGTCAAATTGTTCTATCTACTGAAATCCCAGTAACGGTCACGTACAAGAATAAATAGAATAGATGAATTGGTTAGTCAAGCGAATGTTTATATCATACTTTTCGTTAAAAGTATGTTTCTAGTCATCTACAACGCACAGCACATTTTACTAAAAAAAAATAATTCATCTGTTTTCTATATATTTGGCGAACTTTTATAAAATGTTGTTTTATAAACTAAAAGAACTATATAATGTACATTCTCGAATATGCTGACGATCATGTACATGATCATGCTTCGCTTACAACATTTGCCTGAAATTGTGCTAAAACGTTAATAAATGAGTTTTAACGTGATGCGTCTGAGTGTAAGCGGCCATTCCTAAATTTTGTGTTGTTGTATACATGTTCAGGAAGACTGCCGTCGCTTGAATTTTTACTACGAAACGTTCGTAAATCTTTTTTATAACCCACGAGAATGTTTACGCCTGTTTTCAGAAGGCAACTCACTGTAGTACAGTTCAATGTAACTGTACTACAGTCAGAAAGCAGACTTTTCGTATTTTTACAACAAAATATTTATGTGCGAGTCGATGTTGTTATCACTAAATATATAATTATGTATATCACTAAATATATAATTATGTATATCACTAAATATGTAATTATGATTCCATAATCCCAGCACAATTGATGACTCCGTTAAATATAAAAACTTTCTGCTGATAAGATAATGATTAGAAAAACGAGCTGTTACTAATACCACTTTTCTATGGGAAATTTTCGCTATTCTATATATATATTTGTATCAACGTGACAGGGGGCAAGACTATAACAGTGCCATAGGTACGACTAGCTATGTGTAGGGGAACTTATCAACGTACTAGACCAACGAGAGAACTAGCCCGATTATTCCAGGATTAGTTTGTTCCGAGTTTTACTGTACTCAGCTATTCAGACCACGTCGTTCAGAAACCAATTATGTTTTGTTATAACATTTTTGCGAAGTAATCAAACATTAGCACTATATGTTCTACGTTAAAATAGGCGTAGATATTCTTGGAAATAGACAACAAACGTACCGTATTAGTTCGCGCACTGTCTCAGTTCGTGTATGTATCATAAACTACTTGATTTACAGTGTTTTCGTAGTTTGCATTCAAATTAAGGCGTAACTGTTTAGCCCTGTCCATTTATCGAGGTCAAATTATCTACCTATATCTATATTTATAGCATAAATCTGTTTATTGGTAAGAGGATCGTGCAAAGCTTGTTTAAATACAAAAGCAATGTAAAATTGTTCACAAAAATGCAAATAAGGCAAGGAAAATTAAGCTAACAATAACATTTAAATGTATAATATTCAAAGATATCCTTTCACCGAATCTGTTACAATATGACGAGGTTGTTCAGCTTCTGGGGAAATTTATGTGTTTAGTTACTTCGAATACAGAATGCATTTCAGGTGATGCACAATATATAAATATAGTCAAAGCTGATATGAGCATATTGACAATATTGCTATATTTATAGGAGTCGTCATTTTATATCCTAACCCTAGTATAGCGTTGTGCTTTTTGCACCGAAACGTTCAATCAATAGATCAATAACTAATTATAAAATATCGATAACAGTAGGTACGTTTCCCCGTCTGGTAATATGTAACCAATCTATAAGTTATTGAACTCTGTTGTTCAATTTATTTAAGATAACTTGTATGTTTCAGTAGACAACTAATCGACGACTAGTAAGCAATCAACATTATCACAATAGCAAATTCATTTGGGATGGAACATATAAATAAACTCACAATTTTTCAGTAGTATGAAAAGCAAAGTGGATAATTTTTCAACTACATTCAATAGATAATAAAATGTATTTGGATGAGCCTACCTACTAATACCTGGAGCGGGTACCATGTGATCCGCAGGAAAATCCGGTGATCAATCAAAGTTTTTTCTTTACTAAACTCTTTTCCCTTTGTGGCCGTAAGGTTTTCATATAAGACTATTGAGACGTATATATATGTATATACATATACCTAAAGGGCGTTTACTTGGAAGCTTACTACACAGCTTTAGAAAAGTGGTGCCTAACGGCAGACCGCGCTCTTCATTGATCGATGGACTGGTTCCCTAGTAGGTAGGTATTTCAAGTTTCTTGTTACAGTAATATAATAATAAAATAATTGTCTATATCCTCACGCCTTTTCATAATGGTCTCCGAAGGGGTGGGCATAGGTGTATAGGTAGAGCCCTAACTCCCACTTTCCTCTAGGTATATTTTAGGTCTAACATCACAGATGGCGAGTCCGTCGTCGTTACTCAAGCACGACTATACATACGTCTTTGAATTTAGTTTAAATGTATGCAGGTTTCGTCTCGATGATTCCCTTCACAGTGAAGCATGTGATGTGACTAATCACTAATACTACTTAAGTTCAGAAAAACTCATTGGTACAGTCGGGGTTCGAACTTGCAATATTTGTGTTGCAGGCAACTACCCCAACCACTTGGCCACCACGGCTCTCCGCGTTCTTCAACGTTCTTCTTTTTGTACAAATGACCGATGACAGGATTTATATTCTGATGTTTGATTATGCCTTTCCTAATGTATTTGAGTTAATACCGGTCGACGATGAAGTGATATTGCAATAATGATTGATAAATGTGAAAGGGACAGATATAAATATGCCAAGACATCTGTCCCTTTTCTTTCTTTCGAATAATGGAGGCAATAACACTTCATGGTAAGGCTTCATTTACATTTCAAGTGTACATTGTTTCAAATAATAGAGAGAACAACACAAATGCAACCAAACTGGTGTACCAAACAATATCAAGAATCAAATATGAAAACAATTCTTTATATTCCGAGATGTATATGACTAGATTTAAATTACTCTATAGCACAACTATATCCTGTTTCTATCCTATGGGTATATTTACTTGCTCTGAAAGCATATCGAGGAGGCTGTGCCAGTAGCTTGAATATAAATTCCGCTACGTGACGTAACTATGGGGTAAGCCATAGGTATGTCACGGTACGGTACAGGCATTAGGTACCTACCTAAGTTCAACTTGCCGCCTAAAGTTAAACATCTAAGTATTTTCTAAGGCTTGAGGTGAGTGTGTCGAGGGGTCATTGTGTCATAAACAATAAAGCAAATTGACGTTGTTGACGCGAAAGCGTTGAAATACTCGATTAAAATTAACTTCCAAGCAATAGCGTGAATTTACGTTTGAAATTAATCGTTCATGCCCTGTAAACGATGAGTTATTTTTAAGCCACATGAAAGAATGGGGGTTTTAAGGTATAGGTTTTAGGAAGATAGTTAATAGCTTCCATGAATTATGTAGATGTAGCTGTTGACTTTGTCCTGTACATGTGCGCAGTACGTGTTAAACGGTCATTAATTAACTGGCATAAAAGTTAATTCCCAAACAACATTATACCGTTTTTTACGGTACCGGTAAATATATTACGAAGCTTTTGAAAACCCGTCATTAATTTTAGCTGTGTTGGTATGTTCTATGTCAAATAACCAGCGATGTTTTATATAACAATTACAATTAATACATTATTAACTGAATAATTTCGTTTTATTTGAGATTCACTAGATTTGCTGCACAATTTCATTCACTGTTTAATTTAAACGAAGTTTCCTTTTTCCTAAGGGTAGTAGCGTTAAGTTATATGGCCATAAAGCTTTCTCTTGGGTTCCCACAAGGGTACCCGAAGGGGTAGGCAGAGGTGTATAGGTAATACCCACACACCCACTTTCCGCCAGATGTATATTAGGTGCCAACGTGACAGATGGCGAGTCCATCGCCGTTACTCAAGCACAACTATACATACGCCTTTGAATTTCTTCTCAGACGTATGCAGGTTTCCTCTCGATGTTTTCCTTCACCGTAAAGCTCGTGGTGTGACTAATCACTGTACTTAAGTTCAGAAAAACTCATTGGTACAATCGGGATTTGAACTTGCGACCTTTGCGTCGCAGGCAACTGCTCGAACCACTCGGCCACCACGGCTTGAAATTGATCGTATTTCTTTTCAAACGTATGCAGGTTACCTTTCGATGTTTCCTTTACCGTAAAGCTCAAGGTGTGACTAATCACTACTTACTAAACACTACTAAAAAATAATTGGTACAGTCGGGATTCGAAATTGCATTGTGTTGCAGGCAAGTACTCGAACCACTCGAACCAAGGTTTGGTCTATATAACTGCGGTAACAATATAACTGCGGTAGTAAATTAATATTAGTTTTTATTTGAATTGTGTATTAAATTATGAGTAAAGAGCAAAGAAAATTCTACCGACAAGGCGTAGGCTAAGGTTTAACGATTGACACTCGCTCATTTTGCCTGACATTAATGTATAGTGGCATCTATGAACGTTACAGATACCTTACCTCACATATATTTACAGACACGAAATAACCACACTTCTTTGTAATTTTTCTCATACCCCTTAGTATACAGGTTTCCACACAATGTTTCCCATAATTGGTTCCGACCGGGGTTTGCATGTGTATATCCACACTTTGCGGATCTGTTTTATATATCAAATAACTTTATCTAAGCTCTGAAACTTGTAATGGTTAATTTTATATTTGGCGTAATCTACTATACGCAGCGGTCTGGAAAATATTCGACTAATAGGAACCGGCAAGAACCTCAGTCAGGAAATTGTCTTTTCTGCAAAGTGTCACAGAGGTTGGAGCTCTATAGCTTCGTAATTTGCTTATAGAAGTAGTAGTAGTTTATGGATATATTACAGAAACAAAAAATGTATACATAATAATTGCCTGAAAATTTCACTTTTATTATAGTTTATTTTACCTACAAATATATCAATATTATAATAATACCAAGCACGTTTATTGCAGTATTTTACTATAGTTTTTTAAAAGCAATAGTCTCACAATGATTAATGGCTTGTCAGATTTGAAATTAGTAATAATACGTGTCTAGCTGTTGATGAGTGGCGACATAACGGGCCTGAGACCTTCAGGGGGTTGCACCTATTTATTCCCTCCGCCTAACCTTCACTCGACGGCCAGTTCATGCATCATGTTCGAAAAGATAGAAGTCCTCAATGATGAGACTGTCTACTAGCCATTTGTTTGTTTACCACAATGTGTTTTGTTTACCACAATACGGGGTAGTTTATCCAATCAATGAGCGTTGTATTATTTTATTATTCATTTAAATAGTGGTACGAGAGACATATTGCCGAACACAAGAATGTAATGTGTAATCAACGGCGTAACAAGCTAAATTACAGGCAGCCGTCAAAGTGATGTTCATTTCAATTTGGTCCCGAGAGGAGACTGACATTATTAAAAATAATAAACTCATTTCAGTATAATTTGCGAGATAACCGCAGGCATCAGCAAACCTCTGCTGCGTTAATTTGAGAATCTCAACATCTGTTTTCAGAGCTTTGCTGCTATTAGGATCCTGTTACAAAGGCATAATAATAATACAAATCGTAACTATTTGAACTGAAATGCTACTTTACATATTTTGCCCATGATCTCTGTATGGGAAATATGAATCTCTGTATGAATATGGGAAATTTAATGGTTAATACCTTTTACTGCCTAACCGTTCGGGGACCCTTGTACTAAGGTGTGCAGAAACATATTTATAATGATAGATAATTGAGCAGTTATGATTTCAACCATCATTAAATGGTGCGAGCATTATTGCATTTTAGTGCGAAAAATGTTACAGTAATATACATACATGTGTATCACGCTGAGTCCCTAACAGGGTAGGCAGAGAGTATAGAGCGCTAGTTCTCTCTAGACTTACATTCTTTCGCTTCGTCCACATTCACCAGTCTCTATATAATATAGTCGTAATTAATTACTCCTTCAGTTATGTACCGATGTCTGATTACAAATATCACTTTATCCGACAATTCGCTATGACGATCACTTTGTTCGTTGTGTAATTATATAATCAAAGGATTTAAAACAGTCTCCCAATATAGACTTCATAGTCTAAAATTTATATAGAGATTGTGTAAAATATTTTATCATTTTACGACTTCCCGGCTGACCTATATTTCGCAGCTCTGTATTGAAAACAATGAATCTCTGAATACATGTAATAATTGTTCTCCAACTAATATAACAGCCCATATTTAGGCAAGTCTAAGGGGGATTTTTCACGTGTTCACGTTTTACTCATGAAACCAGGCAATTAAAGTTGTTACTGTTAACTTCACTGTTATCATATAGGGACGCTATTCTTATAGCCATTACTTTTTAACTGCGGGTAACACCGCAGTGCGCAGCTAGTTGGTTTACATTATTCTCTCCGCCTTCTCACAAGGGTCCCCGAAGGAGTAGGCAGAGGTTTATAGGTAATACCCACACACCCACTTTCCGCCAGAGATATATTTATAACATCCATTAAGCATTGAAATTTATGAATGAAATGCTAAATTTAGCTATTGCCAGTACCGTTGATGTTCCAGCAGGCGCTACGTACACGGCTGCACGCGCGCCGTCCGCCTTTGTTTCCCCACAGCGCACATGTGCGAGCTATTTAACCTATTAATTGACGTATTACATTCTTTGTTCATCCATTTATTTTCGTAATAATTCGTCTGCTTATAATCGTTTACTTCAAACTAAAAGTGCATACTTGATAGATCGCCAACTATCGATAGATAATACAATGATGTTGAAATGTTAGCGTAATGAAATACCAGCATCTGCGTGGGAAAAACTTCGTTGTAAGAATCGTTGCATTCTGAAAAAAGTATATGCTACCTCAAACAATGCAATATAATAAAAAATATATGTTTAATGATATGAAAGACACAACATTTACATATATACATATATATATATATATATACATATACATATATAATCACGCCTCTTTCCCGTAGGGGCAGGCAGAGACACCTTCTTTCCACTTGCTACGATCCTTACATACTTCTTTCGCTTCGTCCACTTTCATTATTCTCTTCATACATGCTCTTCGGTTTAGGGTACTCTTGATCTGACCTTTTTTCAAGGCGTCCCTAATTTGGTCTAGAAACGTCCGTCTAGGTCTACCCCTTCCAACACTTTCATTCACACTCGCCTTATACACTTTTTTCGTCAATCGTTCTTCATTCATTCTCTCGACATGGCCAAACCATCTCAGCATACCTTTCTCAATTTTTGTCACTACATCTTCTTTCAGACCACAACGTTTCCTTATCTCACTATTTCTTATCCTGTCACTCAGTTTAACTCCTATCTTACTTCTTAACGCTCTCATCTCAACTGCATTTATTCGGCTTTCATGCTTCTTCTGCCATACCCTACTTTCACTTCCGTACATGAGTATCGGAACCAACACTCCCCCATGCACAGCCAAACGAGCCTTGAAAGACATTCCGACTGGAACGTGTCATTCCAGATCATGTGCCAATCCATGAAGGAGTGCAAAGCTCCATTCACCATGTTTCCTCCATTCACTCTTCTTTTTCAATATCACTCTCACACTTTCCAACTCTTGTAAACTTTGAACCCAGATACACAAACTCATTCACCTGTATTGCTATATTTCACTCTGACACTGCCTCATCTCTTTCAAACACCAATACCTTCGTCTTCTTTACATTCATCTTCATTCCCTTTCTAATAAAAGCTCCACTCATAGCAGTTACCATCTCCTGCAACTCCTCGGCCGTAGACGCAAGTAATACTTGGTCATCAGCATAGAGAAAACACTTGACGAGTAACTCATTCATTCTCAACCCACTTTCATTCTCTTTTAAATCTGTTAAGCAATTGTTCATGAACAGATTAAACAGCCACGGTGACGCTACACATCCCTGTGTTACACCTTTTTCGATATTAAACCATTCAGGGTAGGCCCCGTTTATCCTCACACATATGTACATTCATACATCATCACGCCGAGTCCCCAACGGAGTAGGCAGAGAGTATGGAGCGCCAGTTCTCTCTAGACCATACCTCTTTCGCTTCGTCCACATTCATCAGTCTCTTCATACATGCTCTCTTGCTCTTGATATTCCCGTCCTTTTACATATTAATTTAGATTTATTCCGGATGATCTTTTGATTTGAAATAGCCGTAAGACTTTGTAAGTAGGTACCTACCAACCTAAGTTGTAAAAAATCGTGTATCTACACTGTTAATGGGTTTCGATCAAAATCCAAGTCATTCAATAATAAATAAATAAATGTAAGTTAATATCGGAATATAAACAAGCAGGTCTTAAATTACCGTATGAAACTGTAATTATTGAGAAGCCTAACCTAATTAGTTAAATGGCTTTTAGCGAACTTACTATCAAGGACATCATTTATTCAGTTCGTTCTACATACTTTCAAAATAAAATCAACTATACTTGTTTGTATACCAACGCCAAGCGCCCTCTTAAATGTAACTTACAGCCCATTTACTGTCGCGATCATGAAATAAGACATTTCTATTCAGCAGTAGCTATCTTGGAAGGGAATATGGACGCAAGTGAATTAAGCATAACACTTTTCTAAAATACGGTTACCTAATATTCCAAGGGTATCAAGTTTCCTAGATACCTACTTAGTTAAATAATTATTTGAGGAACGTCGTGAAAATAGATTTGTTTGTTATATTTATGTGACTACTGGAACCATGGATCATTTGCAATACACTCTGGCGAGGTGGCCAAACGGTATCGGTGACCCCCTGCAAAACAAAATGCAGGTTCAGTTCAGACCCCGCCGGTCCGTACCAATGAATCTTTTGCTGAACGTAAGCACAGTCATTTATCACACCAAGAGTTTTTTCAGTAGGTTTAATAGACGTGCTTGAGAAAAGGCGACGGCCTCACTATGTATAATACGTTCGTACCTAAATATATCGCCGGACGTTCATACAAACTCTACCTACCTCATCGGGAACCCTATGTATCTGGGGAATGCGTTAAGGTAAATATATATCGGACCGTGTTTTATATGGTGTTGTGATGATAATTTCATATTATATCTACCAAAAGGTAAACTAAAAAATACTTACGGAGCATTTCGGTACGAAATTTCAGCCAACATATTTTGTGTAAGGTTTGGCTAGGTTAGTAACATACGGGTCGGAATGGTCTCGTCAGCATTACCGCACCGGTGTTGTACTGGGCCTAATACAATATCATACATTACACGAACACGACGCCGAAACACGTCGTGCAGTGGTCTGACATCTGGTATGCAAAAAGCTTTGCATACATTTTTCTGAATTGTTGGCGTCATCTCCGTCGGTTCATAGCCCGATTTCTGAGACCTTCCATCGAGGCACCTTGAGGTGGCAGACTGAATTTAACTCCTTAAGTTACAAGTTTAAGAGGTTCAAACTCGTTTAGGTATTTTGCGGTTAAAATGCCCGGGCTATAATGAAGTACGATAGTTGAAGGACTCTTGAAAAACTTTATAGGTAGTACGTGCACTCAAAATATTTCCAATAAATATTATAATGAAATAATTGTATGCATTTAATTAACCGTTATTAAGTTATTTAAATAAACAATTTTTATGTAACTTTTGTATTATCATTTTAGACTGCTAAAATTTACAAAGAAAACTTTCTTGGTCGCCGAGTGATTCAAGTACCACGACGACGTAAATATTGTAAGCTAGAATTCCTATGGTACCAATGAGTTTTACCTGAACTTTAGTATCGTGATGAATCACATCACGAGCTTTATGATGAAGAAGAGCAACTGAAAAAGACGAGACGTATGTAGAATCGTACTTTAGAAACGGTGATGTACGCAATTTGCCATGTTTACACTTATGTAAATCTCTGGCGAAACAAAGGTATTTTTATACGCCTTTCTAGCCATTCGTGGACACTTGGGAGACGTGAATTTACTTACGTGAATACTCCATATACAATGCGTGTGTTAGAGTGAAAATTAATTACCGGTGAAGAATGGTCCTTTCAAATCTACCTAAAGCATTGTTGACGCCTAATCTTAAACCATTAATCAAATACATTTAAAAGTCTCGGTAAATTTATAATTATCTCAACACTCAATTGCCGCGTAGCAATATACGGATTAATATATCTAGTTTGAGAACACCGTGATGATACCATTTTAAATTAACTGACGTCCATTTGGGTCATATGAGTCGGGAGCCGTGACCGCGGGCCTGAACTACACTTTGGAACTGGTAATTAATTTGAATGTTTCAATGGAGCTTCAAATTTAGACACAGTTTAGGATTCGGGATCGCGGTCGTGGTCCCAAAAGCCTCCCGGCTCATAGAAAACGCAGCCCAGCATAATTATTCCATTTGTGTGGAATTTTAATCATACTTGGAATTACATAAATCCACTAGTCATGTGCTTCTTTGTTAAACTTCTCTGGTGGATCATGTTTATAGCTAAATATCGACATTTAGGTGAACAATTTAAGTTGAATAGCAAGCTTTTTTTTTATTATCATAATATAACAAGCTAAGAAGGCGGCAATAATAATTTCCGGTACAGCATTTTGCATCTTTTTTTAAATAATCATGACAGAGTTATAATTTCTTATATAAAATTATATATAAGTAGTTAAAATTATTCACGTAATTTAATATGTATAACGTATAAACGTATTCAAATTAATGTCGACTACAACACGGCATTTTGATTTAATTCGTTTATGATTAGTTGTTCAAACTTCGCGAACTTTGTACAACGGACAATAATTTTCAGCATAACTATTTTAGAAGAAACTAACTTACAAATTCAAGCCGGGTCGTTTCAGCAATGATACAATTTAAAATAAAGCCGTGGTGGCCGAGTGGTTCCCTGCGTCACAAAGAACGCAAGTTCGAATCCCGACTGCACCAATAAGTTTTTCTGAACTTAAGTACAGTGATTAGTCAGACCACGAGCTTTACGGTGAAGGAAAACATCGAGAGGAAACCTGCATACGTCTGAGAAGAAACAGGCGTATGTATAGTCGTGCTTGAGTAACAGCGATGGACTCGTCATCAGTCACGTTGGCACCTAAAATATATCTCTGGCGGAAAGTGGGTGTGTGGGTGGGGGATAGGTAGCACCTATCTGCCTATCCCTTCGAGGAACCTTATCAGTAGTGGGGGGTCTTGGGAGTATCATAATGACATATTGCCTGTATGCCTTCCGCAATAAGCGGGCTATGTAATGCAAAATTATTTTCTGAAACCAAATTAGTAGAAACTGAGATTAGCACGTTCAAGCAAACAGACTCTTTCTCTTTACAATATTAACATAGATAAACATTAGTCCAAAACAGACGATAAGCAGACGTATTTTGTTTTCCAGTATCGTTAAACTGTTATAAACATCGGCTGTAATAAATTATACGTTTGGCAATCGATTGATGTTAATATGAAATCAAAACTGTTGTTGAAAGGTTATAAATGTTATATTAATTAAAAATATAACGTTACTACCGGCAAGCTCTATTGCTTATGTTATTCCCCAAAGTTCAAGGTCAAATGACATTGTTTAACTGTCAGTTTCAATTAATTTAAGAGAATTGTTTAAAAATACACATCCTATGCGTCAATCCAGAGATCTATCTTTATGCCAAATGTCATTCAATATCCTTTAGAGGTTTTTTTGCGGGCAAGAGGAACAATTATCTTCACAAATTTTCGCATTTATAGTACATATATGTATATATTAAAGGATTTTCACGCCTTCCAGCAAAGGTCACCGAAAGTAGGTTTTACATACAAGTCATCACGCTGAGTCCCTCATGGGGTAGGCAGAGAGAGTTCTCTCTAGACTTACCTCCTCTACCTCTTTTGCTTATGATATATTTTAACCAGAAAAATAACTATGAGGGCTAAGACTCGAGCATATATAATAATAGTAAGTATATAATCAAATTCAGCATAAAATCGCGGGGCGCAGTAGAATATATAGAATTTTCAAACAATGCCCTCTTACAGTACTAATGTAAGACGTCCCGGCCAGCTTCGAATATTTAAATTAAAGTATAGAAAATATGAGTGGTTTTCAAACTTAACACGTCAGTCGCAATGAGCGTTATTTTTTCAATTCAAAACTGAATTTGAATGTCAGGCTTTCAAACTATATGCCAATTAAATAAGGCACCCACTTGTACTATGAAGAGCTTGTTTTTATGAAATGATTGAAAAGCTTGTATGAGTACTCCTGGAGAAGTGCGTAATTCAGGTAGGACAGTGTCAAAAAGCTGATTCATTATTACTATGAATGGCACGTTCCCTACTTCAAGTATCCAATCAGTTTTTGAGGGTCCCGTAAATGTTTCCCAATAATAGTGAATTAATTTGATTTACGGAATTCGAGGAGAAATGAGATCTAAATCACGCTAGGGATAAGGTTTTTGTTTTTATTACTAAGGTGGCATAAAGCATGCGGCCCGACTCATGGTATGCGGCTACATATAGATACTTACATCATACAGGTGTTCAATTCGTTGAGTAAATTACAATAATACAATTAATCGGTTATCAGTTTTTTTTTATACAAAGTAAAACTAAACTTCAAGCAGTTGTCACATGAATAATGTGTAAACAGTATCTTCTACTACCCTACCCAATCTTCTATCCCACGGGCCCTCAAGGTGTAAGAGTGTACGATTCAGAAAGTATATTACAGTATTTTACAAGCTTTTAACCTTAATATTAAAATACCTTGATTATAGGGCACAGCCATTATGACAGTGAGTGTCACGTGATATCTCGAGAAATTATAGAGCTTATTGTCACCAAAGATCACAATGTATTGATTGTCACGTTGATAAGTGTGAAATGCAAGATTTATTAGGTAGAGTAAAAAATATTCAATATTATGTATTACGTCTTGCTGGAAACTGTTTGCTGCATGAAATTACTTCGTAGTTTCCGTCAGAAATTAGAATCATCAACGATTTCTCATGATCCAGTTCATTTTGTGTACGTTAGAAGAAAGCATAATTTTTACATTACAATGATCAAAATTAAAAAGTGTATTTGAAATTTATATATTGTATTAATTCATATCTTACTTTATTAATAGCACGTTATTTAATTTTAAAAAGGGATACCGCTAATTAAAAAAATTGAGGTAATAAAAAAGCCATGGTGGCCGAGTGGTTTGAGTAGTTGCCTGCGACACAAAGATCGCAAGTTCGAATCCCGACTGTGCCAATGAGTTTTTCTAAACTTAGTTACAGTGATTAGTATAATAAACCTATAAATTAAAATTTAATCTAATTTTTTTTTTATTATGATAAATGTGACTGAACTGTTTGTGTTTCTATCACTAGTATGGCAATTATCGCATACGGTAATGCATGACCTCTCATTAGATTGGATTAAATAATATAGTATCTAAGTTTGTGACACAGAGCTCCCTTAATGCCGAGAGCTTATCAGTCAGAGGCATGAGCGAGCTATTGCCTGCTCCTCGCGCATATCTCAGCTGAGATTAACCACGAAGTCTCGTATGCCTATTTGTTTATGTTCTCGTGCCTACCTGAAAGGCTAATTTCATTCTATGCTATTGGAAATGAACCTGAAGAGTGTGATCTATTTTGTTCATACTTTCAAGAGCGTTTATGAAGGTAATTTTCCTAACGATATGTTAGTCTTGTTTTGTCTTGTTTACATAGAAGGAGCATAGTTAATAGATTCCTTTATTACCTGTTGGTTGGATTTTCCATTCATTATGGATAGCATAGCGAAATATGTATAACAGTAAAATGCTCCTTAAGCCCCAAATAACTTTTTTTATTATATCAATGTAATTAAACTCCTTTTGTCCGTTTATTTATTGTATTTTTAAGGAGGTAATTTTATAAAAACTTAAAAGCCATTTAAAGCCATTTTCTTTTTTACATTTGTTTGTGTTTTTGTAATCGTGTTTCCAACTATTTAAATTAGTTTACATGCTTTTGAGGATTATTCCGGTTGAAGTAAGGCTGATTATAAATGTTTTCAGTTTTCAAGAAAACAATGTTGATTATTATTTTATATGTTTTCGTTGTATTATACAGGATGCCTCAGAATATGGGACAGTTGATAAAATACGTGATTTCTTCGTTTGCTTATTTTCAAACTGTCGTACAATGAAACCAAGCAAATAAAAAATATATTCTAGATTGACAAGTTTTTGAGCTTATTTTCACATAAAAAGTGGGCTTTCACACAAAAACATACTGCTACAATTGATTTATGGGCACATCTGAAACTGGCGCTTTATAAGTATTTATATTGTATATCCTTCCTTTTTATTTATTAACTAGCTGTGCCCACGTTTCCGTCAGCGTGGAATTTACAAAAAAAAAAAATCAGTTTCGAAAATAAAAGTTATCTAAGTTTTCCTTTTAACATCAGCTATCTGCCAGTGAAAGTCCTGATAAAACCGTTTCAGAGATTACCCGGACAAACAGACAGACAGACAAAAATTGATAAAAATATTATTTTGGTGTATGTACCGTGTATACGTCCATATGCATTTATTTTATTAAATGCATATGGACGTTATTTTAATATTACAAACAGACACTCCAATTTTATTATATGTATAGATATTGTAAAGACTAAGTTGGTATATTAGTCTTTACAATATTAATAATTTCATGTTCACCACGAATCGCATCTATGTTCTTTTAGATTTAATAAGTAAGTCTTCATGGGCTACCAATTAAAGCATTAATTGAACTTTTAATAGCAAAGGAAAGTAATGTTTATTTATTTACAATAACAACAATTAACAATATTTACAAAGAACAGTTGAAACTAACAACTTACAGATAAAATATTTGTCCCAAATCGGTATCCCGAGGCAACCTTGCCAAAAAGACTAGCAGCATTGCCACGCTGGATAGCAATGCTGACAAAGGAAACTAATTTTGTTATCAGAATGTAGACACCGAAGAGCTTTCCAGACTCACAAACTACAGCAGGCCCAGGTACCAAATAAAATTAAATAGCAAACAAGTAAATTCTAGGCATTTTTTTTTTCATTTCGGGCTATGAAAGGTATATCATATTAAAGGTATATTAGGTATATCTGTGGGTCAATAATCCAAATATCCGGTACCGCAATCAGCAATCAAATGTCAGAAACCTGGTTAACAGAAGAAAAAATAAATATGCTACAAGTAACGGGATATAAAACTGCAGCATCTTATTGTCGTAAAAGTCGAGGCGGTGGAGGAGTCTGCATTCTCATACAAGACCACATGGAATATATCGAGAGAAATGAAATATCTCAAATGTCAGAAGACTACTCCCTTGAACTATGCGCAATACAATTGCCGAAGGAAAATATCATCTTGATAAATTTATACTGGAACAGAAGAGAGGAAGATTTGTTTTACAAAAAAATGGAAGAAATTTTAACATATATAAACACAAAGTATGCAAAACAAGACATAATTATAGGAGGCGACTTCAACATAAATATATTGCATAATAATGCAAGAACTAACAAACTAATAAACTTAATGTCAGAATTCAATTTCACCCAATACATAAATAAAGCCACACATTCAACACATAATACATCTACTTGCATAGACTTAATATTCACAAACTTTTATAAGCACTCACTAACTACTTCAGTCCAAGATTTTGGTTTCTCTGATCACTTATCTACAATTATACATATGAATATTACACAACAGCCAAAACCCATATCGTGGTATAAAATCAAACGCATATTTAACTACAAAAATATAGAAAAATTTAAAAGCGAACTAACATTAATAGATTGGCATAACTTACTACCATCTTTTAAAAATACCAATGAAAATTACGAAACATTTAAAAATACACTAATGATATTTCTAAACAAACACATACCTAAACGGAAAATTAAATTGGAAAACCATACAAAAAAATACTGGCTCACAAAAGGTATAAAGACATCATGTCAGAACAAAAGATTACTAAAAATATTACTACAACAATCCAATAACGATATAATCAAACAATATTATAAACTATATGAAAAAATATTGAAAAAGTCAGTAATAATCTCAAAAAAAGTTACAATACACAAAGAAAATGTATAAATCACAAAATAAAATAAAAACAATGTGGAGTATAATAAACGACTATACAAATAAAAAACCCAAAAAGCAATTCAAAAATATTACATTAAACATAAACGATAGCATCACCTCCAACCCTGAAGTAATTGCTAACACATTCAATAGCTTCTTCGCGTCGATTGGCGATAGAAGTAACCAACAATCAAATATTAAGCCCCGGGGACAAGCAATTATTAACCCCACAGAAACATCTATGTATCTAAAACCTGTAGACTACAAAGAAGTACACAAAATTATTAAAAATCTTAAAAATACCCTAAGTCACGGAACAGATGAACTTCCCCCTTATCTCTTAAAAAAATGCGCTGACGAACTAGCCGTTCCATTCACGATACTAATTAACCAATCATTTGAGGAAGGCGTTTTCCCGGATTCTCTTAAATCAGCAATTATTAAACCAATCCATAAACAAAAAGATAAAACCAATAAAAATAATTACAGACCCATCGCTTTCCTAAATACAGCATCAAAAATTTTTGAAAAAGGTATGTGTTCGCGTGTATATCAGTTTTGTGAAAAATACAATATTTTTGATAACTCACAAAATGGGTTTAGAAGAAAAAGGTCAACGTCATTAGCAGTTTATAAATACATTCAGGAAGCTCTCTCAATAATGGATAAAAAAAACTATGCAGCGGGCATATTATTAGACATGACAAAAGCTTACGATAAGGTACGATACGATATACTGTTAAATAAATTATACGGCATTGGTATAAGAGGCATAACACATAAATGGTTCACCTCTTACTTACGTAATAGAGAACAATATGTCGAAATTGAATTCCATAACGAAGTTACAAGACAGATAGAGAATGTGCGATCAGAAAGAAAACCTATTGACGCGTCCATACCACAAGGAAGTGTAATTGGCTGTTTGCTCTTTCTCATTTACATAAACGACTTACCAAAAATCATGGATGATACGTGTATTCTGTTTGCAGACGATGTATCGATTCTAACGACTAGTAAAATTCCGGATAACCTTGATGATAAACTTACTTTAGTTCTTAATAAAACAAAAGCATGGCTAGACGACCATAATCTTGAAATAAACCTTAATAAAACTAAAGTAATAACATTCCACCCACATCAAAAGCAACCCCTAAAGCTAACCATTCACTTCGAAAATGTACTTCTAGAACACGTTAATGAATTCCCACTCTTAGGTATAATAATAGATACCCATATCAAATGGAAACAACACATACAAAAAATTAAATTGAAAATATCTCAATTTGTATATGCTCTCCGTGAAATAAAAAAATCTACCAACTTTCAAACTGCACTCAATTTATACTACGCATACGCTTACTCGTGGTTTAACTATGGGATTATACTATGGGGAAATAGTACAGATGCGTCATCACTATTTACCTCACAAAAGAAACTTATTCGCATTCTAGTCAATATTAATAACACAGAAAGTTGTAAACTTATCTTCTTAAAGTATAAAATACTAACCTTGACATGCATATATATTTTGGAAATATGTAAATTTGTTCGTAAATACCCAAGCTTTTTTACTAAAAATGAAAATATTCAAAGAAAATATACTCTAAGACGCGAAAACCATCTCTTACTACCTCCCTCACAATTAACTTTACATTCAACAAGTCCTCAAATAATGTCTATCAAAATATATAACAAGCTACCTGATAATATTAAGAAAGAAAACGATATAAGTAAATATATAAAACTAGTAAAAACATTATTGAACAAAAAAGCCTACTACACTATACAAGAATATTTAGATGATAAAATTAAACAATAAACAATACTTAGGTATTGTTTATCACTTATTCACCATGTATTATAAGATAGATATATACTTTATTATTAAACATTAAGTTGTTGTCATTAGTTATAGGGATTACATTATAACATTAAATTCTAACTAGCCTTGATCTCAAAACATTTCAAATTATAAATGTTATCATAATTTTAAGTAAACTTAATTATTTTAAGTATGTATTATTTTAAGAAATAGGAAAATTATTGTGTTGCTACGCCCATCAGGGTATACTATCAGTTTATAAAAATTGTAAGCTGTTGCAAAATATTAAATAAATAAATAAATAAATAAATAAATAAAAGACGCATTGTTAACACTCGCATTTGTGTTGTTATATTTGTATAGTATTTCATTTACTGAATGCTTATTGCATTGGTGACAAGGGACTAGGAAATTCTCGTACGAAACCAATAATAAGTCATCTTTCATATATCTCGGAGTCTGGATGTTATTATAATACACGGTTCAACAATACATACACGGGAATTGTGGGAGCAGGAATGAGAGCTGGGAGTGAAACGCGTTATAAGTAAAATTTTATATCGACCTTATTCATAGAAATGAATGTACAAAATAAACCTTCGGAAGGTTATTGAAGGCTTGAGGCTATGGTTAACACTGAGTAATTTCTATAAAGTGTACGCTCTATTCTAAATAATATATGCTCTACTGCTAACTCAAGGTAATTTGTCAGCTGCAGTATATTATACTACGGCCTCAATGTCAATGCAGACGCAACGTGCTCTCATTAAAACTGAAAGACAGGTGCGGAAATCTGCTATATGTTGTAACTGTAAAGGCAGCTGTGTTACAGTAATTAATCCGGCTTAATGATGTTGCAGGGCTGTCGTATACAGTTTATTTAACATTGTTGCGCCCTGCGGTTCCACCCGCGTATTTTTTAAATCATAACTCATGGTACTCTGAAATTATGTCGCTTTCCATATGTGAAAATATTTAAAAAAACAGTGAAGTTCTATTTGAGTTTATACACTACAAACAATTTTGCAAACTTATAATTCTCTTCTTAAATCTTTGCTCTTAATATATTTACTTAATATAGTATATTTATTTATTTTTGGATCACTAACAGGTGAGAACACCTGAATATTAAAGAACATGCAATAATAAAACATCCATAAGTGTGTTTGAAGTAAACGTTTAAAGTTTATTATGGTCCCAAAGTTAAAGCAACAATTTTTTTATATAGAGTGCGAGGTTATTTTGAACAAAGAGAGGAATCAGATTGATTTTAAGATACTAAGTGTAATATTAAGGCCACTTTTCCCCCCTTACACATTTTTTCACAAGTATTTCTCGATGAATATGCACACACTTACCGTCGGAGATACTTACATTTAAGGGACAAAATGTCTGTTGCCGACTTCCGTGCACGACTTCGATATTTTCAATAATGGTATTATAGTGCCTATTTGTATCACTCATTGGATAGTTTGTTATAATTGTATTAACGGTTATTTATACAACATTCAGATTTGGCAATGATATGGCCTGCTCAATCATATACCTATAACTGATTACCGTACCCCTCAGGGCTTGCCGGGGTATGTATCATTCGTAAATTGGGTACAGAACTATGTTTCCGGTGAATGGAGTTAGTGTCATTACACGTCTGGTTAATATTAGGAGACCCTTAAAAATATATGATATTCAACTTTAACTGCATATTCAGTTTTTGTTTTTGAAAACTAATATCATGTGTAAAAATATTTTTTCAAGCTTTCCCAAAAGCGTCCCCGAAGTGGTAGGCAAACCTGTACAGTAACACACCCTCCTTGTGCCGAAGATACATTTAGGTGCCAACATCATAGATGGCGAGTCCATCCCGTTATTTTTCTTCACCGTAAACATCACGGTGTGATTAATCTCTGTACATAGATTCAGATAAATCTCATTGGTCGGGGTCTGGCCTCGAATTTGCAATCTTTGCGTTGCAAGCCACTACTCGAATCACTCAGCCACCACAGCTCTATATAATAATATCTTACATAATACGTGGTTGTTGTTGTTGACTAACAGGAAACTTTTAGTGTCTGTCATTGGTTGGTCAGTCGTCGGTCGAATAATCGGCAATAGGTACATATTTAAACTCAAATACTGTGAATGATCATACATTTTGGACAAGCAAGCTACGGCATAGTGTTACAAAATATAAAGGATTTGGTACACAATTTATTTTGCGGACGAAAGCATCCATAAAATTTTACGAGGGTCCAATTTACTTGTGTTAAATTTCCATTTATTATTACAGAACCAATTGATAGATTTTATTACGTCCCTCCCCGCTGTTACCGGCATTATGTTACACACTATTTCTTGAATATTTCTGGCAGGAAGAAGCAATCAATAAAAGAACTATTTTACGTTATTTGGAGATGGTTAACAACTCAAACACACAACAAATTCAGTGGAATAAGCCAGCTTAATAGCGTCTGCTTTGAAGTGTACGTATTTATTATATACATATGTATGCTATATTACAGGCCCAGCCTAGTTTGAGAATTGAGAACAATTGTGTAGCTTTCCTTTGTGTGGTAATAATTGTTTACTTTACTGTACAAGAGTGACACGTCTCGTTTTGGTATGAGATACTAGGTGCTAGGCGTTTGGTATTAGATTTTATGCAAAGATGTGTATTTGATTTTGAAGCATATTATTATTGATGTGAAACATCTATAGCCGCACGTAAAACCGATTTCTGGCGTGGCGACGCATGCCGTGGCGACGCGTCGCCATACTTCAGTTACCATCGACCAATTGTCACAGTAATACCGTCCTCAGAGGAAACATCGAATATAACTATTACCGAAGTCGACGACGTTACGAATTAAGTAGTTACGATTTGAAATAAATTCGTAAATTTTTGTATTTAATGAAAATAAATGTTTATTCAATAAATAGTCATCGTTATCTAGAAAAAAAACGTAAATTTTTATTTTATCATTATGACATATTTAGTTCCTATCACAATCTGTTCTTTTCTGCATATTACTTTTACAAAATAATGTCGATGTTTCACATCTGCCAGGCGTCCCGTGACGGCTCACATTTTTTTTTATTGTTATTTGCCATACACATCTTTCATGTACAAAGTTGCCCAAAAGACAAGATTTACAAATATGAATAAATACTCATATATATTATTAATACATACATATTACACTTCATCACGCCGAGGTTTAACAATTTTAACATGTATAATTTTTAGGTGCCGTGATGAATGAGCCGTGGTGGCCGAGTGGTTCGAGCAGTTGCCTGCGACGCAAAGGTCGCAAGTCCGAATCCCGACTGTACCAATGAGTTTTTCTAAACTCAAGTACAGTGATTAGTCACACCACGAGCTTTACAGTGAGGGAAAACATCGAGAGGAAACCTGCATACGTCTGAGAAGAAATTCAAAGGCGTATGTATAGTCGTGCTGGAGTAACGGCGATGGACTCGCCATCTGTCACGTTGGCACCTAATATACCTCTGGCGGAAAGTAGGTGTGTGTGTATTACCTATACACACCTCTGCCTACCCCTTCGGGGACCCTTGTGGGAAGGCGTGAGGATATATATATATATATTTTAGGTGCTTAAGTGACAGATAGCGACTCCATCGCTGTTACTAAAGCAGGAATACACATACTTTCTTTTCTTCTTACAAATTTATTCCGAAACGTTTCCTTTCGTGATCAAAAGTTTCCTCTTGATTTTTTCGATTTGGTTAACAATTGTTGTGTTGCAGAACATCTACTCGAACCACTCGGTCACCACAGGCACAGTTTATTATGATATAATAAATTAATGATATAATATAAAAATAATACCTACTTTTTAAACCTCCTTTTGCAGCAGTGTTGCTATGTTGTATTTATATCTCACCACAAACCTAGCAGGAAAAAACTTCCCTTCACATAAAAATATTGCGAATGAGTATTTTTCTTGGGCACATAATTGACTGTGCCTTTGAAAGGTTGAAGTATCACGCGCCAAGATTGCTTTGTGATTAGCAGGCCTTTTCTTAGTACAAGACAGACATATGTACATGACATGATCAATACCGTTAAGAAGTTCTGCCGTCTACAGCTTTTCGTGGAACACTTGTTTGTGTGTTATTTACAACAATTATACTTTTTCTTAAATTCCGCCTTATCAACCGCATCCTGGATTTCTGCAAAACAAGAGAAAATGAATGCAAAAGCAATTCAAACCGTATTTAACAACATTTTGAATAAATACAAGTTTGTTGTTACAATTTCACTTCTGTAATAGAAAGGCAGGGTTGTGCAAATTGTAGACTCATTATGTTAATATAATCTGCAACTTCTATATCTGCAATATATATATACATTTATATGAATGCTTAGTATGGTTGCCGCGGTAAATAAGGTACAATACTGTACCACAATAGGACTAAAAAAATTAAAGATACTATTTTGATATTCTATCATTACAAGATTGACTCCAGACTGTAATTAACGTTAAATATGTTAATTAAATTAACGGTGAAGGGAAGTACCAACTTTTTTATACCATATTGCTGGCAAGCAACCATACGATCCACCCTCTAAGCGATTACCGTCGCCTATGGACGGTTGCAACACCAGGAATATTACTCGCACGTAGCCGACTATCTAGAGGAAACCTGCAAATATATAAAACCAGCCATGGGACCATGGGACTTAATACACGTTTTTTTAGCATAATATATTTGATATCGGACACAATATAAATACAAAAATACTTACTAATAAAAAAAACAAATTTATGTCACGTAAAAGGGTGTCAAGATCGAGAATTGGGACTTTGTATGGCAATGCTGATTCACTACACGAAATATTCGACAACCCTATTTTGACGCGATGCCCGAAAAAGTTTCCCCATTCTAAAAATGAAGATAAAAATATAAAAGCTAGTATAATATACATCAGAAAAAAAAAAATTTAGGTTTTTTTTCTGATAATCTGATATTCATTTCTATTTCTGATAATCCTCACAAAACATACCTAAACTTGCAAGGTATAAATATGATTAAAACGGGAAATATAAATAGACACGTAGGATATCGTCCTATACTTACTATGCTCCCAGTACTGAGACCCGGAACTGATAACCACGGCAAACATATAATATAATGCTGACATATTACGCTAGTAAGATATATTCAAATTCGAACTAATTCATAAGTTCATAATTAAGCGAGGTCGTAAGGATATTGATTAATTATACATTCCGCTTCGCTTTCTGTACAATATTTACTTGGATACTTAGTTAAATTGCGATCGTGTACTTAGATCACGAGTTGAATTGTATTCGTGTTGTGGTGAGTGCTATGTACAATTCATATATGTAGAATATTCCGAGAAAATGTGTTTGTGTGGTTTTCTCTTCATGAGGAAACAAAGAGCGAGACAAGCACTGACTGATTTAACAACTGACTTTCTAATCAGGTAAAGTAGGACTTATTTGCTTCTAACCCTGCAGTTTACCTCTACCCATTGTTTCCTTATTTGATGAGACGCGACTGCGAAAATGTTTCTATAGAAGACAGGTACCTGAGTTAAACTCATTCATACGCTTTCAACGGCTGTGTTAGACCAACGAATATGTTCATTGTTAATGGTGAGCAATGAAATTTTTAAAGACTATATATTATGTTTGGAAGAATATCTCTAAACTAACCTAACGCGGCTTTTCAAATATAACTTATATGACACATTGAAGACTGATCTATGAAAACAATTTACTTAAATATATTGGTCTTTTATTCAATGAGTTTCTAAACTATTAATCAGATTAAGACGAAACCTGACCAGTTGTTCTCCATAATCCGCGAAGGCCAAAAATAATAGAAATAGCTCGCTAGATGACGCAGCCGAACATCATCTTCCATGTATTAGCTATGAATGATCCATGAATATATTTATTATTAGAAAAACGATTTTTTGATTCGTGCGGCACTTATATGTAAAATTTTTATGTAGTTTCAGATTTAAAGTTTACTGTTTTCTTTGTTCCAGAAAATGGGCTAAAGGGATATCACCATTAATATAACTCGTTCGTGATTAAAACCGGCAATATGTTCGGCTTCAAGTTATTTATAACATCGGATTACAAGCAGAGTAATGTATGGGGCACATCGAATAAGTCGGAGGCAGACGTCGTGCCAGCCGGCAACGGTTCCGGCGTTGACGCGAGCGCCCCCTCCTTCTACCAAGATGAGTACATATTCGACAGGAGCGATGTTAGGGCCATATTTATCACATTATATACTATCGTGTTCTGTTGCTGCTTCTTTGGTGAGTAAATCATATATTCTGATATTATCTGTTAGTACGCTATTAAATTTATGGACAGATTTGGGAAAATTTAGTCTCTAGTAATGTCAAATGATGTATGGAACTCAAACCGCAATCTTGATATCGCAGGAGCAACACTCGAACAAGAAAGTTTGTGAGTATGTATGTATAATAAATAATAATAAATACCCGGGGACAATTCCACACAAATTGATCTAGTCCCAAATTAAGCAAAGCTTGTGTTATGGTAACTAGACAACGATATATTTACTTATATAGATAGATAAATACATAAATATATAGGACATCCAAGACTAAGGTACAAATACGCGTGTTCATCACACAAATATCTGCCCTCAGCGGGATATAAACCCGAGACCTCAAGCTTCGCAGTCAGAAGCTCTAACCACTAGACCAGACGGCCATCAACGGCAATGTGGATTTTTGTTACTCAATCACGTCAGAACGGCTAAACGGAATTGAATGAAATTTGACACAGGAATAGATTTGTAGCTGGATTAACACAAGATATTATGTTTGTCCCAAAAATAAATCAAGATAAATTTATACTAATGCAAACGATATTACGCATGTGAAACCGCGGGCACAAATAGTAATTTTATAAATGTGAAAATTCAATCTCATGTCAAGACCGAATATGTTTTTGGTCGAACTGTTATAATGAGCCTCGCGATTAGCTTTTTAAAAAAACTAATTAATTAAAAATCAAAATTATATTTGAAATAGAAAAGTATAAAAATATTAATTATTTATGTCCTTTGGCAGCCGACGCGTAAGAGAGGTGGAACGAGACTGATCTGAGCATTAGAACTAAACTGAGACACTAACATAGAACTGCTGATGCAGCAGCATCAGCTAGCACTTAGCTTTACATGTATAGGGTATAACAGCCCCCCGAAGTGAACTAAACTTTGGGGTTGATATTTCAAAGTTTATGTAAAAAGATTAAAATACTAGATTATTTCGCGAAGACGGGGAAGTCGTATAGCGTCATCTTTTCCATTCATGTTTTCATTACGCGTATTTGGTTGGATGAAATATGTCTGTAGGCTGCCGCCAGATTTACAATGGTAAATTAATTTTATAAAGGATACAATACTTAGGGCTAATACAAGAAATATCATAATAAACATTAAGACAGAGTAATGTGGTTGATATTTAACAAAGTGTGGTTCAGCAGTAGTAATTTCATCGACATTATCTAGTAGTGATTGGAACATAATATTATTTATTCTTAAGCTATCTAGGTCTGCTGATTTTAGCGGGGTTAATGTTTTGTTAAATATAATCTTATTTATTTTATCAAGTGGGCAACAAGAATCGTTAATAAGGTTAAAATCTGTATTTAATATAGAAAGGTTGATGCTAGCTGCATTATATTTTGATATTAATTTTGTACTTTTACAATATGCTGTGCAGCGAGGTGTCAAGGTTAATATACCTGTTCCTGATATTCGGAAATCATGAGAGTTTGAGTTTTCACAATCTATACTTAATTTAGTTATTTCAGACTGAACAAAAATCCATTTATTGTTTGACAAACTTTTCCAAATATCAATGTTGCCATAAATCACTTTCGTATCACATGTTCTTGGTAATGTGTCTACAACACGTGTCAACAATTCACTTTCGCAACTAGGATTTAAAGTAGTAGAGAATACATCGGTAATTTCACAGATAAAGTTTTGGTTGTACAAAATATCACACTTTTCTAAACTATGTAAATTACAATAATGAGTTTTGTCTTTGGTCACGGCTGTATATACACTGCTAGGGATTACAGTGATATATGTATTTGATTTGTTATAATAGGGCATAGGCAACGGTAAGTTATGGTACAGGGTATATTCCATAGGTATAACCAAGGGTATTTGCAATACAAATACAATTTTCCTGTCATAATAATAACATAATACTTTAGATATAGTTAAAATAATATTCATATAATCTAACTCTAGACTTAAAGGTAATTGGATACCGTTAGGCAGGTGTGCGTGGCTATCAGAGAGTTCTCGGTATAGTTGCATAGATGTTATGACTGACGGGTGTACAATGTTCTTACTGTTCAACACGATTGCATTGGTTATATCATTCAATTGGAATGATAAAGTTAATAGGGCTGTCTCTAAACTAGTTATTAATGAATTAAACTTTGATCTTAATAAAAGTTCATTCGAGAAAATAGTTAAATTCTTAAAGTTTTTAGAGAGCTCTTCGATAGCATGGTTTAAACTAACTTCGTTATTTTTTATTTGATGTAGTGTTTGATTATATGCATTTAAAGTAGATCTTGTCAAAAGAACATTTTGTTTTAATAACGATGCCAGTTTTTTATCAGTTTCATATAAATGATCCAAGGCATTATTGTATTTTAAAGCATCGTCGTCGTTCAACGTGCCGAAAATCTGTTTCAAAATAGTACCTCCGACTCCAATCCAGGCTCGCTTATTTCTATTGGGTATTAAATGAGATATTGATTCGTATTCCCTTTTTACATCTTGGTATCTTACAGTAAGCGGTTCTAATATGTTGTGACATTCTATGTCATCTATAATACTTGATTGCTTACATAAGTATCTTGTTGTACTTAAGGTTGAATTTATATTTATAATATGTGGGTTTATGTGAGTAATGTCCAAAGGGATTATAACGCTAAGATAACTACTTTTAATTTTTACTTTACCTACGTAATCGAAGTACAACCCTGAACTTGAAGTTATAGGCTTGATATAATCGGAAGATGCTTCGACAGCGATACTGGAATATTAATAAGTATGTGTTAATAGTATTATCGTATAATTAATACAAGGGTTCAGTATATTATATACATATTACTTATGTAACAATATGTTATATATAATAATAGATACTTTAACATAGTAGATAACTAAAATACCGGTCTTATATAATTTTAAGTACTTTAAGTAACTTGTTAATATATATAGGATATATATCTAGTTCATTATCATTATTAAATGAACTAGACTATTCGAATTTTATGAATTAGTATCAAGGACAGCTAACTTAGTCTCATCGTAATGATGTTTAACATATCGCCTATTGATTAATAAAGAGAGAGTGTTATTACCGTGGATTTTGACCACTTTATATGGTCCTTTCCATAATGGAGATAATGCTTTCCCGAGACGAAGGTGATTCTTTAAATAAACGTAATCACCAACTTTATATGATTTTGGTCGAGTATGGGTGTCGTAACGTGTCTTAGAATTTTCTTTAGAATTCAAGATGTTCTGGACGGCTCTCTCTCTCGAGTGCCTCATCCTATGCTGTAGCATCCTTACGTATTCAGGGTAAGTGCTGTCAGGGGTGGAGTCGAATATGGAATCAGGTATAAATGGTTTATGACCGAAGAGGAGCTCATAGGGAGTGAAATTGGTTGTACAGTGTGTGTTAGTATTGTATGTTAACATAGCAGTGTACACGTATCTTGGCCAATTGTCTTGGTTAGAATCGACAAAGGATTTAAGATACTCCTTGAGTGTCGAATGACTTCGCTCTAAGGCACCTTGTGTTTGAGGATGGTAAGGTGTACACCACAATTGTTTTATTTTGAGGAAAGTGCAAGTTTTTCTAAAAAGGTCGGCTGTAAAATTTGTCCCTTGGTCGGTTAATATGGTTTTCGGAATTCCGAATAGGGAAATGAAGTGAACAAGGCAGTCAGTAGTTTCTTCAGAAGAAACACTGCGCATTGGATAGGCGACCGAATATTTTGTAAGGTCATCCTGTATGGTAAGAATGTACTTTATCTTTGCGGTACCAGATTCAGGCAGGGGACCTACGACATCAAGGGCTACGCGTTGAAAGGGGCTGGTAGAAGTGGTAGTAATTTGCATTGGCGCCCGATTCGTTTTCCTCAGTGCCTTGTTTTCCTGGCAAGATGAACATTTCTTCACATAAGACTCTATATCTGAGCGCATGCCTTTCCAATAATATCTTTCTTTAATTCTTTTCAGCATTCTAACGGTCCCGAGGTGACCTGCGATTGGTATGTCATGATTTTCTCGTAAAATCTTCTTTATTTCAGTAGGAGTGGGAAATATAATATTGTTATGGTATATGTGTACTGTTATATTGGTATTGTGAAAAAGGTAAGTAAGAATATTGTAGATTTTTATAAATGAGTGTTTTTCATAGGGGCTTTTGAAATCAGAAATAGCTATTTCATTTATATTGCTTAAAAGTGTAAATTCGTTCCTTATTAATTTTAGAACGTTGTATATTTCTTTGTATGAGGATTCGTCAAAATGATGGACTTTAGTATACAAAAGGTAGTATTCTTTATTATTTATATCGAGTTTTGTAAATGAATATAATTCTCTTTCACTATTGATAATATCTTCAGGGTTTTCTACGCTACTAAGGATTTCTTGTATATAGGGGTTAGATTCGTCGAGGTCTAAAGAAGTGGGAATTAAGATGACTTTGCAAGATGTTTTAGTTAAGTTTTCGTTATGTTCTTCAAGGTTCGTATTGAAGTTTTTATTTGTCGTAGCCATTTGTTTCAGGAAATTAGAATAATCGTCGGAATTCCAGGCTATGTCGGAAAGGGGGTCTATCGTTTCAGGATTCGGAGAAGAGGTTTCAGCGTTAGTCAGAGGATTTTGAAGATTTTCTTGTAATTCAGCGTTAGGACTCAGCGAATTTTGTATTGTTTCAGGAATAGGAATGGTAGGATTTGGATTCAGCGGGTTTTCTATTGTTTCAGGAGTCGGAGATATTGGATTTGGTATGTTTGAATGTTCTGCGGGATTGGAAGGACTTGGGAAAGGGTTCGGCGGAGATGGAAGAGATGGTAAATTTGATGGACTAAGGTACCAGTTAAGATTGTCATCGAATGGACCTAAGTCAATGGTATCGAAATCGTCGTTAGAGGTAGAAGGTTCTTTGCTTATAATTGGGTTTACTGGGAACCTAGAAAGTGCGTCAGCAGCGGCATTTAATTTACCTTTTCGGTAAAGGATTTCGTATTCGTATTCTTCTAATTTTAACCGCCACCTTTGCATTTTACTGCTCGGGTCTTTATGATTAAACAACCACTTAAGCGGTCGGTGGTCAGTTATGATTTGAAATTTCCGGCCGTAAAGATATGGACGGAAGGTTTTGCAACCAAATATTATGGCTAAAAGTTCCTTTTCCGTGGTGCTGTAATTACACTCGCTTTTGTTTAAAGTACGAGAAGCAAAGGCAATTGGTCTGTCTTTACCGACGGAACCTTGAGATAGAACTACGCCGATGGCGTGATTTGAAGCGTCGCAGGTAAGGACAAAAGGCTTAGTAAAATCAGGATAACAGAGAATAGGGGCAGTAGTAAGTTTCTCTTTCAAGAGGTCAAACGCCAATTGCTGTTGGTTTTCCCATTTAAATGGGACTTCTTTCTTTAGAAGGTTTGTTAGGGGCTTAGCAGTTTTGGAGAAGTCAGGGATAAATCTGCGATAGTAAGAGACAAGACCGAGGAAGGATTTAATGTCTTTGGGTGATTTTGGTAAAGGAAATTGGGTTACGGCTTTTATCTTTTCAGGATTAGGTTTCACACCGTCTTCTGATATGATATGACCGAGGTATGCGACTTCTCGCCTTAAGAATTCACATTTGTCCGGCTGGAGTTTGAGGTTAAACTCGCGTAACCTCTGGAATACGGTGGTAAGGTTCAAGATTTGGGATTCAAGGTCGTGGGAATAGATTACAATGTCATCAAGGTACACGAAACAGCGAATACCTTGAAGACCGGAAAGGGCTGTATTCATCAATCTTTGGAATGTTGAAGGTGCATTCTTTAAGCCGAATGGCATACGGGTAAATTCGAAATGTCCTTCTGGAACATTGAAAGCTGTTTTTTCTGCATCAGCTTCATTAATTTGGATTTGATGGAAACCAGAAGCAAGGTCTAAGGTGGAGAAGTACTTGCTGTTGCCCAGCTGGTCTAAGATTTCAGTTATCTGTGGAATTGGGTAAGTATCTCCTACCGTAACATCATTGAGTTTACGATAGTCAATGACAACACGCCACTTTTGCTTACCTGACGCATCAGCCTTCTTTGGCACTACCCAAATGGGAGAGGACCAGGGAGAGATAGATGGTTTTATAATACCTTGATCGAGCATCTGGTTCATTTGACTACTAACTTCAGCTTTATGAATTTCTGGGAAACGATAGGATTTAGTATGTATGGGATTGTCAGAAGAGGTTTTTATGTCATGTTTAATAGCGTTAGTAAATGTTAGTTGTTCTCCTGGAAGATGGAAGATATCGGAAAAGGATGAACAAACTTGAAACAGTGCGTTAACTTCTTCATTGTTAAGATGTGATGTTCTTAATTGGTTCAGTACTTCTCGTGTACGTTGAACTGAAGATTTACTTTGTATAATAGAATGAATAGGTTTAGTATCATCAGAGTCATTGAATAAGTCGGGATTAGTAGGTGAAAGAGTCAAGTTAAGATTAGATTTTAAAGATATAGGAGATTCAGATGTATTTAATACGGTAAGGTTAATTCTTTTATTACGTTTTACACGAACGAGGCAATTTGCAATCAATAAATGATTAGATAGACTTTGGTCTAGTATGAGGCCTTCTTTAACTTCAGGGTTCGATACAGAGCACTCAACAACAGTTTCTGTCCTAGGAGGTATGATGTAAGTTGGTTCACTGAAATGCAATTTAATTTTCAGTTTTCCTAAACGCAAGGTATCATCGGCGTAGTCGATGGAGCATCCGAACTCTTTAAGAAGATCGTTGCCTATTATACCATCATATGGTAAATCGATTTTATTTACGACATGGAATTTATGTAAAATAGACCCGCGTGCCTGATCAGAGAGTGTAAGTTTTAATTTAAAATGTCCAGATGTTTTTGTGGTTTCTTGGACAGGATCTATTCCTTTCAATATAATCTTCTCTTTTATCAGAGTGGGGTTTTTGTGAATGCATGATTGCTTGATAAGACTTACTGATGAGCCAGAATCTACTAACATTGATAATGGAATTTCAGATACTGATGATAAAACCAGGACATGCGGAAGTAGTAATTTTGAAGGGTCACTGGATATTTCATAGACTTCAATGATGGATTCGGAGTTACTATTATTGGTTTTAAAATCAAGATCAGTGGACGTAGAATTTGATACAGTGGGACAAATATCATGCTCAGTGGTTACTTCGGCTGCAAAGGATTTGGTGTTGAGAACAGTAGGTTTAGTATTGGAGTTAGTGGGTTTGGCAATAGATACAGTGGATTTGGTACTGGATACAGTGGATTTAGTATTGGAATCAGTGGATTTAGCATTGGATACAGTGGATTTAGCAATGGATACAGTGGATTTAGTATTGGAATCAGTGGATTTAGCATTGGATACAGTGGATTTAGCAATGGATACAGTGGATTTAGTATTGGAATCAGTGGATTTAGCATTGGATACAGTGGATTTAGCAATGGATACAGTGGATTTAGTATTAGAATCAGTGGATTTAGCATTGGATACAGTGGATTTAGCAATGGATACAGTGGATTTAGCAATGGATAAAGTGCCGCTTTGTAATGATTGACATCTCGCACGACACCCAGACGAGATGTTAATTAGTTTTTTTGTATATCATCTACTTCATCACGGGAATCATCACCTTCATTTGGATCAGGACCATCATCCGTATAATGGACCCTTTGGAATTGTTTGGGTTTGAAATTGAAAGTAGATGGTTGGTTTGAGTCAACATATCGTGAATTTCTGTTATTATATTCTCTTTTCCTACAGTTTTCTATTGTGTGACCGGGAAATTTGCAATAACGACAAATAACAGGATTTTGGAGATTATTGTTATTGTTAAAACGTGCAGGGCGAAATGAACGCGCACCATCTTTAAAATACTCAGCCTTATTTGAAGAGTTTTGAGGGCGATTTACTGAATGGTTACATACTTGTGATGGAGACGCCCTTTTAAAAGTGCCAAATAAAATTTTCTCCTCTGCTGTAGCAAAGTTAATAGCAGAGTTGAGATTGTCGGGATCACGACATCTGACTATAGTAGCGAGCTTGGGGTTCAACCCAGTAATAAAGGTATGCAGTGCTAAATCTTCCATTGCCGCGACGCGGCCAGCCAGTTCCATTTTACGTTTAGTTGGAATTGATATATTTATTTCAGTTAAAAGTTTAGACAGGCAAGTTTCAACCTTTAATGAAAACTGACTGACTGTTTCGTCGGGTCCCTGTTTACAGTCTTGCAAATCAGAAAGCAAGTGCGTGTAGTGTTTACGCTCCCCAAATTGAGTCTTTAAAAATTCTTCTAACTGGGGCCAATCGTCAAATTCTTTTATTGCACACGCGGCTTGAGCTCTGCCTTCTAATTTACTGACTATGAGTTTGAAGAGTACATCTTTTTGTGACGTACTAGCTAAGTTCATTGCATTCTTACAATTAGTTAAAAATGGGTTCAGTAGTTCACGACTTCCGTCGTATTTGTGAATAAATTGGATTAGAATGTTTAAATCTAATGTAGTCACACTTGTGACATCTTCCTTGGTTTTCGACATTATTCAAAATTAAGAAATGTTACAGTAAAACACAAATTATTTAAAATAAAATTAACACTGATCCCTAATAAAATTGTGACCAAAGACTCACAGTACGGAGAATACGTAGGCGATTGCGATAAGCTGCATTCCGACACAGTGGACACGGTGTTATGACACGGTGTTATGACACAGCGGACTCGGTGCGACGACACGTAGACACGGTGATGATGACACAAGGTAGCCTTGACCTCGCGTAACCGAAAAGTGGATGGACGGTTGATCAATAATTCTTGACGTTACAGGACTCCTTGGTTTGGGTCAGCGACTTGGCGAGTTTTCTCCAAGTAAAGTTTTCAGGTAAGTAACTTTATTGTAATTTCGTAGTTTAATTTATACACTTTTATTTTCAGGAACACAGGGACAACACAGAGAAAGGACTTCAAGAACTTATTGGTAATTTCTTCTCAAGTTCAATAGTAACACTTTCTTGATTTTATTGTAAAGATAATTCTTATTGTTTTATTTTTTCAGGGTTCAATGATACAGCTCTACGCTGCCCACTTTTATATTATTTTTTTGAACACTGAACTGTTTTAGATCACTGAGTTTTGAAGCGTGTAGTTTTTCATACTCGGAAACGGTTTAGCAGGATGTAGTAGGATATAGTAGACACAGAGTTTTCACGAATTTTCACACTTCACTATTCGCGAACTTGAAATACTTCGGAAACGTACCGGGGATTTACTTTTTAAAAATCCCACCGCTGCCACCAATGTTATAATGAGCCTCGCGATTAGCTTTTTAAAAAAACTAATTAATTAAAAATCAAAATTATATTTGAAATAGAAAAGTATAAAAATATTAATTATTTATGTCCTTTGGCAGCCGACGCGTAAGAGAGGTGGAACGAGACTGATCTGAGCATTAGAACTAAACTGAGACACTAACATAGAACTGCTGATGCAGCAGCATCAGCTAGCACTTAGCTTTACATGTATAGGGTATAACAGAACGCTATTTTGCGTTTGTGTTTTATAATTGTGATTAATAATCATCAGAGCCTCTCGTGTAACAAGTTTTTCTACCCGTGATATATTGATCATTAAAAAAACTAAGGTGTTTTACTAATTTTACTATACTCGCCACAAAAAATCACTTTTAAATAATTTTTAAGGTGTAAGAACAATTTATATAAGAACAATTTATATATTTTTATTGGAAGAAGGATAACTGCCGGAAATAAGGTGAATGGAGCCATGTCGGCGTTGATGGGCAGTAAAAGTCTGAGCAAGAATGCTCGAGTTGCTGTCCACAACGCGATATTGGTACCTACCTTATTGTATGGCAGCGAATCCTGGGTATGTCAGAGGAAGTATGAAAATAGCTTGAATGTAGTTGAGATGCGATCTCTTCGAAAAATGTGCGGCGTAACGATATTAGATCGAATCCGTAATTAAGAGATTCGCAAATCAACTGGCGTGTATGAGGGCGTGATTGTAAAGATGAAGAAAGGCATGTTACGTTGGTTTGGACACAAAAAGGATGAGTGAAGAAAGATTGACGAAACAGATATACAAAGCAAAAGTGTGTGCAAGAAGAGGCAGAGGAAGGCCACGTTCCAACTACCTGGATCAAATAGATCGGACACGTTAAGAGTACTCGAAACCGACGAGCATGTATGAAGAGACTGATGAATGTGGACGAAGCGAAAGAGGTATGTATGTCTAGAGAGAACTCGCGCTCTATACTCTCTGCCTACCCCGTTAGGGACTTGGCGTGATGATATGTATGTATGTATGAATATTTACATAATAATTAAATAATATGTTCAGGTATGTCCAGAAACGTCATGACCAAAATATCACTAATATTTCTTTGAGTAATTGTACTGAGGAGTATTATATTAAAATTAATTAATTCAGAGTTAGGGCTTACATAGAATACGTAAAATTATTACCTCATAAAAGCTTTAGCCAACTGTTGACGATCTACGTACCTAGGTATTAAGAGCCAGGCTACAAAGGAAAACAAATTTAATTAAAACCTTTTTAAATCAAGTAGGAACACCTTCTTGATTAGACATTATAATACTTGTAATTTCGTTTTGCGAAGTGCTTTGGGTAATATTATTATTTTTCAACTACATGACGTGATGTCTTAGGGCTTTACTGTGACGTGAAATAGCTATCAGTATACAGAAGTGCGAAAGGGACAGATATACCCTATAATCCAGGAATTCAGCCCCTACATCCTTAGATGGGTTCCTAAGGGGACCTTTTGGGTTCACGAGACCACGAGGGGAAATGGTATCATATTGTTATCTACTTCTACTTTATACAGACGAAGCACGAAAACGCTGCATTTTAATTGACTACGCACGTTAAAAAAATAAGTGGAAACAAATTTCACAGTATACAATCAAAACCTATACATATACATGATACCGGTGATAAAACGCGGCCGTTACGAAGAGGCCACGTAGCTACTTGCCGAGTAAACGACACATTTGATCCTATTTCGTGAGCTTTTGGACTATTATTTTCAAGCATAGCCTTTGTTCAGGACGTAATAAGTATTATTTATTTCGCGGTACTTCTAAGAAAAGAGTAATAAAAATGTAAGTAATCTTGATTTCACGGGTAAAGAAATAATAATGAAAGCGCAATATCGATAGATCATGTTATAGTTATAATCACCTTTTTCCTAAACAGGGACAGAGAAACCTTGAAATGATAAGGTTTCTAAGATAATTATTCCCCTTTATATCCTTAGGGCCCATAATGTACACTCTAAAAAACCCAATAATGCCAGCTGCCTGTGGGTCTTGGTCGTATCTCTTGTAGCCTTTTGTCAATATAGTGTTGGATATTGACTAACCTAATGTACTTTATTAAATTTATATACCAATGCTGAATACCAATGAGTTTGGCATTGAGTTTTTAGATACTTGTTATTGTCACTCGAAGTGTTTGGAGTACACATGTAGTAGACAGAAGCCCGCTATTTGCCTATGTTAAGGGCAACGTATATATATAGTTTTTGGAATAGAAAAGGGATATAATATTATTTTACAAAATATTCTTTACTAGAAATAAAATGTATTGTATACTAATCACTTGTAATATTATTAATTAAATATCTAGCATTATCTCAATTCCTGTAATAGGAATAAATAACATCACATCAATGTACTTTTTTTACTTAACGAGGCGGGACTAGACTTCGCATTGAATCAAACGAATCGACTCGATTGGTACCACGTAATATTAAATATCTATCAGGCTATTTTATCAATATTGTACGCGTCTTCAGTTCATCAATATCATATCATCACGCGATGATATGATAGTCCCTAACGCGGTAGGCAGAGAGTATAGAATGCCAGTAGGTAGGTAACGACAAAGTCGGTGTTTGGATACTATCTACGCACATCGACCTACCCTGGACAAGGACAAGGACAAGGGGGACCCCCTTGCGGGAAGGTGTGAAATTGTAATGCGATCCCGAGAAAGTATTACCAAAGTCATAAGTTTAGGCCATAAGAATGTTTGACCTACGAATTTAATAACGAAGTTAGTAATAAACTTCACATACTGTTTCGCATAAACTGAACGTTCGTGAATCTTTTGAACTCGGTTTCGAGTATTTTTTTCCCATTTTTGTTTTCTTATCTCACTATTCAATCCATTCGATCGATTTATCTAGGTAGTTGAATAGTAAGTAATTTCTTCTTCCTCTACTACCTCTTCCAAACAGATTTATATTGTATATAATATTTTTTATCTACTACTAGCTGTATCCTGCCACGCTTTGCTGTGGATATGTGACTGATGCAAAAAATAGATAAAAACAATCCTTGATGCGGATTATATATCATGCAAAAATTTCAGCTCGATTGGTGCAGAACTTTTTGAGTTTTTGAAGCTTACACAAACCAACATAACATTTTATATACATATATATATATAGATATAGTAGTCCCGTATATACGGGATTACTGTAGATATCAATAATTAAATAACAATTTAAATTATTTCACAAATAGAAAATACTTCGTGGTAGCTACTTTTTTTTTTTTGTGTTGTCTCTCGTAGCGCGAAAATGCCGAAAATGCTGCCGGCCCTCTTATAACTTTCCACGTGAAAGGGATGTAAAAAAAAATTTACTAATTAAAATTACGGAATAATCGAATTTAAAAGTAGATTAATTTTTTTAACATATTTGCCTACATGTTATTCATAGCTTTATATAGTAATATCTAAAAGGGGTTTCTTACTAATTAATCTTCCAAATTTTCTAGCTACACGCAAAATATCGAATTTTATGGCTTGGGTCGAATTTTACGAGTTAAAATTTGCAAAGGCAAAAAGGGCTCTCGTTACATAATCTCATAAATTATTATGACTCTTACATATCATGGGACAAAGGGTTTTGAAAATTTTAAAGTTCTCATTGGATACACGTACCAAATATAATGTCCAAATACAAGTAAAGGCATTGGAACAGAGCATTAAACTTTGTGTCTGGGCTATAGAATTAGATTACTGACATCTCTGCCTAGCAATCACTTTAAAAAGTAAATAAATTTTTTAAAGTTCATTATTTAATTACAAAATATAAGTGAAGCGCAAGTTCTCTTGAGACTTACTATCTTTTATTGGAATAATGTAAATTATAGCGTCTTTAAGTAAATTTTACCGATGACCCAGTTGGCCTTTAAGCTAAAAAGTGCGACACCGAGTATAAAAAGCGTACGGATTCTTGCACGGTATTTATTATATATTTATTTAGCTATTTCTTACATAGGAATCAAAATGAATACAAGTAAATGCAATCTTTGCTTAAGTATCCGCTCTTAGGACTACCAATCAATATACACTGATGGACTCATAAACTGCATCAAAGTAAGAGACGCCTTGAAATAAATATTTTAATCAAGTATGCAAACTTTCTATACAGATTTAAATTGAAACCTCTAGATTGGCTCGTGAACTTTAAAACAGCGTAGGGTCATATCCTTAAGTTTAAGTTTGTGTACTGGAAAGGACCTTAAGACTTTTTGAAAAAAAAAAACAGAACTTTAAGGAAAATTCATTAATTAAAAAAAATTGTTTAACAATAGACGCAAACTTTATGCAAGGGTTTATTTATGTTTTAATAAGGTGTATTATCTCCACGTGCACTTATTACGGATTCCAATCGGTTCCGCATAGATTTTATTAGGGTTATTAAAAGATCTTGCGGAATATTTTCCCATTCTTCTGAAAGTTCTGTTCTTAGTGCTGCCACTGTCGTGGGCAAAGGGTTTCTCGCATATACAGCTTTTTTAAATTGTCCCAAACATGCTCAATGGGATTAAGGTCCGGGCTGCGTGTTGGCCAATTCATTGTACGTATCCCGACCTCTTCTCAATACTGTCGAACTTGTGCAGCAGCGTGCGGCTGGGCATTATCCTGCATTAAAGTTAAATTTTCGCCTATGAATCCCATGTAAGGCACCACGGGATCTTCTAAGATCTCTGTTATGTAGCGATATGCAGTCAAACCCCCTCTATTACCGTTTTGACGGACCATGTCTATGATCACAAGTTCTGTTCGCCCGTTCATCGATATGCCACCCCAGACCATACACGAACCGCCTCCAAAAGGAACACGCTCCTCAATGCAACGTTGAGCATATCGCTCCCCACGTCGACGATAGACTCTTCTGCGACCATCTGCACCATATAAACATGTCCTACACTCGTCCGTGAACAATACAGAGGCCCATTGCTCTTCTGTCCAATTCAGTTGATCACGCGCAAATCTTAAGCGAGCTTGTCTGTGAGCTACAGACAACTTTGGACCATTTGCTAGTCTAAAAGGGGTGATATCCGCTTCCTTTAACCTTCTTCTTATTGTTCGTGCACTCACGTTTACTCCACGCACTTCATTAAGCTCTGTTTTGATGTTAACTGACGTGAGGAAACGATTTCGTTCGTTGATCCAAGCCCTCCCGCACCAATGCTACAATTTGAGCCGCTTGTTCGGACGAAGTATCCATATTATGGTTCAAAAACTCTCGATGAGTTAAAAAAAATGTGAGCCGTCACGGGACGCCTGGCAGATGTGAAACATCGACATTATTTTGTAAAATTAATATGCAGAAAAGAACAGATTGTGATAGGAACTAAATATGTCATAATGATTAAAATAAAATATTACGATTTTTTTCCAGATAACGATGACTATTTATTGGATAAACATGTATTTTCATTAAATACAAAAATTTACGAATTTATTTCAAATCGTAACTACTTAATTCGTAACATCGTCGACTTCGGTAATAGTTATATTCGATGTTTCCTCTGAGGACGGTATTACTGTGACAATTGGTCGATGGTAACTGAAGTATGGCGACGCGTCGCCACGGCATGCGTCGCCACGCCAGAAATCGGTTTTACGTGCGGCTATAGATGTTTTACATCAAAAATAACCCAACAATTCTGCTGAGAGCAATAATTCAATTGACAAAAGAATAAAAATCTATGAGAATCAATTTAAAACTTTGCTTAAACTACAAAGTAATCCTGAACTTTGATGCAGTTTATGAGTCCGTCAGTTTATATGTATGTACATATTATGTATAGAGAATGTATAGGATTTTCAGTTATCTCTGGTATTACAATCCTCTCGCATCTGCTGTTGTATAATGAGTAAAGTTTCCGGCTCAGAGTGTAAGGACGCACGAATTGAGTTTACATGACGTATGTAACTGACAGTCAGACACCGCATATGAAACCGCTGAGTCGATGAGACAGCTATTTTACTCGGATGTTCATAATTTTTAAATAATCACTATTAGAATTTCTTGCCTAGTGTCAAATTGATACAATTTTAAATTTATATATCTTTCATATAAGTTCTCGTTAGCCACGCATTAATTTATACCATATATATGCTATAACCGAGCCGTGGTTGCCGTGTGGTTCGAATGGTTGTCTGCGACACAAAGATCGCAAGTTCGAATCCCGACTGTACTAATGAGTTTTTCCGAACCTAAGTACAGTGTGATCGGTGCGAGAGCTTCACACCGAAGGAAAACGTCGAGAGGAAACCTGCAAACGTCTGAGAAGGAATTCAAAGGCGCGTTCCAGTTACGGCGATAGACTCGCCATCTGTCACGTTGGCACTTAAAATATATCTTTGGCGGAAAGTGGGTGTGTGGGTACTACCTGTACACCTCTGCCTACTCCTTCGGGGGCACCTGTGGGAAGGCGCGAGGATATTTATTATTTTATTAGATCAGGCTATACATGATGAGTATACAATTTTACTTATGCATCCAATCTTAACATTTATCGGCCACTTCCTTTAGCTTGTTGTATGAACATAGATTGAAGATAATTTTACCACTTGGTCCGCTTATATTATGTTTCCTAAGGATAGTTTTATCGTTCCACTTCTGAGACATAAGGCCTAAAATAGCTGTGCCGCAATCTCCAGGATCATAACCTGTAATATATTTATGAATTCCTTTTATTCCATCGTTTAGCCTCGGGTGAGCTATCATAAACCTAGAATATTGTTGTAATTTACTTTTTTTCTGACTCCGCTAAAGTAACATTTTATATAGTTACCCCAAACAGTAATAACAAATAACACGAGGCGAAACGAGATTTTTTAGGAATTGAGACGAAAACTCGAGGCGAAACAGGAACAAATCACTTTTGACAACAGAAAGTTAAAACCTCTGCGTTGTAAACACAAAATGTGTTGACAACCTCACTGAGTACAGCGAGACAACGCCAACTAGCAACAATCTGAAAAGCACACGCTACTACAGCAGACAGTTTCTCCGTAGGATCTAACAACTGAATACTGACCAAGTTAGGTAGCTTCAATGGTAAATGCGAACATCCTTGCTTTCAGGTTGATGTATCTAATAGTGTGAAGAAGCGGGCAGCACTAATCCACGTTTCAATAAGCAGAGATTGAACGTGACCTGAGTAACCATAACTCAACAGAGCAATCCAATCCAATATTTCAAAATCGTTTAAATTTAGTAAAGACCCTAAGTCTTTGTTCAGCTTAGCCAAACAATTCCAAAAGATTGAATTTACTTAATAGGTCTTTTTGTTTAGACAGCCCGTACACCTAGCGAATAAGAGGCCAATCTGAAAAGGATCCAATTTATTTGATGTTTGTTACAGGTAATCTCCTCGTGATACTCGTAGTAACCCTATCGAGGCGACTGCGATCCATAACCAACTTCTTTTTGGCAAATCTCGCTTTTGCCGATTTATGCGTTGGAGTATTTTGTGTCTTCCAAAATTTGACAATATACCTAATCCCAAGGTGAGTCTGTTACAAATTTTATAGTAAACTATGCGTGAATATTTACTCCAATAAATATGTTATGGTAATTATTGTGAAATGAAATGAAGGGAAAAATATTTATTTATGTTTCACAAAGGTATGTACAGAGGAACAGCACAGTTGGGTTAGTGAATCACTATTTTGTGAGAGACTGGTGCCTACCTTCACCCCTCATTACTGTATGTCTTACATAAGATATACTTTCATTATTACATATACATATCATCACGTCGAGTAGCTAACGGGGAGAGGCAGAGAGTATAGAGCGCCAGTTCTCTCATACCTCTTTCGCTTCGTCCACATTCATCATCATTGTATACTCTAACACATAGATGTTAAAGTATAAGGCTTGTCCTTAAATGAAGAATGAAATACGATTTACGTATAATTCATTGACCCAGGGTACAAAATATACAGATCAACTCAAATATCAGAACACGAGTTTGTTTAATCGAACCCAAAAGAACTCCATATTTACATTTTCATCAACGAAATTGAGGGTAAAACACTCGCCAATGTATTTTTAATAAAATTTTCTCGGGCATTTATGAAAGAACGTACTTGTAAGATTATTTTATGAATTTTAATTTAGTTACGCTTTCGTTGTTTAAAACAATTCCATTTCATTTCCACAACATCATCGTAATTCGCCGACCGAATTGGTCACATTATTACTCAGTTAGACTACAGATATAACGTTTTGTCGCTGGTTTTTTTGTCAGGTATCCTTTTTGTTTAATATTTTACATGTTTTTGTCACAGATTACTGTACTCGTACACAGCAACTACAGTACCTACTGCAACAGCAGTACTGTACGAGTATGTTATGAGTACTTAAAAAAAAACAATGTTTGTAAAGTTTTAAAATATATAACCAGATGTAATGAATCATTGTTTAGTTATAAAGATACAAATTATAAGGCGGGGTTAATTGTAGGATTGTGATTGAGCGGCGCGCCACTTTTTCGTTGGATGATGCCACCGAATTACGCTAAGAAGGTGTTGGAGAAATTATTATAAAGACTGTTGATTTTGTGATCGATCCTATTGCAAATATAAATAGAGCATTATTTGAGCAGTGCTTTTAGAAATCGGAGGTCGCAATATATATATATAGCATATATGCAAATCTAAATGCTACATAATATTAGTACACACATAATAACAAAAATCCAGCAGTCTTAACTCACACACAACAAAATACACGAAAATTCAAATGCAATAAATACAAAAGATGTGAGAGACGCATATATGAACATTATTTCATATTTACGACAAAGAACCAACAAACAATGCTCCCTTCATATCAAAGAAGATAAAAGAAAAATATATTGTTATACAAAAAAATATATTTAGTATATTAAACAAAAAACCGTTACATATAATTAATTATCCATCGTTACTGAAGCAATTTAGATACGTGACGGTCCCATTTTCGCTAACAATGAATAACTTTGTTATCCAAGTTGTAAAAACAAATAGATTGTTATTTTTAATATTAGTTGTGTTTAACATGATTTTTTGGGATGAATTAAAAATAAATGATACATTTATTTTTAATTCATCCCAACTCTCCAGACAACATTCCAGAAATTGAAACCTATACAACTTATAAAGAAACTGATGAATGTACAAGAAGCGGACGAGGTCTGCTTACCCCTTTGAGGGACTTGGTGCGATCATATTATGTATTCTAGACGTTCATATCATCGACATTTATTTTCCTTCACCGTTTACTAAACTACATTAAAGAACATGTTTCTTTTTTATTATTTTGTTTGTATATGAATATATAATTATGCGAGCTTTATATTTGATTTTGACATTTATTAAACCTGAGAGAAACAGATGTGACAAGACAGACATACACCAGAACGAGACTGGCCATGTACAACCCAAATAAAAGAAAATTTTGAACATTTCTATGCTCGGCATATTTAGAATAACTCAAGAATTTCTCTTTTACCGTATAAGTATTCCTTTAACATAGACCGTTTCTTTGCATAAGTCACTTTTCTGAAGCACAAGCCGTAAGCAGAACTGTGCTAGCGGAGTGGTTCACCTGCAATGACAAGATTGTAACATGTAAATCCTAGTGGTTTCTACAAAGCACGCTTTTCGGTGAAGGAATACGTCGCTAGGAAACTCATTCATTTGAAACATTCATATGTAGGTTTTGATTTTCATAAACATGTTTTGTAGGAAATAAATCGATATTTTTGAGTATAAGTTTTGTAAAGATAGGCGCATAATATAAATATATAGAGGGCATGCACCTACAACATATGTGGAAGATAGCTCTATCTGTCACGAAGGCTGTGAATTCAAATTTAAAAATAAAGGGCGAAATGCGACCGTACACAGCTGGGAGCAATGGAAACGTGAGAAACATTCGAAATGGGTCACGGTCACCTGATGATTGATTAGTGCACAGACAATATACCAATACTTGAATTTTACGTGAAATGAATACTAATGGTATATAGTAAGTGGTAGAAATGGCCGGAATGAAAATGACATTCGTTTGTGGTCGGTCCGGTGGATTGGTGATAATATTGTAGCTCTCGATTAGGTTTCATGTCATTATTTCAATAATTGTTTTTTTTATACCAATCTGGTGGCAAATAAGCATGCGGTCCGCCTGATGGTAAGCAGTTAACGCCTATGGATGCTTGCAATACCAGGGGGAATTTTTTCACACCCTTCTTCAAGAACTCCATACTCCTCTTCAGGGAAAATTCAACGGGGAGCTCACTCCACAGCCTGAGTGTTCAAGTTTTAGAACATGAGTCAAACATCAAGTTTTAAATATCTAGAATAATGCAAACTAGAAACATTATATAACAAAGATATAGGGAATACATTAAATATATCATTACGTCTCCCCGAAAGGCTAAGCTGTTAATACACATTGTTCACGGGAGATATACGAGTAGTTACAAAATAAGGTATGGCAAGATTATCGCCGCGCCAGTCTTGGGGATTTCAAATTCCTGTCCCGGATTAAAGATCGAAAATAATAGAATAGGCTTCCTATTATCCCAAATAAATGAATAAAAAAAACGATATTTAAGCCAAGCCTTAAAGTCATCAACCAAGTGCGTTCATAGCCGTTTTGCCCATGAAAGCCATATTTAATACCAAATCTATGTAATATCTTGTGATTTCTGCTGATAGTCGATGTTGGGAATGGATTCCCCACAAGGGAAATATGTAGTAACGCACCCTCTTTTCGCCAGTAATATACTCAGGTGCCAACGTGAATCCATAGCCTTTTCGACTACGGATACCTTTTTGATATAATTACTCATTTCATAAAATGATATATTGGTTAGATGTTTATTTTTAAATTTCTATATCATTTGAGCTTAAAACATAGGGAGAACGTGTTTACTTAAGTGTCTTTTGTTATATATAAGAAGTCGTTTTTTGTTTTAGCTGGGTATTCGGCGACTTCCTGTGTAAGATGTACCAATTCGTGCACTCGCTGAGCTACACGGCCTCTATCTTCATCTTGGTAGTCATATGTACAGAGAGGTACTTTGCCATCATACACCCCATAACATGCAAACAGATCCTCACTTCAACCAGATTAAGGGTAAGATTAATATAATATTTAATATACACAAATTCACCAAACGAACGATAGCTATTTTAATTTAATTAACCAATAAGTTCTACCTATTTCCATACCACTTAAAAATACTAGGATTTCAAATGAGAATAGAATAACGTACACATTCAATCTTATCTTTATTTACTTCGCCGAACGTAACAGAAACGCTCCTTATCAAGTTTACGTGATCAAATAATGTTTGCATTAAAACGGCTTTTTAGCGAAAAAATCGCTGCTTAAGTAGATTGTGGTATGCCCAAAGTGAAATACGTATTTTTTTATATTTAATAAAGAATGAGTATACCTACAAACCTAAATTCAATTCACACATGACCATTATTTTTAAACAATAGTCTTCGAGAATATGTGCTCATTTATAGAAGTAGATTGATAGAAAACACTTAACAGCATAATATTTGAGAGGATGTATTTACATATTTATTTAATGGTAATTGGGCAGGCTATCTCTCGGCTAGTCTACTGAGAAGGATATTATTACTTTTTCTCATTACAAGTATTTTACCTTGTAACTTTAATGTAATCGGAGCACGCACTGTTGGGTAAAAAAGCTTTCCTCCCACAAAAGAAGACGACCCATATCAACCGGCGCAAACTGAGAGAGACATCAACTTATAACAATTATAATAACTTTGAAGCGAAGTAATACTAATTAACAAGTTATCTAATCTTCAACACAATTGGATTACAGTAACAAAACACATTTGTCTTTTGTTAATTTTGAATGTATTTGCAGTTGGTAATATTGGGCGTGTGGATGACAAGCGCGGCGTACAGTGCTCCTAAATTCATTTGGGTTGGGACGATAACAAACGACCTTGGCGATGGCAATGTGGAGACTATCTGCATCCCGCAACGCAGGAAATATAACTCGGAGTTATTCGACATGGTGAACTTCGGCCTCCTGTATGTGACGCCGCTCTGCGTAATGACGGTGAGGATCAATTACTGTTCCCTGTTACGACGTGTCGTCACGCGATTTAATCTGGCGTTATTGCAAATTACATGTCGAAATTGATGTTACCAGAATCGTGAAATAAATACCTTGGGAAAATTCCACATAAATTGACCTAGTCCAAACTAAGCAAAGCTGGTTGACAATGATTCTATGATATCCAAAGTTGAGGAACAAATACTCGTACTCATCACACAAATATCTGCCATCAGTGGGAATCGAACCCGCGACCTCGAGTCATGTAGCCGGCCGACAAAAGAATATAGCGCGACAAGCATTTTCTGTGGCTGTTCTCGCGTTGATGTTATTTTCTTTCTGTTAATTATCACATTCACTTCCGGTGCCTTTTCCCTATAGGTATAATGTTACCATGTGTATGTCAGCCGGAAGTCAATGCCGGACGACCTACGTCAAAAATTTTTTTTCCCCCGGGAGCAGCAACTTTTTCAGGCGGAAAGTTAGCGCATGCCTTTTCAATACCCCTGTCAAGATGCATACAAAATTGTATTGAGTATGTTAGGTAGGAGAACAACATCAGCACAAACTCAGTTTACACTTATAATATTACTAAGGGTTCCATCGAATATTTTATTTAAATAGCCATAGAGGATGTGTCTGAAAATAGATCGGTTGTCTTTTAGATATCGTAGGGTATTGTGAATATATCCTCACGACGATAAATCATACATACATACCACGCCGACTCCCTAACGGACTGGCTATCAACTCCGATATGGCCTTATTCCATTTATTACCGGCAGTTATCTTTCTTACAATGTCTTCTTCGTACTTCCCATCTCGTGTGAACATGCCTCCTACAAACTCATTCGCTTGCTCTAAAATTTGCCCATTTGCCAATATGTGATTGTGTACTCAGACACTTGTTGATCTCTTTTAGCATATCAGACCCTTAGTCTTACCAGTGTTTAGGCGCAGTCCTCTTCTTTTCAGATTCTTGTTTCATTATGGTAACTAGTGTCTGCATTTCGCCTTCTGTAGACGCCAGTAACACAGCGTCATCGGCGAATAAAAGGCAGGTGGCAAGGCAATGGCAAGGCCATTCGTTCTTAATGCTCTCAGGCAGTTATCTAGATATATAATGCCAATAACAGCCAGGAAGACATGACACACCCTTGTGTGACCACCGTCTTCACATCAAACCTGGGTGACAAACAACTCTCGACTTGACATTGCTTTTAAAAATATTACTAACATTATTATTACAATATTATTATTTATTATATTTACTAACATAAATTATTATATAGTTGTTGTACCCTGTACAAAAAATATTTTTAAAAGCAATGCCGAATCGAGGGTTGTTTGTCATTTTTTTATATGTATAAAGTTATTTAATGCGAACATAAGGTCCAAAATTTGTCACATTAGATTGTAATATTTTTTCATTTCATTGCTACCTATCGTATTTGCGCAACTGTCCCATTGTTCTACCCCATTTTCTGAGGCATTCTGTTTAAGCTCGTGTACATAAGTTTTCGTAACCAAGTTAAGGTAGACTGCACGGAACTCGCAATACTTGGTGTGCAAACACCAGGGGTACGCACACTTGCACCTTATTTTAATTACGACAAATGTTAATTAACTTTTACTAAGACCCATTTTCGCCGAATTCTACGGCCATTATTAATTAATGCTTCTTTTTCAGTTGTGTTTAACAAATACCTGAAGCGTAAGCGTAAATAACAGACGAGCAAATAGCTTGTAGTATAAAATGTCAACGAAACGATGTCTACTTAATAAGAGTTAGCAGTGTTTACAAGAGTAGTACTCAAGTTAAACAAAAATCACGAAAGGGGCAATATTTGCCTACCATGAAAAAAATTAATGTAGACGCAGTAGATTTATCTTATTGAGAACGAAATAAATGGCCAATTTGAAACCCTTTCAGACGAAAAGAGAAAAATACATTGTTGCTGGAACTCTTTGTTACTTATGCGGATTTATAAGGTTCCATCTATCTATAAGGTCACATACATACATACATGCACATACTACTATTTGTCGCACGTTTGTAAATCATGACTGTGATTTCTATTCTAATAAATAACATATATTCATATGTAAATACCAACTCCCTCACAGGGTAGGTAGAGAGAATAGAACGCCAGTTCTATCTAGACTAACAGACCTATTTCGCTTCATCATTATAACTTTCTACATGCTTGCCGGTTTCGGATACTCTAAACGTTCACATCCTTGAGCGTTCGATCTATTTGATCAAGGCAGTTACACAGGGGATACCTACACAATTTACTTAATTTTATTGCGCTGGACAATTGACAGAAAACCAACTGGCGATGAACTAGAACTAGTATTAGGTTACAGCGACAGGTACGTCTGATGAGCAGATTGATTTCTTTTTGTTTTACTAAACGGCTATAGTAGTGTATTATACAGGTGTGAACATGACCCCGCTTTATACATATGTATATGTAGCACTCGACATGCCTCGCGGTTTCACCTTTGTTAAGCTAGTATATATGATTACTGCTCCGCTCATCATGATATATAACCTTTAAAATTATAGGATTGGATTAGTAGTTCATAACATGAGCGTAGCAAACAAACAATAAGACTCGACCACTTTATAAAATAAGTATAGATTTAGACGCAGCTTACGATCAACGGCGAATTAAGACTGTGAACTGCGGTGAATTTTTTTTATACCAAGTGTTGGTTTATTTTATAAAGTTATATAAACTCACGTAGCCGCTTGCTCAGAGAGAAATTCGTCATCTTTGTTGGCGACCACTTGGAAAAGAGGCTGAGAGTAAGACGTGTTTAACAAGAGTCTAAAGAAATTATAAGTTATCTCTAGGTTTCTTTGGTAGCGCGAGCTGTAGTTTTTCCATTGTGTTTTTTACCTGTAAATATTCCAAAGGTGAATGTATACTCGTAACCCGAAGTGGATCTTGAGTGGAATGTAACCTTTGCCTGCCCTTTTTAGGACGGCGTGAAGATATGCATTATTTATAGAGCTGTAATTGTAAGGACACCGGACAACAAGCATCTCATGCTGAATAGTGATTTCCTTTTCATTATTCTTTGTTATTATTTATGGAAATTGGGTTACGAAAAGTTATGTACACGAGCTTAAACATAATGCCTCAGAAAATGGGGTAGAACAATTGGACAGTTGCGCAAATACGATAGGTAGCAATGAAATGAAGCAAATAAAAAATATTACAATCTAATGTGACAAATTTTGGACCTTATGTTCGCATTAAATAAGTTTATACATATAAAAAAATGACAAACAACCATCGATTCGGCATTGCTTTTAAAAATATTTTTGTATATATATATATATATATATATAACTTCTTTAGACTCTTGTTAAACACGTCTTACTCTCAGCCTCTTTTCCAAGTGGTCACCGACAAAGATGACGAATTTCTCTCTGAGCAAGCGGCTACGTGAGTTTATATAACTTTATAAAATAAACCAACACTTGGTATAAAAAAAATTCACCGCAGTTCACAGTCTTAATTCGCCGTTGATCGTAAGCTGCGTCTAAATCTATACTTATTTTATAAAGAGGTCGAGTGTTATTGTTTGTTTGCTACGCTCATGTTATGAACTACTAATCCAATCCTATAATTTTGAAGGTTATATATCATGATGAGCGGAGCAGTAATCATATATACTAGCTTAACAAAGGTGAAACCGCGAGGCATGTCGAGTGCTACATATACATATGTATAAAGCGGGGTCATGTTCACACCTGTATAATAGATATATAGACTAACTGTGCTTAATGGTTGCAATAGCCGTTTAGTAAAACAAAAAGAAATCAATCTGCTCATCAGACGTACCTGTCGCTGTAACCTAATACTAGTTCTAGTTCATCGCCAGTTGGTTTTCTGTCAATTGTCCAGCGCAATAAAATTAAGTAAATTGTGTAGGTATCCCCTGTGTAACTGCCTTGATCAAATAGATCGAACGCTCAAGGATGTGAACGTTTAGAGTATCCGAAACCGGCAAGCATGTAGAAAGTTATAATGATGAAGCGAAATAGGTCTGTTAGTCTAGATAGAACTGGCGTTCTATTCTCTCTACCTACCCTGTGAGGGAGTTGGTATTTACATATGAATATATGTTATTTATTAGAATAGAAATAACAGTTATGATTTACAAACAAACGTGCAACAAATACTGTAGTATGTGCATGTATGTATGTATGTGACCTTATAGATGGAACCTTATGAATCCGCAGAGTTCCAGCAACAATGTATTTTTCTCTTTTCGTCTGAAAGGGTTTCAAGTTGGCCATTTATTTCGTTCTCAATAAAATAATCTAATGCGTCTACATTAAATCTTTCATAGTAGGCAAATATTGCCTCTTTCGTGATTTTTGTTTAACTTGAGTACTACTCTTGTAAACACTGCTAACCCTTATTAAGTAGACATCGTTTCGTTGACATTTTATACTACAAGCTTTTTGCTCGTCTGTTATTTACGCTTACGCTTCAGGTATTTGTTAAACACAACTGAAAAAGAAGCATTAATTAATAATGGCCGTAGAATTCGGCGAAAATGGGTCGTAGTAAAAATTAATTAAAATTTGTCGTAATTAAAATAAGGTGCAAGTTTGCGTACCCTGGTGTTTGCACACCAAGTATTGCGAGTTCCGTGCAGTCTACCTTAACTTGGTTGTCTCTAGACCTACATACCTCCTTCGCTTCATCCACATGCATTAGTCCCTACATCCTCGCCGCTTTCAAATACTCTAGACGTTCTCATCCTTGAGTGTTCGATCTAATTGATTTAAGCAGAAGGTACAGTAGTAATTTATTACAATTAACTTAATTTTATTGCTATGAACATTTGACAAAAAACCAACTGACGATAAACTAGTACTAACTATTAGGTAATAGCGATAGATAGAAAAGAGCTAAAAATATAGTTTTTTTTACTAAATGTGCGGTGAACCCGTTGGGTATAGCTAGTCTATATATGTAATAAGGTATTATATATATGTAACTGTCTAACAAGGCGTATTTGGCTTTTATTTTATTATATTTTATTTATAATTTTATCACAAAAATATAACAATTCGCTGGCTCTGCTCTCTAAACTCTTTTATTTATGAAATCAAATAAAACAATAACTAAATACAATAAGTTACCTATAACTAAGTTGCGTGCAGGCTGTAATTTATTTCGACAAATATTCCTTTTGAAGTTAAGAACATCATCTTCTTTCAATAGACACGTGTATGAAAAGCGCGCGACGTCAAAGAAAAAACCTCGGGAGTACGGGCTTTTAAGGTCGACGGACACTGAGAGCGCTTAAAATCTTTGCAGCGCTCTTCTAAAATATAATAATAATATATCCTCACGCCTTCCCACAAGGGTCCCCGAAGGGGTAGGCAGAGGTGTATAGGTAATACCCACACACCCACTTTCCGCCAGAGGTATATTAGGTGCCAACGTGACAGATGGCGAGTCCATCGCCGTTACTCAAGCACGACTATACATACGCCTTTGAATTTCTTCTCAGACGTTTGCAGGTTTTCTCTCGATGTTTTCCTTCATCGTAAAGCTCGTGGTGTGACTAATCACTGTACTTAAGTTTAGAAAAACTCATTGGTACAGTCGGGATTCGAACTTGCGACCTTTGCGTCGCAGGCAACTGCTCGAACCACTCGGCCACCACGGCTCTTCTAAAATGAAACTTATTTATTTTATTGCACTCAATATATTGTATAGTGTTAACACTAACATAACACCCTGTAAAGTCACAGCAATCAAAGAATAACTATACAATTAAATATAAATTTTGACTACTTACATATATGTGTGTGTATAGAATATATATCGCAAATCAACTGGCGTGAATGAGGGCGTGATTGTAAAGATGAAGAAAGGCATGTTACGTTGGTTTGGACACATAGAAAGGATGAGTGAAGAAACATTGACGAAACAGATATACAAAGCAAAAGTGTGTGCAAGAAGAGGCAGAGGAAGACCACGTTCTAACTACCTGGATCAAATAGATCGGACTCTCAAGGACGGGAACGTTAAGAGTACTCGAAACCGACGAGCATGTATGAAGAGACTGATGAATGTGGACGAAGCGAAAGAGGTATGTAAGTCTAGAGAGAACTGGCGCTCTATACTCTCTGCCTACCCCGTTAGGGACTTGGCGTGATAATATATATGTATGTATGTATGTAGAATATATATGTGTAGGTACTCAATTTTTTTCTTGGAAAAGTATATTTATATTTATCACAAAAAACATTTTTGAATAGTTTGATATACTCGTAGCTTTTAATTTGTAATAAGTCTTTCATAAGTTTTATGTATTTGTCAATGTTATTCGTTTTTGCTATAGTTTCAGGCATGTGCTGTGTATTGTATGCGTTTGGTATGGCGTATAGTGCAATTACTTGCTGAATTACACAGCAGACTGCGCAACCCTTCTTCATTATGAATTCATTAACAACAGCGACAGTAAAAAACAACAATAGAACGTGCATAGGCAGCGGTAACCGGTTACCATCAGGCGCACCACAAGCTTCTTTGGCACTTCTCTGATATAAAAAAACGTGTCTTAACAGCCATGGAAAGTACGTGTCAAATCCCGCATTTATTGTTATGCTAGTGCAAGATATTCTCACAGCTGGATGTAGGCAATATCCCTTATTTTGTGTACACAATTCGGGTTGATTGCACGGCCCTTGGTGACGGATAAAACTGCTAGACATATGCCCGCATACATATGTCCTTTTTCAACATTGTCTGGTGACTATACACAGTACAAATATTCAATATTCTTAGTCATCTGTTTACATTTTCCTTTTCAACAACACAGTTCTACGGCTAGGCACAGATGCAGTTAAGTAAAAAAGTTTTATTAGTGTATATACCACCATGAAGGGTAGAAAGAGGCAGAGGAGGACGATGAATAAAGGATAGTAAGGTCAATACTCCTAGAAACCGAGGACTCTGTCCAACATCGCCATGTGAAGCGAGTGAAGAATATAGAATGTTAGTAGGTAGAAGTAGAAGAATATAGCCGTGGTGGCCGTGTGGTTCGAGTAGTTTCCGGCCACACAAAGGTCGCAAGTTCGAATCCCGACTGCACCAATGAGTTTTTCTAAACTTAAGTACAGTGTTTAGTCTCACTATGAGCTTACGGTGAAGGAAAACATCGAGAAGACACCTGCATACGTCTGAGAAGCAATTCAAAGGTGTATGTATGGATAATCGTGCTTTGGTAACGGCTATGGACTCTCCATGTGTCACGTTGGCACCTAAAATATGTCTCTGGCGGAAAGTGGGTGTGTGGATACTACCTATACACCCCTGCGTAACCATTCGGGGACCTTCGTGGGCAGGGGGGGGGAATGTTATATTATTAAGAATATAAAGATCTCCCTCTGCCCGCCCCGTGGCGGACCTGGTGATGTTAGCCGCTCCTGTGGCAACTTAAATACTAATATACCTTAATCAGTGTGTCACCACCGTGTTTGAATGCATAAACATATATTACACATATTAACTTATATAAACGATGTTGTGTTTAGGTATGCTGTGCAAATTATTACGCAGTGTTTAATAAATATATTTCAAAATATACAATTTTAATAAATATTATATTTCATTAAATATTATTTCCACGCAATTACCAATATATAATAGACGTATTCATCGAAAGTTTCTAATATTTCACAGAATTGAATAGAAGGTACCTATTCGATTCAGTGGAGTATTAAAAACTTACGAAGTTAACAAACATTGAAAAGAATGTAAAAAGCAATTCAATTACATATAACTAACTCAATGAAAGAAGTAGAAGGAATAAATAAAATAATTAGCTCAAATTAACTAATTAATATAGGGACTAAGACAGTTACTTTATAATTGCAGTAACCACTTTAAAATCGATTTTATGGAATGGAATAACGCGATCATAATAATAATAATAATAATTTATAGTGCAGGTTCTCTTCTGGTCAACTAGGTTGACACGATCAACTTATTTGCGACGGAGCCCTCGTCGAAAGGCCAACCTTGGCACGACTTAACATGCAGCTTTGAAATTCTTCTCAAGCATACATCGATGTCTGCAGGATGATTTCCTTCACCGCAACTCGTGGAGTGATAAATCACTGTGATTAAGTTCAGGAAACACATCAGTACAGACCGCGGGGCTTCTCAATCGACTTTTCTGACTACTCAAATAACTTGGCCAACACGGTTCCCACAAAATAGGTCGCCAAGTAACATAATATAAAATTTTGCTTTAATACCTATAACGAAAGTATAACTTTAATTATGAAAGTTTAAGGGTGTCTGGCAAGGGTTAGCAACTGTAATAAGTGTCCGGCAATGGATAACGTTTCAAGACATTATTCTTAATTAAATTTAGAAATCCTACTTGTTTCTGATAGTATTACAATTGATTCCATTTTACAAAATTCATAACAGCGTTAGCTACGGAGCTCTCAAAAATAAAGGTCTACCCATCTTCCCTTGAAATAAATAGGCTCAGAAAGAAATGGCGCGTTATGGGAACCGGACCTTCCAATAGCTACAATAAACGACCCAAAACAGCATTTAGTCGGAAGTAGTCCTCGTATTTCAATTTCGAGTGGCAATTTTTTACCTCATCGTCTGTTACAATTCCGTGAATGTATCATTATTGTCTATTAAATTATCTTGTTCAGTGAGCTGAACTAGATTACACAGCTTTTTAATTTGTATAAAACATAAAAAAGAATTGCCCCCTGAAATATGCTGCCCTAGGTTTCGTTTATTCAACCTGGTAAATCCACCACTGGATGAAAAAGATCTATTTAGCGATAAGATAATGGCGGCTCGCTATCTCTTGTTATACCGAAACTGTTCAGCAATTAAGAAAAAACTAATTATCTTATAAGCGGAAGAGCTCGGACCCAACATTTCCTTATCTAGCTAAAAGTAAAAGAGTTCGAATATTTCACGTTCCAACCGAAAAACATTGCTATGTGTCAAAGACAAGGGTCCCGTGCCTATTTTTGCTTTAGATAAACCAGCTTTGACCAAAATACTTAAAATATTTCAAGCTAATATTATACGGTAAAGTGCGTATTAAGTCACAAAGTAATTTTGTTTTATCACATGTCTAGTGACCGACCCTGACCCTCACGTGGGTAGAATATACTTACGATAAGTAATAATATATCTTCACGGCTTCCCACAGGGGCCCACGAATGGTACGAAAAGGTGTGACAACACGCTCTTTGTTTTTTTTTTTTTTTTTTTTTTTGTATTGTCTCTCGTAGCGTGAGTTCCGGGAACTTTTGCTACTTAACCGGTCAATGGCGAGACCTAGGCCTCCAGCCAGGCACTTTAGTACTAAGCAACACAGCTAAGGGCACCCCCTGTGGGGTACGAACCTCGGCTTAGGGCGTTGCTGGATCGCGAGCAAGGGAGCTGGGCTGGACTGGTAATTTTATTTAAATATTATTTGGGGGCGGGATTTGCGCGTTTAGCTCGGCGCGGGCCGGCGTTTGCGGCGGAGGTCGGGGGGGAACATTACGGCTTATTCGCGTCGAGCCTCGCCGGCGAGGACGGAACAGTGGTCGGTTGTGTGTAGTGTTTGTGTGTTTTTGTCGGGCGTCCTGGAGGACCGCTATGTCGTCATCCGGTTCGATGACGGCATGTCTTGGACGCCTTATCTTCGATATAAGGGAGGGAGTGTATCGGGCGGCCGATACGACGAGGGGGTTGGGGTGATTTACAGCAGAATCGAAATGACGTTTGGCCAGTTTTTTCAAAAACTGTTTTATGGTTGGGACTTTGAGGTCAACGTGGAGTTGACTATTACGCATGTACCACGGGGCACCTGTGGCTCTCCGGAGAAACCGGCTTTGGAGCACTTGCAGGGGGTTAAGTGTTGACTTGCTAGTGTGTGCGAACACTACACCGGCATATGTCATGATTGGTCGAATGCACGTCGTGTAAATCCTCACCTTGGATTTCAATGAGAGTTTACTTCGTGCATTCAACATGCTGTGAAGTCTACCGAGCGCGAAGGCGGCTCGCGCGCGTACCGCCTTTACGTGGTGACGGAAAGAAAGGCGTTGATCGAGGATCACACCCAGGTATTTGGCTTTTTCTTCCCATGGAATGGGTTTGCCGAAGAGGGTGATGGGGGCTACCCGTGGGCGTTCGAGGCCTTTCCAGAATAGAATGGCTGCGCTTTTGGTCGGGTTCACTTCAATTCTCCATTTCCGGAACCACCGCCCCAGGGCTGTGACCGCGGATTGGAGGTTGTCGTGAATTCCCTCGGGAGTTCTACCTTTGTAGTAGATAGCCGTATCGTCGGCGAATAGAGCGCTTTTAACTCGTCTATGGAGGGGAATGTCGCTAGTATAAAGCGTGAATAGGAGTGGCGAGAGCACTGAGCCTTGCGGGACTCCTGCTCGTATGGGATGGGGGGAAGAGAGTGTGCCCTCGACTCTGTAGCGGAAGGAGCGGTTCGACAAAAAGTCCCGTACTATGCGTACTAGACGGTCCGGCACGCCCAACTGGTACAGCTTGTATATCAAGCCGTTGTGCCAGACCTTGTCGAATGCCTTCGCCACGTCGAAGAGGAGCATACCCGTGGTAAAACCGAATTGGAAGCCGCTACTGACGTCTTCCACAATACGGTGGACTTGTTGGACACAGGAATGTTTGGTTCGAAAACCGAACTGTTGGTCAGGTATGACTTTCTTAGAGTCTGCAAAACTCTTTAATCTATTGTAAATAAGTCTCTCGTAAATCTTGCCAAGGACATTGAGGAGACTGATGGGGCGATAACTGGAAGCTTCGGTCTTAGGTTTCCCTGGCTTGGGAATACCTATGACTGTTGCACTTTTCCAGGATTGGGGGAAAAAGTTGTTGCTCAGTGCGGCATTGAAGATGGCAGTGAGCAAAACTATGAGATAAGGGGAGAAGAGTTTGATAACTCTATTAGCGATCCCGTCGGGACCTGGGGCTTTCCTGGGGTGGAGATCCTTGATCACTTTCCGGACTTCGTCGACCGTGATTGGGGTGATGGGTTGGTCTGGGTCTTCAGAGGGTGGGAGAGATAGTTTGCTTTCGACCTCGGCATCCACCTTATTGAGATGGCGCGAATCTACCGGCAAGGTACTGGGCGTACATTGAGCCTCGAGACTGTCGGCCAGGCACTCGGACTTCTCGTCGTCGTCAAAGGCGGGCCCTTGATTTGGACGAGTGAGTGGAGGCATGGACGAGATTTTGTCTGATTTAAGTTTCCGCTGGAGATGCCAGAAGGCCAAGTGACTCGGTTCAAGTTCTCCTAGGAACTTGTTCCAGCGAGCGTCTCGCAGGTCTTTCATGCGGTATCTCAGCTTGCGCTGGAGTGACCTTATAAAGGTGCGGTTCGCTTCAGTCGGGTGAGCTCTATGAGCTCGGAGGGCGGCGTTCTTTTCCGTCACTAGTTCTCGCACGTCGTCGGGAAGTTTCCAGCGATGGTCTTCCATCACCGGAACTTGTCGTGAACAGGCGTCCACGGCTGACTGTACGTGAGCTGTGAGGGAATCGACCGCCTTTTGAGTGTCGGCTGCCGACTCTATGAGGGGCGGGATACTATCTAAGTGGACAGATGAAGAGGACTTGAGGAGTTCCTCCAGTTTTCTCCAGTCTGTTATCTTTTTCTGAGGCGGGGACTGACCTGCGTCCGGGGGGCCTAGTCGGGGGGAGAGCGCTAAGGTCACAGGTCGGTGGTCAGAATCTAATTCGTCGTGCGACCTCAACGAGTGCAAACGGAGGTTTACATTCTTGAGGATCGCAATGTCTAGTACGTCCGGTCGGTGGTTGATATTCTCAGGGTAGTGGGTGGGGTGCATAGGCGCAATGACGTCGAATTGGAGGAGCCCGCTGAGGTCCTCCAATTGGCGTCCTCTGTTATTTCGTGAGTGGCTGTTCCAAGCATCGCTCTTGGCATTCAGGTCACCCGCGATAATAACTGAGCTACTGAGATTGATGAGGGCTTTAATATCAGCTTTGATATCGGCCGTCGAGTTAACAGGGGAACAGTATGCAGAGACTATCGTGATCGGCTGATGGCCGGTCATTCCTAATCGACAGATCGAGGTCTCTATGTGGGAGAGGGTTGGTGGTTGGATTGGGATACAGTGCAGGGACCTCTTGTAATAGATCAAAGTACCGCCGAGGGCGGATCGAGATCTATCATTGCGTACTACGCAGTAGTTTGCAATTCTAGGATCTCGGTGTGATGGTTTCAAGAAGGTTTCCTGCACTAAGAAAACGTCTATATTGTTGTCGCGGAGGAACGCGGCGATCTCTTCCTTTTGGCTGTGAATGCCGTTGGCATTAAAGTAGCCAATTGAAAGCGATCGGGGTTTGACTCTGCTGTTTACGTTTGAGTCCATTATTGGTTGGACGAGAAGGTAGCCAGGGACTCTGATACATCGGCGTAGTCGCCGAGCACCTTGAGGAGGGCCAGAGGGTCCTTTCGGACGGCCCTGAGGCTTCGTGCCATCTCGTTAACCCTTGTGAGGTTGACGGTGGAGAAAAGGTCCGCCAGGAATGCCATGTTGGCGGAGGTTTCGGAAGGGGAGGAAGTGGGTTGGACCACCTGGGGTCTACGCGGGGGTGTAGCAGCCTGAGGTTGGGGCTGCTGAGGTTTGGCGGTGGGGAGCGACAGCAGAGGTGGAGTATGCTGGCTCGGGGCCGCTGTAGGCACGGAGGGGGGCGCTTGTGGGAGGGGCGGGAAGTCCCTCGGAGGGAGGGCCCTCCACGGGGAAGGTCGAGGTGGAGCGGGTTGCGCGGGGGGGGCGTTACGCCATTCGCGGGCCGCTGCCCTCTTGACCACGACCGGTCTTGGTTTGGGGGCTTTGGGACAGCCCCTGTAATTGGCCGGGTGGCCTTCCTGGCGGCATAGTACGCAACTAGGGGGTGAGTCGGCGAGTGTGCGGTCCTTAGGGCGCGAGCAGTCGCTCGTCCCATGGTCACCCAGGCACTTGACGCACCTGGGTTTCGCGTTGCAGTTACGCGAAGCGTGCCCGTATAATTGGCAGTTGTGGCACTGCCCTATAGGGCCGCCCTTGTGGGGGGTTTCAACCCTTATGCCAGACAGGTGGCATAAGGTTTTTATCTTAAAGACGGCTTTGCCGTCGGGGGTGTTCTCGCAGATGGCGAGAACCATGTTAAATGCCTCTCCGGCATTTTGACGGTGCATGCGGTGCACCTCCTTTACTGCGACATTCTGAGCCTTCAAATCATCTTTGATCGACTCGGTATCGATTTCGCGTGGGACGCCGCGGATGACGACCCGGAGTGAACGGTCCTCCGGCAGATCATAAGTGTGGTATTCCACACTTCTGGCCTGCAGGAGCTTTGTAAAAGCTCGGAACTCGGTAGAGTTTGGGAGGTGCACCTTAATGCCTTCGGCTGTGGCCGTGGCACGAGTGAAGGTGATACGCTCTTTGTACAATATACTCAAATATATATACTTTTAGTGAAAAAAAAGTTTAAGTAGCAGAGAAACCATGATTACCTACTGACAATGATGACAAAGACATAAGCAGTACCCAGTATAGGTATGTGACACTCAACCGCTGTGTAGATATTTGACGGCCGTCTAGATGGTTAGATGTTCTGGCTGGTAGGCAGAGGTGTGTAGTACCTTATTACTCACCCACTATATAGGATGATATAGCTTTTTTAAGGTGCCAAAGTGACAGATGGCGAGTCCATTGCCGTTTGCCCATCGCAGGGCTATAAATATGTATTTGAACCTCTCAAGCGTATGCAGGTTTCACCCGAACTACTAGTTTATGGACTCGACTAATAATAATAATAAATGTGAAAGGGTTCCTCTTTCACTCAAATACTACTGACTGAATGGAATTGGATGAAATTTTAACCGGGATAGATTATTAGCGGAATTATCACATAGGACATGTTTTGAACGAAAATTTTCCAGAAAATTAAACTAAACTACCAAAGAAATCAAATTTATGCGATTGAACACGTGGGGCACTGCTAGTAATCATATAAATGTAAAAACGATTTTAATTATCTAACGTCCTAAATAGCTCGGAAACCATTGTATATGGAGCCCAGAGAAAAGAGATAAACGGCCTTTTGATCCCTTTTCAAACAGTATTTTATTTATCAGATTTGAAGCGAATAGAATTTACTGTTTGGTAAATTTATATAACTGTGTCTGAGATGAAGCGGTGATACAAAAGTACAGGAAAGAAAACGCAGGGCATAAAAAAATCTCTCACAGAAAATGCCATTTGTTTACGACCCGTATAAACTAATTAGCGTGAAATATTTGAGCTAATAAAGCGTTGGAAAAATATGTCCTCTAAAAAGGTACTGCGGTCATTTAGCACGGTGCGGGCTTCTTTGTAATTTGCATAAACATGCAACATCCAAAGTAATCTTATAATGACTTTGTGAGCGGGATGCAAAGAGAAACTCTTTGACGGGATTCAAATTTACAAGTTGAAATAAAACAGCCCTAGACCCTCAAGTCTAGTGGATCGAGTAGTCGCCTGCAAATACATAAATTAATCGAACCACCAGCTTTACAGTGAAGAAAAACATCGAGAAGAAACCTCTATAAGTTGGAGAAGGAATTCATAGATGCATGTTAAGTCGTGCTTTAGAAACGGCAATGGACTCGTCATCTGCCACGTTGGCACCTAAAATATATCTCCTGCGATAAGTAGGTGTGTGGGTACTACGCACCTCTACCTACCCCTTCCGGGACTAAAAATCCATGAAGGCAAATAAGGTACAGAGTAGTTACTAAAGTATCGACGTTGAGATTTCTGTTCTATATTTAGTTAACCTAATTGAAAGCTCAAGTCGAGTGCTTACTGAAAGATATTAACGTTTATTTTTAATGGCCTTATTATTCAGCGTGAGACACCTGAAATAAATATTACTATTTCATTCAGCATTCAGGAATTGTAATATGGAGTAGTTGGAGTAGAGTTTGTGTAGAAAATGATTTTTTTTATATGAACGTGACTATTTTAGACAATATCTATACTAATATTATAAAGAGGAAAGATTTGTTTGTTTGTTTGTTTGTTTGTAATGAATAGGCTCCGAAACTATTGGACCGATTTCAAAAATTCTTTCACTTTTGGAAAGCTACATTATCCCCGAGTAACATAGGCTATATTAAATTGGACCCGATAGGTGGCGCTGCGATTGTGTTACGGGCAATTTAACTTTTTCACCCGAGCAAAGCTGGGCGGGACAGTTAGTCTATGATATACCTAACTAAATTGTATTCTAAAAGTGAATATAGTCATGCTGTAAAGCACATTTTTGGAGAAATGAGTTTTAGAAGGATCTTCCTTGAATTACGATAGCTCTGGAATTTATGGTTGACTAACAATGCGCCACGGTTTCCCTCATATATTTATTTTTTAAGATAAACACTGATATCCGCTGTTTATCTTTTATAGATTTTTTATAGAATATATACTGTCTTAATTAAACCATTAATCTATCTTACTAATATTATAAATGTGAAAGTTTGTAAGTTTGGATGTTTGCGGTTCTTTCACGGCCAAACGGCTTAACCGATTTGTCTGAAAGTTGAAATGGTGATAGCTTTTACCTATGAATAGGACATAGGCAACTTTTTTTTTTCTTTATATAATAATAAAATAATAATAAATATATCCTCACGCCTTCCACAAGGATCCCCGAAGGGGTGAGGCAGAGGTGTATATGTAATACTCACACACCCACTTTCCGCTAGAGGTATATTAGGTGCGAACGTGACAGATGGCGAGTCCATCGCCGTTACTCCAGCCCGACTATACATACGCCTTTGAATTTCTTCTCAGACGTATGCAGGTTTCCGCTCGATGTTTTCCTTCACCGTTCAGCTCGTGGTGTGACTAATCACTTGACTGTACTTTACTTCAGAAAAACTCATTGGTACAGTCGGGATTCGAACTTGCGACATTTGCGTCGCAGGCAACTGCTCGAACCACTCAGCTACCACGGCTCTTTAATCCTGAAAAATTCAATGTTCTTATAGTATAAATCTTTCACGGCATAGCGACTGAACCGATTCTAGCAGGAAAAATTCGAAAGCTAATTTTTCGAACTCCACGCGGGCGAAGCCGCGGGCATAAGCTAGAATTTAATATATTACATTAATGTATTCAAAACGTGATAGAGAATAATAAAGTGGTTGCGTTAAATAAATAAAAATAAAATTGAGAAGATTTATTTATCATATGGGGCAGGATAACCAAATACAAACTTAACCAATTAGTCGACACGGTAACCGCTTTAACTTTAAATTTAATTTTGACGTATTTTATATTATAATTCGTACAAAGTCACATTCAGAAAGTTTTATTTTAGCCGTCTGAAACCGGAATGCTGGATATTATTATATGACCAACTAAGATAGCTGCTTTTCGGGCTTGGTATTTTCCTAGAATTATGATTGGGTATAGTTACTAACCTATGAAAATCTAACCCCGGAAATAAATAATATGAATTTCTCCTCAAACGTATGGAGGCTTCCTCTCGATGTTTTCCTTCGCCGTTAAGCTCGTGGTGTGACTAATCACTGCACTTAAGTTAAAAAGTTCATACAGTCGGGATTCCAGCTTGCAAGCTTTTTGTTGCAGGCTCGAAATACTCGGCCACCACGGCTCTATGTTAAATTAAATTATGTAATTTTTTTCGTCCTCTAAATATTAACGGGTACTGAAAAGTACACCCGCACACAAAAAGTCTAAGGTCGCATTAATATCGAGCTGACACAGATTAAATGAATAGTTACTACGCAGCTCTCAAAGTAATAGAATAAGACAAGTCCGTTATTAATAATCTTGACTCGTTTTATTAACATTGCCTGCTTTATCCTTACCCCGAGTACTAAAAATTTCTATAATTAGCCATGCTCGAGCCTAGTGAAACTCAACGCAAATTTAATATTAGATTTATTGAAGTACTTACGTCTGTATACACTTTATAATTCAATCACGTATTAAAACCAAAATTCACTAAAATACGTATGTAGGTAACGGATAGTATGAGATTATGTGTTGGGCTAACATAAAGGCAAATTTAGTTCTACTTTACACGAACTGTTTACATTACATTAATTAGGTCTGCGTATTCCTTTGACGACATTTTATTCCAACCGTATCAGTAAATAGTATTCTAACCCGAGCGGATCAGATTGTTCATTACATTATCCTATTTTGTCATTGGGATATTTTTTCATAAATTTTCAGAAAATTCCAGATTAGAAGAGATTTTTTTTATTCCAATTTCACCTTTCCTTCACCCATGCCATCGACTAACATAAAACTTGGTCACATACTGAATGGGCTCAATTAAGATTCCATCCACGAACGTTTAGGCGGTGGGATAAAATCCCAGTTAAGATCCCCTGTCCTAGGCTTTCTAACGTCAAGATTAATTTATTCTTTAGATGTAGGATTTATTCCTTTACAAAATTATTCTATTTATAGTTAGTTTATATTTATTATTACTTTGCCTCATATTGGTTATGTCGAGATGTCTATAAGAAATGATATACCTAGGCTTTCTTAGTAACATGAAGTTCTTAAGAAGGGAGTTAAAATATAATTACACCGTCGGCAATGCATAGTAATACTTGTTGGATTCATAGGCGGCGGTAAAGTGTGCCGCATACTCGATGCATGAACATAGTCTATGCTTAGGTCCTGTACACAAGAATAGCAGTGGGCTTGTGGCAGAGCTCACACGCGCTGCAGCAAATGGGTCGAGGGCCGTGCTGTGCTCCACAGTGTCCTCGCAGCGACAAGCCTGCCCCAGTGCCAGCACCAACTAACGCCACTGGATATGAGCCGCAAAGAACGTTCATTGGCACAACCGAAGAAAAGGTGCGTATACCTTTTAATACCATAGTGATCTTTCTTGCTATGGGGTCATGATACATTATAAATACTTAATTAATAAAACCAGACAATGAAAGCAGGACGTAAAATGTAAGCATACGCTTTTTTGGAGAATGTATAAAAATGTGTCTTATGGTGGTACGTTAGTAAGAAATACATTATTTGCAGAAATAAATAAAAAGATAGGTAACATACTTAACGTTCTGAAAGACGTAGAAAAATGTGATTCTGCTTTCTATATTCCAGTCGTATTTGAAGGTGGGTTGGGTCAGCTGTCGTTATTGCTTGTCGGTCATATGTACAAATTGTACAGTGATGTAGGTAAAGAAAAACATTTTTGAATGTACTAAGGTCCTAAGGAAATAATACAATTCAAATTCAAACTTGTATTCTCGCCTTTGTTTATTAAAATATCTATAATATATATCCTCACGCCTTCCCACAAGGGGTAGGCAGAGGTGTATAGGTTATACCCACACACCCACTTTCCGCCAGAGGTATATTAGGTGCCAACGTGACAGATGGCGAGTCCATCGCTGTTACTCAAGCACGACTATACAAACGCCTTTGAATTTCTTCTCATACGTATGTAGGTTTCCTCTCGATGTTTTCCTTCACCGTAAAGCTCGTGGTGTGACTAATCACAGTACTTAAGTTCAGAAAAACTCATTGGTACAGTCGGGATTCGAACATAAAATATATTAATGTTTTTAAAATAAGGTAACTTACACTGAGCAAGCTAGATACCTTATCGTTACTGCAGATAACAAATGTACGAGACTTTATTTAGTCATGTGTGTTTCTAGAAGCGCGCATACGACATAAATGTACTAAAAGAAATCGCTTGAATTCAGAACAGATGTTTAATAAAAAGTCAATGTCGCTTCCAGTCCTACAAGAAATATTAACATTTTATTGGGGCATAGTTTTCGTCTCGCGGCTGTAGTACTATGTTTCGAAACCTCACGTTCTAATAATGAGCGTCGGCGTTAAAAGGGTATGCGCGAAAATGAATACCAACTTTTCAATTCGTAACAACAGACAGGTGTTTAACAATACACACTCTGTTTAAATCGAGTGTTAATATATTGATGGACGCTTAAGCAACAGATTCGCTTTTAGAAAAGTTGGGGAAGTCATAAATTGATGTTAGATATAACACCTCTAACAATAATACGTACACGTGAATTATACTTAAATTGTATGAACTAATTAGATAGGTTCTCGAAATCGCTACGAACTAATAAAATAAAAGAAAAGCCGTGGTAGTCGAGTTCGGTTCGAGTAGTTGCCTGCGACACAAAGATCGCAAGTTCGGATCCCGACTGTAACAATGAGTTTTTCTGAACTTAAGTATAGTGATTAGTCACAACACGAGCTTTACGGTGAAGGTAGCATCGAGAGGTAACCTGCATACGTCTGAGAAGCAATTCAAAGGCGTATGTATAGTTGTGCTTGAGTAACGGCGATGGGCTCGCCATCTGTCACATTGGCACCTAAAATATATCTCTGGCGGAAAGTGGGTGGGTGGGTACTATACACCTCTGCCTACTCCTTCGGGGACCCTTGTGGAATTAATGAATGAAAGTAAAAGAGGATTTGTATATTTATATACACAACACATTTTACCCAGGAACAAAAGATAATGAATATGCAATACCATTGAATGAACCCGCGCGTTGGTTTTGCTTATCGTTCGTAACTTATAATTGTGGTAACCGTTTTGTCTAGCAGAAAAAAATAAAATCGACAACAAAAGGGTGCGGAATGGTAAAAACGACGCGCAGCCACGAGACCCGCAGCTGCCACCACTTGAGCCATTTGTCACGTAACGTGCTGCGCGCGCGCCGCGGCGTCGTGCGCATGCTCATCGTGGTAGTGCTCACTTTCGCCGTGTGCAACCTACCTTTCCACGCTCGCAAAATGTGGCAGTACTGGTCCAGCGGGTACGAAGGCACCAGTGACTTCAGCACGCTCCTCACACCTCTCACTTTTCTGATCACATACTTTAATTCCGGAATAAATCCACTCCTGTATGCTTTCCTTTCGAAAAATTTTAGAAAGGGTATGAAGGAACTATTGTTTTGTACATGCCACGGAAAGAGGAAAAGTGATAACTTGATAATATTGAACCCTGTGGGTGGCGGAGGGCTACGTAGGAGCTCGACGCGCTCCACGCGCGCTAACTGCAGCACGGTCACAGTGGCACCCAACGGAGACTCATGAGACATGCGTCGGCGGCGCTTCCTTTACAAGGTGGAAAATATGGATATTTCCTGATTAACGGAGAGCACGGACGAGGTGACTGATAGCAGTGGCTTCTACACCGTGTCCACCATCTCTAAAAAGGACTTATATGACTAGGACGTATATGTGTTGTATTATATACATGTAATTCGCAAACAATCGACGAAGAAATATTGACCATTCCTAATATATTCCACCTTATTACTTGCCCACACCCAGATGAAACGCTGATATCGTGAGCTTTATGCAAATTATTTAACCCTTTCAGGGTTGGAATTAAAGGGTATTTAGGCCAAAGATTATCACATATCCTCTGTTAATAAGCAAAGTCTTTAGTAAGACAATAGACTGCTAACATTGTTTTACTTATAAAGAAAACTTTATTCTTACTAATCTGTATCTTGTAATCTATCGATTTGTTATTGGTAATAAATAAATGTTGCACAGATATGTATGTCATAATATATGTTATATAAGTTATGGGTGTACAAATTTACTCAATATAACTCTAGTATAATGTACATATTACTGTAACGACATCTAGCTAATAAGGTCAAAATTCCATCAAATATCATTGTAGAGCCAATAATGTTATTTCTAACAAAAATTTCAGTCTAACGGCTTTTGCATCTAAATAAAATAATGTACTTAAAAAGTACTTATTGTTTTAACAAAAAGCTCGATGAGAGTTTACTGCGCCAAATAATACTTAATATGAAGTGCCACTAGTCCGAGCAAATACAAAACATTGCTATTTAAAATATATTTCTCCCCGTTGAAAAGGGTAATTATTTAAAAGTATTGATAAAGTATGAAATGTTTAGTAACTCTTAGGATTAATGAAATAGAATTAATTTATGCAAGTAAGTAATCCTACTTGCCTATAGTTACCGATTTTAAATAATATTCAGCTATTGAAACGAAAGCTTAAAAATGGTTGTCGCCAGGAGATAGATAAGTAGCCTGTAGTGAGATCGCAAACACTTTGTTTATTCCGGCACTTAGAATTCCTGATGAACATTTTTATTCCTGGCAATACCTTACTATGACTACCAAATTAACTATTCCCTGAGTTGCAACTGGCAAACGTACCTATTCGATAATGTTTTAATGTATGAGCACTACTTATGTATTTGTTTATAATCATAAAAAGATTAAAGGAACATGAGCTACAATTTGAATAACTTGTCAAACTTGTCATTTGTAGTAATTTTAAATAAAAAAAAAAATTATCATTTTCACGAGAGCATTAAGCATTGTATAGAAGGCGATCATTGTTCGTAGTTTGTAGGTTAGAGCCAATTCATTTGGATGACGAGACCATCTACTTCATAATAAAAATGGATTAATTTAAATGTATTTGAAAAGGCATTGAACTTATGTAAATAATTGACCTATTTATTGATCGCGCTTATGTATTTATACATTTTAAAATCTTGTTTACATGAAAAGTATGTTGTTGTTACGTGAATTGTAATATCATTATAATTGTAAATACATTTTACTATGGATATGTCGTTTCTCTTTTTTTTCTCTTTTATCCTATTTCTTTTACCTTTTTTAGCGATGTCAATTCAAACTGCAGTTTTAACTATGCAAGCGAACACGATGTTTTTCTGGATATAAAGTAAAAGTCAACTTTTGAACATCAAAATCAAGCGACATTTTGAGTTGAAGGTGGCTGAAACTCCAAATTACTATAGAGTTCAGAATGCCACCAAATAAGAAATTAGCTGCGTAAACTTTATGTATATCTTTTAAGTATCAGACGTCTTCGTCTTCATATCTCGAAATGTGCTCGTCCGTTATTAAATATTAAATCTTTGTATAATATTCGTAAGGAGAGGTAGGTAAATCATAATAATTTTCTTGTATTGAATGTACCAGTAATATTGCTAGCTTTCGGGTATCTATTTTGTAACAATAGAAAAAGATTACACAAACTACTATTTTCTGAGGACCCACTGATTCTGTTGTATGTATTTAGCCACATTGCGATAATAATTTCGGTTGCTGAGCATCCTGAGGGCAAAACTTCAAAGGGCTGACAAGCTACTAGGTAAGTTAAGAAATCTTGGAATATGTTTCAAAGATACACGGCCTTGACGGCCCAAGTGAAGCAACCCATATATTGAACATGAAAACGTTCGGGACTTGTTTATTTAACTATACCCATTATTTTAAGGAAATTGATTTATGTATGTAAGTGAGTAATCAATCTTGACGAAAATAAACAGTGAACAAATTTGAGCGCTGTCTCGCGTCAGGGGTATATTAAAATAAATTGAATTAAACTTACGAGTTGAGTATAAGCTATACCAACAGAACCGTGAGTTTAAAATATGTAGGTATTAAGTATACATACATTATATATATATTTATTATTATTATTATTTATTATAGAGCACAGAGCAACAACCGGCTTTTGTCCCACCACTTGGTACGAACGGAATTTGATTACCTCTTCTGATTTCTTCTCGCAGGTTTTTTGATGCTGTTTTCCAACACATATTTAATAATTTTTCACAAACATATATAAAGAAATATATATTTTTTCTTACAAGTTCGCAATATTTCCAGCAGCTGAGGTAAATAAAAAAATATAGCGTTAACACCCGCTGTATCTATAAAAACCTTGCACATTCGTACGTCACATAAGGGATGGATTCAATAGTTGAATTCAGTTCGTTAGCCAGACTGGAGCTTAAAACGTGTATTGTAACTTTGTAAAGCCTGTCCGATAAACCTTTTACGCCGTAGTCACTCTTACTGATCGGTTTTATCATACTCGTCAACTAAAGTGGAGGTAAGCGTAACTTTTTAATTAGCGATATAAAGTTGTGTCTATCGCTGGTGATTGACATATTTGTTATATTGAAGAAAGCTTCGATACAAATTCCTAAAAATAGCAAAGGGTATATATAGAAGTAACTGAATACATATATACTAAGTACTATTTTCGAGTAATTATACCTATTAGCTCGAAAATTCCCAAATAGACCACGGGATTAGTTGGATATAACCATAACAATTTAAATCGAGTTCGGTGTTTGTAGGTACGCAAGTTTTCACAAACCGGGTCAGATTACGCCCAATAACGCCTTTGTATTGTGAAATACAGAGTTAGCATTTCAAATTTTCAGCATAAATAAATATTAACATAGTGATTTTAATAAGTACCAATGCTTTAAAAGCTACCAATAACTATCGACCACTATCACCTACATACTCAAGTGTCATGTTATTTTATATTCACAATCAGAGAGCTAAATTAACATATGAATATTATGCACTTGCTTTAGTTATATCCTTATTTATAAAACATGGATGCCTTTTCTGCAGTCAAGCTATAAAAAACATATATTTTCTCGAATTGAATATGTCGTACGCGTTGAATGGTTTTCCTCATTCTCTGGCTTGTAAATGAGATATTTTCCAACAAATGGATGAAGCCCCAGCCGTATAAATTTAAAAAGATGAAACGATTTAAATTTAATCAAGCACTCGTTTGAATGGTTTTAGAATATCACAAAAGATTATGTTAATTCACTTTTCTTCTTGATTTGTGATAAACGTTGATAATTGTATAAGATTACATAAATAAAAGAAGAAATATTGTTGTACTTATAAGCCAATCAATTCAATCAATTAAGTTATACATTTTATTGGTCTCCCAGACAGGTTCAGTTGGGTTTGTGTGACTATACCTAATCAGTGGCGTAGCTAACAGAGGGCTGGACGGTGCAGTGCCCCGTGGCCCCCAAGCTCAGGGGGCCCCTCGGACTCTCTGACTTACAAACTATAAATAGAACTAGTGAAATTTTTTCTCACATTCGGAATTTAAATAAACCAGATTCCATGCGAATTTAAAAATAGCAAATTAGTTTTACTTTGTATTTGGTTTTTAATTGTATTATAGAGTCGACTGTATTACGACAAATCTAGAGTACGCCGAACAAACATTTTAAATAGTTTTGTTAACTATTTTATTTTTTGCCCCAGGGACTTTGGTTAACTAGCTTCACCTCAGTACCTAATACAAAAATTTTGGTTCACTTACAGCTTAGTATGATAAAATCATCTACAAATTTTTGGAATATTTTCGACAACCGTCAATATTTATGTATTATATTTTTTATTTGCCAACTGCTTGCAGTATAGCAAATACATATAGTCGTTGAGAAACGAGGTCACGATATGACTTCAATTCATCTCATTTACCGGCAGGAATAGGCCTTGACGTATCTTATATTAACGTGACATGGTATAATTGCTATTAAGTGTTGAAAGATAGCTTATAGAGAAGAATGTTTGAATTTATTTACACAATTTTCTATACAAAAATGTTATGAAATTGATGGCCGCGAGTTTAGGGTCCCTTGCAATAACAGACGAACCACGCGTTGTCGATTTATAACTGAGGGGACTGTCGCTCAGTATTGTTACCCGCCACCAGAGTTGCCAACAGCATGCTGCATAATAAGAGGTTTTACGTACGTATTACGCGATCGCAACGCTACCTGGAGGCCGTTTATAGAAACCCTAATAACCTAACTGTCACCATATTTTGTGAGTTATATAATCGGTATAATCAACCAGATCTTTGCTGGTTTAAGATCGCATGGTACATAGCCTGTAAAGACAAAATTGCATTGCACTATTAATTTTACTTGCGTGGTGCATGCATTAATTAATAAACGACCATCTGGTCCAGTTTTTAGATCTCCTGACTGCGAAACTTAGTTACAGGCTCGATTCCCGCTGAGGGCAATATTAATTGTGTGATGAACACGCGCATTTTAATCTTGGATTTCCTATGTATTTGTACATATCGTTGTCTAGTTCCCATAACACTAGCTTTGTTTAATTTGGGACTAAGTCAATTTATGTGGAATTGTGCCAAGGTATTTATTTACTTATTTTACGGTGACGTATTACCACGAGGATAAGCCTTTATGGGGTTGAGAGAAAAAAGTAATACGTTTCTACGATCGTACCTGAGAAACAGCGGTAGTAAGGCGGTAGTAAGCCGTTGACTCCGATCAAAATTGTTAATACACCTCAGTGTACCTCTCCTGGAATCCTTATGAAGCGGTAAAGCAACGGCATTCTTGGTTAAGCACACTTCACAGATATAACAGTAAACAACAATAAGACAAAAAGTAACTACTGAGTCCGTGACTGGCATTGAAGTCTTATTGGCATTATACGGACAACACAAGTTCCGGATCCAAAACTTTTCCACTTACACCAGAAATTACTTTATCATCTCCAATTCTAACTTCATATAAATCTGATAAGATATAAAACCTGTTTCTCTGTATTCACTCATACATGTATATATAGACTAAATATTTTTACAAGAAAATACCTTTGAAGGTCTAGGGATACAATTGGAGTTCTTCAGGAAGGGTGTGAAAGGAAAAGATTCCTGCAGGTAATGCGTGAGATACCCTTAGTGTTGCAAGCGTTCATAGGCGGCAGTAACCGCTAACCATCAGGCAGCATACTATGACAGTAGTATAAAAAAAGTTAATATACAACAGTCAAAGATCAAAGTAACGCCAATAGTACCTAAGTAAGTAGGAGGTCTGGCGCTCGTCTCATTCTCCCTACCACGCGAGGTAATGTATGCATGTACTAAATATCACATATGTGCAAATTTAAATATATAATTGTATATACAAATAAAGAAACTCAAGGTTTCATAATAGTGCTGAGCTTTATGGAAATCGAAAGACTTCTGTAAGTCAGACGTTGGAGAAAATAAGTATTTTATACGATAAAAATACACACACTATGGTTCGGAACAGATTTTGTCACTGTTTCATTTTACTGAGCTCAAACAACCAAAATATTGTTTGTGTTACGATCGTACTTGTCATGGTAACCTTTAATATTACTACATTATATTGATCAATAGCGGTCCGTCCCGGCTTCGCACGAGTGATAATTTATTTTTTAAACATTTTGGCAACAATTTTTTTTTCCTGCATTTTGAATTAGCCTATATTAATCAGTGATAATGTAGCATTCAAATGGTGAAAGAATTTTTACAATCGGTCCAGTACTTTTTGAGCCAATTCCTTACAAACATACTTACATACAAATCTTTCCTCTTTATAATATTAGTATAGATGTCAGCAATATAGGTACACTTCAGCTTAACTGAAACTGGAGATTCCTCCTGACTGAAATATAAGCACCTTTGTCTCTGGCTTTCATAAACTAGTTGATACCTAACCCTTAAGAGTGTATTCTCCTGGCAGGCTTTTCTTGGAAACGGTGGTAACATTATATAAAGTATGTGACGTTCAATAAGTGTTCCCTGTGTCCCTTACGTTGAATACAATATTTTGATTTTGTTTGTCTATATCCCACATTATCAAAGCGATAAAAATATTCTGTTATAAATATGTATTTTTTCTATAGCTGTAAAAACAAAAAAGTTGTTGAACGTTGATAAAAATGAAGCAATATAGGAACAGAATAACAGATGCAATTTAAGGAACCGTGGTGGCCGAGTGGTTCGTATTGTCACCTACAACGCAAAGATTGCAAGTGTGAATCCCCAATGTTCATTCTAATCTTATGTAAGTGTAAGTGTAGCATAACAACTTTTTTCAAAATCACACATTTTCGATGAAGGAAAAATTTTAACGAAACCTCATACGTTTGAGAAGAACTCAAACCAGGTATAAAAGCACTAATGAAATCGGCACTAAGAACAAATATATCACTAGAACCGAAATCAATATTTAATTATTGTAGTTCTATTTGTTCAAGTGTTGTTTGGTACATCAGACAGAAGCAGTTATAAACTTGCAACTATTCAACTTTGTACTAAACAAACAACTTAAAATGTCATCCTACTGGTTGAAATTAAAGGAGGCTGGCTACATTCTAATACATGCTGTACATATGTATATTATATTAACATTGACTTTCATCTCCTGTTTAATAAAAATAGCAAGGAGCTCGATGTCGAAATTACTTCTTTCCTTAATCAGGCGGGAACGAAATTGTACTAAAAATGAAGATCAAATATTTTCATTAGAAACGCTACTGCTTACAAATTTAATTTGCCTGTGTTTTTGTTCCCAATAGTTGTATGATATTTTTTTTCAATATTTCATCTAGATAGATGCATACTGATTTATTCAATCCTAGTTATCTCTCACCAGTGAATATTAAATCTATATATCTGTCTCTTATAGCCTTATTTACCCTTTCCTTCTACATTAATCTGTCTCTTCATATATACATGCTCGCTGGTTAATATTTGTTTTAATATAATCTCCTTAATAACTGTTCGTATACCTGTGTTAATAAGCGTTACGTTATTTTGTTTGCCTCGTGGTTTAACGTTAATATATTTCATCGGCACTCTTTGATGGGAACTTGCAAACTTAACCTGGTCCTGACAAAGTTCGTTAAGGCCGAGTACCTACCTATACCGTATCGTTTGATGTACAAGCAAGCTTGGTTAAACAAATATTTTTTCAAAGGTCAAAACTAACGATTTCATTGGTATACCTACTTTAAAATTATTAACTAACGAGACGTAGGTAAGGGTAGCCACGATGTTAATCCGATTCCTTTATTTAAACTCACTGAGTAGGCAGTAGGCATATATTATTGCACACTTTAAATATATTAATCTGAAATGACAGACTGGATTCCTCTCATATAAAATATAGTATAATACCCCAATGTTTATATATACATATATCAACATTGTTTTACCACTTACACAACGATATATAAAGGGAGTCCTCTATCTTGCATCTTTAAACATAACATGCAACATTGATTAATTCAATCGGCACTGAATAACAAAGTACAGTCTTCAAAAAATCTAACGCAGCTAGCTTAGATACTGGAAGCTGTTCCGTAGATACTTTTGAGTCGTACACATAGAAAATTAAATGAAAAAAGTTTAGAGCTGTGGCGGAACGAGTGCTTGCTTAAAACTCGACCGGCTTGTAGGTGTGTGCTCTGTGGCTCCGCAAACGAACTTGCATCCCGAGGTTGCACTCTCGGCTCTCGCTTCTCTGTACACGATAGGAACAAATACCATTGAAGTAACTTAACTTTATTTAATTCTGGACGATAGACTTTCATTACAGACTTTCGTCGCAAAAGATTTCGTATTTCATGATGACTCTCAACTGCCAAGAATTCTCGTACCTAACTTGTAGTTATTGGATTCTCTCTCGAATTACTTGATTCTCTTGATCAGTTATTAAAATAATCTTGCTTAATACTCATTAGAAAAATCACTTGAGGTCTCCTACATGTGAATTATAATTAATAATATCATGCTACTTATCATGCGACAAGAAAACAACCAACAATTATTAAAACGACCAAAAAATTATATTCAGACCCTACGTAAACAAATTTTATTATTTACTTATGTTTCGGGGCCGAAATTACGTCATTCAGACTTTCAATGCTCTAATTCGCTTTAATAAAATAGAACCTTCCGAAGGCTTTGACATTGAATTGAATGAAAATTCAAGTAACATTTATTCCAAGCGAGCTCTATCCGGATTCTTTCACTGTCATATATTTCTAATTTTCAAATTAAATTTCTTCTTCGGAAATTAGAGAACCGAGTAGGTCGAGTAACATCGATTATAAATCACTTAATAGGTACCCTTTATCCGATTTCCGAGTACCTACCGTACATACCCTTGGGCTATGTAACTTGTATGCGAAAACGTATTCACTTTGAAGACTGAGAAATGTTTATATCATACCGGATCCTCAAATGTTTTGTTATTTTATTCTTACATACATTCATATATATATATTATAATTAGGTCAATCCTAATAATATTAATGATACACTAATTTACTCTTATTTTATAACATATTCACATTCTGTAACTGCTTTAAATATTTAGACTATATATGTACCTGGATCTATCGTCATATCGTCTATCAGTTTGTGTGTATATATCCTACGATTAAATGAAGATTTTCAATTTGGGAATCTGATGAAAGACCGCCACTATTATTAAGTTAAGCACATATTCATAGCTGCCTAAACTTCCTATGAATCTATCGGTTTATCTCGACTTATAAATTAACTATATTTTAATGGGCTGTGTTAAACGAATTAAAAAACTGATTCACACTTGCACCTGTGTTTAGACAATACAGACAAGGCTTAAAGTCAATACACAAATACCTCGCAGCTGTTCAGACCTCCAAGTTGCTTTCTAATTAGGGTCGTTATTTATCTAGCTTGAGTTGTCTTACTTAAGCTTTCCAATCGCGTACATATTATATGTACTTGCTATAAATATTCTTCGATCAAAGGAAACGTTTTATTAATTTATGGCTATGGTTCAAAATGCTTTACTGAAACAGAAATAAAACTACTTTAATAAATGAAATTAAACTGAAATATCTTCATTTAAACTAAATAAAAGACACGTCCCAACCCATTGCCTCTCAGGTGGGTTCCATGAAGGTGACAACTAAGCTTCAGATTCCCATGGCCCTAAGGTCTCAACGGCAAAGAATTCAAATATGTGAGCTCTTCCGAGGCATGCATACTTGCGCCGCTTGGGGTTTTGTTTGCTTGTACAGCAGTACAGCAGGATAACCCCAAGCGGCGCAAATATTGCAGGAAACAAACAAACCAGCCGCAGCTGAGGAGCTCGGAATATGGGACGGAACAAAGGACCGCCCTGAAGTCTAAAGTATCAGTGTCACTCCAGTCGGCCTCTAACCATAACCTCGAATCAGGCCAACTGACACTAATACAGCCGGTACCCTAGTTGAGATTAGTGCCAGTGATGTCATTTATGGTCGAATGTCATGAAAGGCGACCACCACTTAAGCTGAAAGAAATCCCAAAATGGCCCTGACTATCAACGCTGCACACGCAGTTACAACGATGTGGGACGTAAATATTTGTACCTTACCTAAGGTATTTCCATAACGGTAAGTTACAGTGCTGTCCATGAATGATGCGATGTTATATGACTACAAAACAGTAAGTAGTACAGCGGTACTGATTGCAACCACAGGTCAGACAATAGGAGGTTAAAAGTTAATTTTCGTTTTTTAATACAAATGGCGATAAACATACATATAGATTTGGGCTGTACCCTAAAGCCCCAGATGAAATGGAATCTGAGGAGGTTATTTTGCCGTTTCTTTTCCTGACTGATTTTCCTTGGTAACGGAAATTATAATGAAAATGTGACGTTTAATAGGTGTTGTTCATGTCCCTTACGTTAAATAATACATTTTTAATTCAGATTTTAGAAGAGGGAGAATTTACAGAGATTCGTTTTTTTAAGACACGAATTGACTGTGTCAAAGTAATCAAAAGCTTGTAAATCGGTGCCTAGGTAATTTACATATTTATTGCGAGTATATGCAAGCGTCCATAGGCGGCAATAATCGCTTACCATCAGGCGGACCGCATGATTGTTTGCATCAATAGTTCAGTGGAGCATCAAAAGAAAAATGGAATTTATGTTAGTAAATATTCTGTGCTGAGTTTCAGTCGACAGAGACATCCCATAATTTTCAACTACAAATTGGATAACAGCTCCATTCTAAGTTTAATGACAATTTCCAGTGACATCACAACGACCAAGAAGAAATTTTGAAGAAAGTGAAGAACACGTTAAGAAGGTATGTATAAAATGATAATAGGATTCAGGTTTCCCATAAGCGGAAGAGTAATACGAGAATTATACCACCGTTCCGCAAGCTTATCTAGTTTTGCATAAATTGATTTGACATTTATATACTTCTATACCAATATTGTAAACAGACCGTGTTTGTTTGCTCGAATGCGCTTATTTCAGGAACACACAATTGTAAACAACCCTGCCATCCGCCTGATGGTAAGCGGTTACTGGCATCTGTGGAAGGATACATGACCAGTGGCATCGTTCGCGTGGTGCCAGCCGGGAAAAATTGCGTGACACATTCATAATCACTATCGATATAATGCAAATAGACGGGGCACAATATAATTATTATCTACAACATAAAAAAAATATAATGAAATTCCGTAAATATCAAGGTCATTTTAAGGCGGCACAGAACAAAAGTCGGACATGACCACAACCAGTCACAAAGTTAGATCTTAGATCGTATTTTTCTTTGTTCAGTAACCGATCAGCTTCATTTATATAAGATGGATCGAGGAAATATAAGTTCAACTAAACTAGAACTAATGCACCAAATTACTGAACGGGTGGTGATAAAATTTTACAAGGAGATGGAACATATGGGTAATCTGTAATTTTAAACTTTATCTTGAAAGGGGTGAAAAAGGGATTAAAAGTTTGTATGGGAAATATAAATACAGTACAAACTCTATTATTATTCAACCAATACATTTTTATGAGGAGCGAGTCGCGGGTATCATATTATTTCATAAAAGAATTCTTCAAATATAAATAGCTCGTAACATTAATTCCTTATTATTTTCACAATTATACGGTACACATTCTTATTTTTATTATATTTCGTTAAAGTGTCTTGTGTCAGAATAGGAGAAAGCACTCTTTAGTGGGTTTTTTTTAATACCTACTATGTCGGATACAAAGTCAGACAGACTGCCGGTAAGTATTTTTTTTTTAATTTTCTTTTTTTTGTTGTTTCTCGTAGCGTGAGTTCCGGGAACTTTTGCTACTTAACCGGGCAAAGACGAGACCTAGGCCTCCAGCCAGCAGGCACTTTAGTGCTAAGCAACACAGCTAAGGGCACCCCCTGTGGGGTACGAACCTCAGCTTAGGGCGTTGCTGGATCGCGAGCAAGGGAGCTGGGCTTTGTCGGCAGTTACCGCCACCTATTATAGACGCTAGCAACACCAAGGGTATTCTATCTCGCGCGTTGCCGGCATGTAAATTATTTCAACAAATTTAACGTTATTTACGTTTAATTGTTTGTTCAGCTTGTTCATTATCACATCGTCTTTTTATATGTTAATTCATCCTTTTTATATATAAACAAAGCCCATGTCACTGTTTCGGTACAGTTGCTTGAGCAGGATTCTGTGCTTGAAAATGGAGACGAAAATCCATTTATTGTTCGAAATAAAATATAAAACGTAGTATCTCTGTCTGCTCTTCGTAAACATATCGCCCTATCGTGTACTAAATAAAATGTAAGATCTACTTGTGTGCAAATAAAATATTCTTATTTACCCAGTAAATATACCCTACAGCATCTAACATATCAGTTAAGCTTAGAGAACGTTCCCATTTACAATGTCTATTTGTTATCCCAGCCCTTATCCAAATTTTGCTTGAGTTTGCATAATCCATGCCTATTTATATTTGTATTGTTAAAAAAGATATTGATAACAAAACAACACTAAAGCAAAAGGCAATCTATTCCTTGCCTAATGGTGTGAATGAACTTAATGAATCGAAAAGTCAGAAACAGAATCTAAATATCCTGTTTTAATTAATTGTAGTGGAATTTCCTGGTAGAGGCGAAGATTTGTGTGATAAACTCTATTATCTATACTCTTGGGCGGCCTATACATGGTATGATGATCATTATAAGTTATTGGTATTTTTTTATATATATATCCGTAAGTGCCAACGTGATAGATGGCGAGTCCATCCATACCCCATTGAATTTTTGTTTGAAGGTTTCCTCTCACGGATATTTTCCTTCACCGTAAAGCTCGTGGTGTGACTAATCACTTTACTAAAGTTCAGAAAAACTCATTGGTACTGTCGTAATCCGAACTTCCAATTCGTGCTGCAAGCAACTGCCCGTACCACTAGGCCACCACGGCTATCAATAGCTAACCACCACGGTTAAAAAAATAATGGTCTCAAATAAGCAGGTTGCTACCCCCGACATTTGCAATAACTCAGGAGCCTGGTTGTCCTTATGCAAAGAAAAATCAGTATCAATTTTTAGCTGTACGTTAATAGGTAGGAATCTCATTCATACATTTCCGTACTGTATCCAAGTTCGTTTCTTATTTCGGCGTCCTATTAATTACATGGAGCAAATGTTCCGGCAAGAATACTAAAGAGGTAATCTACTTGAAAGGAGTCTCCATGAATATAGTGTTATCTCGCTAAGATCAGAATGTGTTGTGCCTACTACTTAATTTGGAAGATTAACAGAATGCTCAGTTTTTTTTTTATTTTGATGAAATTACTACCTATACATCTCTACCTACCCCTTCGGGGATCCTTGTGGGAAGGCGTGAGGATATATTATTATTATTATTACTACCGGTAACGGCTTAACCCGCGTTAAATTTGATTCCGTAATATTAGTATAGAATCCGAAGTAATTGGTCCATTACTGTGGTTTGGTACACCTTGCGGTGTTTATGTACCTACGATAACTTGGTGGAGGTTATTCCAAATCCGAAACACACAATTAGTAAAGTTATTAGGTATCTATGTGCTTTTGGTTAACATGTACTACTACACTAAAGATATATTGAGAATTGAATGAACTCGGAACACGAAAATATTTACCCAAGGAGCAGGGACGCTGCATGTTCTGGTTTAATACTGAAAACCTGTCCCGTTGGAAATGTATGTAGATTGCTTTTAAGTTGTAATGAAGGTGCCCACTCCCTTTTTTGGTTTGGTAAGTTTATTGAAACTCATAGACAATCTCTGGACTAAATAATCCAACGTATAGATCGCGTATAGGGCGCGTCTCGTGGATGGATGGCACTGACCAAAACTGTTGTAACTGTGTCCACATTTAATAGTGTAATAATGCCCTGTCAGAAGGATTTTTGACTACAATAAACAAGTGCAATGCCTAGTTTGTTGGGATCATTGGAATACATAAATAAATTAAATCAGCTAAGAAACGATTCATGTCTAACTCGTACTCCTTTCCGGGTCCATTAATTGTAAGTCCCACTTACAATTAATGGACCCGGAAATTTTATTTTGGATTTTGATCTCATGCGGAGACACGGACAAGACACTTAGCAGATGCTTTAACTGTGTATGAATTACACCTATCTATCTAATTCTACCTATTGGATTTAGTTGATGAACTGCGTTGAACTTGAAAATCTAACAACAAAATTTAATTAAATGTTTTGATTAAATGTTGTACCTTTAAAATAATAAAGTTCCAACAACATCAGACACTTTATTAGACAAGTTTGCCATCAACTAATACTGTCTTCATTGATTAACAAATTTTCAAATAATCAGCTTAATCCGTCCATAAACTTCCACATTCAAATAGCATCTGATCAATTTAACTTTACTCGCACCTTCGCGATTTGCAAACATGCAGATAATTAAATTCGAATTATGCAGTTGAAACTATTTGCTTGCCTTAATCATGTGCATATTACTCAAAAACATTGCTCACGCAATCGACTTAAGCCATTTAAGATCGGCAGTCGTATATTTAGTATTATATTAGTAGTCAACAAGCCTCTGACCCTATACGTACCTGCATATTGAGTCATGCTGACTTTTTAAATGCATACGACGCCAAATGCAAACGTGATAACTTTTGTAATAGTTTTATAAATAAAATGTATTAATAAGAGCTATGGCGGCCACTATACCGGAGTAATTAAACACTTATAAAGTGTATTTGAACTAAGAACAGTTAATAACCACACCGAGTTTACGATGAATCTATATTTGTTTATAAAGCGAAAGAGGTCTGTAAATTAAGAGTTCTGGAGTTCACTCTCTCTGCCTACCCCGTGATATACTCGACGTGATTATTATGTGTTATTTACAAACATCGCGATGAAACCATTTGAATTCATAAAGGATTGAAAGTACGTAAAATTTTGCGGCAGCGACAGCAATTGATTCGCCACCTGTCACGCTGGTAATAAGAAATAACTTCGTCGAAAAGGGGGTATCATCACCTTATGAAGAGGAATATAATGCTTATTCCCAAAAACCTACTTTTAAACATAAAACTCATGCCTTGCCTATCTTAGTTAGTGTTCATATTTCATGTATCAGTTCGAACTTAAATCTAAAACTGTTCGACTCAGCTACCTGATTATAAAGAAATGTTTACGTCAATGAACTTTCCGATCATAAGAATTATTTATCCTGAACCAAAGAGGTGCGTCCAGTCACCCCGCCAAAGGCTCATTGAGAACTTATTGGTTATTTATATAATGATTGCGATTTGAAGAAACATGGGAATATAAACATCTTCGTAAAAACAAAACTATAGACACATTGCTGTAGTAATGAATGAGCAGAATTTGTTTTTGTTATGGTGATCGCATCACCAAATCCCCATAGCCTTGACCGGACGGAGGCTTAGTGCGCTCAGCAATCGATTGTGGTTTTTAAATAGTCTCACTCGAATAGGAATTAAGTGGAAAGATTCTGTACCTTGACGAATCTATAATGCAGCGACTGTTAACAGATAGAGTAAGAAGTTGCCCGCTGGTTGTACACTAACCGGCGTTTTTAATGTGTTTAGTTGATAACCGCGAGCCGCGCGCGACGCCCGTGCTCCAGCGCACTTGTATCCTTATCACCTCCTACTGTGACATTATCGTGCGACCACCTTCCTCTTCACATGCTGTTTCGATTGTTACCTTGTTAATGTATTCAACTGGAGATTAGTTGTTCTGTTTGACACCAAGATAAACTTAGCCAAAAGTTACACCTAGGAGGCGAGAAAAACCGTGAAGATCCTAACAAGACATCATAAGCTACGACCATCCCAACAATTGATTCAAGGTACAAAGAATAACATCACCTACATATTGATTTACATAAATGTATTATGTATGCATTGGTGGCAAGGGACGAGTGCATTGTTTAAATATGGGGCTGTTGATATTAATCTCTGCAGTTACTTGAGAATAACTTAACAACTACCCTCGTTCGGAAAATAGCCTTCATTTCAAACTAATTAAACATATTTGTCTTATCTGCAGTAAACTCATGCAAAACGAGTGATCTGTCTGTATAGAAGTACTTGGCAACCTCCCAACTGGACAACTATTTGAAACAAGTATTATATTTTCATAAGTTAAAATTTGTTTGTTTTCCAATTGCAGGCTAGCAGGTCCGCTTTGTTTCTTTTTCTGCAAATTGTGTATGCTTAGTTTTATTTAAATATCTCATTGGTCGTGAAGTCTAGAATAATACAAACACTGAGCATGTGACTCACGAAATCTCTTCTTGCATAGATTTTGTAATATGATGAGAACAATGTTATTAACAAGGATATGCTAGTAATAAACTGTAATATTGTACTTTTCAATGCAGTTTGTACTAGATTTTAACTGAAAGTACCTCTTTATATTTATCTTGCTTTTTATTTCATTCCCACACATTTGCATCACATTCCCAGTACCTACCTACTGGAAGTATAGTGAGAAGTGGTGAATTACTCTCTCTGCCTGCCCCGTAAGAAACTCGGCGTGATGATAATATGTTATTTTATTTAAAAAAAAAACGTTTTCCATATCCTAGTCACAATGGGCTTGATGAGATGTTACGTGCTACTATGACCTACGTGAAATTCAAAACAAAAAACTTACTGCATGCAAGACAACGCAGTACTGTGACCTAAGTGAAATTCAGTGAAATCGAAACTGTTTAAAAGACAATTCCTATATGAGGGAACCAATCCTGTGTTTTAATGCATCATTGAATGACACGTATTAGAGTTAATGTCGATCGGCAATTTCTTTACTACATAGCCTTGTATTGTACTTCATTTAATCGTTTCAATTATATTCTATCAATTTCACGCGCTCTGTCGCGTAACAGCTCGCCGACTGCTAACTGGCCGCGTGTGTTATTTACCTACATTTATCTTACATCAAATAATCCGAAATGAGTTTTTAAATGTGGCCATTGTCTACCCAAAGTGCCATAACCAAGATTAGCAGATAACATGATAACTCTGATAATGGTGTTGTCTACCCTTTTACGATAAGTTGGTAAAATAAGTGAGTGAATGACATTGAGCGAACCTCAAAACTGTGTGTTAAGACTGACCGTTGACAATATTATATATATACTGTATGGTTTAGTTTTTTCTTGTGTTTATCGCTAGGTTGCCTATTAATTACAGTTATTTATTGAAATAAAGAAATAATATATAACAATTAAAACAAGAACAGCGTTTGAAATTTTTACTTTTTTAAATTTGTTTGATTGAAACATTCTAGGCGCAGTCCCAACTTTTTATGAAACCTCCTATAATAAAGCTGCCTTTGTTAGCCGTGCCAAGAACCAAGAAGCTTAGTAAGGCTCTGAAACTTAGAACTAAAGCCTACGAGGCTTTCAATTCATTCAATAAATCAAGGCTTTCCTGGCATGTGATAGATGCCTGTGTGACCCTCTATATTGATCTACCATTTAGTTTGTTAGAGATTTAAACAGGATTTCATACTTCAATGGGATAGATTCAATATAACATGAAAATAGAAAAAAAAACTCATTATAACATCGACGCTGCAAACAATTTTAAATGGTTCATTAGCCACACGTGCATAATGAAACATGAAATAATGCCCAGAGAAAAACAATAGAATAAGTATTAAGTAATCGTTATTTCACATATACTATCGAAGAGTATTTATTTTCAGTTATGAATGACGATGCCAAATTTTAAAGCTGGTTAGATTGCGTCGTAGCATTACCGCATCGTTAATCTCGAATTGCTTAAAATTGTACATAATAAACGATTTGAAAATAATTAATAACAATAGGAATTCAAACCAGTCGTAATTTGTATACTACGTTTCTGATTAGCGTAGAACTGACGCACAGGCCGCTGGAAAACCATAGAGTATCAAATGAAATCACAAATCGCCTTCTATTCTATACAAAGCACTTTATACCGCAGCTTTATTCATATACATAGAAATACTCACCACATCGTACCATGATCTTTTTCGACATTTAAATTGCCATCATTTCCGAGTCGAAATTTTCTTACAGAATATGAATACCTAAATATAGGTATGTAGGTATCTTTGAACTCTACAGGTACTTTCTCTTATAATTATGTTTATTTCAGTTCCAATAAAGCAATCTATGCTGAGAGAATCTTAAGCTAAGCATTGGTTGATTACAAAGGCAAACACTGCTGAGTGTCTTCACACAAATTTACATCTAACCTAATTTCAGTATAAGTACATGGTTGACCAGCTAAAGCCTTATGAATAATTTGCTTTGATCGTATAGAGAATAACATTTTCATTTCTATACGTCTCGGTGAACACACTGCTGTCTTTTTACCCGAAATATATTTTTAAATAATCATATATAATAATATATATTAATAATGAATACATTTTTAATTCTATTCAATTGTGGACTGGCCAGCAGTTGCATGCAGCATTTGACAAAAATACCTGGTAATCATGGGGGGAGGCCATTGCCCAGCAGTGGGATGTACCAGGCTAACAATAATAATAAGCTATATAAGTACCAAGTGACAAAAGCGAGTCTATCGCCGTTTATCAAGCACTATACATGCTTCTTTGAAATTCTTCTGCAACTTTTTTCGATAAACCTCTCGCTAATTTCTGTATATTCTACGTAAAGATCGTGGTGTGTTTAATCACTGTACTTAGGCTGAGTAAAAATATTTGGTACTGTCGGGATTAGCATCTGTAATATTTAAGGTAAAGACGAGTTCTCGAACCGCTCGGGCACCATATCTATACATTTATATACTAAATATATTTATATCGCTCCTTGTAAATTAACTAGTAGGTAACACAACCCAACTTTACCCGTAACTTTACCCGAACAATTAAGTTCGTTATTTATTCAGCGCACTTTAAAATTTATTTATCATCGTAACCTTAATATAGAAGAGTCGTGGTGGCCGAGTGGTTCGAGCAGTTGCCTGCGACGCAAAGGTCGCAAGTTCGAATCCCGACTGTACCAATGAGTTTTTCTGAACTTAAGTACAGTGATTAGTCACACCACGAGCTTTACGGTGAAGGAAAACATCGAGAGGAAACCTGCATACGTCTGAGAAGAAATTCAAAGGCGTATGTATAGTCGTGCTTGAGTAACGGCGATGGACTCGCCATCTGTCACGTTGGCACCTAATATACCTCTGGCGGAAAGTGGGTGTATGGGTATTACCTATACACCTCTGCCTACCCCTTCGGGGACCCTTGTGGGACGGCGTGAGGATATATATATATATATACCTTAATATATATATAAAAACGAATGTTTGTCTGTATGTCCTTTATACAATCTTAACGGCTGTATCGATTTAAATGAAATTTTCTGTCTTCAGATGGATTCGAGAATGGTTTAGATTCACAATTGAACCCGATAGGTGGCGCTGCGATCGTGTTTCAGGAAGTTTAACTTTTTCACCCGAGCGAAGCTGTCCCTTTCTGTGTCTCTTAAGTGGGATTCGAGAATGGTTTAGAATAATAATTGGACCCGATAGGTGGAAATTTAACTTTTTCGTCCGGGAAAAACTGGGCGGGACAGCCAGTTTATATAAAAAGCAGTGATGATATCAAATAAACATTAATATACATATAATAAAACAATCATGACCCCCAAATTTTTCAAGCGCATCACAGAAGAATTAGTCCCAAAGGGACTCATCGGCCGACGTTAGCTATTTACATCATCCGCTTAATAATCTAAATAAGAAACTAGTTAAGTATGGATCATGCTTAGTAACATATATGAGCAAGTGTGTCTTAATCGCCCGTGGGCTTCAACAATTGTTCTTGCTACATTTGATGTAACTCCTAAACTTTTAGCTAACTCCCAATTATTGAATGTGAATGCTTGTAAACGCTAACGAATACTTACTGAATACATGTACCTACATATCCTCACACCTTCCCACAAGGGCTCACCGAATGGGTAGGCAGAGGTGTATAGGTAGTACCCACACACCCATATATAGGTACTTATTTTCAAACGTGTCTGAAATGCAAAGGGATGTTATACATACATGCATAAATATCATGACTTCAAGCCATGGTAGGCATACATAGTAATAATTTTCGCAGAATTTGCAAATCGATGTAGACGTGGCGTAAGGCAAGTCTGTTGCCGATTCCCAGGAACGACTTCACGTAATTATTTAAGTCCTAAGAGGTATAAAGGATGGCATACGAAGCTCACCATCTTGATATCGCACTTTTTTTATACTTTTCTGCCCGGCAGGCATTGGAGTACGAATAAATGTCACTGCTACCCGTGGAACGGTATAGAAATTGGTGTCGTACAACGCCAGCAGGCGAGTTCTTTCTTTTCCAGGCCAGGAATTTTCGCGGGATTCCCTAGAACATCCTAATCAGATCGACCTAATTGGGCTCTGAACAAATTCCTTGGGATTTATGTTCAAGATTTTAATCCAGTTTCTTCTTATTTACTTCAATCAAACACCATAACAATCTCAAATAAGAGTAGTCACAACTCGTACAATTTACAAATTGACGGAAGCTTTCTCGCACGATTTGAATACGACAATTCATTTTGTCACTCTCGCTTCCTTTGTGCGGGGGGATGGCTTGTAAAGAGTTGCTTGGAATACTTGTTAGCTTTGTTATTTGATTTGTATAGGAATGAGGTGATAAACAAGTACATTAATTATGCAAAATTTGTATGACATGAGTACTTGCTAATGTACGTGTTGAATAGTGCTGTTAAATGTATGAATATTTTTCTTTGCATACAGCAAATTTAAGGAACACTCATATAGTCTTGATCATCATCACAAATTTAAGAGCTGGGCTCTTGTCGGCGTCTCTGATGCAGTCCCCTCCATTCGCTTCTGTCCAGCGCAACCTCCTTGACCTCCTTATACGTCATGAGATACACTTTTTCTTTGATCTGACCCTTGTCTCGATATGTCTATATATATTGACTTGAGTGAAGGCTGCCAGGATTTGTTCACCAGCATCTGTACACATACTACATAGAAAGGAATCCTTATCTTGTGATATTCCCGATTAAATTTTACTGTAACAGTAACTTAATATTCTTGTGTTTTGGTTTCCGACAGGGTGTGCTTGTGCACGTCCTTGCATCCCGCTACCGGCGTCCATGTTATCATAATACATGGCGCCGATAGAATGCCTAGACTTTTGAAATTATACACGCGATGTTGCTTCCACACGATGTTTCCCTTTACGATGAAACTCGTGGTATCTTAGATCTGTAAATAGGTGTATAAATACCAGAATAATTACCAATGAGTATGGACCACCGGAGTTTTGTAGCAATCTTGACTTGGCAGGTGATTGCTCAGACCATTCGGTCACCTAAATTCAACGATAGAATTTTTTCGTCAATATTCAATGTTTCACGTACAAATATTTTGAGCAAATTCAGCAAACGCAATTTTAAATTGTTTCAACTCCAAATTCAAAAAACGTTTTCGACCCAGTTACCCAGAATTCTGAAATTTTGCTCCGCATTCCGCCGATGTTTATTCGAGGGAATGACAGCGAAATTTAATATTGACATATTATAAGATTGTTTAATATTGACTCGTAGAATATAGACGATAGTGAGTAGAAGAATTGTGTGATTCGTATGTGATCATTGTTCACTGACGCTATTATTACTTATGTCCCAGCCAGTGCCTATGTACGTGAGCCCTTTGCCATCATCAGCTCAATTTCCGATAGTGGAGTGTATCCAAATAAGACATGAAAAATTGTGAACGGAACTACATTAACTATAAGCTTGGGATTTTGGCCCACGTCTCACAGAGCTCGATCGAAACAAAAGGTTACCGATTCCAGGCACCGTATTCGTAGTCACTAAATACACACTAAATTTTTTCAGATTTAATTAATACATCAGCATTTTAGAAGTATATATAGATAATGTAGGTACTACAGTCACTACTTTTGTATTAATTGTTCCCATTCTGTTCGGTTCGACCTGGTTTTGCCGAGGCTATCGGACATCTGCACATTGACTTCCGTTTACGAGCCAGCTCCCGTTCGCTAAATAAACAATTATCATATTAAAATGAAGAACAAAGCAATCCTTGTACTGCATCTTGATAATTTTTGTAATTCTCGTGGAATATCGAAATGTGTGATTTGTAACATAGCAATAGTAACTGGCTAATTTAATAAAGCTCTAATTACCGAATACCTCTTCTACAACATACCACCTAATTAAAACTTCATTTTAAACAGTTTAAATATATTTTTATTATCAGGTGGCAAAGCTCACTTGCTTACACGTGCCATATCAATTTATAGAACTAGCGACTCGCCCAGCTTCCTTCGAATGAAATTTGTATGCTCTAAATATATTCTCGTATCTTCCTATTTATACGCTTTTCCATAAAATATCTGAAGCTCACAACCTCATCAAAATCCCTTTAGTTTATCGCAGTCAAACTGACACGATGCGGTGACTGTTTTAAAAGTGTGATAAGTAAAATGCTAGTGTAATATATACAATACGTGAGTAAGTAAACTTTAATATTTCCAGTGAACTTTAACAGATACGATTGCGTGTTTGTGATAGATAAGTGCGTAGGTAAGCCTACGTTGATTTACAAACCTTATTTTGTTACGGAAGACGGAAATCGTTGGGGTTGTTTAAATATAATCACGACATGGATAGGAGTCCTTCAGTCGCACACATTTTAAATTACGTTTTGTATTTACCATTTGCTATAAATTACCCCGCGTCACGCGTTTCGATTACTTTACATCAATGATATAGAAACTGCTAGAAAAAATTAAAACATTTCATAGGGAAATTTATATTTTAGTCTTAAATTATACATCAATACATATAATAAAAACGTTACGGATCGCTGTCTGTACATTGAAGATATATGAGAAAAATTATTATTGTGTCCTTTATCAACGCAAATACCACCCAATACAATGATTGTTAGGATTTCGTCTGTTTGCCTGTGCACTTCTATCTAAGAAACGGCTTAACCGATTTAGATGTGGCTTTCACAAATATATTGTGGTAAGCTTCACTAAAGCCTACTCTCTCAAGACTACTCGAACCACTGGTGGTTCGAGTAGTTGCCTGAAACACAAAGATCGCAAGACCGAACCCCGACTAAACGAATGAGTTTTTCTGCACTTAAGTACAGTGATTAGCCACACCACGAGCTTTACGTTAAAGGAAATCGTCGAGAGGAAACCTGCATACGTCTGAGAAGAAATACAAAGTCGTGCCTGAGAAACAGCGATGGACTCGCCAACTGTCACGTTGGCACCTAAAACAAATCTCCGGCAGTAGTGTGGATACTGCTCGCCTCTGCCTGCCCCTTCAGGGACCCTTGCGATGGGTGTGAAGATCAATAATCCGTCGAAACACTGAACTTTTCTCCATTTTATGACACGTAAATAATGCTGCACCGAGGCACCGAAAAAATCCAATCATCACTAGTTCACTCTCTCCTATATATACGTATATATATTTATATAATCTATATTCTAGAGAACCTTTATTTGTGAACCCGTGTTCATGAAGATACATGTATAAAAAACATTGAAATAAAATTCTATTCTACGCGAAACTAAATCAAAATTCACAAATGATGACTGCTCAACAATATTAATATATGTACATATACTTGAATCGAAGCGCGCGACTTAAATTTTAGTAGGAGTCACGAATTGCCTGAGGCTGGAATTTCCGATTTTACGAAGCAGCAAAATCTTTGTACTTCGTATACTTAAGGCGTTTATGCATCTATGATGAGTGAGTGGCTTTACGGCCCATCGAAGACATCACAATTACTTATTAAGCCCAGACGGCATCTGCTGCTCAGATCATATATATACCTAGCTGTGCCCGCGACTTCGTCCGCGTGGGATAGTGACTGCGCAGTATTTATTGATTTATTTTGGATGTGTGTGTGTGTGTGTATAGGGGATGCCTACGTCATAGTAGCTTTATGCATGCAAAGTCTCAGCCCGATCGGTTAAAAATTGACAAAGTTTCATGCAAACTTTCATCCCCTATTTTATCCCCTTGGGGGTAGAATGAATCCAAATCCCTACGTCATAACATCTCCCTGCACATAGTTACAAATAGATAAATACTACACCATGCACAGAGGAAATATACTTATCACACAAATATTAGCCCCGGACGGGCATCGAACTCGTGCCCTGTAAAGCAAAAAGGTAGACAACATGCCAACAGCCTGTCATCCAAGAATATTCGCCGATCAGTGTGTCCATTATAATGCCACTGAATCGAATACAAAAACGTGTATGTATTAAAATCGTTTCGCACTGCCTGATGGGCACTTGCCAACCTACGGAACTTAATGAGAAAAACTAAATTTTAATGAACTTGATATATGAAAAAGAGCCTTCAATTAAATACGTGTATGTACTTCACCGGACATAATTTCTTCTCACTGCACATACAATAATGTTTGAGCTTAGCTTCTTAATTTGCGTCTCGAATAAAGTACGTCTACCTATTTACGTATATGTAGTGGATCCTATTGATCCATAGAAAACTTCTAGTTCTTAAGGACAATTCCACACAAATTGATTTCGTTCCAAACCAAGCGAACCTTGTATTATTGAAATGATCCTGGAAAACATGTCTATGTTGTGTTTTTTTTATTATAATTACGTTTGGTAATCAATTACATTACCAACCGTAATCATAAACATATGTAAATACTGCAATTAAGTTATCTCTTTTGCAACTCAAAAATCTCCATCCCGACGTTACTTTATTAGCTAGATAAATCCGGTTATTTGAATGCTCAAGATTCCCTAAGCCCTGTAAGAGAGGTAGCGCACAACGGATCTTCCGTACAAAATTGGAATAGTCCGACTAAGGCGGTATTACCTCTTTCTTACAAGTTATCGGATCTTACAAGCTATAAACGGACCTGCCCTAGTTACTAGGTAGGTTTTGTGTTTTTGTGGTTGAAATAAATTTCTAGAACACAAGGAATAATTTTACAGATGGAAGGAAGACTTGTTAGTTCTTAATTATATTATAAGTAGCCTTAAAATATTACCTTCTCCCAGTTACGAGACGATTGATACGTATTCAATTAGGAGTTCTAGCTACCATAATTGATTACTCTACTCTCGACGCCAAGTAATTACAAACTAGTTAGGAACTTTCTTTTTAGAAACCTCCTAGTCACTAATTATAGAAAATGTGCACTAATTCTGTGTCCTTATTTCGTTCATTTTATATGTATAATTTATAGAGTAATTGAACCTACGTACATAGGTAAGTGTATACATACGTCTCACTTAATATAAAGAATTTTTGGAATCAGTATTAAACTTCCATGTAGCCCAAACGAAGCGACTCCTACCGAACCCTCATAACCCCTTTTTACTGGGAACAACTCCAACGCTTAGATAGGACAGCTTTTAGACTATCGATTGCCAAAGTTTTTCAGTTGGCAATTAGGACTGACGGCTTGAGATAAAATTCCATAGTAATAGATAATTACAGTCGGTCAACTTTACGCCGATAAATCCGAAAGCGCTAAGAAATTCGAATATTCGAAAACCTAACTTTCAAATCCCCTCGCAAAGAGTAATCCTTAAAGATTCGCTCACTTTGCACTTTGTAGCGTCGCTTTATTGAATCGTGATATTGGCTGCCAATTGGACTCTTTAGAACTCTTTTGAGGGTTCAATATAAAAGTGAAACAGCTGTCAACGTGGACTTCGGTTGGGCAATACCCTTCTTCAAATTGACTAAGGTTGTGACCCGTTTTCGAATCTCGAGGCACACGGGTGTCAACACATACGGGCAACCAAAGCAACATATAAATTATCATTCTACATTTATACCTCCCCCAATTATAGCAATACGGAATCAGATGATTGTGTCGCAGCCACAGAGCATCCATACACATGTCAAACACACAATTCTGCACCGACAACTACTTCTCTCTTAGAATTATTAGGACCTATCTATATTAACTTCCTGTTGCGACCGTATCTCAATGCATGCTGTGGTCTCCTGTAACTGAAGGGACACGCTTGCCTAAGATTGTAAAGATTATGTTTGTGTACTTTTCGTGTATCCTTTGTTGGAAATCCATAAATAATGAAATAAATATATATAAATAAATAAATAAAATTTAAGTGTCTGTTTGTAATCTATACTAATACTAATAATATTATAAAGAGGAAAGATTTGTTTGTTTGTTTGTTTGTAATGAATAGGCTCCGAAACTACTGGACCGATTTCAAAAATTCTTTCACCTTTGGAAAGCTACATTATCCCCGAGTAACATAGGCTATATTAAATTGGACCCGATAGGTGGCGCTGCGATCGAGTTTCAAGAATTTTACCTTTTTACCCGGGCGAAGCTTTCTGTGTGTTTCTGTGTGTCTTAAGCTAGATTCGAGAATGGTTTAGATTTACAATTGGACCCAATAGGTGGCGCTGCGATCGTGATACGGGCAATTTAACTTTTTTTTCACCCGAGCGAAGCTGGGCGGGACATATTAAAATAAACGCTTTGTACTAAATGCATATGGATGCACCTATACACAGTACATATAACAACGTCACATTTAAGAAAAAATTGTCTGTCTGTCTCTCTGTCTGCATGTTTGTTCCGACGTTAGCGTGGTCTCGTTTGAGTCTAAATATATCTTAGCCAATGATGTGGGTGTTAACTACACCTCTGCCTATTCTTTTGGGGACCCTTAAAGTAAGTAATGAGGATATATGAGCGTATTTATTACTCTATTAAAAAATACTTCACGCCTACGCAAATGAATCCCTGAAGGGGCTTAAGGCAGAGGATATATTTTAGGTTCGCATTTAATGTATATTTGTAGCCGATCGTTCTTCGAGCTGGTGTTCCAGTCCCGATTTCGAATAACACACATCAACCATGAAGAAATCAAAAAAATATAATCGATTTGAGTTTTCACAATCAAACAGTGGATTGACAGACTGAAAACGGATTCTTTCCTCATAATATTATACATTTGAAATCTTTTACGAAGATATTCGCTATGTTACTGTTATGAACAAGAGAATTAATGTTAGGAATTAATAAAAGGCATGTATAGAGTGACGAAAGGTTGTCAAAATATTAATACAACGCTATAGTGTCTGAATGAAGAAGAAAAGAAAGACCATTTTCCAACTGCCTATACATACCTAATCTATTGAACAATCAAGCATGTACAAAAAGTCTGACAAGTGTAGATGAAGTCTTAAAATATTAGATGTATTTTGTATTGAGAACTTGCATTGTATTTTCTTGTACTGCCTTTACTTTAAAATTGACAAAGGTCAAATGTAGGTATGTACCTAATGATTTAAGTAGCGAAGTAAATTGCAGCGGTGAAAACATGTAATTTAATATAAGTAGTAAGTAGCAATGTGGTCACAGATGATCCGAGAAACTAGTATCGTTGGAAAATTTATTATTATAATATAATAATAATTATATCCTCACGCCTTCCCACAAGGGTCCCCGAAGGAGTAGGCAGAGGTGTATAGGTAATACCCACACACCCACCCAATTTATTATTATTACACGATAATTGTTATTAAAGTGTAGTATTAGCGCGGAAGATCTCGTTGTTTACATTTACAATTCTCAAGGTGTTCCTGACATTTCTTTGAATTGCTGTTTCCTTCATTAACAGGGACTTTATGCACCGCTGCTGTATAATTACAGGCTTTTATTTAACTTGTTATGTATGTGTTTGTCCGAGTGTAAGGTAGACGACCGTCTGGTCTAGTCGTTAGAGCTCCTGACTGTGAAACTTAAGGTTTCGGGTCGATTCCCGCTGAAGGCAGATACTTGTGTGATAAACACGACTATTTGTATCTTAATCTGAGAAGAGCAGTGGTGGCCGAGTGGTTCGAGCAGTTGCCTGCGACGCAAAGGTCGCAAGTTCGAATCCTGACTGTACCAATGAGTTTTTCTGAACTTAAGTACAGTGATTAATTAGTACACACCACGAGCTTTACGGTGAAGGAAAACATCGAGAAGAAACCTGCATACGTCTGAGAAGCAATTCAAAGGCGTATGTATAGTCGTGCTTGAGTAACGGCGATGGACTCGCCATCTGTCACGTTGGCACCTAATATACCTCTGGCAGAAAGTGGGTGTGTGGGTATTACCTATACACCTCTGCCTACCCCTTCGGGGACCCTTCTGGGAAGGCGTGAGGATGTAAGTAAATATATCGTTGTCTAGTTAGTTAGCATGTCAATTCGTGTGGAATTGTCCCAAGGTATTTATTTTTAAATCAGTTATCTTTAACCGACTGAGCTGATCTTTTTTACCTAGACTTCAGAGTTGAAGCATGTGTCACGCCTTCTGACAATTATGCAACGAAAAAGAGGATGTTTGTAATAACAACTTTTTGCATGCATAATAATATTATCTGTGGCCATCTCTCAGGCATTTTACGTACTTAATAAACCCTATCCACGCAAACAAAATCCCATGACTTAGCTGAACTATGTATTCAGCGCTACTCGAGGTTGCTCATTGCGGAAGAAGTCGCTGGCTAAAGCTAGTGCTATCATAAACGGGCTCGGAATGTGTTTTTAATTAGGGAAGTCGCTATACTATAATGTTTTAATCATTACCTACAATATTATTCGTTGCCTAATGGTTGAACTAAAATAGTCAATTAACAATGACGGTCAGATAGACACTAATTGATATTTCACTGGCAGTATTTCGTGCCACTAATGAAAGAGGGATCATTGTGTGGTGTGACAATGGATTACAAAAATAAAGATGAAAGTGATTCCGTCGAATCGAGTGACAGTGAGGACGAAGTGCGGTTGATACGGGCTTACAGGAAAAGGATGGAGGTACGAATTGTCGACTACCCTTTGCAAACACACATACCGAACTCTGTTTGAGGTCTAGTGATTCTTTTATGATGTACATATTAGAAGCAATGATAACGCTACCGTTGGTTATACAACCAAGTAAAGCAAATATCTATGGGATCTGCAGGGGAACAACCGTAAGGGCAGTACCTGCACTGTTAAAGAACTGTAAATTTCTTTAAAGAAGATAATTACGTTTCTTGAAATCAACACTGGGAATGTTGTTTGACTAGCGCTTATTCATTCAAATATTTTGATAATAATTGATTACCTATGTTTTTTTTTTATCTGAATGCCTATGGTATTTAATGTTTTGTATAAGGTTACACTAAGGTTTTGTTGTAGATGGGAATCTAACTGATGACTGTGACGGGCCACCTAAGACGCCAATATCTGACGGCCAAAAATAAATGTAATGTTAGTACAATTCACAATATGACAAAATACCGGTTAATAAACAGCATGTTTGTATATATTTATTTATAGTGAGGTGGATACTGAACAAAAACAGTAAAGATGATGTATATGTATAATAAAAACACACCAAGGATCAAGGTCTCGCTTATGCTAAACATCTTACCATGGATTGCAGAAAGGCACGCAATCCTATTGAGATAATGCCCTTTATATCGGATAAGCATTACTGGGAATACCAATAATCTCAACATATCGCCTGCTATATGACATTGATAATAATGCCATATTTGTATCGGTCTTGAGCACATGGTACACTCTGACTAGAATGGTCTACTTGCCGCACTTTTGGACAGCCAAACGTGCGCTAAGTGAGCCATTTTTTTTCAGCTACTCGTTAAGAATCACCGCTGATCACGTGCTAGTGATGTATACTGGACGCTAGCAGTATCAATCTTTAGGAACAAAGCGATGGATATAATGCGGGACATGGCAGACGTTACCTTCTACGTCGGTGACGGTCTACGTTCAAAACTTCTTGGTGTAGTTTTAGTATTAGTTATATTGGCACTTACGCCATGAAAAAACTGTGCTTCTTAGATATACATACACAGTACGTAGAATATACGTACGTACGTTGAACTCACTGTCTGTCGTTCTTGCAGTGACTGCAGAATCGTCCCCAACGCGCTTTCCATTATGCATGACGGATTTTCACACGTGCGTTTTGAATCAGAAAAAGTAAAACATGACTTTCGAATATTGGTAGAACGCCAATTTCACACAGATTACATTAAAAACTTGAATAAAATTTTATTTCAAGCCTTTATAACTACTACACAAATAGTAACATTACATATACCCGCCTCACTAGAGAGATCTCTAAGAGCGGACGCAGAAATATAAAATGTTATGTAATACAAACAATGATGTTTTATGACCATGCACTCCACTGTAAAAGTATATGTGACTATCTGAAAATGTACGAAAATATAGAACTATGTTAGGATTTAATGCATTTTGACTCATAACTCACAAATAAATTAAACTTCGTAACTTCCCTAATATAATAAAATATGTATAGTTATACGCGTAACAACTAAACGCAGATATTTGAATACTTAAAAGGATAAGCCATCACTAAGTAAATTTAATACGTTGTAACTTAATGTAAGGCCTTAAATAAACTAAGCCAGTATTCACATAAAGAGGTCATAACATTGAGATATATATACGGAAATCTTAAAAAAAACTGTATGTAAATATTTATGGAGAGAAGGCACGGGGTATTCAAGCTGTGACAATGATCTCACAAAGATGACATGATGCCTTTTAGGTCTTGCGCTTGCGCCGTTTCCATATACATTGTACCTACCTACTTCCAGCGCTCGTTTTGTCATGTAGATGCTTGCCATTATTACACCTCATTGTTCGCCTTTGAACATCTCGTTTGTGCAAGTTTAACAAAGACGTGACGCCTCAATTCTATCTTTATTTATCTACTAACTAATATTACAAATGCGAAAGTGAGTTGGTTTATTCGTTACGTTTTGTAACTGCATCCCAATAGTAGTCTGCTGCATCCTTTAACTACTCAACCGATCATCATGCAATTATGCATACGCTGGCTTTCAAGGGTACGTAAAAAGATATGGACTACCATTTATCACATAAAGACACTGTTCCTTATTGCCTGTGAATAACGCGAAGCATAGGACGTTTTGTTATACCTCTACGTACTGTATTCATGTACCTTTTATGAGCCAATAAAGAAAAATAATCGCGTTTCCATTATGAAATATGTATTAGGTATCGCGTAGGCCGCGGCTGCTGCTAATATTTTCATATATTGTGTAGCCTAATGCTGTTGAAGAATCATATCCAGATATAGATATGTCCTGGAATAAGAATATGTCTGTGTCTATGACTATACCTATGTCTTTGCCAAATTAATTTAATACGTTCTATAGGATCCATCCAAACTTGCTGCTCTTATCAATACCATAGTCTGAACCAAATACTATTTGAAAAGAAAATAATAATAATAATAAATAAATACCTGGGACAATTCCACACAAATTGACCTAGTCCCAAATTAAGCAAAGCTTGTGTTATGGTAACTAGACAACGATATATGTACTTATATAAATAGATATATACTTAAATACATAGGACATCCAAGACTAAGGTACAAATATTCGTGTTCTTCACACAAATATCTGCCCTCAGCGGGATTCGAACCCGCGACCTCAAGTTTCGCAGTCAGGAGCTCTAACCACTAGACCAGACGGTCGTAAAATAAACCATAACGTTATGTTGCCATCATTATTAAAACGAAAAGAACAGATTTACTAATAGACGTTATACTATATTGGGTAAATGGAAAATATACAAAGAAATATTTTATTCCCCATAAGGGACATAGGGAGCAAAAAAAGGACTTGTGTTCGGGGTCCGTGAAGAGGTCACTTTTACAAACGGTCGATTCACAACGAACGAACCAACATTAACTAATATATTATGAATATTTAAATCGGAGGAGTTTGCACGTTTTCTGTTTGTATTTTCTGCGCCCTAGTATCGAATCCTCTCTAGAGTTTCTTTTCATTAAGATAAAATCGGCATTCAGCCAACAATGATCTCTTTGTGTTTATTCTCAGGCAAGCATTTTCCTGTATTGCTAACATTTTATGCTTTATTATACATACTGAAGGCTGTCGAAAACAAGTAGTAACGCAATATTTTTAAAAAATAATAAGAATTTTATTAACTCACACGATAAGACCGAAGATAACACCTATAAAGACAAGATCTTAACTGGGCAGAGCCTGCACTTATGTGAATCGTTACACAGCAGGTTCGAACGTCACTGGCAGAACTACCGAAAGATTTGGAGGATGATAATATACATGTAGTTATGATATATGAATATTGTAATGTAAAAAGTAGATACATATGTATCGTGAGGATATCCTCACTTATAAGTTTATTATAAGTATATATAAGGACACTTACATACTTATATACCGTGGACACTTATATGGAGTAAGCACAGAATTTCAAAACATTGCATGTTATTATCATCATCACCGCGACATCAAAGCCTACCCAATACTTACTAAAACATAAGGTTCACAATTGACTTAAAACGTTAGATCACTTTGAAATTGAACAATTACTAAAAGGGATTACATAATTACACAGTCAACAAAATACAACACACAAGAACAATAGTTTGGTACTATAGTGTCTATAGTGTTTGGCCTGATGTCATTTCGCATAAACGTTAATGAAATTTACATTAGGTAGGTATATGAATGCGAAATGACGGCACGAGTTAGGAATTGAGAAAAATTATATATAATTTGTTGTTTTCTTTGTGAAACAATAAATATTTAATACAACTTGCTGTCATATTTAAAATATATATATGTATATATATAAATAAGTATGATCATCTTGTGTAAAAATAAAATCACGTACCTACATACTTTAATACTTTGACTTACATTGGAGTATAAAATAATATATCTAAAAAGTCTATAGCATTGATAAGAACATCATCAGTCATCAAGGTTGCTGTATGAATATTTATGAATGAACATATATTAAAATAACAATTTCATAAAAAAATATGTTTAATTTCGCCGGACGGTTATTATAAAATAAATAATATATCCTCACGCCTTCCCACAAGGGTCCCCGAATACTTTTACGAATTCGTTTACCTAACTCAAAGTACATAAGTTATATGACGCTTAGGCAACGGGCTTATCTTCGGATAAGCAGGTGCGACCGCTAGATATACATTATTTTAATAAACAAACTTATTAACAAACATTCAAAGAAATAAGGAAATTTAACGAATGAGAGATTTATTGAACTTTTATCATAAAGATCTGGGGAACGGCAGCAAACAAATTATAACAGGCTTAGCTGAAATGTAATTAATAATTTATTTGAATCGCCCGTCCTGTTTTACCTTGTTAAATGTGAGTCATGGTTTTGACAGTCACTTTATACAAGCATAAAAAAACACAATGCGAAGAAAGTAGAATGCAATATAAATAACAATGCGTATGCGTAAAATTCGGAGTAATAATCAATTCACAAGACAAATTACTTAATATATAATATTATTTTGAAATAAAAGAAAATTTCTTTAAAATCGGTCCAGCCGTTTACTATTCTATAAAGGACATACATATAAAGATTACTAGATTTAGTTTCCTCTCGTTGTGAAATCCATATCCCTTCTTTTGGTTCCATCGCCGAGTCCATCAAACATAGTTTACGAGGCAGCTGAAACATATTATACATGCAGGTATCAAAACGAGGTTTATTCGCAATTTTTTTTATATTTAGTTGGCTATTTACTATATCGAAATTTGCCCATTCCCCACTCAAACACTTCCAAGCGGCCCGTAATGTCGTAACATGTATGTAAACAACTACTATTCTTTTTTTTTGCGGGGAATGAAAACGTTATTGTCAACATGAAAATATTTTTTGTTCACTCCATCTCACGGGTCGCTTAAGGTGAGTTTGACAGATGACGGGTCTGTCGCCGTATCTCAAGTACTTTTTTTTTTGTATTGTCTCTCGTAGCGTGAGTTCCGGGAACTTTTGCTACTTAACCGGTCAATGGCGAGACCTAGGCCTCCAGCCAGGCACTTTAGTACTAAGCAACACAGCTAAGGGCACCCCCTGTGGGGTACGAACCTCGGGCGTTGCTGGATCGCGAGCAAGGGAGCTGGACTGGACTGGTCATTTTATTTAAATATTATTTGGGGGATCTCAAGTACGACTATACTGTACGATATATAGTACTGTACTGTACTATATATACACACGTACATGTAAATATTCCGCTGATGTACTTCTTGGAGAACAATCTCTACAAGTACTTCTTTGGTACCCCCAAGGTTCGAATATGCAACCTTTACATTGCAAAAGACTACTATTGCCAGTCAGTCACCACGACTTAAAAACAAAATTCTAAAGTATTCTTCAAAATCAACGCATACAGATTATTGTTCAGACAAAAACTTAAGAAACAAAAAACGACCTTCGATAACAACAGATTCTTGGTTATTCCATCTCTAACATCATCTTCATAATAAGATACAAGCCTACAATTAGTAATTACCGTTAATATTGTCCGTCAGGATGCGATATTTTTTTTTAATATTATTTTTTATGCTGTTAGACGTGGAATTAAAAACAAGCTATTTAAAAAGTTTCGTATCAAGTTACTTTACGGCATAAACTATTTAAAAATAAAATAGAGTAATTGAAATTTAACAAAAGAATGACATAAAATAGATTTCAATTCAAGTTTCGAACAGCCAGCTGCCCGCACTGCAGTGCACCAATCACGGCCACTTTACTAAGCATTTCCCACAAAAACATTACAAATGCAATTCTTTAATTTTAACATAGGAAAGCTTTTATATATAGCTTTATCCGAGTATTATTTAGATAAACCGCTATATTTATGTCATAAAAAGATAAACACATAGAGACCCTTGGTCATTTAGTCGAGTGCCTCTTTGAACTGTTATCACGGCACATAAATACCTGACTGGCATAACGGGCAATGCCCTTAACCCATTACTTGGTCTCACGGCGTCGCATTCCAATCATGGCGTCGCATTCAAATCTTCGTAGAATATACAACGAACCAAGAAAATACAGCAATTGTTTGATGCCGTACTACATTAAGAGCTTTAAATAGCAAGTATTTACTATGACCCAAAACTTTCTTACCCACAAATTTCCTTGGGCACTCTAATTTAGTTACACCCAATACTTTTCTGGATGAGTAATTACTGTACCTATACAGGAAGCAGTAAACTTACAAGATTAACGCTGTTCCGTTTTGAGCAAATTAAATTCGTTGTCGTATATGTTAAAGCTAAATGCGATAGGGTATATAGTAGCGTGCAGATTGCACGACCGTCCACGAGTCTCGAAGTCAGCCGCCAGTTTCACTCTTGATTACTTGAAAATTCTGCTCTACGGCGCGTATTGAATTTCTTCATGAATATCGCATACAAGCCACCACTACTTTACAGTCAGTTGTAAGTACACTGTCTGGATAAAAATACTATTACAAAAAAAGTAATAATAACATTTGAATTTGGAAGCCTTCGTCAGTCTCATAATATGAATATTCATTGTGTTTTAATTTTCGCGCCAATCATTGTTAAATATTCTTGTAATGGAGCGAAGCAATAAAGAGAACCGAGTAGCTGTGATAGCATTACACCAATTCGAAGTTTAAAAGCGAAATTAATATAATAGGTACCTAGTCTTCGCAACAAAAATATGAAATCTTTTAACGCAAACTTAAATTACCATTAACTACAACGAAATTGAAAGGAATACGAAAGGGAAGGGGTTCGATCTTGGCTATTATGATCCTACTAAAATAAATCGAATCCATATATTATACAACAAATATGCCTAAAACTTATTTCACGGCTTATTAGCTTTTGCATTATTACTCCATACAGCACGATATCGCAGTCGTATCATTGATAAAACGGTGACCAACATATGCGATAAGTGGCCATTAGTTTGGACAAACTGGGCCCTGGAAAGTTTTGTGGACATTCATACCGAAATACAGGTGTTTGTAGAGATTAACAGCGGCCATATTCAACCTATAGCTGTAGCCAAGCAGCTGCTAACGACCAATATTGACACATTGGCTAAGTTTTTATTTTTATTTTATCATTTATTCAAGACGTGAACATTTGGAATACTTTTTTATACGTTATCGAATTAAATCTTAAATTAAAAACTCTTTAAATTCTTTATTAAAAAAAACGTTATAACCGCGTATAAATACATATATTGTTTCCGGAGTTTTTTGATGCTTTACTTACCGGTAACAGAACATGATAAAGATCTACGTAAAATGAAATATTAATTAAACGTATATGGCTTCACATAACATACGTATCGCATTTATTTCATTGTCCATATAAATCTGTCACGCAATGGAATAACATGACACCGGAATTACACACTGAGAGCTATAGAAATTCAATTTATGCTACTTATATTATACTGCAAATGTTTGTGGAGATGTTTGTCACTTAATCATGCCAGAACGCCTGAACGTGATTGGACAGAATTTGGCAACGATATTATTATTAGGTATATATTTTATTCCAAAATGAAATCAATATTTACGCTGGCTACACCGCGGAGCTCAGCTTGTATAATGAGACACTACAATATAACCTGCTTCATTCTCAGAAAATTTACCTTCTTTACCACATCTTCACGCATAACTTGAGATACAACGAAATGTAAACTTGTGACAATCGTACCGTATAATTCTGTATGATTAAACAATAGGCTAACTTAATTATAATGAGTTTTCTTTGAAAAAACACCCCCAAAATACATTAATCTTGCAATGCGGCTCTTAAAATAAATTTTACATAACGTTATCGCCATCCGATGTCTATCATTCGCATGGCAATTTTAGCTGCGGTAAACTTTTTCCGCGTGATCTTTATGCTAAATAACGTATTTTTTCTCGAGCCTGAACATTTTTGCAGATCTCTGAATATATTATAACGACTGCTCATAATACAGTAGAAACATCAAAGAGTTCAGACACTTTTGTCTTCTATAATCCAAACCTAGCACATAAAACTGAAAAGCAAAATAAAAGTGACGTTATCAATTCAACCTTTCTGTTTTTATTGCGTACCTAGATCGTAATTGTTTAATGGTCTGGAATGCAATGCCTGGTGTGTTTCTGTTTATTTCGAAAGCTCCTATCAATTATTTTCATTTGATGTATTAACCTTTTGGGAGCCATACATACTGAAAACAAGTGTCGATAATTTAACATGATGATATACATTATATGTATGTATATAAGCACGCGGCACCCGTCACGGGTTAGGCGGAGAGAGCAGAGCGTCAGTACTCTCTACTTACAGACCTGTTTCACTTTATCCAAATTCATCTGTCTTAATATGCATGCTGCATGTTTAGAATACTCTCGAGGTTCTCATCCTAAATGTTGATCGTGGTCTTCCGCCGATTGCTGTTTGGTTAACCTTTCCACCCTCACATTATAAAAATCAACAAAAATAAAATTGAAAACACAACCTACACAAATTTCTTTGTCCGTGCAGATTTATGCTTAATGGACTGCGACTAATACTTGTAAGTACTTAACTTGTAATTTAGTCCTCCAACTGAAGGAACTCGCCAAAGTGTTCGTATTCCGGGGTTTATTTTATTGTATAAAGAGGAATTAACTACGACTCGTGTCCGGAACTGATTTGCTTTGTTACTGTTCAAGGTTTTAATTATCAGCTGGATTGTATTGAGATGGAGATACCCGTAACTTACCGTGATGAGGTTATTCCCAAAATCATATTTAATAAATCTACTGGTTTTTAACATTAAAAAAAATTACAATTTACACATTCTAAAGTTTTCACTAATATTAAAATAATATTGATTTTTAATACACTTTAGACGATGTGCAATCAAATCATTTGGCAAGTAATTATTACTGAGAAGAATTCGACAAGAAAGTCCAATTTGGAAATAAAAATAAAACAATTAAATAAAGCTGGTCTGTAACCGTGTAAAAATTAAATAATACAATTAATTCCCGTACATATAAAAACAAATACATCCTCCCCTATGCCCTAGAATGGTTGAATCATCGTTTACCCACATTTCCTCAACGCAGCCTTATTATGTATTCTGTTGACACAAAATTTATCAGTAACATTGAACTATACTATTAACATTACCGACGCGGCTGCACTGATGGTCGCACTCCGTGTAGGTTACACAGCTGGCTCCTGGCTCGCATTCCTAAATAGATTACACTTATCTTACAGACACTTGCCAGAGCCCTTCAAAGGGAATATCGCTTCAAAGCATTACTTACTTTAACTACATTCGAGACGTCGGCTTAACATAGGATTAAGGAACTTATAATCCATTTCCTAGAACGTTGAGACATTAATCTCCAAGATCGATACGGGAAATTTTAAACTACCTCGGACTGTTTGGTATATATATACCCGAAGGGTGGAGGTGGCAGAGGTGTGAAGGTGATGGCGAGCTACTTGCCATCGCCTGAGTCGCTATTACTCAGGCACGACTATACATACATGGGTTTCCTCTCAATGTTTTCCTTCACGATTATGATATTATCTGAGATATTAAACAGGAGCATTTATTTGAGGCTTTCCTTCGTCGTGAAGCTCATAGTCATTATTAAGTTACTAATACAGATCACCGGACTTCAAACTTGCAATCTTTACTATGTAGGACTACTTTAGACACGATGCCACCGCGTTTTTTCCATATATACTGCTAAGGTTAAATATACCGATCTTAAGCTGTCTTCCATTTAAGCGGCGGCTTAAATGGAATACTACAAAGCGAAGCTAGTTCCACTTATTGCGTTTTCCAATGGAAATAGTTTCCCCCTTTCAGATCTACATTAATTCAATCTGGAATGTAAAACTTAAATACCAATGTAAATGTAAACACTCAACATCCAATGTTGTTGGATTTAACCTCACTCATTTCTTATTCTTATTCGTTGAAATTCCGTGTTCTTATTCAGACAATACAAAAGTTTCAATGTGATTTCGCCCGAACAAAGTTATTGCAAAATTTCCTTATTATAATGAAATTAACAAATACCCATTCTTATCAATCAATCTTTAAATGTCTGTTAAATAAATGCTTATTTAAATACTGACAGTCTACGCTTTGAAGAATTCCATAGTTATTCCATAATAATTAATTAATAATAATCAATATTTATTTGCGGTACCTACTACCTACTAGCAAAACCAGAATCTTTTACCTGCTCGTGTGTCAATGAAGCCCATTATTTAAATTCTTAACGCATGACAAGGTTTGTTTTTCAATCTTTCATAGGGGTACAAGTAAATTGATTATTTCACATAATTACTGTTTCAAATTTGGCCCAAGTACGCCAATTACTTACGTAAGCGTAGGCGTACTTTTAAATAAAGTACATAATTGCTTTTAATAATTATTCAATTAATAATTATTCTGCCTGCTATATTACTTACATTATTGAATTTATTTTTAAAGTTAAGCAGAATTCCTGTGTTTTCTTCCACCACAGGACTCATACCGTAAAAAATCTCGTATTTTGGTTTATTCTGCCTAATGGGGCATGTATGACGAGAGTCATGAATGTGGATGGAAATAAAGAAAGAATTGACGCTTTCCTAATAAAATAATCTGTGCGTTTCAGATAGGGCCGCTAACAGATATAAAATGGCCTTTGTCTGGGACAAAAACTCAAGAGGACAACAACATTGCCATACACGTCACTCCACCAGATGGCGAAGAAGATGACGAATTCGTGCCCACACCGACGCTGCGCTTGCGCCGGAAGCTAAGCACACCGCTAAGTTCACTAGCGGGCGATGGACTCCTCAGCTTGCCTAGTAAGATTATTTTTACTTAACATATACACACACTTTAAAATATATAAAATCTTATTAGTGCAGACTACCACAAATCGAAGCTATCGTCTAGATATTCCAGGACCTTAATTGACACGAGCATCATTTTAAATACTTTACCGGATCCTAAGTACGATGATTGATAACAGATTAAATGTTCTGACTTTATCTCGTCAATAATGCGATATTAACTCCAATTGTTTATGCAGTTAATATTAACCACATGCGCCATTATTGACCGTCGGCATGCTACGCATTATTCATAGATCGTTGAGACAGACATGTTCGTAAATATTAGTCTTTCTTTCTTAAATATAAAAATTAAAATATAATCACTATATGATAAAATAAGTAATAATAATAATATATCGTCCCGCTTTCCCACAAGTGGGACCCTTGAAGGGGTAGGCAGAGATATACATGTTTTAGGTGCTAACGTACAGATGGCGAGTCCGAAGCCGTTACTCAAGCACGACTATACAAACGCCTTTGAATTTCTTATCAAACGTATGCAGGTTTCCTCTCAGTGTTTTCCTTTACCGTAAAGCTCATGGTGTCATCAATCAGTGTACTTAAGTTCAGAAAAACTCATTTGTACAGTCGGGATTAGAACTTGCATTCTTTGTGTTGCAGGCAACCACTCGAACTACTCGGCCACCACGGCTCTAAATTAAAATTAACATAGAATATTCCACATTAACGCAAATCCATCTGCCGCACATAATAAAGAAACCATCACCAAAGTTGGCTTGCAGCCTTATTGAAACAAATTATCCCGTACTTGCTTAAAACTTTGGCGTGTTGTTGAGCACAAGTTTCTAAATAATACAGATACCCATGAAGCCTGGCCGTGACGGGTGGGTCAGCTAATACATAATTTAAATTCAAGGTTTCCCACAAAGGTTCCTGATGGAGTAGGCGAACATGCTCATTTCGTGAGAGAAATATTTAGGTTCGCTTTAGTCATACGGAACCTTTGAATTTCTTCCCAAACGTAGGCAGGTTTTTTTACGATAGTCTCCCTTATCTTAAAGCTATGCTAACTGACCAATCACTAGTCCCAAACTTATATGCATATCATATTGCGTATATTTTCCTATTATCACCGTCTAGAAGTGTTATAATATACTAAGGATAAGCCTAGGATGGAGATCTAAGAACCTAGATAGTTTAATAAAAACCAATAAATGCCCTTCCAGATCTTCGCTCATCGCCTACGCGCGCGCTTTCCCCGCTGGATCGGACGAAGCGGCGCTTCAGCACCATGGTCTCAAGCGCTGCAGCCACTGCCATGTCCCGTAGACTGTCGGCCACTATAGGCTGGTGTCTCGCTTCACCAACACAAGTTAAACCGCAAATCGTTCGGCAAGGACGTGCTCTATGCTTACAGTATATTAAAACACAAATAAGAAGATCTATGTTATGTGCTAAGAAGGTAAATCATTTCGTCAATGTTAATTTTTAATTATTAATTGCTGAAGCCGTGGTGGCCGAGTGGTTTGAGCAGTTGCCTGCGACGCAAAGGTCGCAAGTTCGAATCCCGACTGTACCAATGAGTTTTTTCTGAACTTAAATACAGTGATTAGTCACACCACGAGCTTTACGGTGAAGGAAAACATCGAGAGGAAACATGCATACATCTGAGAAGTAATTCAAAGGCGTATGTATAGTCGTGCTTGAGTAACGGCGATGGTCTCGCCATCTATCACGTTGGCACGTAATATACCTCTGGCGGAAAGTGGGTGTGTGGGTATTACCTATACACCTCTGCCTACCCCTTCGGGGACCCTTGTGGGAAGGCGTGAGGATATTATTATTATTATTATTTTTAATTATTAATTGCTGAATATCAGCTAACTAAGCTGCTGGTTCTTTCATAAAAGCAAATAGTCCTGAAGCGGCTCCAGCGAACGTTGGAGACCGAATGCGGGGAGGAAGCAATGTACAATGCAGAGACTGGGGTGGTGACAGCTCTTCGAGCGCTGTGTGCCGCACTGGAAAGGAAGCGGCCCGACGCGTTCCGGCACGTAGCGCGCCAAGCGACGCGGGCACCATCCACCATGCTCAAGTCAGATACGGCGCTCACTGAGCTAGCACTGGCTCTTGCACGACGAATCACCAGGGAAAACATTACCTGGTCAAAGGTATAAATAGTCCCGTGCACCCGACCGATCCAAATTGCAACCCAAAATAGTTGTTTGTATATTGAAGTAATTACGTATTTGAATATCGAAGAAAATACGGATTATGTGTAAGAATAAACACGTACAATTTCGTCCTATCATCCTTCATCCTCAGCCTTGACCTCAGTGACTACCAAGATACTCTAATACTTTGCGGAATATTTTACAACATGGGGCATTTAATGTCACACGTAATTGGCCTGATAAAGCTTAACATCAATGCTATTATTATTATTAACATCATTTAAAACAGTCACTTATCAAATCATGACTGATACTCAAATACATGTAAGTATGTACAACTCTAAATATATTTTACTGCTTTGTAGATAGCAGCAGTGTACTGTATCTGCGGAGCTCTAGCCAGAGAAGCAGCCGAGGCGGCCGACGGAGAGCCGGCACTCGAGCTGGTGGCAGCTCCGGCAGCTGCCATCGCTGATCTCCTGCACGAGGAGCCTGGCAACTGGGTCGCTAACCACGGAGGATGGGTACTACATCATTACTATTCCTCACGCCTTCCCACAAGGGTCCCCGAAGGGGTAGGCAGAGGTGTATGGGTAATACCCACACACCCACTTTCCGCCAGAGGTATATTAAGTGCCAACGTGACAGATGGCGAGTCCATCGTCGTTACTCAAGCACGACTACACATACGCCTTTGAATTTCTTCTCAGACGTATGCAGGTTTCCTCACGATGTTTTCCTTCACCGTAAAGCTCGTGGTGTGACTAATCACTGTACTTATATTCAGAAAAACTCATTGGTACAGTCGGGATTCGAACTTGCGATCTTTGTGTCGCAGGCAACTAGTCGAACAACTCGGCCACCACGGCTCTTATTCAAATTTTATCATTACTATTCAAATTTTAATTTAACCTCACGCCTTGTAATACGCCTCATACTACGCCTCATCCCTCTTTTCGCAAGATGCCAACGATTAGGTATCTGGCTTGATTTTTTAAATCATAGAAATTATTCAGACCGGAAGCCAGCAAGTATTAAACTAAATCAAATAACGAAGGAAGTTTAGTTTCACGTTATGCGACTGACCAATGAAGTTTAGTGGCAGGTAGCCTATAACAGAAGGTCTAGTCGTACCTACGTAGTTTACTGATTGCCTCGGTCGTATTGTTTAGCTCTTGGTTCCACTTTGGCAGAACAACATTGGCAATGGTTTCGTTAATCATTCAATTGATAAGAAAAGTGTACATGAAACTGACCTGCTTTATACGTACCTAGTAGGTACGTATAGGTAGTACACTACCTAGTACTATTGACTTACTAAAGTATCTAAACAGAAATGAACTTGCTATTTCCAGCAAATATATACTGAATTACATTAATTTTATTGACGTATATATGAAAGCATATATTCTCTGGCGGAAAGTGGGTGTGTGGGTACGTCCTATACACCTCTGTTTACCCCTTCGGGGACACTTGTGGGAGACGTCAGGATATTATATATATGACATTGAGTTGTGTTTCAGAATGGCTTAATCGAGAGGTTACGCGCCAGTGAACGCGATCAGAGATCTGAGCAGAACTTACGAGTAATGGTGTCTTTCTTCGTCTTGGCTTGCCTGACACTCTTACTATTCCGATGGGTGTTGCGCGCACATCCTGCCTACAACGAATATTAAATTATAACGATAATTCATGTATTATATACCGAATAGGCACAAAACATATGATAGTATATTGTAGTACACAAGTTGTAGTTAAGTAAAAGTAGTAGTTAGGTAATTTAAGGTATTATTTAGTATTAGTGTTGCCATTCACTTCTCGAATACCCTGTCCGTATCTACTAGCGGCTACTAAGCCGCGACAGCCGTCGATTCAAATTATTAATAGTCACAAAAGAGGAAATAAATATTATCAAGCAAATTATTGACTTTATATAATATACTAATGTGCAAGTGCTTTCTCACTGGCTGATTGTAGTTCTGCATCAAGCTGTACTAATTATATTGAATTGATGATATATTAAACATAAAACTAATTGAAATAAAATAAATGTTCAAGCTGGATTTCAAACTATGTTAAACCTCTTCTCTCATGACTTTATCTATTGCTGAATGTTCTAAAACTTACCTTCCAAATAAGTATTGTACATATATGTTTTTCAATATTTCAATTCTTGTATTTACTATCACATAGTGCTTACCCTAATTACGTATTCCGACGCAGGAGGACTCAAAAAAAAACAATTTACTTAAAATAATTTAATTATAAAGAAATTACAAATTATAAGTCTGACGACAATCGAGGTAAGAATTGAAGTGAAGTGCCGGGTCGCGTGGTCTCAGGTCCGCGGGGCCTCGTGTTGCAGATTCAGCGATTCCCTCATTTCGCAATATATTCTACGAATGTATGCGATCGGCGTGTGATCCTGTGTCAGCTATATACTTAGTGACGTAGGATGTAACACCTCCCCCCTTGGATCAGCGACTATTTCTTAAGATTGAAAGGAAGAGTCGCTGGAAGCTGGTTGCGGGATGTTTCTTGATTTCCTTTATCTTGATGTGCATTCGGTTCCGTGTAGATGCGTAAAGTCTCTGCTCTCGGCTTGCTCCTCGTTCGGCGATAGTATGATCGGCATAATATTACGCAGCAAATAGCAAGTGCCCCAAGTAATAATCCGTAGAATGGAATGGTTGTATGATACAAGGTCGATGTGTCTTGTATCCGAAGGGGTTCTTGTAAGTCGATCTTGTCTTGAATTTCATGCAGTTTTTTCAGGTCTATGGAGTTGATTTTTAGATGTGGTAAGGTTGGCTCCTGTTCAGGTTTGAGGTTGATGCTACTAATCTTCATCGGTTGGCCTCTTGTATAATCATTGGCGTTGGCGATGGTGAACTCGTCCGTGTGCAGTACGCAGGTATGTGGAATGGTAGCCAGAAAACTTCCAGTTAAGGTGCTGATTTCGTCTCGTTCACAGGTAAGTCGTACTCGAGTTGGGCTGGAGAATACAACTGCGTAGTGGCGGTCGTCCAATTGTTCCATAGCTGGCCTAGTCAGGTTGATAGATATTTTATTGCATGTGTCGGTTGGTCGATCCTCGATGATGTTGCAGATGCAGTCTGGTGATGACCTCAGATGATGGTTGAGCTCCTTTTCGCAGAGATACCGCGTGTCTATCTTCGGGCATTCTGCCTCTATGTACACGTGAATATCGCCAGTGATTGCAAGGAAAGGAGAAGGAGGGATAATAACCTGCCTATATTTATTGGGTACAACAATTAACTTATATAGGGAAAACGTTAACGGCGATACTATCGGAAATTTGAATACAAAGACTATACAGTTCTCACTAAAATATGACGCCGGTCTTATGACGTTATAATAATCTCTAAAATTTAAATCTAATAATTCTTCTTTACTATATAAAGTGCGAAGTCTAACTAAGGTGCTGTTAATAATATTTAAGTCTAACATAGAATGATGAGTGCGCGATTCACTACAAAATGCTATTGTATTTTCTAACCTACTTAATTCGCTTAATAAGCTATCTGCATTATCGTTAATTATTGAAAGCATTTGTCCGAATTTAGCAAATTTTAAAAGTGAATATGATACATATTTCTTGGCATCAAGTAAAATATGCATGGTTTCATTTAACTGAATTTGATTCTTTGCAAGTTGCGCAATGATTGAAGTATGTTTTTCCATTAATTCTTTGCTAATGCTTATGTGACGATTTTGCTCAGATATTATTTTATTCTGATTCTCCTTTAAAATTTGAATTGCGCTATTATATTTCACAGCGTCTTTGTAGTCCAAGTTACCCGTAATACTTTTAATTACAGAACCTAATCCATCTATTATACCTCTCTTAGAACGATTTGGCTCAAATGTTAATAAGCGGGATGAGGCTTCATTAAGTTTAATAGTTAAGTGATCAATTGGAAATTCATACAGTGCGTATGTATAATTATCTAGTCTGTTCTTAATGATAGTTAATTGAGATTTTACTAAGTTAATACTGTCATCAATATCTGTTAAGTTAATGTACTGTAAGAATATATGGTAGTCCGTTATAAGTCGCATGGGTCCTAGTTTAAATGGCAAAAGTCCTGGTCCGTCTTCTAAAGCTTCAAGTTTTATCTCGTGGGCTTGGGTCAGACTCAGATACATCATCAGGGTTATTCTGTAACAATTTAGCTGTTTTAGGGGTACGTTTTAACCTTGATTTTGCTATGGGACCCTTTTTCTTTGATGTGTAGATATGAATAGGTAAGTTGGCTAAAACGGTATCATGAGTGTATCTAGGAGCTAATTTAGATCGACTAGCACAAGGGTTACTGACAAATATCTGTTGTTCTGGGTTATACTGAACTTCGGGTTCCCGATTTTTATTTCGAGACTCGATAAGGGAGGTTCTATTGGCAAGGGATGATTCATTAATTATTTCATAAACCTTTTTCATATTCTCCTTATGATTTTCTACATACTGTTGAAGTAAGTGTACTGTCAAGTCGATGTCAGTCGGGTCTCTAGGGTCAGTATGTCCTAGTATGAGGTCGTATGGCTTACATTTAGTGAAGCTATGGACAGAGCTGTTGTAGGCAAGTATGGCATAAGGCATTAAATGTATAACAGGCTCATTTTTATGCTGTAATTTTAGAATGCGGAGATGTTCTAATAAAGTTGAATGGAATCGTTCAATATTGCCGTTCGCATTTGGAGAGTGGGCTAGAGTTTTATGATGACAAATTTTGTGTACTTTGCAAAACTCAGAAAACATTTGGTTAGTAAATTCCGTACCTTGATCCGTAATGATGGTGAGTGGTAAGCCATGATGCGTGCTGAAGGTAAGTAAGGCTTGTATAATACTAACCGCTGTTCCATCTCTAAGTAAGTATGCCTGACCATATTTTGAAAAGACATCGATGAAGGTTACATACTTTTCGTTTTGCGCGGTAAAACTGTCCATATGCACTGTTTCGAAAGGTCTTGTAGCGGGTGGTACTATGTTAAACTGAGGTCTTATGGGGTTCCTGTCGTATTTTGCCTGGCCACATATTGTACAATCGTTTATGAATCTAGTTATTTGGTCCCTCATTTTTGGCCAATAATATTTGACAGATAGGGCGAGGTAGCATTCGTTAATGCCACGATGGTTTGTCTTACCTTCGTGATAATGACGAATAATATCTTGCTGTCTTAAATATTCTTTTACATTCTCAAGCTCCTTTTTTGCTAAAACTAAATTCATGGATGAGTTCTTGAACTTTTCCTGAATGATAGGAATAACGTCATACATAGCCAGGGGTGGATTTATAAGAAGAGCAGTTTTAATTTTCGGGTTGACGTATTCCTTGATTGCATTAATGGTATCTTCCTCTAAGTTAGAACTTGATAATTGAACGGATGTCCGAGTATGCGTGTCGAATGGTTTAGTCGCTGTCGGTCGTTCTTTAATGTCACCTACAATGGTTAAGCATAACTGTCGATGATACTTATTCAAGGGGTCGTCGGTTATTGGGATTTCAAGTATAGGATTTTCTTGTGCGGTATGTGCGGTAAGGGTGTCAGAGTTACTTATAGAGGGTGGTTTCTCGGACGCATTCCCTATCATTGAACTTATTTCCTCGTTACAGATCTCAATGCGTGAAAGTGCGTCGGCATTTGTGTTATTTTTACCTTTTTTATAGACTACAGTGTAATCATATTCGCTTAGCTTCAAGCGCCACCTTGTTAAACGCGAATTCGGTTCTTTCAGGTTCATGACCCACTGCAATGGTTTGTGATCTGTAACGACCTTGAATTTTCTCCCAAATAGGTAGGGCCTAAAGTATTTCGTAGCCCATACTATAGCCAGCAATTCTTTTTCTATGGTGCTATAGTTTATTTCGCTTTCATTTAATGTACGTGATGCGTACGAAATGGGTTTGTCGGAACCGATAGGTCCTTGGGATAGTATTGCTCCTATTGCGAAATTTGAAGCGTCAGTTGTCAAGACGAAGTCCTTGTCAAAGTCAGGGTATTTCAGGATGGGATCGTTAGTAAGGAGTGCTTTACACTTTTCAAAACAGCTGGTATATTGAGAATCGAATGTTATCTTACAACCTTTTTTTAGACATTGTGTCATGGGTTTTGTAATACGGGCAAAGTCAGGAATGAACTTGCGATAGTATCCTAAGAGACCTAGGAACTGTTTAATTTCCTTAGTAGTTTTAGGCAAAGGGTATTTTTGTATGGCAGCAATTTTATCGGGGTTAGGTTTTATTCCCTCGCTGCTAATCACATGCCCTAAGTAGGCTGTCTCTAATTTTAAGAACTCTGATTTGTCTAACTGAATTTTAAAGTTAGACTCGCGTAATCTTTGGAAAACTTTCTCAAGGTTGACCATGTGTTCCTGAAGGCTGGTGCTGAACACAATTATATCGTCCAAATATACAAGACAGATGACGTTTTGAAGGCCCCTGAGCACATTGTCCATTACTCGTTGAAAAGTGGAAGGGGAATTCTTAAGTCCCATGGGCATTCTCAAAAATTCAAAGTGCCCATGTTCAACATTGAATGCGGTCTTTGGAATATCGTCAGGATTAGTTTCTACTTGAAAAAAACCTGATGCCAGGTCCAGGGTGCTAAAATATTGGCATTTGCCTAGCTTGTCTAGGACATCTGATATGTTGGGTATGGGGTACTTGTCGTCAATTGTCTTTTCGTTGAGTTTACGAAAGTCAACGACCAGACGCCACTTTTGCTTCCCTGAGGCATCAATCTTTTTGGGTACCACCCAAATTGGTGAGCTCCAGGCTGATTCAGAAGGTCTAATTATTCCTTGATCTAACATATTACTAATTTGACGTCTAACTTCCTCGCGATGGACAAAAGGATAGCGATAACTTTTAGTATAGATGGGAACCTCGTCCGTAGTACGAATGCTATGCTTTATCTTGTTCGTAAAAGTTAACGGTTCGCCTTCTATATAAAATACGTCAGAATATTTAGAGCAAAGGGCTAGCAAATTAGCTTTCTCCTCTTCGTTAAGATGGTTTGTCCTTAATCGCGGTATAACGTCCCTAGCGCGCGGCGATAAGTATTCGGTGCGCGTGCACTCAACATTAAGTACGGTTGCCTGCGTGGCGCGATCTAGTGAGAATATGATGTCATTTTTAGTTGGATTTATGACTTCAACCGTGCCACGGCTATTTCTTACTGTAGTGAGGCATTCTCCAATTACACAATTGCATAAAATTTGTTCTTGAACTAAAACTTCACCGTCGGGTGCGTTAATCGGTAACCTGAGTAGCTTTGAACTCTCAGCAGGAATTATATTTTCGTATAAATTAAAATTTCTAGAGTTGTACATTCTAATTGGGTTCACTGCGAATTTAGTTATAAGGCTTAGATCTTTAAGATCCAATTTTGCTTGCCATTTTGTAAGTAAATCCATACCAATTAATCCGTCGAAATGATCATGAAATCTATATACGAATAACTTTATAATTTCCGAGTCATTAATTTCTGGAAAGCACGGTAAGTTAATGGAATAGTCGTTCCTGCTTGTGGCATGAACGTTTGTTACCTCAAATGGATCATAATTTAATTTAACATTACTGAAATATTTTTCAACGGCTTCAGGGCTAATAAAAGATTGGTTAGCACCTGTATCTATTAGGAAATTTAAGGGAGGTTCAGAAATACGTATGTAGGGTAGTTGCCTTTGTGTCTGAAGATTTAATTCTATCTTAACTTGTTTGATTTCGACACCTGTCGAAAATCCTGCTCGTTAGACGGTTGTACCTGCCCGTCGGCGGCCTGGGCATTGCTATCGTTAGTCACGTCATTTGGGGTGTCGTCTTCATAGGGGTAGTTATCATAGTATTGGTCAGTATACTCTACGTCATTGTACGGGTCATAGCAATATTCGTTATAGTCGGGGTAATGGTAATAGTCCACATAATTCGAAAATTCGTTCATATTAATATCGCGTGTTTTAAAATAATTAGTAGGTGGAGGGTTACCTTGTTTCGCCCAGTTCCATCCCTGTGGTGGGAGTGGTTTGGAGACGTAGTGGCTCACGCCACTCATCGGTGTGGGACCCTGGGGTCTCTGTGGTAATTTAAACACAGCGCTACGCTGGTGATAACCAGGTGGCGGCATGCTAAATATTTGTTGAGTACGTGTCGGACCACGTGGCTGGTTCGTGGCTGGTAACCTAAATTGACTACCCTGTGGCGGTGGCTGATACATATACTGCGGTCTAGAAGGACCGGGCATGTTAAGATTCATGGGCTTAAAATGTGGCATGTTAAAATTATTATTGCTAGACATATTAAAATTTCTTGACGGCTGGGGCTGCAAGGCCTGTGAAGTAGGTTTCCTATCAGGCATATGGTCATTTCTACTTTGCAAATAGATGGTATTGGTTTCCTCGTGAACGAACTCGAGTGCCTTTTCAATGGTCTCTGGACGCATACATCTAATACGTGAACCTAACGGGTCTTTTAACCCACGTAGATAGGCTTGCAGGGTTAGTTTTTTATACAAGTCACGTTTAGCGTCGATGGTGGTTTGCAAGGTATCATGCAAGGAAACATATGTCATTATGGTGCTAAACAGGTTTTGGCAGCGTTCGAAAAATTCCTGTGGTGTGTTAGAGCCTTGTGAGAGAAGCGACAAATCGTTATAGAGAGCGGTTTCATTTCTCTGGTCAGCAAAATTATTAATTAGAGCATTACGGATACCAGACCAATCCGTAGGTATACCATTAGTATTTATCAGGCGCGCGGCTGGCCCTGTGATTTTATTTAAAATCCCGTTAATTAATCCGAGCTGATTTATATCAGACCCATTACTATATTGAGCAACAATTTGGTCACAAAGTCCTATGACTTACTGATTACGTCTAGAGTCTAAATCAATCTGTCTACTGCTAACTAAATTAGGTTTGCGATCTTTCCTTGAATGGAAAATTTTGGCAAATTATAATAAAATTTAAAGAAAAAAAAATACTATATAGATAGGAAAGGAAAGCAAGTCACTGGAAAATTCAGAGTACTTACATGAACATGATTTTTCTTGAGCGGTATTCGATTTCTGGAATCTCCGGCGTGGTTACTTGTTCTGGTATTCCCGGCGTGACGTTGAAAGTCTATCGAGACGTGAGAGGATGCGATTTTAGCGGTTCCCGTATCTCGCGACCCGACCCGAGAATCCTACCGACTGCGCCAATTACGTATTCCGACGCAGGAGGACTCAAAAAAAAACAATTTACTTAAAATAATTTAATTATAAAGAAATTACAAATTATAAGTCTGACGACAATCGAGGTAAGAATTGAAGTGAAGTGCCGGGTCGCGTGGTCTCAGGTCCGCGGGGCCTCGTGTTGCAGATTCAGCGATTCCCTCATTTCGCAATATATTCTACGAATGTATGCGATCGGCGTGTGATCCTGTGTCAGCTATATACTTAGTGACGTAGGATGTAACACCCTTCAAGCAAAAATAAATCATAATATACCTACGTGTTTCATTAGATTTTTATTACTAAGACAGAAAACGCGCATACGGGCCGTATAATAGGTACCGTCTAATACCTGATGTCATTAAAAGTGGAGTATATTATATATACCTACTACATGTTAAATATAAATAAACAAATATGGCTAGTAGGTATACGGAACCGATTCACTCATTGGCCGTCAACTGGAGTTTGAAACTTGGCGATTTTACAACACAGCACCGCTAGGATCAACGACCAGACCGTTCCACCAGGTTTTTAATGCTGTATCTATACAAATAAATAAAATTGAAGTGTCTGTTTGTACATATAGCAAAATCACATATTTTTTTCATTTATTTTTTTTTCTGTCTGTCTGTCTATCTGCCTGTTTGTTCCGACTAATCTCTGAAATTGCTGGACCGATTTTGACGGGATTTCACTGGTAGATAGCTGATGTAATAAGGGGTAACTTAAGCTACTTTTATTGTAAGAAATTGAACAATTACTTTTATGTTAAATTCCACGCGAACGAAGTCGCGGGCACAGCTAGCTTTATAATAAAAATAATCGCGTCTTCTTACAAGGCAGAGGCCTACCCCTTTAAGGACGCTGTATAGGTAGTACCCACATGTTTAAATTGTATTTGTATATTACCTGCCCCTGGGTATGCTAACACAGCCATGCTCATGCTCAGAAATTACCGATGACCACTAAAGATTGAAAGACTAACCAGACTAGGCCACCTGATCAATCAGATATTTTTTGAAGCATTAACCTTTTAAGGCAAGACTATGGATCTAAGTGCGGCCCTAGGTGATAATTGTTTTATACTCAAGCTTGTCACAAGTATAAAACAAAATTAAAAATTACGAAAAACAATACTTTATTTTTAATATAAAAACACATCAGTCTCTCTGACTTCGCCCAAAAGCTAAACTGATGAGCTGCCTAGAGTAACTTCCACGAGCTGTAAGAGATAATAAAATTCTTGAGACATGCTATTTACGTGAATAACAGAGAAATAATGCTTATCAGAAAAAATATGATACTTCATATCGAGAAACTATTATCCATGTCCTATAATAATAATAAAAAAATGGGTTGATTTTATAATCTGTTTCAAACCATTGTCAATGACTAATTTTCGCTGTCTGTGGAACTCAGAAATCTGAAACAATTGAAGTTATTGTAGGTATGCAAAAACCAATAAATACATGTTCTGTAACTGTTATAGCAGTGAAATATTTGTGACCAAATTATCATTGGATGATCTCATTATTTGTAAGTAACCCTTGTTTACAATTACCAAGGAATATCAACTAATGTATGGGATAGCCATTGTATGGATGAAAAAGGACGTCATGAAACCATAGTGGCGCTACTTTATACGAATTCGGTCATAGGAGAGAAAGAGAGGTTGATGATAATTCATCTGTCAATGTCATGTCAACCAAGAACTGCTCTGTTCTATTCTGATTTTTTATGACTTAATAGTAGATGTATTCTTTTTAAATTTGTGTCTAAAGGTGCCTTTAGGACACCGTAGAAAAAGAACTCTTTTTCAATCTAAATAACAATATCACTGGACAAATAAGACCATCGCAAAGTACGGAACTGAATCTGCTGTCTATTGTATTTGTCATGGCAGAGCGTTAGTGCAGTAGTCGTAGTAGTGTTTACCACATTCTAATTTCAGATGTAAATGAAAGTAAAGATGTGTACTCTCGACGGCAAATGAGCAATTCCCAAATACCTATCGAGTTTCAAGAGCTTCGTTGCAACAACCCTTAGCCGCTATGATGAAGAGTACTTTGCCTAAGGACAAGCCAGGCAAAATGAGGATCCGAGCTTTTCCTGTAAGAAACAATTTCTAATAATAAGTATTGGCCAAACTTACAATTATAGATGCATATAACTCGGTTGATCCTAAACACCTCAGGTCACCTCTATGCATGCTTTATGAAGTAGCTGGCATCATAAGACACAGGCTATTCTAGACCTTGCATGCTATGTCTAGTTCTTTATTAATAGTTGTTATTAATATGTAAAATGTAATTTACACTGCAAATTTGGCAAACGCATATAATCACGCCTCTTTCACATAGGGGTTTGTGATTTTGTCATAACCCAAAACATTGGCATTTGATGTAGACTCCAAGATGACAAGATCAATGAACTGTGAAAATCATTAAGAAACATTTTTATATTTAAAAAAAAAGTTCCAATATATTTGTCACTTTCATAAATATATTACTATGGCAATATATTATTTTCTCATATCCAAAATTGTCAGTTATTCAAAAATGGAAACAAGTTAATTTTACTTTGGAACAAAATTTTTGTGATCTAAATGTCATAATATTAATACATTTGACAAGAGTGAAAATCAATCAAAAGATAAACCTTAGTATATTTTCGTATTGTTATTTAATGTTTTGGAAATATTGTTTTGATTTAGAACTATGTTTGTGTAATATACAAAGCCATTAAGATTTCAAGATGTCAAGAAAATTTCAAGTGTGGAATTATTCAGAACCATACTATCAAATGTACCCAGACACATGGGTTTGTAGCTTGCATAGTGAATTATTTGAATGCAACAAGAACAAACAAATTTAAATATAACTTCTTAAATAGAAAAGCCTTACAATGTGAAAATATTTCAGATGACTATGGACGAGAAGTATGTTGAGAGCATATGGAGTTTGCTAAAGAATGCAATACAAGAGATACAGAAGAAAAATAACTCTGGACTATCATTTGAGGAACTATACCGCAATGCATACACTATGGTTCTCCACAAGCATGGGGAGAGACTGTACACCGGTCTCAAGGAAGTGGTGACGCAACATCTCGAAACAAAGGCAGGTTTATGCAGTTGTTCATTTGTCATGTCATGTTCTTTTCTTTTATACAAAATAATAAATAATACATTCTCACGCCTTCCCACAAGGGTCCCCGAAGGGATAGGCAGAGGTGTATAGGTGGTACCCACACACCCACCTTCTGGCAGATATATATTTAGGTGCCAACGTAACAGATGGCGAGTCCATTGCCATTACTCAAGCACGACTATACATACGCCTTTGAATTGCTTCTCAGACATATACTTTTCTTTTAACTTTTAACTATTGATACAGGTCAGAGAAGATGTACTCCACTCCTTACATAATGGGTTTCTACAAACTCTCAACAATGCATGGACAGACCACCAGACTAGTATGGTCATGATCCGTGATATTCTGATGTACATGGATAGAGTATATGTGCAGCAAAATGAAGTGGACAACGTCTACAACTTGGGACTTATTATTTTTAGAGACCAGGTCAGTAATATATGTTCCTTATAATTGACCTTTCAAGTGAAACAGGTTTAAAAGTAGAATTCAACTAATTCTAGTCTAGAGCAAAGTTTCACAAGGTGTTGCCATTTTATTATTAAATTAGGATGATTCTGTTTTTGTGGTGACATGCAGTTGCAGGAAATAATCATAGAGCATATGTATGCTTGGCAGCTTGAGTGCCAATGATGTGAAAAAGGGGCTAGACCAGATGCAGTGCAATGATGATCAGCTGTAGGCCACTGACTGACATGAGCCCATTGGATCATAATAGGTTACAGTATCAAAATGCTTACCATTAGGCCAGTGAATATGCTTGTTTACTACCTGAGTGGTATGAAGAAATGTTTTGGTAGTAAGTTAGTAACAGATGTGTTAGTTGCAGTGGCATGATAATAGTTGTGTGTGTGTAGGTGGTGCGATATGGTTGCATTCGCGACCACCTGCGGCAGACACTGCTCGAACTGGTAGCTCGAGAGCGGCGCGGCGAAGTGGTGGATAGACTCGCCATCCGCAACGCCTGCCAGATGCTCATGGTGCTTGGCATCAACTCTCGCGCCGTCTATGAAGAGGACTTTGAAAAGCCCTTTTTGCATCAATCGTCGGAATTTTACAGGGTGATTTTTCTAACTAATTTTAAAGCTGTACTTGCACTTTCTTGTGCATATTATTGGTTATAATAAAGGATTTAAGAATGACTTGAATAATTAATGAAAATTTTATATAAATTAAATATTACTTTACTATTGCATTAAGTCATGTCGTCATCATCATCATACCATCACGCCGAGTCCCTAACGGGGTAGGCAGAGAGTATAGAGCGCCAGTTCTCTCTAGACTTACATACCTCTTTCGCTTCGTCATGTATGTCATTCATAGTTGCTAATTTGGGTATTGCTTTTGTGGGTAATAATACACATATATAAATTCTCTGCATCTTTAATAAACTTTACATATTGATTCAGTTCTACTATGAGGAGTTTGTATAAAAGTGTGTTTGTTGCAGATGGAGTCTCAGAAGTTCTTAGCGGAGAACAGCGCCGCGGTGTACATCAACCGCGTGGAGGCGCGCATCGTGGAGGAAGCAGAGCGCGCGCGCCACTACCTGGACGAGTCCACCGAGCCGCGGGTCGTGGCCGTGCTCGAGCACGAGCTCATCGAGAGGCACATGAAGACCATTGTCGAGGTAGTACTGCCTTGCTGAACATGTGGAGAACACGTTTTATAATAATTATTAAGAAGCCTGCATAATTTAAGATGTAATTATGTACGTATGTGGAGACTGTTTACTGGCAATATTCTTTTAAGGCTACATAATATTCTAATTCATATTTATTGACTTTTTGTTGTGGGCCTAGCTAATTGGGGTGTGTAGCCTATTGAATGAAAAATAATAGGAAACATTTGAAATTAACATCGCGAGATACACTTAGTGATGCAAGCATTCATAGTTGGCGGTAACGGCTTGCGTACGTACTTACCGACCATAAAGCGGATGCGTGTATGCGTAGATATGCTAGTACGCCACTTGTCCAAATAGTGTTTAGCGTGTGATCGGTAGCTCATGTAATGGCATCGTGTAGATGGAGAACTCTGGCGTGGTGCACATGCTGATGCACACGCGCACGTCGGAGCTGGCGTGCGTGTACAAGCTGCTGTCGCGCGTGGGCGAGGGGCTGCGCACGGTGGCGGACGCCGTGTCGGCGCACCTGCGCGAGCAGGGCCGCGCGCTCGTCACCGACACGCACCACAACACCAACGCCATCGCCTTCGTACAGGTACACTACACTACACTACACTACCCTAGATAACATCCTATTATAAATACTAATCCGCTCGCATACGATGAGGTGAACACATATATTATAATTATAGTTTTAATCCTTACTAATATTATACCTAAATGTGAATGTAAGTTAGTTTGTTACGCTTTCACGTTAAAACTACTTACCCGATCATCATAAAACTTTGTACACATATTTTTGAATGTATTAGAAGTAACATAGGATACTTTTTATTGAAAAAAAAAAAATTTTTGCGAAAGATTAAAAAAGCCGTCCGCGCCGACGAAGTCGCGGGCACAGCTAGTAATATTATAAAGAGTAAATATTTGTATGTAAGTATGTTTGTAACGAATTGGCTCAAACAGTACTGGACAGATTTTAAAATTCTTTCACCATTTGAATACTACATGATCACTTATTAAAATAGGCTATTTTAATTGCAAGAAAAAAATAAAAAAATAAATGTCCAAATAATTTAAAAAATAAATGTCCACCTTTGCGGAGCCGGGACGGGCCGCTAGTATATTATATAGCTGTAGGCAATTATTGAAGTAGAGCCTACAGCTCCTCAATAAACGAGCTAACTAATGCAAAGATATGTTTCAAATGGGATTAGTAATTAGTGCATTCAAACAAAATCTGTCTCGTCTCTTTATCATATTCAATAGAGAATGGGTGATCCCTTGTGTGGCACACTACGTGTCGGTACACTAGCTAATATAGTGAATGAATTTGAATCGACGTGCCGCACAGTTTATTTTTAATCGTGGATCGTGGATTCTAACCTTGACCAGCCAGTGTCACGGTATTAATGCTGTCCAATAGCTTTCCCAAAGCCTGCATCGATTCATCACAGGATCTTCAGTAACTCGCGGACAACCGAATTGTATTTAGTGCACGCATTTCTCTCGCTATCTCTGATATTCTGCGCGTTGCAATAGTAGAGCTATCACACAGCTTGTTGCTTACTTTATATCCCTACTAACTTTATAACCAACAATTGCAATGCCAACAGATTCATGCTGGTGTTCGGCCATTTGATCTCATGACCTACGTTTTCCTATTTATGTTTTTAATTGTGCAAGCTAAAAAGTATTAAATTTACAGAACCTGCTCGACCTGAAAGACAGATTCGACCACTTCCTCCAGAACTCGTTCAACAACGACAAGATATTCAAGCACATGATCGCCTCGGACTTTGAATATTTCCTCAATTTAAATAACAAATCACCCGAGTTTTTGTCGCTGTTTATCGATGGCAAGTTGAAGAAAGGCGAAAAAGGGGTCAGTACCTTTTATTATTACTTTAAGGAGCTCCTGTACATTTCGAATTCGTTTGTTCATATCGAATTTTGCCATTGATATATGGAAAGTGCTATCCATGGTCTTATTATAAAAAAAAATATAGTATAGTAGTATACTATATTTTTCTTTAATAATAAGTAAGTAAATAGTAGTAGTAGTACTACTAAAACAAATAACCTCCTCAGGTAGCTAACAAGCATACGACCCGCTAGGTAGTAAGCGGTTACCGTAGCTTACAGGCATTAATCTCTGCCGACCTTATATTGATAAAAGTAGTTCTTAACCTTCAACGCGATCGTAAAATGTATGCGTGTGTGTCAGATGAGCGAGCAGGAGATCGAGGCGGTGCTGGACAAGACGATGGTGCTGTTCCGCTTCCTGCAGGAGAAAGACGTGTTCGAGCGCTACTACAAGCAACACCTCGCCAAGCGACTGCTGCTGAACAAGTCTGTCTCTGACGACAGCGAGAAGAATATGATCTCCAAACTCAAGGTTAACTCAATATATATTCCTTATTATATAAATTATTATCTATGCTCCGCGGCTTTATTGGTGTATTTTTTTTAAATTGGAATATTTTCTTCTGCAGTACAATATTTCCATAGTGTGCCAAATTTCATTCAATTTCGTTAAGCTGCTCTGGCGTGATTGACAATTAACATTTATAACTTTCATTTTAAAAAGCAGATTCGAATTCTGGGTTGCTCAGATGGAAATACAAGGAATATAAAAGGTTCTAAATATAGGTTACGTTTTTCTAAAAACATCTTGTTAGATTCAAATTGCATATTAATAAAGTGAGGAATAACTAACATAATTTTTTGTGTAAATTACTAAGTGGCAATGTGTAATATTAATAGTTAGACGTGCTTACGAATTATTTACTTGAAAATTCTCAGAAAGATGGTTTACTAAAGGATGTGGAACCACGAGACTTTCACTGCATTATCGGTGACGTCTCCCAAATAGAGAACTCAATAAGTGATTAGTGACCTGCTCTCCGTCCACCCCGACCCGTCCACACCACACATTCTGCAAAATTCTTTACCTTTGTCTATGGACATTTGTCTGTGAGTGTCATGAAATTAATGGCATTAGTACCCTTGTACTCGAAAATGTTGCTTAAAGTCTCGCACTTTACTTTTGTCTATTCTTTGCTTCTAATAAGACTTTAAATAATTTTCGGTTAATATATGTTGACAAGTAAAGAATTTTGCAGAGAATAATAAAATTATGACTTTAAGCAGGGTTTTCTGTATTTAGTGTATGGATTGATGTTGGAGTAATTAGTTTTGTAATACATATCTTAAGTCATATAGTAAGATGTACATTTAGTTTGTATATTGATTCCTATGAGATCTAGTGTAATTTATTTAAATTATATATATAAAAGTAAATAAAGCAAGTAATTAGGCAATGTTATCACCTATGAACCCTTGATAATATTGGATATGTTGGCTAAATGTAGAGCTAGACCTGTCACTGAATTATTTAAAAAATATATTATACGCCTTCCCACAAGGGTCCCCGAAGGGGTAGGCAGAGGTGTATATGTAATACCCACACCCACTTTCCGCTAGAGGTATATTAGGTGCCAACGTGACAGATGGCGAGTCCATCGCCGTTACTCAAGCACGACTATACAAATGCCTTTGAATTTCTTCTCAGACGTATGTAGGTTTCCTCTCGATGTTTTCCTTCACCGTATAGCTCGTGGTGTGACTAATCACAGTACTTAAGTTCAGAAAAACTCATTGGTACAGTCGGGATTCGAACTTGCGATCTTTGTGTCGCAGGCAACTGCTAGAACCACTCGGCCACCACGGCTTTTATTGCATTACACGGCAGTTTATTACATTGTTATGTGATAGTTACATTTATTTTCAAATATGTTGGAATTTTTGTTACGATTTTTATTGTAGACAAATAACAAAATAAGTACCTATAGTATTAATTAAAGTTATTTTTATAGCAGACATATATATCTAGATGTTGTGTTGCAGACTGAATGCGGTTGCCAGTTCACGTCGAAGCTGGAGGGCATGTTTAAGGACATGACTGTCTCCAACACCATCATGGAGGAGTTCAAGGAACACGTGCTCTCCGCTGGGGTGAGTTGACAACACTTTACTGAGTCCAGTGGCTCTGCGAGAGTAGTTATAGATTTCCACCAAGCATAACTTTTTTTTATTTATATGTACTACGAGTGTGATTTAAAAAAATATTTAATATAAAAGTTGCTGAGAAACATTGGCACAACAAAATCCATTCAATAGTTTTAAGTTTATCACGAACAGACGCGGTGAAGACTTAAGTGTTCGCGGAGGGAACCTCCTATGTAACTACATAGTGGGAGACCTATTTTTTTTATACACCATGAGTGGCAAACAAGCATACGGTCCACTCGATGGAAAACGGCTACCGCAGCCTAATTTCGCTTACAATACCGATTGTATCACTTGCGCGTTGTGTTCGGAGAGTTATACTGTGTTTGCAGCATAATGGGACTAGTCCCTCTGCTGCCAGCATAATTTGGTTTCAAAGTGTTATTGTAACTCGCGAAAGCGAGAGGGTTAGTGATGGAATGTTGTTGCGTTAATCTAATGGCGTGACATACCGCTGTACTTAAGATCAGTTCATTAGTACAGATCGCCGCGGTATGAAACTGCCGTCTTCAACATGCAAATGAAAGCACTCAGTCACAGCAATTATAATGCTAGCATCATTGGTGTAACGGCAGACTAACCTGCACGGCGTGGACCTGTCAGTGCGCGTGCTCACCACCGGCTTCTGGCCCACGCAGAGCGCCACGCCCAAGTGCAACATACCCACTGCGCCCAGGAACGCCTTCGACGTATTCCGGAGGTGAGACAGATGCCACGCATATCATATTTATTTCACTGTAATTAAGTCTCTTTAGCTTTCAGGTGTGGGTTTTTTCACGAAGTTCTTAGTAGTAGAAACGGTATACGTTGAAGCCACCTTGAATGAGTCTGATTTCTATCCAGACGCAAACATAAAATAAACAAGAAATAGTCTGTTCAATCATCATTCATCCATCAGCTCCAAATCCTAATGTTGTATTGATCTAGGAAATGTATAGCATAGTACCTTTGTGTGTTTGTTGCATTATTGAAATTAGAAAGCAAACTAACCGTGTAATGTTTCCGTGAAGCTTCTACCTGGCGAAGCACTCAGGGCGGCAGCTGTCGCTGCAGCCGCAGCTGGGCAGCGCGGACCTGCACGCCACTTTCCGCGCGGGCGTGGGGGGCGTGGGGCCCGCGCCGGCGGCGGGCGGGGTGGGGGGCGCGGGGGGCGGAGGGCCGCCCGCAGCCGGCGGGGGGTCGCCGCCGCACTCGCCGCCGCCGGCCGCGCCGCGCCGCCACATCATACAGGTCTCCACCTTCCAGATGTGCGTGCTGCTGCTCTTCAATAAACGCGAGCGACTCACATACGAGGTACCTACCATAATCCTATTAATATTATACGCAAATGTTTGTGGGATGTATGGATGTTTGTTCTCAATCACGCCAGAACAGCTGAATGGATTTGGATGAAATTTGGCACAGAGATGGATTGTTAGCCTGATTAATACCTATAGGAAATAATTTATACCAGAACAAAACCTGGTATTAAATTGTACGCGGGTGCATGGGGCACAGTTAGTACATGATACAGTCTACTTATAGTCCCCCTGGCATACATTGACCACTTAATATGTATTGACATCGTGTTAAGGATGGTGAAACATTGGTAATTGCAGTATTTGGTCTCAATGATTCCAGGAAATACTCAACGAGACCGATGTGCCCGAGAAGGACCTCGTTCGCGCCCTACAGTCGCTGGCCATGGGCAAGCCTACTCAGAGGGTGCTCATTAAGCAGCCGAAGACCAAGGAGATAGAGCCCTCTCACCAGTTCTACGTAAATGATGCATTTACGTCTAAGTTACATAGGTACATAAGCTACTTACGTATACCCTCGATAAATCTCTACGCGTTCATCTTCTCGTATAGTCTAGTATATTATGCCCATATCGCATTTTGTGCCATCAGAGTTAAGATACAAACAGTGGCAGCTAAGGGCGAATCGGAGCCCGAGCGACGCGAGACGCGCAACAAGGTCGACGAAGACCGCAAGCACGAGATAGAAGCTGCCATTGTGCGCATTATGAAAGCAAGGAAAAAAATGGCGGTAAGACAAACATACAACCATAAATTTTTATTGCAGAAAAAGTTGACTTACAAGGCTACATTTTGGTGGCTCGGTCCTGAAGTACAAGTATATATGGCTTGACAATAAAACTTAATTTACATTTATAATAATACCTTTCAGTAGGAGCACGGTGATAAATATCCCATAGCCTTCTTTGGTAAATTTGAAATTATGCGTTCAAACAAACGAACTCTTGCCTTTTTATAATGTAATTTTATAATCATATAAATCATGAATATTATTCACGTGGGGGACTCGGATTGATGCTATGATGTGTCAGGATTTATTTATTAGGTAGTTCTTCAACATTGGCATATACAAAGCTAGCTTATAAAATTTAAATTAAGAGCACAGCATTCGTAATAGCAATGGTTCACCCTCACGCGAGCCATGTATGGCGGGTGTTGCAGCACACGCTGCTGGTGGCAGAGGTGACGGAGCAGCTGCGCGCGCGCTTCCTGCCCTCGCCCGTGGTCATCAAGAAGCGCATCGAGGGGCTCATCGAGCGCGAGTACCTCGCCCGCACACCCGACGACCGCAAAGTCTACACCTACGTCGCATAGGTGCGTACAGCGACTTCGACATCGCTACCCCGCCCCGCCCCGGCCTCTGTTCATTGTCCTACCACGTTGCGTTCCCTTACCGAATATTCGTTCAACATGTATTCATAAGTCTACTCTTCGACGTCTCGATTTTCATTTATGTAAAAATATTGTAAATACCGGCCTAGTTTTAGTTCGATTCGTACGTAATGTAGTACATCACTTGCAGATTCGACTAATTAAAAACTTCTAATTAATGTCATGTTTTATTACCTCCGCTGTCCCCGTCAGAACTTGGTGCCGAGCTCTCCTTATTTAGGAGATGAATTCACTCTTAAAATAGATTTTATTTTCAGGCCATCACAAGATCCTTATATCCTTGAAGGGAAGCCAAGTTAGAAGTGATAGAAGTATCGAAAGTATTTAACTTATTACAAAATAAAAATTATTAGTTATTATCAAGAGGTATTTTATTCGCAGACTAAAAAGATAAAACATAATATCACGCAGTACAGATTATAATAGCTAAAATGGGATTTGTTGGATGGAAATGGAAATAAAAAGCCTTGAGGCAAATGAATGTTTAGATGCAGACATCCGGCATACTCGGACACACTTGGCTTGGACCCATCCAGGAAGCTGACGTCGACAGTGATAACAGTTGATATGTCGTCTACGTTAAAACTTATATTTCTTGTAGTTGTATCAGTTTTTACATACAGAATCCTGTTTTGTCCGGTTTTACCATCAATTGTGTCGTCAAATGTAAATATTAAAGAAATTCTAGTAATTAAATTATAACAATTAAACCTTGAACTTTTGTTATCAAATTGTCCATACACAATATCCTTTTCCGACAAATCTATTGGCATTAGTAACCAATCCTCGTCTTTGATGCTATAAGGATTTCCGTGTGGTGACACAACCACCTTCTTATGGAAGCCCAGTAATTTTGATATATTATTTTGGATACTTTTACAAAGTTCCGAATTATTTTCTATCTTGACGTTGTGTGTATAACGGCACTTAATTCTTTTATTATGTCCAAAAAGTACCAATTTCCTTGTGGTGTTTGTGAAAATGCACTGCCCGTTAATGTTATCAGGATAGGCGAGATGTCTCTCTTCTGAAGAGCTATTGAAAAATCTTTCCGTGTAATTGCTGTTAGCAAATGAAACTATTACAGGTAGACCACTCTCATATCCAGGACTGCCACTGAATTCAATAATTTTGTCTGTAGATTCATTTGCCAGTACGAATTTCACATTAATGTTTTGCTGTATATATTGTTGGGCAATTGAAAGTTCCTGTGTGTGTAGGATCATAGTGGCATTCATTATTTTCGAATTATAATAGTAGAAGACGTATTCCACTCTCGGGGCCAGATTCTTGCACATACTCTCAGTGCAAAATGGTTCGTGTATAGTTTTGTTATAGTTGAGGCAAGATATGCTATCGCAAGCAATTATCGTCCAATTAACACAGTGCAAATTTGAACAATGCTGAAACAATTTTATAAATATAAGTATAATTTGCTAAAAATATTATATTTAACTTACACAGTACAATATTACAGCAATAATAAAAATACCCAATTTACCAGCTCAGATGTGTTCATAGACTGATCTGTGACACTTATAATCATTCCCTCTATTAATTTGACAATGCGGAACATCTCCAAATCTTTTAATTTGACAACGCAAATTATATTTTCTGCAATTAAGAAATGGACTGCTTTTCTGCCCGTGCAATAGCTGTGGACCCCTGGTGACGGCAAATCTAAAATTAGGATAATCATTTGATAAATAAACTGTTTTCAGAGTAATGTTTCAATGTTTCACATAAAATGAGCAAAATAGGTAGATATTTACTGTACAGACCATATCCAGTAATATTATTTGAGGTGGTTTAACTTTGAATTTTGAATGAAGAACGATTGATGAAAAAAGTGTATAAGGCGAGTGTGAATCTAGTGTGAAAGTGTTGGAAGGAGGTAGACCTAGGCGGACGTTTCGAGACCAAATTAGGGACGTCTTGAAAAAAAGCCAGGTCAAGAGTACCCACCCTAAACCGAAGAGCATGTATGAAGAGAATAATGAAAGTGGACGAAGTGCAAGAAGTATGTAAGGATAGTAGCAAGTGGAAAGAAGTGGTCACTGCCTACCCCTACGGGAAAGAGGCGTGATTATATGTATGTGGTTGAACTTACCCATGTAATATATAGAACTATTTTTATAGAACCACAGGGGATCATTAAATTCATATGGTTTTTTCACAAATTCACGTTTCTTGTCAGGTAAATTAATATCCTGCCAAAGGTAAGCTTGAAATGGTATATTTTTTTCCTGTAATACAAATATTGTATTAGCTATCATTATCAAAAAAGCCGTGGTGGCCGAGTGGTTCGAGCAGTTGCCTGCGACACAAAGATCGCAAGTTCGAATCCCGACTGTACCAATGAGTTTTTCTGTACTTTTACTAAAGTACAGTGATTCCACACCACGAGCTTTACAGTGAAGCAAAACATCGAGATGAAACCTGCATACGTCTGAGAAGCAATTCAAAGGCGTATGTACACCTTGGCACCTAAATATATCTCTGGCGGAAAGTGGGTGAGTGGATACTACCTACACACCTCTGCCTACCCCTTCGGGGACCCTTATGGGAAGGTGTGAGGATATATTATTATTATATATATTATAAGTATCATTATAATACATATATTACAACTAGTGCTTGGAAATATATGGGTTTGATACCTTTCGAGAGCTCCTAAATCGTTTCTCAGGTAAGTTTGTCTTGACAATACAAAATAAATTATCAATTAAACTTGTTTCTTTTTTACGATCCTTGGGGTTGTCAGTGTAACAGTAATTAATATCCACATTTTCAACCTTCTTACCCTGAATACACTTGTAAAACATTTTAATATCATCCTTAGAACAATCTGTATCGCAGCAGCAATTAATATCGCAAACCTTATACTGAAAACAAAAAAACTGTTATTAAATGCCTACTTAATATCATAAATTTTCGACAAAAAATCTGAGTACCCACCAAAAAATTGCAACTGCAATCTTTGCTTATGCTTATATTTGGTTTTAAATCATTAAATTTTGTAGTAGTCTGGTTTTTGTTTCCATATAAAGAAATTTCTGTAGTGTTATCAGTCTCTGTACTTATGATCTCAGTAGTAGGTGAAGAGTCAGTGCCAGATACATTGTCATCCTCATCATACACTTCAAACATTGTGGTGGATATATCCGTGGTAGTGGAGGTGATAACAGGTAATGAAGCATTACTATACATCTTACCTAAACTCTTTTTAAACAATTTATTCTCCTCAGTTCGGTAGTAAAGAGCATAAGGTTTGGGACTTATTTCTCTGACCACATCACTCAGACGTTTTCTTTGACTAGTTAAATTGGATATAGGCTTCTCATCTTTTCTCAATTTTTCTTTTATGAAATCCATAACACAAAATTGAACAAGAATAGATAATAGAGTGAATGCCAAGTAAGTTATTATTCTCATATTTTCACTTATATTCTACACCAAACTGACCCAAATTCCTTATAACTATATCTATCTGTAGCTTTATAATTCCTTTTGATTGAGTTTTCAGTTTGAACCTGTAAGTCAAATATTAAAGTTGTATACATCCATACTATACATATCTTTAAATCCTTACCTTTCAGTTCCCAAGTTTATAATATCAGTTTGAGTCAATTCATGAGATCCACCAAGAAAATGCTGTCTGATTCTGTCTGATAAGGTAGTAGCAGTGGGCACCCAACATGGGACATGTATTGAATGATACCCAGGAGTTGTTGGTAGGTTACAACAACCATAGCCCACTGTCCATGACCGCCCTATAGAATCAAGACAGCTTACTTGTAGAATCAGTTTAGGCCAACCTAGAAATGTAAGTAATTATGATCATGTAGTTGATAACATGCAATCCTTCTAGGTGTACTTATAAGCAAACTGATAGTACCTTGTATTCCTTTGGTCACAAAATGTATGTCCAAAGGTTGAGACCAATATACACAATTGTTGTAATCTGACTTCCCTGACACAGTTTGCCCTTCTGGACACCCAGAAATAATAGTCCAATTAGGGCCTGTCAAAAAGATTTATATAAATAAAATGTGCACAAACAGCCGTTAGAACTTTGTTAAATGTAACAATGGATAACGAACCGGCTTGGAAGGAATATCGACATAATAATGATGTTCTTTCCTGAAAATTACTTGCTCCCTTTAGTTGCCCCAGTACATGCAATTCTGCCATAGGACAGTCGGCGAACGATTTTTACACGATTAAATTGAATTATTTACATCCATTGTAGTGAATGATTTCACGAAATTCTTCTAATTCTAACCAAAACTCACTCTTAAACTTACATTCATATTCAATAGTAAGCAGTCTTTGCTTACATAATCGTGTTGTTAATGTGGTATCCATAGCAACGATCAACAACAACAGCAAAGACCAAAGACTACTAATTGAATACTGGACTGGAACAACAGCACCGAATTCCAAACGTCATGTTGGTTTTGACATATTAACAAAATAAAAGCATTATCTACATCAATCCATGTTCGCTCTTGGCGATGATACGACAAACAAATCTTACGGTAATAACAGTTAAGCAGTAAAATTTAACAAAATATATGATTACTTCATTTATACAGAGGATATGACCGATCTTCATCTTAAAATAAATAAAAAATAGTGTTGCACTGTGCCAGTGACTCCTCTATGATTTATGAGTGTAGATAGTTGATTGAGTATAGGTATTTATTAATAGTATATTACTATAAATAATAATACATACATACATACATATCATCACGCCAAGTCCCTAACGGGGTAGGCAGAGAGTATAGAGCGCCAGTTGTCTCTAGACTTACATACCTCTTTCGCTTCGTCCACATTCATCAGTCTCTTCATACATATGCTCGTCGGTTTCGAGTACTCTTAACGTTCCCGTCCTTGAGAGTCCGATCTATTTGATCCAGGTAGTTGGAACGTGGCCTTCCTCTGCCTCTTCTTGCACACACTTTTGCTTTGTATATCTGTTTCATCAATCTTTCTTCACTCATCCTTTCTATGTCTCCAAACCAACGTAACATGCCTTTCTTCATCTTTACAATCATTCATTCACGCCAGTTGATTTGAGAATCTCTTCATTGCGGATTCGATCTAATATCGTTACGCCGCACATTTTCGAAGAGATCGCATCTCAACTGCATTCAAGCTATTTTGATACTTCCTCTGACATACCTAATACATAAATAATAATAATATAATATATCCTCACGCCTTCCACAAGGGTCCCCGAAGGGGTAGGCAGAGGTGTATAGGTACTACTATACTACTATATTCATAGTTAAATCTTATTTCATAAACCCTGATAACGACAGGTAATAACTTATCTTACTTCTTATCTTTCTAATATTATAAATGTGAAAGTTTGTAAGTTTGGATGTTTGCGGTTCTTTCACGGCCAATCGGCTGAACCGATTTGGCTGAAAGTTGAAATGGTAATAGCATATACCTAGGAATAACCGCGGCGGTAACCGCTTACCATCAGGCGGACCGCATGCTTGTTTGCCACACATGTGGTATAAAAAAAATAGGACATAGGCTACTTTTTTTTTATTTATCCTGAAAAATTCAGTTCTTATATTATAATGTATGATGCTCTTTCACGGCATAGCGGCTGAACTGATTCTAGTAGGAAAATTTCCAAAGCTACTTTTTCGAACGCCACGCGGGCGAAGCCACGGGCATAAGCTAGTTTATTATAAATGTAGGTTTCCTTCAGACTACCCTCAATATCATAAAATGATGTATCTATATAAGTGAATATCGATTAATAAACCCATATAACAGAAGATACACCCGAGATCTTAAGCTTCTCCATAATTTATCAAGATTCAGTGTATATCATTTCATCTTTATCAGCTTTATACTCAACCGCTGAGGCTTTTGTGGTTGGCCAGTCTAGTGTTACTTTATCATCTAGGTCTAGGATATTGATTTATTGAATTGAATCCGTTTAACATTGATTAATAACAATCACGAAAACCTAAGAAATGACAATTTATTTTATCATTTATTTTGCCCAGACACCATTACACACGTGTTTGTTGCCACCATGAAATGAATGTTATAATTAAGATTAATTCACAATTCAACTAAAAAACTAAAAAAATACATGTAATATACTGTAAGGTAAAGATAGGCTAAAGTTATGATAAATTAACATTTATTAGTATTGTACATTAAATACAGGATAATTATTGTTAATCACAGATAGGGTTGCCACCCACTGTAGAGGCGGCAAAGGTTGACGGGGTCCGTGGCGGCGTGCAGCAGGTGCGCCACCTGGCCGGGCACCGCCACCCCGCCCTGGGTGCCGCCCTGGGCGCCGCCCAGCCGGCTGCTCACCGTGAGCAGTGCGTGCTCTGCTAGCCCGCTATTACACTCGCTTGCACCTGATAATTGCACATTGGACTGTTTTTGAAAAACATTTGGTCTAAGTACATGCAATATCATAATTTCTAGTTCTAGTACAGGTAACCTGTACTGTATACTGTATTGTTTTATCTTAAGTACTGATTCATCGTAACTTGTGATTTTTCGGTGTGGGAACTATTTTGAAAACACCTTCGGCAGAGTATTCACAAACTAAATCAAGATTTCAATTTAAGTCCAGGTGAACTGTGTCAAGGAATACTTTGAAAATACATTCAAGGACGTTCCTATGTTAAGTCGTGTTTGCGAGACAATTGGCACCTAATAAATCTCGGACCATTAGTGTAACTAATACTAAACACTTCGGAAGTCGTTATTATGTTATGTATATGATTTTGATGAAATCCGGAAATAATGGAAGTAACTTTATTTCATATTTATGCATGTAGGGAGATTTGAATATTCAGCGACCCCGTTAACATCAAATCCTAGCCGAAGTTATTGTCAGTGAGATAGTAACCTGGCAATGTAGTATCAGCGTTATTAGTAGTTTCACTGTGCTGGGTGGAGCTGGGCGAGACTGTCCACGTGTATAGGGGATCACACAGCAGCACTTTCAGTATCGTGAGCAAGATCTCTTGATTATCACGGAGCAGCTGCATTGTTTTCTCACAGCATCTGCAACATATATTTATGCAAATTTTAAGATACAAAAGTCTTTTATAAGTGTATAAATCCCTTTACAATGTTCACCTTCTAAAGATCCCTTCAATACCACTGCAACCAAAGCCTGCGATCATATCCTGCGTCAATCGGAATGGTACAGTCTCTGGCGTATTATGTGTTTTACCATGGTCGAATGCGATTCCTGGAACAATTCCAATAAACATATGAATAAAACTATTTTATGATGTCCTCACATCCTACCTTAAGGGTTCCTGAAGTGGTAGGCAGATGTAGAACAACACAATATTTTCGAGAATGAATCCAAGCATGGCAGATGGAGAGTCCGCAATCGTTTCTCAAGTTCTACTCCATAACACTAATGTATTTTTATTTTCTTAAGCGCATATGTTACTGTTTTGTCGCATTTGCTTTACAAGCTCGTGGTGTGATGAATTACTGTTAAGTTCGGAATAAAATCATTGTTACAGCCTGCCGGGATTACAGCCATTTTTTTTACTATGATTTTTACTATTTTTTTTTATATTGAGCCACTCGATCATCAAGGCTCTCAAACTATTTTATTAATGCGGATATGACCTCGTTCACTTGAATACTATTATCATAGTATAAAGAAGAGGGAGTAGGCTATCTCCGGCCCAATTCGCGATATAATTGCCTACTGTCTTAGGGTTGTCACTTTTAGCTAAATATTAGGCGCGGCTGTTGGCGCTTCGCTAGCAACCGCATGAACAGCGGCAATTAGGTATCTATAATAAAAAATTAATAAAGTGAATGAAATATTATCATTAAAAGAAATAAAAATAACATTAAAAACTAACGACTGTCTCTTAGACTATAATCGAATTTGTTGTTATGATTCGAACTTTGTTTTATATGTATTTGATTTACTATTAGTCAATTAGGTACTCTTACATACTTATTTTGAATTACGATTTTCTGTAAGTAGGTGGTACTTAGTTACTATACCTACAATACTGAGAAATCGGCATAACTAAACGTAAACAAAGAAATAGCGGCAAACCAATTGCCAGATCAAAAGTACCTAATACATTCTAGTAGGAAATTAAGCCTACCTACCTACTTCCTGTGTGATAGAAAACTAATACAAACAAAAAATATGTAAGTACGTAGGTATCTCATCATCAAGTAAAATTATATTATGCTAGAATAAGTGACTAACTTACCTTTCCTGTTCAATAGGTAATCTGAACAGAGACAGGTCTGGAATCGATGAATTATTAAGACACCCAAACACACAGCAATACGTTCTTCTGCGATTATCAGACATTTTGATGATGATATTGATGAATAAATCATTTAGCGGTGCCGAAAAGCCGTGACGCGCGCGCGAAACTTGTGCAGTGTTAGCCCCGACTGGCGCACTGAGAAACGGGTCGAGATTTTGTTAAAGTGTGCGTGCGTCGACACATAGATACAATAGCGCACACATACAAGCCGCGCGCGGTGCGTTTGTATGAAGATAACCTACTTCTCTTCTTTATACTATGCTATTATAGTAAAAAGTGTTTGAAAACAATACATACCAAAATCGATGTGAATTACTTCTGCAGTCCTCTTATCAATCAAGATATTTTGTACGTGGCGATCTCCAAGTCCCAGAATGTATCCCACCATTGAAGACGCAGCCACACTATAACAAAATAGTCACGTTTAACCGACAAAGAAAACTTCACAGGCGAAACGCTTATTTCATTCAGTGAAATTATAAAGCCTTTAATAAATGTTCCCACATGCAACTCTAATACTGCTGCAAAAAGCTGCATCTTTCATACTTTACATATCACGCCGAGTGCAGTGAGGGACTGCTTCTTTAATAAGTAGACTATTTTGTGCGAACATAAATCGTTATTAAACTGAAAATAAAGTAAGCAGTGCTTTAAAATTTAAAAAACATGATATTGGGAATTTAGTTTGAGAATCAAAGGTATAATAAACACGAAACATGTATACAAGATATATTGCTACCAGCAAAGTATTCAGCCCTCGAGCAGCACTTAAATTGCTCTTTAGCAATAGTAGAGAGAAAACTAAGTTCATGTTACCTTTTGATGTAAGCCAAACGCCGCTCGTACCACGTAACCGGATCTAAATAGTGTTCAGTGAAGAAATAATGGAACACAGGTTTGAACTCCCTCAGGATAGAGTTGAACACTTGCAGCTTGACATGGTTAGGTTTATCCGCACACTTTGCGAACTTCTTGCGAGCCTCTATACATGGTATGTCCTAGAAAAATATATACTATGTAACATCAACATTCGCGCACATAATTTGAAAATACTCAGTTAAATTAAAGAGTTGCGGTCAGATCAATGCTATCTGCATAACCCTATCCTAATAATATTAAAATTGCGACAGTTTGTGAGGGTATCTGTACTCTTTCAACGAATGAACGGTATTGGATCAAACTTAGCACAAAGATAGATTATTAGCAGGATATTTTCCGGAAAAATTCTGATGAAATCAAATTTTACACCGGTGAAACCTTGCACAGAGCTACTTCACAGGTTGTTTTTGATGTGTTTGATTATATAGATATGTAATCAAATGATTTCATCTGCAGATTTTTATCTGGATAATTTTTATGGAAAACATCCTATGTAAAACATCCTGCTAAAAATCTATCTTTGTGCTAAGTTTGATCCAATTATATATACTAAGAGCCATGGTGCCCGGGTGGTTCGCGTAGTTGCCTGCAACACAATGATTGCCTATGCACCTCTACTTACCCCTTCGGGGACCCTTGTGGGAAGGCGTGTATTATATATATAAACAACAGAAGGCCAAGTCCTTCGTGAGATGGGCATATAGGCTCCTCGCATTTCGCGCCTCCATAGTAAGAGCCGTGAGCTTATGCCAGACTTATTCTACGGAAACTGAAGTCACGAATACATGTAAGAGTATCTTATTCACCTGGGGCCGATAGCGAGCATGTGCTCCGTTATTAGCAGTGCCGGCTAGGTACCCTCCCAACGGCATAGTCCCTTCGCACCACTCTAGCACTCCGGACTGACGTGACATCGGTACAACCTTAAAGTGTTACAAAAGTATTATTGCCTGAGCCTGAGGAATGTTAGGGCTAGCACTCGATTTAATCCTAAGTTGCCAACCCTGACTTATGTAGCAAGACCAGCCAACATTAAAATATAATTTTTCAAAGGACATTTCTACAACTTAGTTTTTTTTTTTATTTCTTTTAGTTATCAACTACACATAAGTATAGAGAGAACTGGTGCTCTAATCTCTCTACGTACGACGTCCTTTAAGCATTATTGAATAAATAACGGCAAAAGCACGTCATGGTCCAGCTATAGGCTACTCTAGTTTACCTTATATGTTCGTATTAGAAGCTTATTAGCGCTCGTAATGGGATTTTTCTCCAAAAGAGTATTGACAATATTGAAGACTTGCTGTACAACTGCGTCCTGCCTCAAGTCGTCCTTGCCCTGTGGAACACAAATGATATATATTTCAAACACATTGAAGTGTATGCTATCGCACATATTAGTACAGTAGTGTACTGTTTGGCTAGAGAGAACTGACATTACTCTCTGTGCCTATCCCATTAGTGGTTTGGCGTGAATATATAGATAGATATAAAGTATATGACAACTGAACCTTTATCAAAAGTATTCGTTTAGTCCCAGTGGAGTCAGTGCATATTATCTTCTTAGGGAAATTGATGCCTCCAACCAACTCAAAGTAACTGTCAAACGCGTGAATAGCTGAAAATTTACAATAATTGTTTTATGTTATGCTCTGCAAAAGTGTATAGTTATAATACTTATAACTTTTAAAATACTACTGCAAATACTCACTTGGTAAATTTAGATATTGGCAATCATTGCGTATTGGCACTAGTGCCGTGGGAATGGGTATGGCGTCCAGGCCAACCAGTTTATGTATGCTTTGAGACTTGGGTATATTCTGTTTCTTGAATGTCGTTTTACTTTCAGGCTCATAGTTGGCGAATGTTATCGTGGCTGAAATAAACAGACTTAAAAAAATACCTAATAGTATAATCAGTTTATTATTTATTGTTAGCGTACAGGCTGATTTATACGATTCGTGTGCAAGGAATTGATGTTTTTTGTGTTTTGCAATTCTTGAACTTACTGTCATATTAAATAAAGTTTCTAAGCGTTTTGATGCAATATAAAGAAGGTAGTGATATACGGAAAAACGAGCCTCTACTATTTGTATAAAATTTACGATTTAGTATAAAATTCTTCTCTCTAGCAAAAGATAACAAAAACAGATTGTATGTAACTTATGTGAGTGTGGTAGACAAACCATTGCAGAGCTGTTCCATCTGCGGTATGATGTGGGGCGACGTGCCTGCGGAGCGCAGTGCTGCCAACAGGGCGGAGGCGGCGCGACAGCGGGGGCTCGCGGGCGTGGGCGGGCCGTCACGTGATGAGTTATGCAGGCTTAGTACCAGCGGCAGCGTGTGGTGGGGATGTTCGCGTGCACACCGACCTAGTGATTACACCCCACCGTTACACACACTAATCTCACATCATATACCACAATCTTCCCCTATGACGAATCTGTAGACTATGAAATAAAATTTGAAGGTTTAAGAATAACCAGTTTTTTTGATTTTTTTGGTCTGCTTTCGCGTTACGTCGTTATGATATTTTGACAAAAGATTTTTTCGCTTAAAATATGTTTACTATATTTAAGGAGAACGATTATGGCTTACATCACCATTAGGTAGTGTGACTCTAACTTGCCTCCGTAACGAAGCAATGAAACGCTTGATTTTAGACTTTTTAAGTTCATCCCTAGACCGGGAAAAATAGCGCTGACCATCAGTGTACGTTAAAGTATACCTTGCCTTCTCGTTTTCATGTCAAAAGTGTAGCGCTTGTCTACTCTGGTATAACACCTACGAGGACCATTACCGGATGACATGTAAGTAAAAGTATGAATTCTAAGTCCTTACTTATGACCCTAGTCAAGATGCGAGCGAAGTCCGAGTCTTCGTCGGTGAGTCGCGGTACCAACTGAGGCAACACAGTTATGAACTTCCGCGTCGGGATGCTCTGCAGCAGCTCCTCGAACACCGCGCCGTCACTGAACTCGAAATGAGGGTTGTCCAGCCACAGCGATATCACCCTAAATATTGATAAATTGTTCTCCTCGCACTGCTTCAGGGACAACAAATAATACCTAAAACCAAAACAATAAATACATCAACAGTGGATGATGCTACACAATACGACTATTGTATCACACAAATCTTTACCTCATTGCTAGGTGCATGAAACGTTCTTTTTCAGCCTTAGTGCTCGCAATTTCACCCTCCTCCAATGCCCTGAATCGATCATTTGTGAAGTATGCTTTTCTTTGGTCACTGCAAACATGATAGTTACATTAATACCATCATAAAACAAATACATATGTGGAGTAATAAATCACACCACGTGATAACGGCAAGCCATCTATCACTATGGCTCCTTAATACTATATATCTCCGGCGAAAAGTGGGTGTAGTATCATTTATGCCTACCCCTACCCCAGGGACCCCATTTTTATTATTTCTTCCATTCATTCATTCCATTTTTATATGAATATCATCGTGCTTTCCATATGAGTACCGAAGGCGTACGCAGAAGTGTATTACCCCTCTTCTGTGTATACATATCTTAATATATATATTTCTTGTGTGCGTGTGTATGTGACTGAACTTCTCCTAAACGCCTGGACCGATTTTAATGAAATTTTTTGTGTGTGTTCAAGGGGATCTGGGAATGGTTTAGATTCACAATTGGACCCGATAGGTGGCGCCACCATCTTTTTTATTCCACCCGAGCGAAGCTGGGCGGGACCACTAGTATATATATATATATCCACATATTCCGGGCTTATTAATTCCCACGCAAGTGTTACCTGGTCAAAGATTTCTGCTGCTGCGTAGCTCTAAGAGAGAATGCGGTGCCTTTCATGCTCTCCATACATTTCACTTTCATTTCGAATGACGCAGAACTCATATAGGAATCCACCTGTTAAAAAAAGAACAGAATATTCCACTCAATTTTGAATATATTAACATATAGTAGACGTTAATATATTAAAAATTGGTTCGATTTACACTTTTAACTGGAGAAAGAGAAAGAACCATACATGTAGGAAAGAGAGAATCATATTTGACCGTCCATAACTATCTGAATGGATATCAAACCTGCTTATATTCAGTGTCAGCAAATTTTGCAATATCATGATACACTTTAAGCCTTGTCTCCAAGTGGTCTTCCTCCGTGAGGACTTGCAGACTTTTATGCAGGTATTTGTCTATTATGTCCCTGGCGTTCTCCCGCTTTGTCTCTGCCATCCACAAGGCATATTGTCTGTGGGTTCCGAATATTAGATTAAGGTTTGATTAATATATATATGGCAATTGATGACCTCTAGAAGATATTTAGATAAGTCCCGAAGTCCCAAGATATTATTATGATTTGCTGTTATCAGTTAATTTTGTGATTTCTCAGACGTTTAACGAATTCATACATAAAAATAACGTTTTTTTATTAATAACACCTGTCGTAGAGGACGGAGGAGGCAGTAAGACGCCTTTATATATTTCTACATTATTATATATTTCTGAAGCGCTATCGACGTTATTTTTTTATTGCAAAACTATATATTCAATGCGGAATAATGCGGAATATAAGATGACAAGGTGTTCACCTCAACGAAACGGCATTTAATTTAACATCAGATGACTGTTTGTTTATAATGTTGCGGAGGAGAGAAAGTGCAATTTCTTTGTGACCTTTCGCCCAAGATATTTTACTTTCAACAAAGGTCACATCCTCTGAAGAACGCAATTTTTTTACGACTGCCAAGAGCCTTTGTGAAATTTCTATTCTGTTATTAGATAGAGCCAACTCTGAAAATTTAAATCGAAGTTAATATAATAATAAAAAAAAAAAAAATTTAATTCAGAGAATCCATATGTACACAAACCGGCGTATTGAATTTGCAATGATACAATTTCTTGATAAAAAACACTATTTGATTTGGCCGCGTGTTCAAGTATCATAACGCGTTGTGATATCAAAGCTTCAAGATGTTTGAAGTTATTGAAGCTCGGAACGTTTTCCATTTGCCATCTTCCAAGGAGATCCTGAAAGCTCATCTTATTTGTCCTCACTGCCGAGTAGTCTTCGATGTCAGTAAACAAATGCAACTTCCCTAGGATGTTGTAGACGCTTTGACAATTTTCCATATTGAGTGTTTGACATAGCCGAGTTACAGCAATCTTGGCTTGGTCTATGGGTACTTCCAATCTGTTCTCTAGGTCCGGTGTTGTTGGCAGACTTAACGTGTTTTTGAGACAAGCATAACGGAACGCTTTTATGATTGAATTAGGGTTGCATTTCGGTTGGATGGATTTTTCTTCCAATGTTTTAGTATCAACATAGTCACTCCAGTCACCTAGAAATGCGCATTTTGATCAAGGACCTTTTAATAAATAATTATATATCTAAGTATCTAATGTAATAAAATGAATTATTAACTAATCTGTATTCAGTTATAAACTTCAGACTTTTAATTTCCAGCAAAAAAAACGGATTTAAATATTAGTTATATTAACAGTTACAATAATCATTCTATTAAGATAAGGTTCTAATAATATTTTTTGTAAAAATATTAGTTTAGAACTTTTATTTACTTAATGATAAAGCGCATAAAAAAATTAGTTTCCTCAAATAATATTTCTGTATATTGCAGTTTGAAATATATTTTTTTCGTATAAATATTTGTTTATTAACTGTTGAACTTAATTATAGAGCGTGAAAAATCAAGTGTCATGTTTGTATGTCGACGTGATTTTGTATAGAATACCTAAGAAGGAGAGGCACTCGTATTTGACATCGTTGAACTCATCAGTTTCCGGCAGAGAGTTGATGTATTGCAGTGCAAGGTGGTGCATGGCGGAATGGTGCAGGGCGGTGACGACATCGCGCTGCAGGCGTTGCTGTGGCGGGCCACACGACAGCGCCACGTCTAGCTGCAAGAGCGCAGCGCTGTGCTGGCCTGTGTCGCTCAAGTACTTGCGCTTCTCGTCCTCTAAGGTCAAGTGGGCCGTACCGCAGCCCTCTATTGCGTCGAAGTCCCCGATCGACACGTAGCACTAGATGAAATAAATTTTCGAGACCACTATGAAATTCATAAAGATACATTAACCAACATAACATGCCTATGAGGCATGTTATGTTGGTTTGGACATATAGCAGGGATGAACAAAGAAAGATGAGAACGTCAAGAAAAAAATTAAGGGACACAGGGATTACATATTTAACGTCACGTACTAAATATAAAAATATATTACCATCGTCTCCAAAAAAAAAAAGAACAAACTACTTTGACGACCGAAAGTTTAGTCGGTAAACCGAGACAACTCAACCAACATCGATACGCACTTGATGAAATACACATACATATATAATATACCATTCATATCATGGCTGTTACACCTTAACTGTAGGTAACATCGCGGGCCGTTGTTAGTACTTAATAAATAACCAACCTTTCTAAATATCCGTTGTATATATTCCCCACCACTCAAATTAGTGGTAGATTCTGGGGAGGCAGGAGGTACACCATTGTTCAGCGCGCTCGCGCAAAGTTCGCCGTAGTATATGGCGGGTAGGGTTTGGTCTGCAACAGCGGCTGCCCATGATACTTGGTCGTATTCCAGTTTCAAATAGTTCAATCTACATTTCGAACCGTCGCGTCTGTCAATAAATTGCAAGTTCGCACACTGACGATATGATATACATATATATGTATAAATTAAATCCTTACATTCATTTCAAATACTCACACAGAATTGTAGTAAATGCTTTGCAAGCGTATAAAGTCGACTACTTCCAGCATATATTGAATAACCAATTTGTGGCCATGATCGACGCTGAATTTCTTTGCAGGGGTAGGACTGTCGCTGCTACTATCCATTTGATCGTTAAATGTCTGCTCCCAAATATACTTATAAAATTTCATTATATGCTCGCTGAGAAGTGATACATAACTGTCTGTCGAATAGTAAATAATCAAACCTATGAGACTTGGCAATATCCTTCGGCAAACATTTGGCTGAAACATAACAATCATTATTTGTAAATAAAACTTTTTAAAATTTAGTAAATGGTAAAATAAACATTTATTTCAACTTACTTTTGAAGCACACACGGGCTGCAATAATGTAATGTAATTATCTCCAGTGTCTAGTATGCTCAATAGAGTTGTGGTTACCTTTTCCAACCAAACTTCATGGTTCCTGTTACAGTCAGTGGACCAGGAAGAAACATGCTTTAGGAATATTCCATCGGAGAAATCAGCACGATAGTTATCAAAATTTTGATAGTTAATTGTCACTTCATTTGGCATAGCACACGAGGAGTTTGAAAAGGGTTTCAATATTTCCTCATTAATTTCGCCCAAATCTATAAAGAAAATGTAATTTTTTTATGGATATTCGCCGTGTTTTTTAATGCTTACTTAATAAGAAAACTAATTTCCCTATTATGCTTTGCACTATATGCGGTGGCCGAGTCAATCCCCACAGGTACCCCAATAAACATGTCTGTTGAGTCTGGATTGAGTCTATGAATAAACAAGAGTAACAGGGAAACGAAAGAAGAGGAAGACCGAGATTAACAGACATGTGTAGAGAGGTTGCGAGGGGTCTGTTATAACGAGTAGGGAGGTCACAAAGATTATGCTGGATAGAGGCAAGAGGTAGGAGTTGCATTAGGGGCGACGGCAAGAGCCCAGCTCTTAAATTTATGACAATTAAGTCATAGCATAGCATAGTCATACTAAATACATATTATTAAAATTAAGGGGAATACTTTTGTCGGATTTCTCAATTTGTCTTTATCGAGATCTGTCTCTTGGCATTAGCATTTTGACTTACTACGTACAACTTATTCCGTTCTGCTACTCGCTTACCTACTATCTAGCTAGTAGACATAAAGAATAACATACCTATGTTATCACTTTCCCGATTTTTCAACAGACAGTTAAGTGTTTCCACAACGTTACTTGTGACCTTTGGGTCTTCATCATAAATAACTTCAGCCAAAGCTTTCACAAGGGCTCTTGTAAAATAACTCTTTGGATTAAGGGTCGTCACCTTCGCCGTGTCCTCAGGTGGGACGGTCACCAAAGTCTTTAAGTCGTACATGCCTATTTCCGACAAACAATCGCAAGCTGCAATTTTAATCTGAAAGCATTTCCGTATCATATATCTTCAGATCTCCTCAAAAGATTGGAGACGAGACGAGACAGAGACGTATTTAGATTAACACGTGACGTGACTGATGGCGAGTTATATTTTGAGGACGACTAGGTTTGCTCATAATGTTTTCCTTCACACTATCTTCATTTTAATGATAAAATTGTATTTTATCATTAAAATCTATCTATGTATGTGCATCTCACGTATTTGAAATGTATTTTTAAAACGATGAAAGGAATTATCAATTTACCTTACTGTCACAGGTTGATTTCAAAATGCTATTTAACGTGCATATGGTTTGGTGGACAATGCTCGTTCCACAATCCTCCGAAAATCCTTTGGACTCAAAATTATTATACCAGTACTTGATATGACATTTGTTAAATTTTAGAAACTGATGCATGTTTTTCAACGTTTCGAGGCTGGAAAATCAATGTTATTAAAAAACATCATATAGTTAAGTCAAAATGAATATTCAGTTACCTGGGGCATGACAAATTTGATTTGTGACGTTGTAGTTTTTCCGTAAACATTTCGGCGCTGGCGCAAATAGCTTGACTGCAAGTGCCTTGAGATGGAACCGGCACGAAGTCAGTGACATCCTGGCTGCGGTTCAAAGGCAGCTTTGGGTCATGTAATAAATAGTTCAGCAGTTTCGTGCATTCCGCTGCACACCCACCTTCCACCTTTATCGCTAAAATAGGCACCACTTGCAACATTGATTTACGTATCAAGCTCACTTTTTCTGGTAGAAATATGTCCAAAACAATTTTCAACCCTGTCAAATACATCTTTAAGTCTTCATTGTTCTGACAAATTTTAATGGCGCTTGCTATGCATTTGCATGTGTAGTTACATACGAAAGCGTCTGAGGAAAAATCCAAAGGTATGTTCTCTATGAAAGTTACAAAGGCGTGCATAGCCAGTATGCGGCATTCAATAATAGGCTCGCGCAATACATTCTCCCACAGTTTAAACATGATCTTAAATATGGCAAGTGGTTGGTTTTCACAAAGATACTGCATTATGTTTCCGTCGGTAAGATTCTGAAAAAATAGAGTGGTTTGTAAATGCTGAAACACTCATCAATTTATGTTGTACATGACATGATTTGACTTACACCAAAGTAATTTAAAATGGCCAAGAATACTTTCTTCGGGTAATGATAAGCTCTGGCCTGGCGTGGAATGTTAAGTTGGAACAGTTTTTCGGCGTCCTCGTAATCGCACAAATGCGCAGCGGCCAACATTACGAGATCACCCAGATTTTCCACAAATAAGTTACTCCATTTTTCATTTTCCAACATCTGACCAGTTGACCGAAATACTTTATTGGCGCTCAACACCGACTGGCTCAGGACTCTTGGGTTCTCAAAACCGATGAAGTCAATTTTGTATTTATCCACAACAATGTATGGTAAGCATAATATGATTATGTCGCTAAAGCATATCTAAAATGGTATGGCATTTTAAACAACACAGCAATTTAACCAGACTAATATTATAATAATCCCGTCTGTACCAATGAGTCTTTGTACATAAATACAGTGATTAGACACACCACGAGCTTTACGGTGAAGGAAAACATGAGTGGAAACATGCATACGTCTGAGAAGCAGTTCAAAGGCGTATGTACCTATAGTCGTAACGCTTGAGTAACGGCGTTGGACTCGCCATCTATCACGTTAGCACCTAAAATATATCTCTGGGTGGGTACTGCCTAAACTATATACATATCCCTTCGGGGACCCTTGTGGGAAGGCGTGAGGATATATATAGATATAGGTATATAAATGCAGTGGGTGTTTGTTTGCTACGTTTTCTACTCCCACATCAATTAATCGTGCCAAAATTTTGCATATACGGTGTCCGGTGTGCAGAAGAAGAGATTCCGGCGAAACAAGTTGACCGACTGCGACCGATTATATTATGTTTATTGATGGAGCATATAGATATACGTTAAGTACTTCATTTATGGTATTCCAGAATAAGATGTTATATCCCGAGAAATATAATATATATAAGCGCACGCCGAGTGGCGGGCAAAAGTAAAAAGCTAGTTATCTAATAAACGTTTACCTCAATCAAACATTCTAAGGACAGTTTTTGATCCTCTGTAATATGCCTTACAACTTGGCTGGCTTGCATATTTCCTTTACCTCTCCACAGTAAATCTCCAGCAACCAAAAGTTTCATGTGGCTTTTTAAAAAATCATTCGCATGCTCATATCCAAATAAATCGATCGGAATATCTTCAATGCTGTTGTTTCTTGAAAGCCAGTTGTATATAATGGATAGCATATTTTTGGCTAAGTAACTTTCCAAGTCATCTTCGCCAACCGTCTTAACTATTTTGCTTAAAATTTTCTTTACTAATATCGTGTCCAAAGACTTCTCTTTTTTAAAATGTAATATTTCTGTAACAATCGTTTGAACATACGGCATTTTCGCTTGTATCAATGCCAGGTAACAATGGAATACAGTCAATGTTCTATTGGCCGATTCGTCTTTTAATATAGATTCCGTTCTATCAGAAACCTGTAACAAATGAAAACGCAAAGCATTAGTGGGTAGTGATAAGCAGCACCATAGTAATATGGTACACTATGAAATAACATGGTAAAGTTCAACTTACATTGATCACAAAGATATCTAGAAAACCTTTCAAGAAGGCCTGAATATCACTATCAGAATAATCTTTTATTAGGATCTTCATCAAATAACAGCAGTAAAGGCGTATGGTGTGAATATCTCCCTTTAGCTTGTTTACAAGGGCCTCTTCCAACATGGCCGCGTCAGAGCCATGTGTCCGGTTCATTATGGCCACTCTCGCCACGCATTCATATATCAACCCGGCTACTCTGGTCGGGTAGTATAGCATCTGACAACGTAACATGTAGCTCTTGATCATTATGAAGCAGTTTCTTCTCATGCTCTCGTGTGCCCAGATAAAGTCAAGCATAGATAGCAAAGCTTTCAGTATCCCCAATGACGCTTTCGAATCTCGATACAAATCTTTGCACATTTGCTGCATAAAAGTAAATAATAATTCTGAAACCAGATGAAACGAAGTATTTTACAGTCAATGGACAACCACCATACTCAAATACACCAAGAACCGGTATGTGTTGCAGAAATCAAAGAGATTCGAAAAGCAACTGGTTACAATGAGGGCGTAAAGTCGATGAAAGATACATATTTTAGGTTTAACTGTTAAGTAAGGATTGACAATACACACGCTAATGTGTCTACAGACAGATATACACATAGACAGTCTAGAGATAGTTAGAAAACAGATTAAGGCTATCCATTACCAACGTGATTCAATAGATCCTATTAAAGATGGCAATAAAGAAAGTAATCATAAGTGGCGTGCATGCATGAAGATAACAACCAATTTGGATGAAGCGAAAGAGGTTTGTAAGTATGGTGACGTGGAATGTGAGTAGATTAACGCTCTATTTTCTTTGCCTATCACCTAAAGGGTGTGTAATAAGTGTATATATTTATACCTATGGGCGTTTCTTCTACAGAGGAATCTTGGAGCAGCTCAATACACTTAAAGGCACATTGCAAATCAGTCTTAAAGTTGTACAGCTTGACATCCAATATTAGTTCCAATATTTCCTCACGGTAGTCGACACGCTTGCGGCAGTACGCGGCCAGCATGAGTATGCAGTTATGCCTCAATGTTTTAGAGTTTATTTCCTCCTCGTCTTCTTCGCATATTACCTCTTCACAAGTAGATATATCGGTGTTCAGAATGTTATTGATACAGTGAAAATAATCTTGATCGATACACGAACGTATTTCAACGTTAAGTTGGGAATCAAATTCACTTTCTAGTATGTGTCTGATGTGTTGGATTAGGTTGACTTTATCTGGAATTCGTACACCACTGTGTTCTAATGTATGTATTACCGTCGAGAACAGCAATTTCATACCCTTCTTTAATATATAGTTCATGTGCTCGCAAACTCGTTCGGATAGCATCGGTCTGTTCTTTAATATTATATCTAAATATGTCAGCATTATATGGACAAACTTGGCATACTCGTGTGCCAGTACATTCTTAGTTGATATATTTTTAATGTAGGCGTTAAATGTGTCTGTTAAATAGTCCTCTATACGGTTTTTCATATCCACAGCAATGATAATCATCTTAATGCAGCTGTCAGTAGCAGCGGGAGCATCAGCTTTAGCGAGCTCGAGCTCACTTAATAAAATTCCTTTATCATAAGAATCAAACAAAGCATCATTTAAATCATTGTACTCAGATGTCTTATTGTGACTCTGATTGATATTCACATTTTCATTTGCCATTATTCTCAATATCAATTCTCTAATACTGCTTGTGCTTGCTGAGGTTACATCGCCCTGCGTGAGCCATTCTAAGCATTTTACTCGCACATCTGTGTAGTTGAACTTACTATAATAATTATGGAACAAATAATATAGCGTGGTAACACTGTGAGTGGTGACCGGCATTCCTCTATCTAGGTACAACTTTGTCAGTGTTTGCACATTCTGGTACTTCAGTACATTCAATGTTATCAGACTTTGAATGACAATGTGCAAAGGTTTATGCGCTGCAGTTAAGGATGTTGAATACCTGAAATTAACCTTTTTTTTTATAACTATGTAATTCTGGCCTTATCAATCACTACTGTCTAGGAAACTACACAGAAGAATTATAAGAAGTTTTATATAAATATTTTGTCTTGCATGGTTGACAGTGCGCAAGCGGTGCGCAACCTACCCTTGGTGTTACAATACAAATGTCCATAACCGCTTACTATCTAAAGCCCAGTGCTTGTTTTCACCCTAACGGTATAAAAAAAAACTTAAAAACAGGGTCAACACAATAATTTTAGCTATAATACGTTTTGTAGTTTCTTGACAAACCTTACCTTATACACGCATTCCATAACGACAGCAAAATATTATCATTGATTTCCATTCTTTTTAAATATCGTGGTGTCAAATGATGAAACACCACATTGGCTAGTTTCTCAAATATATCCCAGTTCAGATTGTTCATGGCATTGGTTATCATGACCTCTATGACACTCAACAAAGTGAAATAATCTTCAGAGTCGACGAACAAACCATACTCCTTTACGTATACTTGTATGATGCCTAACCTGGAAAAATATGATAGCTCTTCATCATACATATTCCGGATGGATACTAAGGACGGATCCACCGTTGGGGGCAAATGGGCATGCCCACAACCCTAATAGACATGTGACGTCACACTTTCACGATCAATATTTTTGATTTTGATTTTGATTGATTTTGATTTTTTGAAAAATATTTGAGATCGATAGGCTGACGGAACTTAACACTACGCTTTAATAAAATTTAAAAACAAAATTAATCGTGCTTGATTTGGAACGCAGCAAAGAGCCATTTTGGATATGCCGAAATGTAGGTAAGGGAACGTACCCATACTACGAGACCCGTTTAGGGGGGGAGCGGAGTCTTTAAAATACTACGGTCAGTCACAGGAGCGGGGGTGGCTCAGGTTTTTGTCACTTAGTCGATTTTACTGAGAGAAATCTCGTATTTTTTCAACCCATATTCGAAAATAGCGCGCAGTGTTTAGCGCTTTTTAAACTCACAGTTTGTCAACAAACAGTTTTGGAAGAAAGCGAGCCAAATTATTTTTATTTTCAATTTTCGCCTGTGAAATGATTAAAAATCATTATTATGAATTACTACGTGAAAACTAAAGGGGGAGAGGGGGGTCTTGGTATATACTACGAGTAGTCACCGAGGGGAGGGAGGAGTCGAAAAACCTAAAAAAACTGGTCACGTAGTATGGGTACGTTCCCTAACTAATGATTATAAATCTGTTCCTCTTCCTTAATCATGGCAATAGTACGTCGTGGTGCAGCCCCTATAATAAATTACAAAAATATATTTTATCACGGTGGGAAGAGGGACGGGAAGCGTTTACCCAAGAGTAGTAGATTATAAATAATAATATTATATTAGTTGCAATAACATCTTACCAAGGCACATGATTCTGACGGAGCTCATCAATAAGGTCGTTGAAACTCTTATTGTTGTTCAAACCAAGTCTTTGCCTCTTACTTGAATTACCATCTTCGTTTTCCGTTGATACTACCATTTTAAACATCTACAAACAAAAATAAAATTTTAACGCTATAATTTACATACTTTATAATCCGTGTTTTACGGTCTGCAATACCATTTCGATATTTTATAAACCGATCCAAGCTAAATACATCTTTTAACTACTGATACAAAATCAATCAAAATCAAAATCTTTTTATTTCACATAGGCCCAGATGGGCACTTATAAAACGTCGAAAAAGAAGCACGGTTCGGGTTGGTCGCTTCCATGGAGAAGAACCGGCAAGAAACTCCATGGTTACTCTTTTCAAATCATTAGGCATATACAATATTTTTTTCGTTACAGCAATAGTACCCAAGTATGGGGGAACAACGTAGGTCCGACAATAGGTCGTTGCTTACTATACAAAGCATACATAAAACAAGATAATTATAACAATGTTAGCAAGATCTAAGAATCTACAAAGCCTACAATGTTCTCACATTCACAAATTAGACAAATTAAACAAGTGACACAAATATTGTCATCAGTACTGTAACTAATTCTGGTCAAGATATGGAATAAATTAAAATAAAAAAAAGGAAAATTATTATTGTATAAAAAAAAAAACCCGAATTGAGAAAAGAAAAAGATTCAGAATAGTTAGAGACATCCAGGGCTCACGAGCAACATTTTGAACCCCAGAGTACAATAAACTAAATATTTCATAGCACTCTATTGTATCTCTGTAAGAAATTATGATAACTATGTATACAAATATAATAAAGGACATATAAGCCCACTTTCAAATAAATAAATTATTCATGACAAATCAAATGTGTAGGAATACCTGAAAATACACGCGTGCAGCTAGCTCATATAGTTGTGCGCTTTGATTAGAAATCTCATCTCGTTTTCGAAGCTTCTGCAAGTACGTAACTTCCAGACAAATGACTTCCACTATATTGTTCAAATGTTTGTTCCATAAGCTCCAATTATTGGCCAAACTACCCTCTTCATTCTGAGACCGACCTTGCGGATGGTGGAGCATGACTATCAGACACAACATCTTGAATAATGGAGCCTAAAAAAATAATAGTACAATGTGTGATTCAAATCATGACGCACAATAATTTAAAACAGTTGTCATTTAGAAATTATCACGAATTTGTAGCACAAAAAAAAATATTTCGATAGCACATTCTGGTGAAATATGATGAATAATATTACTGAATTGGTTTGTTACGTATTTTACATTTAGGAGAATTAGCCTGTCGGTTCGTCAATACTTACCAAGTTATCATATATAACATATCATATAACAGAGAAATAGACACACGCTATTATATTAGTATGACTCCTGTTACGAAACCAGATTTCATACCAGGACTTCAAAAACAAAAAGAGCTAAATTCTAAATTTTATAACATTTATTTGACTGCGTATGCGGAAAGCAGTGAAGGATCAACATAATAACTCTACATACCTTCTTTTTTTGATCCATGTTTTGGTCGTAAAATTTTAAAAAGGATAAATTGTGAGTTTCCGTAAATTCACACATTGTTAGACGACATTCCATTGCCAACTGTAATGTAATGAGAGAGTTCACAAAAGTATGTTACTTATAAGTGGTTCAAATAGAGGAAATGCACCCAAAGGGCAGAATAGACCAATCAGCATAAATCAAAATTAGGAAATTATTTTTATATAACATATCATACCGTTTCCAAGAGCAATATGACAATTTCTATGACCACTTCTTGTACTTTCTTATCACCTGCTACTTTAAGGAAGACTTTTTTCAAATTAGATAAACTTTTTCTCATTGGGATAACAAACTGGCAGTTGTTTACTCCACTCTTCATGACAAGTAACACAAGCCTCAGCTTGGTAAAATCATCCAACTTGGAGTGATTTGTTAGGCAAGCGGTAATACATACATCCAATAAATCTAGAAAAGAACAATAATTAGCAATATCTATTCAAGCTCTTAATCAGTCTTACATGATTGAGCTTATTCTCCACCCAATATATTTTTTTCTTATACAACTATAGTAGCAAACAAGCATACGGCCCACCCGATGGAACATAACAATCCTTCCCCCTCCCCAAGAAGCTCATTACTGGAAACCTTATTGGGTATGGACTTCTATAAGGTGGAGGTCCTGCCCTAGTCAGACAACTCCAAATTCGAACGGGGAACCGTAGCCACCGTGGTGGCCGAGTGGTTCGAGCAGTTGCCTGCGACGCAAAGGTCGCAAGTTCGAATCCCGCCTGTACCAATGAGTTTTTCTGAACTTAAGTACAGTGATTAATCACACCACGAGCTTTACGGTGAAGGAAAACATCGAGAGAAAACCGTCTGAGAAGAAATTCAAAGGCGTATGTATAGTCGTGCTCGAGTAACGGCGATGGACTCGCCATCTGTCACGTTGGCACCTAAAAGTCCCTAGCGGGGTAGGCAGAGAGTATAGAGTGCCAGTTCTCTCTAGACTTACATACTTCTTTCGCTTCGTTCACATTCATCAGTCTCTTCATACATGCTCGTCGGTTTCGAGTAGTCTTAAAGTTCCCGTCCTTGACACTCCGATCTATTTGATCTAGGTTGTTGGAACGTGGCCTTCCTCTGCCCTCTTGCACACACTTTTGCTTTGTATTCGTCGTTGTATTTGTGTTTCGTCAATCTTTCTTCACTCATCCTTTCTATGTGTCCAAACCAACGTAACATGCCTTTCTTCATGTTTACAATCACACCCTCATTCACGCCAGTTGATTTGCGAATCTCTTCATTGCGGATTCGATCTAAAATCGTTACTCCGCACATTTTTCGAAGAGATCGCATCCCAACTGCATTCAAGCTATTTTCATACTTCCTCTGACATACCCAGGATTCGCTGCCATACAATAAGGTAGGTACCAATATCGCGTTGTGGACAGCAACTCGAGCATTCTTGCTCAGACTTTTACTGCCCATCAACGCCGACATGGCCCCATTCACCTTATTTCCGGCAGTTATCCTTCTTTCAATATCTTTTTCATACTTTCCATCTCGTGTGAACATGCTTCCAAGATATACAAATTCATTCACTTGCTCTAGAATTTGCCCATTTACCGATATAGCACACTCGGTCACTTGTTCATCTCTTTCGAATACCAGAACCTTAGTCTTGCCAGCGTTTAGGCGCAGCCCCTTCTTTTCACATTCTTCTTTCATTATGGTAAATAGTGACTGCAGTTCGCCCTCTGATGACGCCAGTAAAACCGCGTCATCTGCGTATAGAAGGCAGTTGACCACTAAGTTTCCCATTTTCACATCCGTTCGTTCTTAGTGCTCTCAGACAGTTATCTAGATATATAATGAACAGCCAGGCAGCCATGATACACCCTTGTTTGACCCCCGACTTCACATCAAACCAGGGTGACATCTCACCGTTAACCCTAACGCACGCCTCGCTATCACTATAGAGTGATTTCACGGCATGCAATAGGGAACTGCTCACTCCATATCCAGGTAAAACGTCCCAGAGTTCCTTTCGTACGACTCTATCAAATGCCTTCTCTAAGTCGACGAAAGCGCAGAAAACCTTTCGGTTAATATCCAAAAACTTTTCCACGATTCCGCGAAGCGAGAAGGTTTGATCCATACATCCTCTTCCTGGTCTAAATCCACCTTGGGATTCCCAGAGAAACCTTTCGGATCGCTCTTGCATTCTTATCGTCAGGATCTTCGTGCACACTTTACTAGCTAAGCTGACCAAGCTGATGGCTCTGTAGTTTGAGCAGTCCAATCGTGATCCCTTTCCTTTATAGAAAGGCACGATGACTGCTCGCCTCCAGTCGTCCGGAACATCACCCTTTTCCCAGCAAAGATTGCATAGCAAATAGATGACGTCCCAGACCGCTGGTCCACCGTACTTGATCATCTCAGCCGTAATCCCATCTATTCCCGCAGCTTTTCCACATTTCAGACTTCTTATCGCGCTTACAATCTCTCCCATACTTATTTTATCCTCTATAGGATCCTCGACAGATTCTGTTGTAGGCAGCTCTGTGAGTAGATCAGCGGCATCATCATCATACATATCTTTGTAGAATTCACTCCATCGCCTGAGGACGTCTGTTTTGTCAGTTAGACCTGACCAACCTAATATACCTCTGGCGGAAAGTGGGTGTGTGGGTATTACCTATGCACCTCTGCCTACCCCTTCGGGGACCCTTGTGGGAAGGCGTGAGGATATATTATATAATTTCCACTTACCTTCCCATGTTGTAGGTGTAATATAACTCAAGTAATAATCATGAGGCAAAATGTGTCTAAATAGTAAACTTAAAAATGCATCTCCAATTGCTTTTGTTTGATAAGTGTCTTTCAAGATACCCAAACATGCTTCCATAATGATTTCACATTTTATATATGCTTGACCTGAAAAATAAAAATATTAACTGTACAAAGTACTGTATATAGTGAGAATGTTGACTATCAAAGACCTGGCCCTAATAGATACGCATATAGGGGTACTATTAATTTTTTATGTCTTTGTGCCTTTTTTAGTACAAAATTCCCCCAAGTAATAGGCAGAGGTATGTAGGTAGTACTCACACACCCACTTTCGGCAAGATATATTTTAGGTATTTAGGGCTATAGCCCATACATAACCCATCATCCTCAATTTAAAAAAAACCCCTATTGTTTCAGATTTTGTGATAGATTTAAATCAGATTTTTCTTTGTATTACATTTATTTTCTAATCTGCATTTTTTTTTAATTGATAATAGAGGTGCATTATAAAATTGGAAACATGCATTATCAAAGTATATTAGCAATAAAACTTACCCTTATTTGCACCAGCTACACACAAATGTAGTAAGCTGGTGCATAGTGGAACCGTTACACTGCTAAATGTTTTAGATGTTTCATATTTTTCAATTTCCTGCAAACATAAATAGTTGTAATTAATAGCTAATACTTTTCATCCACAGCCAAAGTTTGTGTGAAACTCACACAGTTATACATATTGATATAACTTCTGAGTTTGTACAAAGGATGAATACAACATCAGGCCAAGTGTGGTAACTTTGGAATAGTAGAAACAAGTAGTACTTCTTATCTCTGCTCTGTGCAATACCCATTTATGTTAGTTAAACATTTTACCCCTCTAATGTGCTTGTGGTTATTGTGCTTGTGGTTATTGTGCTTGTAGTTGTGGCAATAATTGGATTCGAGACATTTAATAGGCCCTAAAATAAAAATTCCTAAATTTATGGTATATGTACTTCATCTCCAATATTAATGAGATATGTTAGTTCATTATCTTAAAAAGCAATGCAGTGTTTTAGGGAAAAATATAAGTATCTTTCATTGACTACATTGTACATGTATTTACAAATAATGTAAATGTCCCAAATGCCTGGCATGACCTTGTCATGGCTTTGTCAATGAAAATATTATTGTTAATTTTAATTTTACATGAAAAATGCACTCATTGAGAATTGTATTCTTTATAAATAAATGCATAAATATTATATTATATAATAAATGCAATTTAATGGAAAACTGTTTACTCTTTCAGGAAATAGAAAATAGGTAACAAAGTCAGCTTAATTTTCATTAAGCTTTTAATCACAATTCCATTACATTTATACATAAATATGGTGTCTCTCAAAAGGTAGGCAGAGAAAGTAGGATGCCTACCCTGGGTATAATAATACACACCTTTCAATGAGCATCCCCATAGGGGTAGACTTCAAGAGATTCAACTTAAATATATATTTAAGGGGCCATTGTGATAGATAGCCAGTTCATTGTTGCTTATCAAGCACAACTATACATGTCTTAAATTTTAGGTATGCAAAAGAGGTATGTAAGTCTAGAGGGAACTGGCACTCTATACTATCTGCCTAACCCATTAGGGACTCTGCATGATGATATGTATGTATGTACATATGTAGATATCCTCTCAATGTCTTCCTTTCTGATAAAACTAGTTGTGTGAGTAATAACTGTTCTTATGTTCTGAAACCCCGTCCTTGAGTACAAAAAACTTATTGGTACAGTCGGAATTCATACTTGCAATTCTTGTGTTGCAGGTGACTATTCAAACCACCACTACTTTACACTTTCTTTTACATATACTTTTTATTTCAAGGGGCTTGCATCAATAAATATGTATATACAAACCTTTATTATATATTCATTAATATTATCGAAAAGCTGATTCCAAGTGTACCCATTCTTTTTTGAAGTATTTTCAGTTAATAAGATTAATACTCCATTCATGGACAAAAATTCTTTCAGTTTTTCTGCATTTTTCTTGCGTTCGGTTACTCTTCCAACTCTAAGCCCGTCACATACTTCTTTTATCGACGTCTCTAAAGACATTTTGAAGACAAACAGGTCCTATAAACACGACTGTTGAATTATTCAACTTGATTCATCTAGATTTCTTCAATTTTGTTAGAAAAATCTATACATACATAAAATCAAATAAATCACGATACCGGGCATAACTCTATCAACTTTTCAAAACAGTAACAAAACTTCACTGACCACAAAGTTAATAGATAGAAAATAGTAGACCACAAACAGATTAATTTATACTTGACATCATTATTAGTCTTTCAGTCATCACATCCTTCATTTAGAATTCTGTCAGAAGTTATATATGTACAATGTTTGTAGGTACGTTATAATATATATTTTATCACATTCAGAACCGTGTAAACGGGTCCTATCACAATTTTGAACTATACGTTATTTCAGATACATATATTTTTATTTAATAATATTAATTTAATGAAATTATATAATTATAACTCTATATAAATATGTGTAGCATAAAAATATGGTATTCCTGGAATTATCTTTAGCATAACACAATAAGTTTCTACTTCAAAGTGTATATACCTATCAGTTTAAATTAAGTAATTGCGCCTTTCAGCACCTCATTAGACCAGTCACTTATTCTATAAATTAAGCAAGAAAACATCTGTGCCAAAGATTAAGTTGAAGTCAATAGCTCTCATAATTCCCAGAATAAATAACCGAAATTACCGGATATAAGTATAGTCAAAGATTACAATGTACTGAGTATAGTAATCCGAGATCCTAAGACTATTTTTTATCTTCTTGATCGTTTCGGTTTAAAGCTTTTTGAAAATGCATAGACATGTATATCTTATAGTATAGCCGTGGTGGCCGAGTGGTTCGAGCAGTTGCCTGCGACGCAAAGGTCGCAAGTTCGAATCCCGACTGTACCAATGAGTTTTTTCTGAACTTAAGTACAGCGATTAGTCACACCACGAGCTTTACGGTGAAGGAAAACATCGAGAGGAAACCTGCATACGTCTGAGAAGAAATTCAAAGGCGTATGTATAGTCGTGCTTGAGTAACGGCGATGGACTCGCCATCTGTCACGTTGGCACCTAATATATTTCTGGCGGAAAGTGGGTGTGTGGGTATTACCTATACACCTCTGCCTACCCCTTCGGGGACCCTTGTGGGAAGGCGTGAGGATATATTTATATATATATATGTATATCTTCACACATTCCCAGTACGCAATACGTAGTCAAAAATAAGGCACTATAATCAAGCTAGATTATGGTAATTATTTATTCTCATAATAAGATTTATTTATTGTTCCACAAGAACTGTATCCCGGGCGCTAGCATATAAAAGTCTAACAGAATCACAATATCCCACTCCGCGACGTGACCCTGTGACAATAACATAAGCATCACCGGCACGAACAATCCGTTTAGCTTTACAATAGTCCAGTGCAGCATGAATACGAGATTCAACTTCGGAAATCCAACTGCCCCTCGCTACTTCAAAATAATGCATAGCTCGTACCCCTCGCCAAAATCGCAACTGTCTTGCAGTGTGGCAAGCCCTGGTAACGGCTACGATGGGACAAGGTGGTTTAGCATGAGACAGGATTTTAGCAGTTCGACCGGAATTAGTAAGACATATAATAACAACAGCTCGAGATCGCATAGCAAGTTCTACTGCGCTTACACACACTGCTTTAGTTGGTTCCTCAAGAAGGTTTTGCATAAGTTCTAAATTTCCATATATGCGAGGTTGCCACAAAATTCGTTCGGCCTGTCTGCAAATTACAGCAGCTGCTGCTAAACAATGTTCAGCCATTCGAACAGTATCGAAGCTTGGGGCAAATTTTTGTAAAGGTGAATCGTAAAGAAGTTCCAAGGAAATTACATCAGCACCATCAATTATTAAATTCGCTATATCTGTGACACAGAGTGTGGGTATTTGTTCATTAATAACAGCTTTGCACAAACATGGCTTGCCTTGTTCATTACACTTTCCAAATATTTTCTTTTGTGCAATAAATATTTTTTCTACTGGTAAATCGGTGCTCAGTACATTTCGATCTAAGTACACACCATCAGCTTCTGCAAGTAATTCATCTATATTGTCAAGTCCTAAAATGGATTCAATACATGCGAATATGAGAATGTGCTTTCCTTTTTCAGAAAGTATGTCCCTTACTTGACGAATATCATGAGTGTTTTGTGCATTGGGAACTAATACACCGTCCACATCGGAAGCAACTGCCCAGGCAATTTGTTCTTCCATATGTTCAAAAGGTTGTTGTGATAAATCACTACAAGAAATGGAATCCACGCTGTCACCTTTTGCATTCGGATTCCTTTCCAAGTCATGTGGTACTTGAGAAATTCGGACTGTCATTTTTGCTCCAATAGTACCTCCAACAGCAATTGAGCATTCAATAGAATCGTCCCCAACTTCAGAAATAACTAACTTGATTTTACCCGGTGTCAAACTGTCAATGTAAATTATATCTTCGGGTTGTAAGTCCGTTAAATGATCATATCCCACGTAAAGACAGTCACCTGTTCCACTTTCACGCCAACTGGCATCTGTAGTTAATCTAATATTTTTAAATTGAATTAACTCCACAGTGGCGTGTGGGCCGCCTTTCAGTTCACCTGTAACGATGTCTGGACCTCTAACATCTACTATAAGAGCCAGAGGATAAACATACTCCAGCTCTGCACTGTAATTGTAAACAGCTTGTCTAATACTTTGAATTAGCTGCGCACAAGCATCAGGCTCTAAATCACGCATGTTAAGTCTAGCCACAGTCATTCCACAGGCAATAAGTCTTTGTATAGTTGCTGGATCTCTATTATTTATACCGATATCACACATAAGGCCTGTTTGCAATTCTTCACATGGATTTTCATGTACTTTTAAATTGCAATTGTGCTTTAAGAATGTTGGTTGAGGTGATTCATTTTGAGCCTTTAAATTATGAACTGCTTCCAGAGGAATATGCCAAGGCAACGCCATTGAAATAAGTAAAAATAAATGCTCATTAAAAAAATAATGTTTTTTTAGAAAAGTTATATAAAAATTTTCCGGAATATCAAAATGTAATAATTTTAGACATGTGCATTCTAAAGGCAACGAGTTCATAATTGTTTTATTTCCAGCCTATATAATGTTGCATTAATATGTAAAAAGTTTTATTGATTATGGTACAAAATAATGGTACAAAAAAATGTTTTTTTTGGACCCATGGTGGGTGTGTACACTAAAAAAAACATATACACCTCTGTAGGCAGAGGCGTGTATGTGTTTTTTTTTTATTTTAATATTTCGCTATTACAGTTCCTGCGATTTTATACAGGCTAAAGTAGTAGCCAAAGATTACATGGTAGTAGCAAGTGATGTAACTTTAGAGTTGTGTTTGGTGTGAAGAGTTCTTGTTTAATCTTTCTTGGTTTCAATTTCTTTAGAGTCGTCTTTCTGTATATAGTTTGTTTTGTTTCAGAGAGAAGAGGTTTTTGAGTACAAGGTTTGGATTAAGTTTTTGGTGGAGAGATTGACTCTTCGGGGACCCTTATGGGAAGTCGTGGGGTACAAAATAATGAAATAATTTGGTAATTTTTATTATAAGCAAAGATTTAAATATTAATAGGTTTATCTTCTTCTTCTATGGGGATAAACCCGGGCGCACGGCCAGTATAAACTATAACATAACAACGAATACAACCAAAGCAGTACAGTACCAATACCAATTAGTAGGTACACTAAATCAATCCCAAAATATAATTTTTGTCGTAAAATCAGAACAGTTACTAGCAAATGGATAAGTGAAAACAATAAATAGAACAAGGTATTGACTGTGGGCGAGTAGTTTTCCACATTGTTTGACGCCATATTAAGTCGAAACTTTTGCAAATTTGGCAGCAATTATATTGACTGTGGTAGACGATTTCTTAATATATTCGTGCGCTCTTGTTGCTTCAGAATGAAATGATTGCCTGGTTGAGTAGACATGATATGTTCGTAAATTTCGAAATTTCGAAATACAATTGCAAAATAGCTCCACAGCTTTCCAAACTCCATACTCTCCGACAAAGTTAGTAATTACTTAGGTTCCAAAAGATGCCTAGTATCATAATTTATGTTTTGTATATGTCGAATTTAGGACCGTTAAAATTTTCGAGCATTATATTAATTACTTTTATTAGATTGATTTAGGGCTGAACTATATTTATTAATGAAACAACTTTTTATTGCGGGCATCACCGCCGTCAGATTGTACAAGCTTGCTGCTTGATAGCTTGCTTGACTGCGTGTCACGTTCATTGGCGTTATTCTGTCGCGTTTGGTTTTATTTGACTAAATTATGCAGTAATTGATGACGTTGGAATGTGAAGTCTGTGAATACTTAGTGATCCCTCTTGTAGAGGCAAACCTAAATATGTCAACCAAATAATAATGTAAAATAACAGAAAAAAAATAAAACTACCATTTGTATCTACTATGTGCGACCGTGAAGGTTGAGAATGTTACGTCATTTTGCTTTTAGTGAGTGATATCAACTGATTTATTTGGCTTCTACGCTGGAAAGTGATATTGATCAAGAAAGTGTTTTATATTACATGTGACATAACTAAGTGTAAATGGTGACTATTGTAAAGAAATGCAAATACACCGGCTGCGACATGATGCCGCCATGTTATTTAGGTTTCGCAGTTTCGCTGTCAACCAGTGATCGCGTATAACCCTGATGCCCTGACTCTTGAGGGCTTACAACATTTGGGAATTAATGTAAGTATTTAATATACTGCATATCATTGTAACATCCAATAACATAAGACTTTGCTTTGTTTATTTTGCCTTTTATTTTTCTTGTGTGTTTACTGCAATGTAGGTATTGACTGTCAACTCTATATTAATGACGTCATTACGTATAAGTAGATAATACAGGATTTATGAATGTGTAGTTACTTAAAAATGTTCGAAAACTTATAATAAAATGATGCCTTACTACACCCTGAGGACAACATAATTTGTGTCAAATTTTTCAAGGTCTTGTGGCAGCCTTGATACAACATCATTGCTAGGTTATTTTTTGTTAGTTCAACAATCACTAATGTTATTCATACTAACAGCACTGGTAAACATCCCATTTTAACTTTATTTTTATATTCTTAATCCAAACTCTTTCCAAATGCTCTCATTTACATGAAACAAAGCTGTTAAAACAAAAAAGTAAGAATGAGATAAACAGATGAAAACCTTTTTAAGTATTCTTTCTGTCTTATCTCTTCATACTCTAAAAGTTATCTAATAATTTTTTTATCGAGTAAAATAAATTTTCAAAAGATTTTATCCATATCAGTCTTAAGAAACGTAATATTAATATACGGTAAAAAAAACATGAATATAATGTTAGTGAAACTCAGTTCAGTTGCATTCAAATTATGTCCTTGATAAATTTGTATTTACTAGTTCAATTAAATTTGAATTAGGTAATTATTGAATTAGGTTCTTCTATTAAGCAATGAACATGCAATTTTTTATTTGCTTCTAGTAAGATAAATGGAATTCTTGTTTAGTAATGCTACCCGGCACAGCACCAGATACAGTATGGGGAATGTATCTGTCACATTAGCACCTAAAATCTATTTGCATTTTTAAGGGGAGGGTTGTGATGATATTTTCTTAAAATATATATATACAAAAGAATTGAGGAAATTGGCAGTGTGATATACATATAAAAATCTTATTGTGTGCTTAGGCTGTGAGTGGGTGAGTATTTGTCTTATGTGTGAGTGAGACAATATTGTCATTTGGATATCAATATCTTGGAGTGTTATAAGATATTACATATTTGGACTTAACATCCATTACCCAAATGTATATAGACTAACCTAAATCTGTATCAAACTCATTATAAAGGTAATCCAGGGAACAAAGGAAAATTATTGAACTCCAGTTTTTTATTAACAGCTTGAAGAATGATTCTTTAAATGAACCATTTCATGTTAGGGATGACACTTAACACTAGGGATGATACTATTTAATTAAGTAGGTACATAAAACAGTGGGTATACTTATTGGAATTATTTACATAAATTAATGATATTTTTCATGATAAAATCTGATGATTATGTAGATAGGCAAAAGCTAGGTTTTGTAGTAAAGAATGACCAGCCTGAAAATATCTTCCAATGTGGTGGTAAAAGTGTATTCCAAAGCCAGGTAAATTATAAAAGTAATTCATCTTATGACCTTGCTAGTACAATTAAGTTCTTCTCAAGCACAACTTTACATATACCTTTGAATTTCTTCTCAAACATATTCAGATTTCCTCTCGATGTTTTCCTGCTCCCTAAAGCTCTGTGTGGGACTAATCACTGTACTTATGTAAGTTCAGAAAAACTCATTAGTACAGTCAGGATTCTGACTTGCAATCTATGTGTTGCAGGCAAATACTGGAGAATACCTCTTATACTTCTAATCATACTTCATTTCACTTTTAATTTCTGCTTTCTATAATATATAAATAATAGTAGTAAAGAAAAATACCTTAGGGAGAACGGCATTTATTTCAAATAGTAAAAAAGTTTTGCTGCTTTAATGTTGGGTTAAATAAATAAGATCCTTTCCACAAGGGTCCCCGAAGGGGTAGAGGTGTATAGGTAATACCCATACACCCACTTTCCGTCAGAGGTATATTAGGTGCCAATGTGACAGATGGCGAGTCCATCGCAATTACTCAAGGAGGACTATACACACACACAAATAATTATTGACAAATTAAATGATAATCTGGGCATTGAGAAGGTTTCCCCTCTGGACAGCTTGTCTTTCAACAAGGGCCTGCTCTAAGGCTTTCCACTGGTTTCTCTCCTTTGCTATTAGGTTGGTCCATTTCTCTTTCTTTTCTCTTAACATATGTTCCTTCCAGTGCTATTTTAATTTTCTGCATACTGTTAGGACTTTTACAAACTTAGTCTTTCTTTTAATAGTTTTTAACCTGATTATATCTCTTCTTCTTACACCTAAAACACTTCTTTCTATTCCATTCTGGCATATGATTATTTTATGTTGTTCTTGTTCAGTTGAAGTCCAAGTTTGGCATGCATATGTCAGGCATATTGAAAACTTTTCGCTTGTCTGACATCAGAACTTCTTATTTTTCATTCCTTCATTCTTTCGCTAGCTAGTGTAAGTGTTAGCTATTCTTCTTTCAATTTCTTTCTGCTTATTTTCTAATTGCTGGTCATCGATTTTAATTCCCTTGGAGATTTATTTGAGAGTTGCTCATTATTTTTGTCTTTGCAATATTCATTGTGAGTCCTGCATTTGCACTTTCCTTTGTTAATTGCTGTAACATTTTTTCCACAATTCTCGGGCATAAGGAGAAAAGTTTTAAGTCATTAGCAAATCTTAAATGGCTTAATTTCTCTCGATTCACATTAAAATCAAAATGGTCGCAATCTGAAGATCTTCTCCAATACAGATGAAAATATCTTGGGTGATATAGGGTTACCTTGGCGGACACCTCTTTCAATTGGGAACTCTAAGCCTGTTATCTCCAGTTTTATTTGAGCTGTTATTTTACAGGAAATATTCTTTAAAATGCTGTACTAATAAATTATGTACTTTCTATTGAGTCCTTGTCTAGAATAAAATAAAATAAGATTAGAGACTCTAGACTTGCATATCCCTTTCGCTTCGTCCACATTCATTAGTCTCTTCATACATGCTCGCTGGCTTAGAGTACTCTTGAGTACCCGTCTTTGAGTGTCCGATCGATTTGATCTAGGTAAGTAGTTGGAACGTGGTTTTCCTCTGCCTCGTCTTACACACACTTTCGCCTAGTATATCGGTTTAGTCAACCTTTCTTCAGTCATCCTTTCTATATCTCCAAATCAAAGTAACATGCCTTTCTTCAACTACAATTTACACCCTCGTTCACGACAGTCGTTTGCGAATCTCTTCATTGCGGATTCGATCTACGATCGTTACGCCGCACATTGTTCGAAGAGATCGCATCGCAACTGCATTTATGCTATTTTCATGCTTCCTCTGACATACCCAGGATTCGCTGCGGTACAATAAAGTAAATACCTAAGTAAATAGTAATAAACATGAACTTAAAAGTAATAAAAAAGGTTTTTAGTAATCAAATTCAGGGAATTAATATGAACAATGATTGATAAAATTACTTATATATATATAGTACCTGGATGACCGAGCTTAGCTTGGTAAATCTTTATATATATAATTCTTCTGTGAGTGTGTATGTCACTGAACTCCTCTCAAACGACTGGACCGATTTTGATGAAATTTTTTGTGTGTGTTCAAGGGGATCTGGGAATGGTTTAGATACCACAATTGGACCCGATAGGTGACGCCACCATCTTTTTTTTTCCACCCGAGCGAAGCTGGGCGGGACAACTATATAATATATTATTTCGTACGAATTACATACTTATGATAAAATAATATATCCTCACGCCTTCCCACAAGGGCCCCCGAAGGGGTAGGCAGAGGTGTATAGGTAATACCCACACACCCACTTTCCGCACCCGAGCGAAGCTGGGCGGGACAACTATATAATATATTATTTCGTACGAATTACATACTTATGAAATATTCATAATATTTTTTAATCTTACCAACATAATAATGAAAAAATATGAACTTGTTATTTAAATAAAAAATCACGTGTGCAATTAGTTTAATATTTTATTGAAAAAAGTAGGTATTAACTTTTTTACAGTTGTGGTTGTCACTAATGTATCATGGTATACTTCACCTAACATTTAGTGTTTATCTCATGTTAAGAAACGAAAAAGGTATGCCAATTTAAAGAATCATCTATCTAAACATATAATAAAAATGTAACGGATCCCTGTCTGTGCATGGAAGATGTATAAGAAGAAAATATGATTGGGACCTTTATCAACGCAAACAGCACCCACAACACTGATTGTTAGAATTTTTGTCTGTTTGTCTATGTGTTGTTTGTTGTTCGTCATTTTTTGTAGCTACACTTTGTGACGCACGCCGCCACAAATCTTGTAGACATCGCTCCTGTTGTTCGTCATTTTCAATAGCTACACGTTGTGCCGCATGCTGCCGCAAATCTTGTAGAAATCGCTCCTGTTGTGCGTCATTTTCAATAGCCACACGTTGTGCCGCACGCTGCTGCATATCTTGTAGACATCGCTCCAGTTGTTCGTAATTTTCAGTAGCTACACGTTGTGCCGTACGCTGCCTCAAATCTTGTAGACATCGCTCCTGTTGTTCGTCATTTTCAGTAGCTACACGTTGTGCCGTACGCTGCTGCAAATCTTGTAGACATCGCTCCTGTTGTTCGTCATTTTCAGTACCTACACGTTGTGCTGCACGCTGCCGGAAATCTTGTAAACATCGCTCCTGTTGTTCGTAATTTTCAGTAGCTACACGTTGTGCCGCACGCTGCCACAAATCTTGTAGACATCGCTCCTGTTGTTCGTCATTTTCAATAGCTACACGTCTTAGGCTACACTCCTGTAGTCGTCAGGAGCGATATCTACAAGTCACAAAGTGTAGCTACTAAAAATGACGAAAAACAGGAGCGATGTCTACAAGATTTGTGGCAGCGTGCGACACAACGTGTAGCTACTGAAAATTACGAACAACTGGAGCGATGTCTACAAGATTTGCAGCAGCGTGCGGCACAACGTGTAGCTATTGAAAATGACGAACAACAGGAGCCATTTCTACAAGATTTGCGGCAGCGTGCGGCACAACGTGTAGCTATTGAAAATGGCGAACAACAGGAACGATATCTACAAGATTTATGGCAGCGTGCGGCACAACGTGTAGCTACTGAAAATTACGAACAACAGGAGCGATGTCTACAAGATTTCCAGCAGCGTGCAGCACAACGTGTAGGTACTGAAAATGACGAACAACAGGAGCGATGTCTACAAGATTTGCGGCAGCGTACGGCACAACGTGTAGCTACTGAAAATGACGAACAACAGGAGCGATGTCTACAAGATTTGCGGCAGCGTACCTCACAACGTGTAGCTACTGAAAATGACGAACAACGGAAGCCACGTCTACAAGATTTGTGGCAGCGTGCGGCACAACGTGTAGCTACTGAAAATTACGAACAACTGGAGCGATGTCTACAAGATTTGCATCAGCGTGCGGCACAACGTGTAGCTATTGAAAATGACGAACAACAGGAGCGATTTCTACAAGATTTGCGGCAGCGTGCGGCACAACGTGTAGCTATTGAAAATGACGAACTACAGGAGCGATGTCTACAAGATTTGTGGCAGCGTGCGTCACAAAGTGTAGCTACAAAAAATTACGAACAACAGGAGCGATGTCTACAAGATTTGCGGCAGCGTACGGCACAACGTGTAGCTACTGAAAATGACGAACAAAAGGAGCGATGTCTACAAGATTTGCGGCAGCGTACGGCACAACGTGTAGCTACTGAAAATGACGAACAAAAGGAGCGATGTCTACAAGATTTGCGGTAGCGTACGGCTCAACGTGTTTGCGTTGATAAAGGTCCCAAAGTCCCAATCATATTTTTTTCACATATATCTACCATGTTTAGATGGTATTTCGTTACAGTTTTACAAACCACATCTATAAGCCGTTTCTGAGGTTAGCGAGCACAAACGCACAGACAAACAGACAAAAATTCTACCAATCAGTGTTTTGGGTGCTGTTTGCGTTGATTAAGGTCCCAATCATATTTTTTTCTTATACATCTTCCATGCACAGACAGGGATCCGATACATTTTATTATATGTTTAGATAGATGATTCTTTAAATTGGCATACCTTTTTCGTTTCTTAACATGAAATAAACACTAAATGTTAGGGGAAGTATACCATGATACATTAGTGACAACCACAACTGTAAAAATGTTAATACCTACTTTTTTCAATAAAATATTAAGCTAATTGCACACGTGATTTTTTATTTAAATAACAAGTTCATATTTTTCATTATTATGTTGGTAAGATTAAAAAATATTATTAATATTTAAGTATGTAATTCGTAGGAAATAATATTTTATATTATATTTACCGAGCTAAGCTCGGTCATCCAGGTACTATATATATATACTAGCTGTGCCCGCGACTTCGTCCGCGTGGGATAGTGACTGCGCAGTATTTTTTATTTATTTTGGATGTGTGTGTGTGTATAGGGCATGCCTACGTCATAGTAGCTTTATGCATGCAAAGTCTCAGCCCGATCAGTTTATAATTGACAAACTTTCATCCCCTATTTTATCCCCTTGGGGGTAGAATTAATCAAAATCCTTTCATAGCGGATGCCCACGTCATAACATCTACCTGCATGCCAAATTTCAGCCCGATCCGTCCAGTGGTTTGGGCTGTGCCTTGATAGATCACTATTTCAGTCAGTCACCTTTGAGTTATATAGGTACTAGCTTATGCCCGTGGCTTCGCCCGCGTGGAGTTCGAAAAAGTAGCTTTGTAAATTTTCCTACTAGAATCGGTTCAGCCGCTATGTAAGAGCACCATCCATTATAATATAAGAACTTATGAAATTCAGAAATTTTTCAGGATTTAAAAAAAAAATTGCCTATGTTCTATTCCTAGGTATAAGCTATCACCCTTAAAATTTTCAGCCAAATCGGTTCAGCTGTTTGGCCGTGAAAGAACCGCAAACATACAAACATTCACATTTATAATATTATAGTAAGATAGATATACTCATCTGTCATGTTGGCACCTAAAATATATCTCTAGCGGAAAGTGGGTGTGTGGGTATTACCTGTACATCTCTGCCTACCCCTTCGGGACCCTTGTGGGAGGGCGTGAGGGTATATTATTATTATTATTAATATATATTCATATGTAAGTAGGCCTAAGTGTTCCTGCTATGAAATATATTCAGAATGGAGCTGGACAGCCTGACTGATTCATGCCTATAGCTACAACAAAACTACCTAATGATAGTGACCGAATATTGAATACACTCTTGTGTAACTCTCTGGAACCCACCAACTATAGTGGGACAGTATTCATTAACTACCCATATACTGCTACATCTATGGATTTTAAATGAAAATAAGGAAAACATTATGGAACTTCAGTTTATATGTAAAATCCTACATTGCCAAACCAAAAAAGTAATTTCGAATAAGAATTATCAGAAAATGACAGAACTTATTTTATATTCAAAATACTTATTGAATAATAAGCCGTATGAAAAAGCCGTGGTGGCCGAGTGGTTCAAGTAGTTGCCAACGACACAATGATCGCAAGTTCGAATCCCCACTGTACAAATGAGTTTTTCTGTACTTAAGTACAGTGATTAGTCACACCACGAGCTTTACGGTGAAGGAAAACATCGAGAGGAAACCTACATACGTCTGAGAAGAAATTCAAAGGCGTATGTATAGTCGTGCTAGAGTAACAGCGATGGACTCGCCATCTGTCACGTTGGCACCTAATATACCTCTGGCGGAAAGTGGGTGTGTGGGTATTACCTATACACCTCTGTCCAACCCTTCGGGGACCCTTGTGGGAAGGCGTGAGGATATATATATATATATATATATATATATTATATTAATTACGCGGATACAAAGAAAAGTTAAATTAATATGTGGCGTTAAGGAGGAGTACAATTTGTCAGGATGCATCTCTGAAATGAAAAAAAATCACATAGAACAGGATTACAAGTAAGCTCAGTTGGTTAGTAACTAAACGGGAATTTGAAGATTTAAGGGCAAATAATCCTCATAGTCGAATTATCAATAAAATATTTACTTACCTAATTAAAATTGGACGAATTATTTTTGGAGATTCTGATAGTTTCCACAAACAGTTAAAGTAATATATTACTCACGAGTATTTTGTGATAAGAAAGTGATTAAATAAACGTTATCATGATATTTGTCGTATATGTAAAAAAAACGTGTTTTAAAAGAGTTGAGCTATTACGGCGTGCGCTCTGCAGATCGATAAAGTTATGATGAATATGTCGTCACGCATGCCCCTAATGTTTGGTAGAGTTTTAATAAAATGTACATTTGCCGGAGGTATTCGGTGCAATGGCGAGTTTTTCGCCGTAAATCAGGCCCGAACTTATTAGGTATCACTGACGGGTCGCTTGTACTCCGCTTAGAACATCCAATGCTCCCTACCTTTCATTATAAAATCATCGCTCTATATATGGTGACAGTACTCCGTAGCGAGGCGAACGTGGTTCCATTTATTAAACTCTTTGATCTCAATAATTTTGATCAATCAATTAGTTCAAATATGAGATAAAGATTAAATACTAGTAAATTAACAAATTGGCCTATTTTAAATATACTATATAACTGCATACATACTTATATGTAACTAGAAAATCAAAGCCTAAGATAAAAATTCATATTACAGTAATACCGGGATCAAATTAGTTAAATAATGAATTTAGCCATTAATAGATAAGGGTACTACGCGTTCACCACATGGGCACTTTAATATAGTAGTAAACCCGCAAGGGATTGCAACTCTTTAATTCTGGAACACGTTTCATGGCGTTCACATTTCATGCTACTATATCATTTCCTTTGTAAGACAAGGTCGGGCTGGCTTTTCGTAACCTCAGTAAGCTCAAGAAGCAATGCTCCACAATAAAAACATAGAACTGCTAGTATGCGTTAAGATTATAGAGTCTTAAAAGCGCGGTCTTGAGTAACAAACAAATGTGTCTGAGGCAAGTCTCAAGTAAGAACACTGGTGCTATAGGCGTCCATCTGTCTGCATAGCTGTCGATCTCAAGACAAAATCCGTTTCTGATAGCGTTCACGCTATTCCTTATGACAATGACATTGTCTGCAGTAAGTTTTTTCTGGAGCTTGTCTTTGCCATACAGCTTATGGATTCTGTGAACGCTAATAGAAAAGGATTTTGTTCAGACGGACTGATGATATTCAAAGTGCATAACGTTTTCAAACACGAAAAGCCAACGGTAATAGTTTGGAATACCTCCAGCGGAAAGTTGGTGTGTGTGAGTACTACCTATACACCTTTCCTACCCCTTCGGGGACCCTCGTGGGTAGGAGTCAGTAAAACTAATTCAAATTTAGAAAGTCCAGAATCAAGTGAAATTGAGGGTATGATGGGTACAGAATAATTTCATATACATACTTAATTTGTATTTGGTTTATTTTAAAATTACTTCATAATTACAATAAAAACTAAAAATCTTTTTTCAAAACTGTTTTTATGTTATTCAATTCACTTATATTGTTCTCTCTAGCTATGATATATTATGTCTTCTATTTAAATGTTGGGTTCAGAAACCTGCCATCTTAATTTGACAGATGACTACATAAACCACACATTTAACAAAATAATCCCTTCAGAATTCTTTAGGTAAAATAAATTAAATTAAGGACACAATGGCGTAAAACAAACAATGCAGATTACTGTTGAGGAGAGCGAGTCGTCGTGTTGAGGACCTTGACAGAGATTTCAATTGGATTTCTATGATGTTCCAAATTGCTTTTAAGCATTGTACGTGCCGAAAAGCCATGGTGGCCGAGTGGTTCGAGTGCCCTGCAACACAAAGATTGCGAGTTCGAATTCCTACTGTACCAATGAGTTCTTCTGAACTCAAATACTTAAATTGATTAGTCCACGGTCACACCGCGAGCTTGACGGTGAAGGAAAATATCGAGAGGAAACCCAAATCATTATTTATTATTATTTAGTCTTACTCAAGTATGGGCGATGGACTCGCATTCTGTCACGTTGGCACCTAAAATATATCTTTGGCTGGAAGTAGGTGTGTGGGTACTACCTATACAGCTCTGTCCACCCCTTGTGGAATGGCTTGAGGATATATTTTAACGTATTCATGTACGTATAACGTATAAATAGTCGATAGATTTAGCTGTAATCACCCTTACCGAGTATTTGTTGAGTAACCATTGACATTGTGATTTTCTAAGGAAACTCGTTTAAAGGATAAATTCGCGCTTCTGACCTCATAATAACTCCAAATACTAGATATATTCCATACATACATACATACATATAATCACGCCTCTTTCCCGTAGGGGTAGGCAGAGACCACTTCTTTCCACTTGCTACGATCCTTGCATACTTCTTTCGCTTCGTCCACTTTCATTATTCTCTTCATACATGCTCTTCGGTGTAGGGTACTCTTGACCTGACCTTTTTTCAAGACGTCCCTAATTTGGTCTAGAAACGTCCGTCTAGGTGTACCCCTTCCAAAGCTTTCATTCACACTCGCCTTATACCTACACTTTCTTCGTCAATCGTTCATTAATTCTCTCGACATGGCCAAACCATCTCAGCATACCTTTCTCAATTTTTGTCACTACACCTTCTTTCAGACCACAACGTTTCCTTATCTCACTATTTCTTATCCTGTCACTCAGTTTAACTCCTATCATACTTCTTAACGCTCTCATCTCAACTGCATTTATTCGGCTTTCATGCTTCTTCTGCCATACCCAACTTTCACTTCCGTACATTAGTGTCGGAACCAACCCCATGCTCAGCCAAACGAGCCTTGAAAGACACATTCCGACTGCCCATGAAGGAGTGCAAAGCTCCATTCACCATGTTTCCTGCATTCACTCTTCTTTCAATATTACTTTCCATATCTTGTAAACTTTGAACCCAGATACACAAACTCATTCACCTGTTCAATTTGTTCATCTCCAATCACGATATTGCACTCTGACACTGCCTCATCTCTTTCAAACACCAATACCTTCGTCTTCTTTACATTCATCTTCATTCCCTTTCTAATAAAAGCTCCACTCATAGCAGTTACCATCTCCTGCAACTCCTCGGCCGTAGACGCAAGTAATACTTGGTCATCAGCATACAGAAAACACTTGACGAGTAACTCATTCATCCTCAACCCACTTTCATTCTCTTTTAAATCTGTCAAGCAATTGTTCATGAACAGATTAAACAGCCACGGTGACGCTACACATCCCTGTCTAACACCTTTTTCGATATTAAACCATTCAGTGTAGGCCCCGTTTATCCTCACACAAGCACTAGAATCCCTATATAGAGACTGCAATGCCCGCACGAGGTTGCTGCTCACACCGTTTACGGACAATGCTGACCACAATTCATTCCTCACCACTCTATCATAGGCCTTTTCAAGATCCACGAACGCGCAATAAACCTTCTTGTTTTTAGCCAAGCACTTTTCGGCTATGTACCGCAAGGAAAAGACCTGATCCGTACATCCCATTCCCTTTCTAAATCCCGCTTGTGCATCCCATACCTTTTCATCTGTTTCATGCACAACCCTTTCAATCAACACTTTCGCATACAATCTCCCGACGACGCTGAGAAGGCTTATACCGCGGTAATTTATGCAGTCCTGCCGTGACCCCCTTCCCTTAAACAAAGGCACGATTACGGCTTTGCACCAGTCTCCCGGTACTTGCCAACTTCGCCAGCACAAATTAAAAAGGCGGTACAGCTGGCTAGCCACTATGCCCTGTCCGGCTCTCAGCATCTCGACGGTAATCCTGTCATACCCTGCAGCCTTACCTAATCTCATACTTTTCAACGCTTTCACTATTTCATCCATACTTTCATATTCCATAAGTATCGTAATCGTAATAATAGGGAGAAAAACATTCGGACATATATAAATATGTCATACATACATATTACATACGCATTGTCGCCCCGCAGTAGAAATAAAATAGCTATTGTCTATTTATACTCGGCTAACATCTTGCGTCTCATATATTCTTTATCGTTCCTATCTTTGATTGAGTAATCAATATGATCTAAGTAGTTAGAACGTAGTTCCCTCATTTTTCTTCCAATACATTCGGCGTGTTCTAGCTTTTTGTTGCTAACTAACACTTAACTTCCTTACCGCATGTTATCCCTTTTAAGCAATCTTTTTTACTTTTTCTGTCACCTGTGAATTTGATAAGATGTGTTAATTTATCAATTTGTACATTTACAGTTATCTTCGTTAATAAATTCGGTAACTACCACAACTATTCTATTATATTGTGTATTAAAGTATTTTTTATTTCAGCGAATGTTTATTTTCCCCTTAAACAAACAGCCGTTATGCAGACTTTCTGCCTACCGCTATTACTTTTATCCTTGTCTTATTAACACTGAAACCGATACATTTATTTCATTGTCAACTATTGCAAGAATCTTCGCTAGCTCTTTATCGGATGACTCCAAAAGGGTGATGTCCGGCATATCGTATGTTGCTTATACATATTGCGGAGTCTCACCGAGAGATAAACGTACCTGGATTTTCAAACCGTTTCTAGTTATTACTTTCGTCACGAAATAGAGATAATATTTTTCTTTACATAAGTAATTATGTGCGCTTTTACATTCTATATCAAAGTCCATTTTATATATTTACGTGTATGCTAAATATTTATACAACAATAGGAATATAAATACTTTTGTTCACAGATTTTATATTTTTAAGCTGATCCTGATTGCAAGTACTTAGTCAACACGGAGCATCAGATTCCGGCGCTGATTGGCGCCAATCTCATCAATGAAACATATATGCCAGTTATTGAAAATGCAAGGTATGTATAAGTAGTTTACAATGAATGCAATTTTATAATAATAATATAATATATCCTCACGCCTTTCTACAAGGGTCTCCGAAGGACAGAGGCAGAGGTGTATATGTAGTGCCCCCACATCCACTTGCAATTTTATATTTTAAAAATAAGTGCGTACTCAACCCATGGGCGTTTTAAATCTTAGGGTGCAGAGTTCTCACATTTGTGAAATACAGTAGTGAATTAAATTGCACCAACGATAGCTTCGTTCTAAAGAGATTGATGAATGTAGACGACGCGAAAGAGGTTTTTAAGTCTAGAGAGAATTGGCTTACTACTTACGACAGTTTACCCCTTATTGACCTTATACGTCGTTATCCTACTAATATCATTAACGCGAAAGTATGAATTGACGATTGTTTTTTACTCAATCGTGCAGCGGCTGATCCGATTCAAATTTAGAACGGAGATAGTTTAAAACCTGCACTACCACATAGGGTTTATTTTATCCTAGAAAGAGCTGTTCGCACGGGATCATACCTATTGCCGTTTAGCCGTGTAACGGGGGTGCAGTTAGTAATAAAATATGGTTTAACCCACATATAAAGTAAAGCCACAATTATCCTATGGATGTTAGTTACTCAATAAAATTGCAACTTTCTAAAGTCATAAATTACAAGACACAACTCTTTCTGAACCTGGATTTTTCTTAAACTATATGTTGTTGTGTTACTATGTATTTGATATGTTTACTCCATTCTCAATCTACAGCAAGCAAATACCCGGTACATATACCAAAATAAAACAAAATTGTCTGTCCATCTGTCTAAATTACATGTACACTTCTCAAGCACATCCCATCAGATAGAGTAGTTATAAATGCACTCTCGCTTAGCCTGATAATAAATATGTACAAATCTATTGTCTCAGGGAATGAGTATGGTAGCGCGTATAAGAACCCTCACTTTTCAAGCTCCTCAAAAGTTTTCTTTTACAAACAAGTAGATAGGGAAACCATAAGAAATGCTAAACGTTAAAGAAACGATCCATATTTTAAGTATCACAAGTAATCACGTAAGTTACTAGTACTTTTTTTTTTTTTTTTTTTTTTTTTTATACAACAAGAGTGGCAAACAAGCATACGGCCCACCTGACGGGAAACGGTTACCGTATACCGTTACTTGGGTATCATTATTGAAATAGTCCCTTATATGCACAATGAACATTATTTGATGCTTACGGTAGAGTTTAACCATCAATAAGATGATACTGGATATCAATATTATCAATGTAAATGATAATTATGATTGCGTTGTTTTGATGGCGACGCAGCGCCGCGACGCCGCAGTGGCAGACGGTCTCCATGACAACACAGCGAGACTCGTCATGCCTCCGACCCTACAAAGAGGGTACGATCAATCCCAAATCCGAGCGGAGGATGCCCGCTGTGCTACGTAGATACCACTAAAACCTCTGCTATAATAATATTTGTAGGACATACGGGCACATTACCCGTATATAAGAGTTTGGCTATAATTTGAGTGAGAAAAGTTATTTACCAAGTAAATTGATCTCAATCTCCTAAGTATATGCATACGTGATATTCTTTGATCATCCATATTATCATATCACTTAAGAGCTGGGCTCTTATCGGCGTCACTGATGCAGTCTCTTCCATTTACTTCTGTCCAGTGCAACCTCTTTGACCTCCCTATACGTGTATGAGAGACACTTTCCTTTTCAATACTATCTATCAGTTTAAAAATAACATTATAAGTAAGAATTGTTGAGCACTGCAATATATATTGTATATTCGTTAAGGTTTATAATCTACATACATATTATTTTACTGATTAATCTACTATACAAAATCTATACATAATTTCGTAAGGTACCACTTATATAATATTGGAGTTAATATAACCTAAATACATCTACATAACACAAGGATGTTATTGGGACACAATATTTGAAAGTTTTAATATCCACCTCTGAGGGTGGATATTAAAACTTAAAGTAGATAAACAATCAATAAAATGTATTTATGCAATACATTTTATTTCATCTTCACATGGTTTAACGGATTTTGGGGCGAAGTCTAAATATCGATAAGATAAAGAATTCTTTATTTCTGTCAAATATGTACATAAAAGTATTTATAAACGCCATTATGCCGACCGCATGCTAGATTGCCACCATTGTATAAAAACACATTTTGGAATACCTATATGTTGACATGATACAGTTATTATGTCAATTTCTTTGAATACTTATAAATTGTACAAATGGTTCCTTCATCACATTTTTTTTGTTAGTATGTTCAAGCTAATTTCGGAAACAAAAGAACCGAATTTAGTGTGAAGTTCTACTACTAAGCTGTACAAATTAATGTTCTACCAACAGTTGGGTTTCATGTTTATAAAAACAAGATCGCAGCATGGAAATAAATATGTATTTACCTAGTAATTAATTAGGAGCATTAACTAATAGTGTATAGTGACTTTAAATACTACAAAAGTCACTGTCTACTACTTAAATGACTATCAATTTCAGCTTAGAGAAATCGCGTTTTTTAAGATGTGAGCGATACCTCCCACGTAATTTATAAAAAAGGAATCTAATAATCAGGGTTAAATTATGGAACAAATGCGTGGTTAGATATATTTTTTAAGAAACTATATTTTGTTTTCTTTTTATTTTTTTATATAATATATATTTTCGATACGATATATTTATTTATGTAGATAGATATATACATAGGACGTCCAAGACTAAGATACAAATACTCGTGTTGATCACACAAATATCTGCCCTCAGCGGGAATCATACCTTGAGGTCGCCTCAAGTTTCGCAGTCAGGAGCTCTAACCACTAGGCAAGACGGTCGTCTACGTATATACTATGATTATTAATATACAAGATTTAATTACTCACTTAAAGTTTGATTATTGATACTGTTATAGTATCCATCTCAGGTGGTATAATTTCGTGGGCATTAAAATATTTGTAGCAAGTGTAGAAAGTCCATGCTGACAGCGCGAGTGCTAAAAGTGACCACCATTGTTTTGCAACGGACATATGTTGTACTGTTATACACATACAATTTTAAACTGCGTCTTTTAGAGTGCTCGGATATCTCTGATATTTCGAATGCGCCAAAAGAAAGAGGCGCTGTATACCCACCCACGTAGTAATGACTGGGTGTTGATAGTGTACCTAATATTTCATGCTGTAAGGGACGTGACCTTGACCCCAGAGCATAGGCCTAACCTGCCCCAAAAGCGTTCAGTCAAAAGTTAGCGGTCGATATAATGAGAAGATAGAATTTGCGCAAGCGCTAACATTGCCGCCCGTCCAATCGATCTGCCCGCCCACGTGACGCAACGCATTTGCGGGGATTCTTTGCGGAGAAGTCCTTTACACTTGTCTCCACTCTTCAGCGAAACGATAATTTAAAGTTCTTTTAGTGCGATTACCTTTTACTAAGCACGCCCGCCGCTTCCCCTGTTAATTTAATCTGTTCATTTGTTTTTACCTTACATTTTCTCCGTTTGCTTTAGTCAAAGTTGCGTTCCAATTTTACTTGATCGAGATGACGCTTGCCATAGCAAAGGAAACTTAAACCTTTACTTTTCAATATAATAACAGTTGTCACAAAGTCCAGCATTTATACTCTACGCGGCATGAATAGATTTCATGGTAAAAGCTAGCCACCAACAGAGGTTGGTGGTATAATACCAACCGTCGGTGGTAGATGGTGGGTATGGTGGGTAGGGATGTCCACAACAAGTCATGAAAGCATTTATAACATCAAATAGATAGAGATACTAGAGATTAGAAGCCGCTACCTCCGTACGAGTAAAGAAACAGTTGAATCTAGCGCCTGGAATGCTAAATATTTAACTGAGAGTGTACAGTATTCGCACATATCGCGGAACAGTTAGCTAACAAAGACGACGTCCCGAGTGAGTAACACTTGACGTTATGTTCCCCTTCCATTTGATATCTGGCCATTAATATCGTATTCTCACATGGTATCCGGCAAGAAATAGTTTTACGAACTCACACCATGGGAGAAAGGCCTGGAGAAGAAGTTATATATTTATAGGTAAGTCATCGTAAGGAGTCCCTCCCTACCTACATCGTAGGAGGTGTGTGTATATATATTTAATCATGTTTAAATTGAGTAAGTAACGTCGCTTGAAATAGTTTCATTAACAAATGAAAACACATTTATAATTATGGTTCACTAGAATAGACATAATTATTATGGACCAAACTTATACTATCTCGGGTTGTTGGAGTAATAAACATATAGGAATTGTATTATGTATTACAATTTTGAGTATCATATATCGTTAAAATGTCATTATTTTATTTTATTTATTTAGTGGTAGTCAGCAGCGAACACATAGTTATTGTATTTACATGTTTGAATAAATGACATAGTTCTGAATCTAGGTTTTTGGTGGTGCACATGTTTGCCTGTGTACTGCCGGCATGGTGTGATAACAACTTTATTAGGGACCTCAAGTCAGTTATTAATGTTATACTTGAAATGGTAACTACGCGCTGTAAAAGATGGGTTAGGTTAGGTTTTAAATGAAATCATGGTTGAAGCTAATATAACGAAAAGCTGTAAAAGCTTTGCATTATTTTATTCCAAGCCTTAAAATATCAAGTTAAATAATACAAATATTCAGACCGGCTGAAATATACTAATATCATATCTTTTTTATCTTTATATACCTTTTTATAAAAGTGTCTGAATGTATGGTATAACATTCTTATATAAAGATATGCCAGGGAGACACATGGCGAGTTTACTGCCATGTCGTTCGTTAGGCGCGTTCCTTCTCAGTTTTTCGTATACAGAAAAGCTCGTGGCGCATTTAATGACAACATATTATGTTCAATAAAACTGATGTGTAGGCACAGAAAACCGGGGCTTGAACCTGCTGAACCACTCGGCCACCACGGCTCTTATCGTAACGTGATTCTATAATTATTATGTTGAGAGGATAGCACGCTTGATCCCCAGCCAATATATTACGCCATTTATGTTCTCATTAGTTGTTTCATTTCAGCAGATTACTTACGCTCCCCTGAGATAGCAGCTCATCATTTTCTTGTAAACATAGTATTAGTAGATTTTAATTTAAAGTTAACGGAGCATGAAATCGTTTGACTCTAAATCGAAATTCTGAAGAGGATAAACACATTATTATAAAATACATCATGGTATGCCAATGCAATTCATTTCTTAAAATTATTTTTATGACAGTTCACTTTTGCCAATCATTTTTGTACCCTAAATGTAAATCTTGGCTCATTTTCTTAATTTAATTTATATGATTTATATTTTATATTATTATCATAAGCTGTATTACTTACGAATCAATATCTTGACGATTTTATATTACGTTATTAAAGAGCCAAAACAAATGAATTAATGAATACATCTATCAGAATAGTACTTATAGGGTACCTCTTAGTCAGCCTGTATAAAATGGAAAATCCCAACCAACCAAACCATCCAAACCAAATTCCAAATTAATCAACTCTTTAGTTTACTGAGAATATATTTCTCATACTCACGTGAATGATTTCAGTCGGTCAATGTTAACAGTCTGTTGTATAGTAGTGCAAATTTCTCAACAATTGACTTTTCAGTTATATGAAATACGGTGCGTCAATGAGCGCACTAAATTAATAGTCAGAATCCTATGAGGCATAAATAAACAAACACGGTAAGAGTGAAAATGAAGATACAGGAGAAGCGGAATTAGAATGAAGTGCGCTGTGCGACTCGCCGCGGCCGTGTGCCACGTCATTGCCGTGACCCACTGACATAGTTCCGCGGGGCCGCCTGCACCGATATCTGTACGCGCCAGCCGCCGCCGCCGTCACCCGTCGCGGTCTTCCTTTATTGCCCGTTTGTTCTTTTACCCATTACAATTAGTTAGTCATTATAGTCGCCTAATGATTTTAGATCATGTCATCGATACAAATTTGCTTTTGTATCTAATGTTATTGCCTTTGCGCATTTTTATCTTGAATAATGCTATAATTAGGTAATCACCGTGTTCTTTTACAAAACCTGCATGTAGGCCCTATTTATACCTCATAGTGTGCTTACAATTATTATAGTAACAAATGTCTCGATATGTATTGCAATCGCTTTAATATTAGCAAACTGGACGCAAATTTGACCAATATTTTTGCTTGAGTTATGCAACGAATGACCTTGTTATCTAAATTGTGAACTTGACACGAATAATGCTCCATTTCACTTTCATGTAGGTACAGTGAATACGTCACAACTTACCACGAACGCACCTACCTATAATTATTTGAAGTTGTCAGGTGATTTCTGATTTGGGAAGTTGACTAGGTACCTTGTATGAATTACATGTTACATTGGCTTTGTCATCACATTGTTTGCCGTAGATAGGTGCACTTGCAGGTGTATCTTATGTTGAACTTGACCTAAAGTAGTGTTTGCTATTTATTTTACTATATCCACATCAAGTTTAAGGTATAGTACCTATTTATCATATGTATCATTAAAGAATTCTGGTTTATGCATATATGATTCAACAAACTAAATAAGTAAGTAAATAGGTAAGTATTTAAGTCTGAAAATATAAGCAAATATAAAAAGAGAAACGAGGAACCGGAAGTGATTTACCTCCAACTGCGGTTACCTGTATAAAATACTCTAGCTTGTTTCATAACAAATAGATAGCTAATGAAATAGCAAGCAAATTTTGTTGTCCGTAAAATCCGTCATATAGCATTCATCAGCATCGGTTTTGTTCGACATCGCATTTTATAATTTTCGTGCCAAAGAGTGAGATCGCAGTAGTGTTCGCCAAGTTGTGTGTGTGACTGTACCAACACTACCAACGAACGATATAATTCAGTCAGTCCGGCTGTACACGCCCGCGCTGCCGCCGCGCGTCGCCCCTGACTTCGTCGCTGTCGCTATCGCCACCGCGACGATCGCGTCGCGCCGCGCTGCCGTGTCCGTGGACGCTCTACGCCGCGTCGTGTCTCACTCGCGCTGAACTGCCCGTCGTCGTTGTGTTGATAATTTGCGAAGAGGTGAACGAAAAGGATGCTTGTATATCTACGTCTCGTCTTTCAGTTGACTTTCATCTTCGTTTAGTAGTGAATGTTTCGCATGGATATCAAAAAGAAATTGCACTACTACATCATAACAAATTGTGTAATTCCTAATATAAATACAATTCTAATGAATTTCATGTATAACTAGATTTTTCACTTGGAAGCATTTAGTACAGGTACGGCAGTGTTTATCTAAAGATCTCTGTTGAAAATAGCGTCGCGGCAATCGTGGCGCAATGCGGTGTGTGTTTTGTTGCGGATACAGACAGTGTTGTTTAACATTAATCGTAGACCGAATTCCATGTGACACAAACAGTGGTGGTGTACAGTGTAGTGCTCTTTAGCCATGCTGCCTATGGTGCAGACAGAACCTGTGCTTTTCAACTGCGGGGTCCACTCGGTAAACGCGGCCGCCAATCCGCCGGCCTCGTTGCCACCCTCGCTCACGCCGGACTCGGATGCCGATGATATTGTAGATATCTTCTTCGACGTTGATGTTTCTGTTAACACCTTTCCAAGGTAACTTGAAGTGTATATGAGTGGAAACATTTTCAATATTTAGTTTGTATCTGAGGCGTATGTGATTGCCAGTTATTTAGGCCGAGCAATTAATTTGGCAAGCCCAGCGTTGATAAATCCAGCGTGGGACTGACAAAGGCTTAAGAATGAAACGGGGTCTAAACCGACTACAATGCACCTATATACTCGTGTGTATTTTGGCAACATTTTGATTAAACCCAACTTGTATGTTTTTTATTCAAGGTACCTAATACGTAATACGGTCCTTTGGCACTTGTCTTCATACGTGTACCAATCAATATCCGGAATAAGACAAAGCGTAGGAGATTTTTTATATCAAAACCAATACGAGGAAGTTTGTAAAATATCCCAGAGGTACTTTTATATACATACATACCTAAATAGATGACATGCGTAAAGAACATTGTCTTTGTTGTCGCGCTGTCTAATAAATATCACCAACCTGTTTGTTGCCCAGATTATTCGTTCATGATTCTTTTTTGGACGGAGGAAATTAGTGTCATGTCCTACTGTGTTGTGATCGACACTTTTTAAATGCGGAAATATGTTACACAATCAGCTTTTTCACCAAAATGAAGTAACCTCGCCTTTATTATCTACGTTAGCAATATAACATAACAAGGTTAAAGAAATATTAATATGTTAATAATCTGAAATCTTGTCTCTGAAGTCTGTACATTGGGTTGATGTATTTAAAATACTTTTGAGTCCTGGTAGCCGAGTGATTCTAGTAGTTGCCTGCAAATGCAATACAAAAAGTGTACCTGCAAGCTCGAATCCCGACTGTATTAAATGTTGAGAGAGAAATAGTTTTCCTCGACTTAAATAAGTATCTTAAGTACAGTGATTAGTCACACCACGAGCTTCCCACAGGGGTACCCGAAGGGGTAGGCACTTTTCGCGGGAGATATATTTGAGGTGTCAACGTGACAGATGGCGAGTCCATCGCTGTAGCTCATCCATGACTATTTATACGTATGTAGGTTTACTCGATTTATTCCTTCACTGTGAAGCTCGCAGTGTGACTAATCACTGTATTTAAGTTTAGACAAACTCATTGGTGCAGTCGGGATTCGAACTCACAATTGTGTTGCAGGCAGCTCGAACCAGTCACCACGGCTCAAAATACATAAAAAAAGTATAACATGTGCTTTTTGTTTTAACTATCTAACTAGCTATCTGAGTACCTATCCGATCAAAAGTTATGATAATATATTTTTTCAATAGAATCCGCTGTAATGTGTTAGACTAGCTAGATGGCGTTGTATAATATTCTTCGTAATACTTAAAAGCATGAATACTGGTAACTTATTACGGTCAACCAGACGGGAATTTTTCGATTTACGATATTAGTTACCCGTATACCTACGGTCGGCTTTTGCTATTTTACGAGTTCCACGCGGATTAAGTCGCTGGCAAATGGTGTATGATGCTGCTGTAGGATGATAAACAGACTGGATGTAGTTTCTTGCGTTCCATCCAAAGCACTTAATAATACATTATGATAAGGTTTAAACAACAATGTACAATTGAGAGGAAACAGAAACCGTTTTAATAGGAATCTATTCATGATATGATATAGATAAATACTGATATATGATTTCAAAACTTGATAAGTTACATTTTAACTTGAATGCTATCTGCCACCCACCCTTAATTCATACGCTTTCGACTTGTTACGTTACTATTTATTATTGCGGTTCCGTAGCCAAAATGGCAAAAACGGAACTTACAGTTTCGTCACGTCCGTTCGTATGTCATAGCTTATGCATGCAGCCATCTCTGCACCATTTTTAATACGTAAACGCCGCTCATAATGTGAACTGCCTGAAGCTATATCTACTTGAGTGAAATCACGAAGATTGTAGCGAGACATGCAACTGATATGGGTGATTCTTATTTTTCGATTGATTGTTTCTAGAAACATTTTACAAATTAATATGCTTTAAATAAGAGTATTAATAATGCGAATAAATGCTAATCATGTCATGGCATGTCAACAAAATCCTGTAAGGCTTTTCTGTTACATTAATTTCCCATGTTATTACGGTATATAAAGTTTCTTATATGCCCTGCCAAAATCTTTTCATTGAAATATTACGTTATTACATATCAATAAGCTGAACGGCTTCTTATGAAATTTTAGTATGGAACTTTAGTTTGACGAACGTATCCCATGTTCGTCAACCTAAAGCTATATCAATGTTGTTTAATGCGATGGTGTCGAAGTTTATATGGAAAAGCTCCCACTGCTGAAGTGACCTTGGTATTGCGGGCAACGTCGCGGGGTGTTATAAGACTTGCTCAATTACCATTCCATCTATACCGTGATTGATTTTTAAATTTGTATGTTGCAAGTTGTGAAATCATCCAATTGCTCGGCAAAAAGTTTCCAGAATATTCGATAATTATTATCTTTTACCAAATGACATATGTACTAGGCACAGATGAGCTGCGGCAAACTCACAAATTAATAGAGCATTTGAGGTTTCTTGAATGAGAACAAAATATATAATGATAATAATATAGATGTTTTAGGCGCGCAGTTCACCTTAGACGGTCAGCAAAATTGTGTTGGAATGACCTTAACTCAGTCGGGTAAAAAAAGGCCTTCGTTTTCGTCTGGAATGTTTTTGTGAGTGCTTAGGACAGGCCCGTAGGGCACAGTAAGATTGCTGCTTACAGCGAAGCGGAGTGTATGTGTGCGAATGCATTTGAGTGGCTTTTTGGGTTATGGCTCCAAATTTTTACTGAATACCATTGTAAAATAAAAATAAACTGCTGTCGTAGTTGATATAAGGTTTGTATTGTTACTGGATTACCTTTACCTATACCAGATATTTGCTACTATGGGGAATATATAAGGTTACAGTGTATGTTCCTACGTTGTTCGTATTTACCGTTGCCATTACGGCAAAATTATTTTTTTTCTGACTTCGTGATACCAGACCAGAAAGTAATTAATTCCAATAATGTATGCCATCAGATGACTCATACGTTGAATTGACTAAGTTCAATTATTAAATAAAGCTCAGGGAGCTTGTAATAAAAATAATTGTACTTAGATACGCAAATAGCTGCCTCGATGACGAATTACCTGTTGAGTAACGATTGAAAAAGCGAAACCTTCGACCGCGGGCGCTGACAGACAATGTTTACCAACTTTCACCCATTCGAATTCAGGTGTCAACTGGACAAAATTGTTAAATGTAATGCAAAATGTATAAATGTATATTTAATTAGTATCGATAAATATTCAAGTAGACAATTCATAAAATATTTTATGATAATACTAACCAACCACATGCCTAGTTATTGTGACTTAGTGTTGCATTACTATTTTATACGCTCCTAGTCCGAATATGCAGACAGGATATGGTCAGTTGGAACTTGAGGCTTCAACATTTGAGAATTATGTATATACTATTTGTGGTCACGCTTGTGGCGCGTTGTTGTTATTCCGAACATTATTATTTCAAGGTTGCGCGGCCGTCGCAGTGAGGTTGCGTAGTGGGGCTCCTCGTTCGGTAGGCGTCGTCGTTCATCTGATATCGCTGTCCCTCTTTTGCATTAAGGTTCAGCTTGCTCTGTACTTGGCATTAGATATGAACCGCGCCGGCCGCGGCAGTTACTACTTCTTTATACTACAGGACTTTTATGATGTTGTACGTAAATGTAAATACATACATACATCCTCACCTTGTAAAACTTTTGATAACGTTTAATTTATTTTATAAAGAACCACTAAACTGTTCAAACCTGTATAAATACAATGCAATTCATTCTGTCCTGCTTAGGTATCAGACGTTAGTATGAGTCATATACCTACCACTGATATTATACAACCCACATCGCCTACTTGCGAAAATAAAAATGGTCTATCTTAATTTAAACGTAGAAAGCTTCCTTTGTTATTATTGAGTTCTTTTGTTTATTTTTAGATAGCTACTGTAGAAACACTGGACTAGTAGATAGTTGCTTGCAATTTTAATTCACTGTTGAAGGAATGTGAAGTTGTGAACTCAATATGAAACTGAAATAATAACACGGTATATTATTCTTTCATATGATAAAATACAGAATGAAACCAAATTCATCTTATTTTATTAAAGGTTTGTTTTCTTTTGCTGCTTCTGTAGAATTGAATCCTGTGACCTCCAGCTGGGAGACACATGGAGGGGGATGCAAAGCAAGATGAGCGTGACAACGCCGGCTAAGAAGATACGAAAAAAATCAGACAATAACCCACCATCTCAACTGTACGTATAGTATATTTATGCTTGGAATGCTTAGACCAATTGAATGGCTTCGCATGAGCTACTCTGCCAAGCTTTAGGACCTAAATGGTCTCACGGATTTTTAAGACTATTTAATGTAACCGATTTTTCTCAATGTCAGTAACGTTTTCGTTGTGTAGTGCTCTGTGAAGCTAAATCAACGGCCTAATTCTACGTCATCCAATCAGTATTGTATTTTTACGAGAAAATATCTGTTTGACCTAGAACAATAAATTGAAATAACTATCTTACGTGGTGTATGACCGTAGGCGACTGTGTATTGCATTAGAATAAATTGGAGTTTTGACTGACAACATATTTTTAATTAAGTATATAAATCGATTAAAAAGTAAAAATATTTTTTTTGTACCAAAATGTATTGAATAAAAGTTATGATTCATTCTCAAAGACGGATATTATAGTAACGTAATATGTATTATGAAGCATGCCATTTGATGTAAAATCTCTTTGAAATTACAGTAAAACCGTTGATGCATAATTTGGTGATTGCACATTAAATAATTTCGTATTTCATGTGTAATTTATTTTAAAGGCGTGTATCAAGTACATAGTAATCTATATATCTATTTCCTAATACACTTAGACATAAATATGGACTGAACTACCTGTTTTTAATGCGTTATCGACAGAGCCCCGCGCTAGTTCGTTTATACAATTCTGGTAATGTAATGGTGTTTGGACGAGATATTTGTCTCTTTATGTGTGTGTGCATTTATTTTGCCTGCATTTTTATCTGTGAGCGTCTCGCTTAGTAAATACGGTAGAGGGCGACCCCAACTCAATATATATATTTTACTATCAGGATCTCTTAACTGTACTATAACAGTTTATTATGTTATTAGACTGGTTGGTGGATACGGACAGGGGCTTATTGTAAAATAAAGTGTGAAATAAACTTAACTCCGAAGGATATTAACTATAAGGATAAATTCATACCTTTACATCCATTTTAGGTTAGGGGATCAGTCTCTCACAAAGTAAGTATGCACTTACCAACTTGTTCGTTCATTTTTCACGCTATAAGATGTGTTTCCGGTTGATGAATGATTATGAGTTTCAATGCTTTACAGTCGTCGATGGAAAACTCGATCTAAAATAGGAGTTCAAGGGAATTGCCAATTTTGCAAATATAACGACGCCTTCTTCCCACACGGAAGAATTCATTTTTATTTCAGCATACAGTCAAAGAATAATGTTAACTCCACTCCAGACAAGTATAATGCACATATTAATATTATTATTCATGGCATTCGAGGCACAGATGTAAAAAAGCGCACTACTTAATGTTCAAGGCGACGCGCAAGTTATCAGTTGGGCTATTTCAAATGATATTAAGCTAAATTTTAAATAAAATTGCTAAATACATTAGTCATATTCTCGTTGAATAAACTGGTTTTCATATTAAAATATCCTAACTAAATATACATTTTACGAGAGTGAAGAGAGGTCTTTCGGAGTATAGCTTTCGTCTCGATCCCAAATTGTGTCACTTAACTGCAAGATTGCTACAGTACTTGATTTTGACATTAACCGCGAAGTTGGAATAAGTATATGGCTCTCGTACAGGCTAGTAACTAGGAAATCGACTGGTAAGGCTTGGTTTTCTACTGGCCGTAAAACCAATATTATAAATGCAAATGTGTGCGGGGTCCACGTCAACAGCTGAACTGATTTAATGAAATTTTGTCTTGAGATAGTTAACTTACAGGACGCATAAAAACTACCTTTTATAATACTCACTACGGAATTGAAACCGTTGCTTAAATAATATATATAAATTACGCGTCACGTTGTCTGTCCGCCATAGACTCCTAAAGTACTTATCCGATTTTGATCAAATCTGCACACCGTGGGCAGTTTGATCCAACTTGAAAGATAGGATACCTTACATAACAATTGGATCCGATAGGTGGCGCTGCGATCGTGTTTCAGGAAGTTTAACTTCTTTACCCGGGCGAAGCTGGGCGGGACAGCTAGTGTCTTATAAGTAAGCGAGTTGGCTTACGTTAACATTAGTTAATATTTTTTTATTTGATAACCACCTGATTGGCGGCGAAGGAAATACGAACAGATTCAAAGAGGTATTTTATACTTCTGTATCCGACCGCCACTCAACTAACTTTATTTATTAAAAACGATTCATCAACTTATGTTACAATGAATTAATATAATGCTATATATGATCAAAGTTTTAAACAAATTGTACAGTCATAATAGGTAAACCACACACACACATCACACAAACAAAAATTGGTTTGAGCAAACCAATATAGAAAGCTAAATTCAACTTTAAATGCTTTAAATTATATATTTTTTATCTATCGCAGTTTAAAATATTTCGCCGTAAATGAGGATTGGAAATATTTGCTACGTTCGTTAAGTACGTAATTTATAGGTGTACGCCTTTTAAAATATAATTTAAAGTCCTATTGTTTATGTTTAAAAAATGGAAATAATTTACGTTCCGTTATAAAGACAAAAAGCACTTGAAAAAAAAACTACCTAAATATATTTCCTAAGAATAATTTCATACGACGTAAATACCTCATAGTTCCTAAATAATAAATAGCATGTTTTTGGAGAAGTTCCTAACAAAGTAGCCAGAGAGCTAAAGCACCATTTCTCCCTGAACTTACCTCTATCATACATATGTCCGCTAGTTCTTATTACTCCTAGAGTTCCTCATTGTTCGGCTAATTACATCTAAGTAGTTGGTACATAGTTACCTCTGTAGAAAAACATTTTTACGTCAAAATTCATTATGTAATAGGTGACGTTTCATTATCGTATAGTTAATGCGTGGTAAGGCTATATACTATGCATCAATTTTGAGCCGCCGGCAACTTGGTCGGTTTTATCAGGGAACAATTTTTTGCTGCATATTTTACTTACATTATTATTAACTGCATTCGAGATACATAAATGCTATAACTGGATTTGGAGTGGATTGGACTTAACATTATACTTTTTAAAACCTACAGCTTTAGGTACTGGTGTTTAAGGCAGTAGATTTTATACTTAGGACCAGCGATTGGCGAGTTTGCCAGACCCCACGTTATTTGATTTTATCTTAATGCATCCTTATTTTGGAAGAGGAGTCTGAAAGCTTTTTATCACTGAACATTTTTATTTACATAACTCGTGTCAACTCTCAAAATGTTAGCTTAGAAAATAGGGCCTGCCGCGTGTCTTATTCCATTGTATCAGACGGCCTACCGGTTATTTATGTATCAGACTGAAATGGTAGCGAAATAATAGATAACAAAATAAATTTTAGTAATGTTATATAGCTCGTTTCGTTTGTTGTTGTTTCTTTGAACGCATAAAAATCAGGAACTAATGCTTCCAATGAAAACATATTTTAGTATTGGATAGCCCATTTATGGATCAAGCTAAAAGGTATCATGCTACGATCAAATAGGAGCGGATCATCAATGAAAGATGTTGTAAATCGGGGAAAAATTTAAGTTTCCGTTGCCTTCTGTCCACTAAGAATAAATTAGATGGATGGGAGTTTCTAATGATAAATCACAATATGGCGATACAAAAAACTACGTAATTTATTATAAAAAAACATAGATATATTTTTAGAAAACTAATTTGCCAAAACTAGGCATTACATTCAGTCACGTGGCAGTAAACACCCTTTAGATGTGACGTCATGCCTTGTACTCGTTAATGTTGTTGTTGCTGTTATTCCATTAGCACAGTAACAAGTTATTTGATATTTTATTCGTTTATCCTCAAGTTGTATCTAATTGATACAATTTTCTTTCCCTTTACTATTTCGAATTAAGATATTAAATCTTGAAAAATAAGTTTGATTCGACATGAAATCAGAATTTAATAAAACAAATAATTAGCCCAAAATTTTACCAAATACACAGTTATGCCATGCCGAATTATTTGCGTTTAACACCGAATTTTACTCATCGGAACTACATAATGTTAAAACATATTTGTAAGTAAATAAGTATAAAATGTATATATATATATAGTAGTTGTAATACGAGCAATTTCTTTATATTTATAAAAAAAACTAACAGCTCGAATTCACAGGCTAGATCATTCTGATTTGTTTTTCAAGCCCTGACGTCATACTAAATTGCAGTGTTCACGTTTCCGAAGCAAATTTAAATTGTAATTTTAAAACGAAAAATATAGAATATAAATGTACAATTTACAAAAAATATATATATTTATTGGGCAATTAATATTTTATGATATTTAGCCTATTGTGACCCGCGTAAATATGATTGAATTGTTTCGTTCATAAAAAAAAACTAATAAATAAATAAAAACTTACGCGTGTGAAATCGCGGGTACTGCTAGTATGTGATAAGAGCAGAAGGATGAGGAAAATGTGGTAAGTAATCCTTAAATGTATTATTTACAGAAAAAAGTGCGATAACGAAAAAAAGCGGCGGGACCTCGAGAACGAAACCATAAATCAGCTCGAGGAGCTTCTGGGGACTTGCCTTGCTGAGGTGAAGCAGCCAGACAAAAACGGCATTGTCCGCGAAGCTACTAAGCAGATTCAAGAGGTGCTGAAGCGTAGGCGCGACTGCCCCGGCGAGTGTCCGCTGCGCGCCGTTCGCTGTCTCTCGCCAGTACAGGCCGGCGAGGTCAGCTCCACGCAGCCGCACCCGCCCGCTGGTCTACACTACTCCGAGCTCACAACCCTTATTGAAGTAAATCATTTTAATCTTTCTCGATTGTATTACTCATTTATTTTCAGAATGATGCGCAGTACCTACAGATATTTAATTGAGTTATGAAATGTCGCATTACTCATTATTGCTAGCCATTAGGTAGTAATTTACGACGGTTGATTATATGATTTATGTTTAACCCTCGTGTCAGTTGTTGTGCCTCCACTGCTTGTGCTCTTGGTAAATAAAAATATCCTCACGCCTTCCCACAAGGGTCCCCGAAGGGGTAGGCAGAGGTGTATAGGTAATACCCACACACCCACTTTCCGCCAGAGGTATATTAGGTGCCAACGTGACAGATGGCGAGTCCATCGCCGTTACTCAAGCACGATTATACATACGCCTTTGAATTTCTTCTCAGACGTATGCAGGTATCCTCTCGATGTTTTCCTTCACCGTAAAGCTCGCGGTGTGACTAATCACTGTACTTAAGTTCAGAAAAACTCATTGGTACAGTCGGGATTCGAACTTGCGACCTTTGCGTCGCAGGCAACTGCTCGAACCACTCGGCCACCACGGCTCTTCGGTCGGTAAATAAAAGGTGCATCATATGGCAAAAGGCTCCATGTTGCATAGCTTTATCGATGAAATTTTTCATAAATTCCCCTTACGCATGAAGCAGATCAGTGGGTTCATTGATTCCCGAGCGACATCTGTGATTGTATGTGATATATGTTTTGGTGATTGTAATTCTCCTTTGGCTCTCATTTTGGTAAATCAATCGGCATTACTTTATGTTTTTATCCCTTCTAGGCACTCAAACACTACACCAGTAGTCTTGGATGGGTTTTGCTTGAAGTAAATGCGAAGGGTGAAATCGAGTGCGTAACTGAAAATATCAAGGACCTCATTCTGCAGGACAGAACCGAGCTGTATAAGAAGTCTATTTACTCACTTTTGCATGTCAAAGATCATGCAAAAATAAGGCCTTTATTAAGAAACATACAAACCTTTGGCTGGGGGTCGGCAGACGTTGACAAATTTCAAGCTGTACAAGCCCGCCTCATCATCAGAAATTCCAATGGGACTGATAACACTGGGTAAGTGATGAAAGATTTATGCTTCTTGCCTAATCATTTATATAGCTAGTAAAATTGTGTTACAGGTTTCATAAACTTGTTCAGTATCTGTATTTGATACGCTGAAGTTAGATAGCCACTTGTTACTGTATTGATACGCTAACATTTGCCATTTCATTGTGATACCAGATCGTGACGGTCGAGTGATAAGCGGCCAATACACATTTATACACATTTATAAATGTGTTTCTACTAAGTAATGCAATAACTGCAACTCCAATTATTTTTGAGGGCAGATGTCAACTGCGTACATGCAAACTCGAGTCTTATGTACCAGAATCTTATCGTAACGACTGCGATGGTATAAACATTATGGAGCTATATGTCAGTGTAATAATATAAGTGTTATAACGTACCTACAATGAACAAGTCATATTCAAGTGAAGGTCACTTTAAAACTGTTGCAGACCAGATTTAATGGGAATCCTAATATGGTTGATCTCATTTCCTTCCTCTACAAGCTAGATTTTCTTACAAAACGAATCAACGCTAGTTTTTTACATAGACCCCTTTATTAATGCTATTTAACATATCTGCAGGATACAGAAGTCAATTAAATAGAATTAAGGCACTTAATTGAATAATGCATTCGATATATAAAATATATTTTTGTGTCTGTGACAAGGTGAGCACGTTACGCCTCGCTCGTCCGGTTGTCGTTAGCAGATGTTTGACTGCTTTCCAGTGCCTAGTGTATTTAGGAAGTAATTTAATACAAATAATATATTTTCTCGCCTGCCCACAAGGGTCCTAGAAGAGGTAGGCAGAAGTAGTACCTACAGTTACCCAAGCATGACTGACATGACGTCTTTGAATTTCTACTCATACGTATGCAGGTTTCCTCTCGTGTTTTCCTTCACCGTAAAGCTTTTGGTGTGATCAATCACTGTCAAGTGTTTCTGTGTTGAAAAACTGATTGGGTGCAGTCGGTATTCGAGTTTGCAATCTTTGCGTTGCAGGTGGGCTCTTGCAGGCAAGCATTAATGTGGTGTACGTAATTGTTGCAGGCACGTGGAGGCAGTAATCCACGCTGCGCCAGTGCGCGGCTCGTCTCCGGAGGAGGCCGGCTCCGTCATGTGCGTCATCCGGCGCTGCGAGGACGCGTCGGCCGCACTCCTTCCCGTCGACGGCGGCCCGCCCGCCATCACTACCAAGCAGCCAGACCATATTGTTTTCAGATTAGACTCCAACTTCACTATTTTATGTTAGTGCCTTTTAAAACTTGTATTCTTTTGAATTTTCTTGCTGCAACAGGGTCTATGGTCTACTGTACGTGATCCTATTCTTCGAGGTATAACACATTTCTGCAAAATTGCTCATGATCGTGAACAGGCAGACCGAGTATTTTTACATAGCTGATAAGGTGGTAATCAATTGTCGGAGCCTTTAGGTGTTAGCAATGCCCGGAGATTCACTCGCTGCCTCAAGTTGAGGGTAGTTGTATAAGATTCACAGAGCGAAACCGCGTTCTCAAATACAACAACTCGACGTGAGGTCTGGAAGCAACTCACAATTTGCGTCATCGGTGATCCCATGTGGCGTATCGATGCTCAAACTAACGACCGCTACAGCAGTAACCTGTAATAAAAGGTCTTGAGAATTACGAAAAATATATCTGGTCAGACTTTCCGTTTTGCTTTTATATACTGTGTACATTTTAGTCGGAAGTATAAAGTAATACAAATTTATTGTTTCAGCTTGTGACTTGAGTGGTGTAGAGAACGCTAATCCTGCTGTATTTCTTGCGGGTTCGCGGTATTTAGAACTTGTTGAAAGTGGTGATAGGAATCGTGTAGCCGCTCACCTGCAAGAAGCCGTGTGTCATCCAGCACCGCCCGCGATTAGTAATCCGTTTCGGTTGCGCGTCGCGCCTGATAGACCTTGGTTGAGGGTGTGTGCTCGCTCGCGCTTATTTAGGGCTAAACCGACGTCCGGTGAATCTGACTTTATAATGTCTACGCATTCCGTACTCGGTGACGAAGACATGGACCTCCTAGAGGGTGACTCGCCCCGGCCGCCGGTTGGCGGGCCACTCATGACCTCGGTGGTCAACGGGGAGCCCTCCACGTGCGAGCCGCGGTATCGGACGAATATGAGCCCCGTTGAGCCCTCGTACCTGATCAACGACTTTGACCTGGATCCCTGGGCCAGTACGCTGCTCGGCGACATGTCCGGGGAAGAGGCTAAGGAGCGCAAGGAGGCGGTAGAGGGCGGCTCCGCGCCGACCGAGGCTCCACCGCCTACACCCAGCGCGGAAGAGCCCAATAGGCTTCGCACGCTGCTCAGCAAGAAGCCCGGGCCCACCGGAGATGGCACCGTCAACTCCAATAACCGCATTCTCAAGGACCTGTTGAAGCAGGAAGATGAGGAAGCCACCGGCAGCGAGTCGTCGGCGCCCCACACGCCCCACACGCCGCATACGCCGCACACGCCGCACACACCCGTATCAGCCGCGTCTCCGCTGCACACGGCGGCGGCCCACGCGCGCCCGCCGCCTCACTCTCAACTCCCGCAGCATCCTCAGCACCAGCAGCACCAGCAGCTCCAACAACATCAGCAACATCCACAACTCCAACAACATCAGCCGCACCACCAGCACCAGCCGCACGCCTCTCACGGACCACAATCCAGTCCGGGGGCGCCTCACCTTCAGGGTCACAATTCCGACGTGCTCCTAAGGGTATGTATCAGTTCAGCAGTATCTCATCATCAAAAACGATGGAAATAATTTTACGTCTCTATACATTGGTTTGCGTAAGTCTTAGTATTATTATTGATATGAACATATTACTTTTTATAGATATTAAACGATAAATCGGACGATGACACGGAAGAGGGTAGAAGAAATTCAAGCGAAGGTCGCATGTCGCAGCCTAGTGCGCTGTTGTCGCAGCTATTGTCGGGCAGCGGCGCGCCGGCGGGCAACGGGCGGGCGCACGACGTCAGCGACGCTTACCTCGAGCGCTTCGCTGGCGTCAAGCGCAAGTTCGAAGACGCTAAGGCGGCGGCCGGTAACATTAAGCGGGCCACGCCTGAAAATCAACAGGTAACATTCAATCACGTAGTAAAGTGTGATATTAATAAAGAAGCTCTATATTTACTGGACTTCCCCATGTAGGATAGGGACGCGCATACATTTTTGATATAAAAATAAAATAATGGTTTATGGCTAGGAACTATGAAGATGCTGCATGAATCGTAACCATCACCGCTAGGGCCGAACATTCGCTAATGGTGAGTTTTCTAAAACCTCACGTTCATCAGTAAGCAATTCGTATTTTTCTTTACCTATAATATGTTAGCTATTGTAACTCGATTAAAAGTTTGGCCTCTACGCCGTATAAACACGTCGTCTCCTATTTGAGTATACACAATCCAAATTTACTATGTTCTTATTGGCAGGTGAGTTCAAGTGCCGCGTCCATCGCGTCGTCGACATCCTCGTCGACTGCCACCAGCCCGGCGACTAGCAGCAGCGGGGGCATGAGCTCGCTGTGCCTGAAGAACCAAATCCTGGTGTCGCTGCTGGCCAAGCAGCAAACGACCCCGACAACGCCGACGACGCCGCTGCCGCTGCCCAACCCTAGCTTGCGAGGCTACGGGCCCCGCCCCCGCGCCGCGCCGCCCGCGCCGACCACGCCGCCGGCGCCGCGCCACCACCACTCTACGCTCTCCACTATCCTCAGCGCCGCCAACCAGTAAGTTTCATACTTCATTCCCCTAATAATATAAATAGAATCCTACTATTATCATAAATGTAATGGTTTGTAAGGCAACATTCTCCCAAATCACGCCAGAACGGCTGAAAGGAATTGGATGAAATTTGGCAGACATCAATAATATTTCAACCAATAAATACACTCTGATAAATTGAAGTGTTCAGATTAAATTTTATACCAAAAGAACAAAACTACACATTATAATAGAAATTATTTTAGTTCAGTTTGAGAAGTTAGAGCTCAAATTCGATCACTTGTTCACTCTTAAGTACAGCCTGCCGGTGCTGGGACTAGCAAAAACAGGGCCGTATGGTACCTTGTTGATGAATTGTGTCAGTAGTAGTAATGTGCATGTATTATATAGTGTGGATGTTGGCAACAGCCGCGCCGGCAACGTGAATGGCAGCGCTCACGCGGGCGCGGGCGCGGGCGGCGTGGAGTGCGGCGCGCCGGCGCAGAGCCACCTGCAGCTGGTGCTGCAGAGCGGCGCCGGCGCGCGCGCCTACCCGCCGCCCGCGCCGCCCGCCGCTCTGCCGCCCATACACTACGCCAACACCGCGCCGCACCACGCCTTCAACAACCAGCCACAGTCAGTACACTTTATAACTGAATGTTTTATTGTAATCCACGTCGATTGAACAAAAAACAAATTCACCACAGGCTATGTCATACAAAAAGAAAAGTTATCAGGATATGCTTTATTATAAAATACTAACTAAATATTATATCGGACACGTACCCGGCTCAAACGTTCCCATTGTGCCCGCCGCGTTTCCACTTGTGGAGTTATTACTTTATATCTAACTTGCGGTGCGATAAAGATGTACATACTTGTTTTATAAAATAAATTATATAATAATAATTTTCGCGTAAAAGTCTGCTGTAACGATAATGTTATACATGTAGAATCTAACCACGTCTTTATTTTTATATTATTAATAGCTTCTCGAAAAGGCCCATACAACAATGTCTCTTGAGTGACTATCACTGCCATTATACATTACATACATATCTTTTGAACTATTTGTTTTATTGCATCTTCATGAGGATATATTAAAAACACCCTTACCCAACTTCTGGCAGACAAATGTTCTAATTTCCGAGACTCCGAGACACCTATATGATATAAGCACATGGGATATGTTTTATTCCAGGAAACTAACAACCGATGAAATAAAATTATACTCACTTGGTTGTAAGATGACTATAATATAACGCATTCCAGCTAATTAATTATCTCTTTTTATATAGAAAAGGGAACAAATATCCTCACGAACTTTCACATTCATAAGATTTGTAGGATTCTTCTCGACGGGTGATTTTTTATAAACGGGTGGGCTGATATTGTTTTCTTTTATTTGTTGTTGTTCAATTGAGTGATATGGTTTTGATTCACAATTATACCACGCCGTTATTATGTACAAAATCCCGCCAGCAATGTTCGATTATAATACAAAACAATTTCGGTATGCATAGCCGCGTGAACTCGGTGACAATAAAATTGAATAGTAATGTGAATATATTAAAATACTTTATACCAATGTACCGCCTTTACTGTGATTTGAACTCATTTTACTTCATTATGGATTAATTAGGCGAGCAACGTCAGACGATAACCTCAATTTGAGCTCAAAACGTAAGTGTATTTACGGATCGTATTTTTGGTCACTTGCAGAAGCAGTGGACCGCGACCCCAGGGCGGCGGCGGAGACGGTGAGGTGCCCAGCGACCAGACCCTGTCGGATATACTCGACGAGGTCATTGACAACATGCCGGACTCCGACCGGCCTGCTCAAGATGTCAATGTCCGCCACCGTCAGGTACCCACGTTATGGCGTATGATGTATTGATCTTTCATCTCTCCCGTGAGGATATGTTATGCTATATCTTTAAAAAAATTGATTTGATGTGAAAAATAGTATTGTTCCAAATGCTTAGTTGCGATTGAAAAATTATTATTAGAAGCGCATCGATATTTTGATAATACATTTGAATCAATTCTTGCTCATTTGTGTGTAATATCATAAGAAAATAAACAAATATTTTGTTGCCAAAATCGAATTAATCAATAATTTGTCAATTTGTGAGATAATCTCTGAAACTATGTTACATTTTAATTAAATATAACCTTTACATTTACTTCTAAAGATTATAAACGAACAGAATCCGAGGGTAAAAATATATTAATGATAGCTTTGCCCGCGACTTCGTCCGCGTGGAATTATATAATAATATAAATAATATTGTTCAGTTTCCAAAATAAAATTAGTCTAAGTTATTCCTTTTAACATCAACTATCTGCCAAGTAGTCCCGTTGAAATCGGTCAAGCCGTTTCAGAGATTACCCGGAACAAACAGACAGACAGATAAAAATTAAAAAAATATATATTTTGGTATAGATACCGTGTATACATCTATATGAATTTAGTAAAATGCGTTTTTTTATATTACAAACACACACTCTAATTTTATTTATTTGTATAGATAACGATAGCAATAAAGTCCTAGCCCTAAGAGATTCGTCTGAACTGATCAGTTGAGCCGAACCGGTTCCTTGCTACAAACACCCACCAATCTAGCAGTGAATATTTTGCCTACGCGTAGCAAGTTGCTGGCGGAACACCGAGTGTAACACATGACACTGTTCCAGGGAATGAAAGAGAGGAATGCAATGATCAACGCGATCAGACAGAGCCTGATGCAGTGCGAGACCGTCACCAAGAGCCCCGTAGTGACAAGTCAGGCCGCGCCGCCGGTTTACTCCATGCACACTCAGGTAACTATAATGTAGCGTCGCATTCGTTTATAATAATAAAATAATATAATAATAATAATAAAATAATATAATAATATATGTGTTTGATATACATATATGTGTATTATATTATTTATTTTATCACTGAAATAAGTAAAAGTAAAAAATTTGATTGTAACACTTGCTTACATATGCGCCTGGAAATAACTATATCAACTTGTTTTCTTGTTAGTAGTTTCCAAGAACGTTGCGTAAATACCAGGCCTGATGAGACTTTTCGCCTTATATTTTCGCGCTATACTCCATTTTAGATACTTTGTATATTCTGATGAATTTGAATAAATCTCACATTATTCTCGAAGTTAACAGCTTATAGATGATTAATTGAAGGGTTTTAATATGCACCTGTTTTTATTTCATGCATGAATAAAATGGGGTATCATTTGAAAGGTTTCGTTCTGACGTTCTGCATCTAAGCATAAAACATATGTACCATCAGCAGTCTATACTATTATACTATTACATACTAGTTTATAAAGACAATTACAAATATAATTATTCTCATGAAGGCTACACTGTACTGTGGAGAGTACGTCATTTGAGTATTCATTTTCATCAACATAATGTAATATAAAAAAATGCACCTTGATTTGTGGCACACGAAGTAAGCAAGAGGGAGCAGTGCATTTCACTGGTTTTATTATTTCATCTTATAATATATTTGATATTATATTCTACTATTATTAATTAATAATAATTATATCGTGTTTATTATCGAATAAATAAATAATTACATGACTATATAATAAAGGTGCGTGGTTTGGTGCAGAGCGCATGCGGCCCCGGCCTGTTCGCGGCGGGCGACCCAACGCGCGCGCGCGTGCTGGTGGAGCGGCAGCGGCTGCTCAACCTGCAGCGCTCGCAGCAGATGCTCGTTTCGCCCGAGGTATGCTCCAAGCGTTTTAAAGTACAATTCATTAAAACAAAATGTTTTGGCCAAATAATTATGCTTTACCGCAACTATAGGCAGTAACTCGTAAAAATTAATTAAATAGCTCTTGCTTTTTGTTTACAATTTTGTTTATACAATATGTATATTCGGTACAAAAGTTATTGCTAGTACATTAACACAGTACTATACTATATCTTTGTGTTTCTTAAAATTATTGAGTAAAATATATAATGTATTAAGTTGATTAAGGATGATACTACATTGCATTCGGAGTCGACTGCTCTCATGTTTCTGACCTCGACTGGTCATGGTTGATAAATAGTTAACTTGGATTTGTTTGTGTCTGACGCAGGCCGCAGAGCCGCAGACGGATCTCGGCTCGACGATAAGCGCCCTCGTGTCTGCGACGCCTCCCAACGTGGCACTCACCCGTACGGACTACCATCATTTATTTCATCCATCGAGTGAGTTCCGTCCCATTATAGAATCACTTGCTTTAAAGCCAACAGTGTACTGAATCCATTCTTCCTATCGTTTTCAGATCAAATGGGGTCAAACTACGGTGCAAATAAAATTGTTACGTCGCAGCAGAACCCTATGCTCAGTCGACAATTGAGTGTAAGTATGCAAATTTTGCTTATTGAGGAGTTAGCAATTAACTTCGATTTGGATCTTCAGTCAACTCTGAAACAATTTTTCCGACTAAAACTATATATTATATGCTTAATGCTCCTAAATGATTCATTCGTCTTCAGCAACGGTACACTAGTTCCTGTAAAAGTAACACTGTATGTATACCTGTGTATAGGATAGTATGTCACCTTCTAATTAAGCTTCGTAAGCTCCTCTTATGCTCGTGATATTTGTGTTAAATATAGGCGTATAGCTGACGACGAGTTGACATCATATCACGATTCAATTGTATTTAATATATCGACATGTAAGTGAATAAGCGAGTCTGTGCAGGTGTCGAGTACAGGGGGTTATTCGCACGCGGCGGCGACGCTGCACACGCCCATGTCTGCCCTCACGCCGCAGACGTATCACCGCGCGCCGAGGCCGCACCTAGGTAACACACACCACACACCCACACATCTACATATATGACTAAACGCTACATACATATAACACTTTATGGACTAGTTTTATATAAATAATATTGAGATTAATCTTCTCGAGTACTTGTTTGTTTTAAATTGACTTATTTATTTTTTCTTGTACATACATGAAAGGGATAAACTCGGCTACATCACTATTACGGTATAGGTACTGGTAGTGTTCTCCTTCTTGTCTGTAATGAAGTTCAGTCTGATCTGATGATTATTTTACATTATTATTGCTTTTTATCAACGATACTAAAATTTTTCCATGATGTAGATTGAATTAGTACTTGCAGATACTTTGTATTTTCGATCGAAGCATGATTCTTCAGGTTATTATTCTTCAGCATGTGCGTAGACATTAGAACTAGCGTGACCTGCAGGATTCGAAACGAACTCCCGGTATCCTAGAATTATGAATTCCAACTAATTGCATGTCTATGGCTTTACTTTTCGATATTTGGCAAACGCATTCGGTAGCGGACGACATAGATCAGAGAAGATAGAGAAAACGGTTGCGTCGGTCGTCGAAAGCGCAGGCTCGCTCGAAGCTCTGAGGCGCTTTCGACGTTCCGGAGAGCGGGTCGCGGGTCCGCAGGGACGCTTCGGCTAGGTAGGTCTCCTCATGATCCGGGTTGTGGCAGTGGGCGGCTACTACGAGGAAGCCACGGGCTACTGCGGCGACTACAGCCGCTGCCCGCTGCCGCCGCACGCGCCGCCGCCCCACACGCCCCTCCCGCCCCACCCGCCCCACGACCACCAGCTCGCATGTGAGTACCGCCCACACTGAGGCCGCCTTGCATCTCCTCCGCCCGCGACTCCTAATATCATTCGCTACTTATCGAATGGGTTGCGGGATCCCCGAGATGCTTAGAACTAATTGTAAGAGGTAAGGCGGATCGTAGATTTTCAGAACCTATTATGTAAATATATCTCTTTCAATCGCATATTATATCTATCACAGTGCATGACAAATCTTTGCATTATGCGCTTATAGAGGTTTCGCTTCCCCGATTTCGGCTATCGAAGGTATCTATCTTTTTAAACTTTTCTGCTGCATTTCAAGTCATTTAACAGTAAGACTGCATATAATATGTTTATGTATTTTATCAAGATCAGTCTGTAACCGCAATGCAAACATACTGGCGGGTCAGATTCCTAAAACATTAGGTACTGCATTCCGTTACAAAAGTGTACAAGGACGGTGTGTTTTGATACAATAGAGATGTTGAGCGGTTGTGGTCCACAGGCCCCGGCAACGGAGGTAGCGGGGGGGCAGGAGGGGGCGGTCCCTCTGAGTACGTGCGCAACGAGCTGCGCGCAGTGGTGGGCGCGCGCTCAGCTCGCCCCGAGTTGCATTCGCAGCTGCAACCTCCAGACATGGACCCCCTCATGAACTTCGACATGCCTACGCCTGGTTAGTCCTGCTTACATCGCGCACAGCTTATCCATCGAGATGGCTCAGTATGGGGAAGTCTGAAGCTTTAAGAGATGGAGAAATATGTAAAAGTGAACTCTGACGTCTTTAATGTAATATAATATAAAAACATCTACAGAAAGAAGAGTTTGATATATTAATTTTAAAGTCAATTGTGAGATTGTCCTTAAGGAATAATTGTTTTTCTGAAGTCTAATATACGACATAGTTAATTTGAATACAATTGTTTCTCTATTCAGACTTCTCCCTACCGATTTATAAAGCTGGGTTATCCTGTCTATGGTTTAATATAACCTGAACTTCCTTCTAGAGATAACTTTAAACATCGGTTACGACGTGACCTATGCCAAATTTGCGATTTTTTATGTAAACCACGAATTCATTTCAATACGGGCCTAATCGGTTAAATTGCATTGGATCGTTGACATCGTCGTCGTTTACGTAAAAGATGACACATCATCAGAGATGTACGAGTAACTAACAAACTGATATATTGTCTGACACAGATATTTTTATATAAGGTAATCAGATCTAATACACATTAGGTCCGTTTACCTTCTATCTTGTAGACCTCTAATAAAACTGGGCGGGATGGAGGGTATGGTTGGGTCATGTTATGTGTAAAGAATTATAGGGCATAATATTAATAATATAAATATATTTGCATTGTATTTTATTGTGACAACTCTCAGAGCTCGTTGGTAAAGTTAGAATTTGTAAGCCTTGAACAGCTTTTTACTAATATTAATAGTAAGTCCAGAAACTCGTTCATGTAATTGCCATCCTAACCTATTTCTAGGCGAAATTCATACATTTTTAGATACTTAATTGTAGAAAAAGTTAGGTCGGTCTAATGAGTTTGAATTATGTTCAATAAGAACCTAACTTACAAGATTATCACGCATTTGGTGCAAGATTCATTTCACCTAAATCATTTCACTTTAATCGAATGTCTGTTCGCCGAGCGTGAGACTTTCACTTTATAAATCTGCGAATTTAGCACGGCCGACGAAGTCGACGGAAATGTTTATACATATTTGTTGTACAATTATATATCAGTGTCTCCAAATCGCAGCCTAATAACACTCCTCCCGGGCAGTGATGCTGGATTACGGTTTCGCATTCTCCCCCAATCTCACCCAAAATCGCCCCAAAACCTAAGTGTTTAAAGAAAAAACCTCCCCACATCATGTATAATAATAAAAAAATCTTTATTAATTGAATTAGAAGTTATATATGACATGGTTTGGGATATTTACTAATTAAATACAAGCGAGCTGGCTGAAATTATGATGATGATAATGAATTAAAATTTATTTTATATATACTATGCCATTACTACAACATCTTCACATCCGTCGTCTGTAGTCCTTATTTCGCATTTTTAAGGTAGGTTTAAAATTATGCGTAGTATATCTACAAAACCCCAATTTTTGGGGGCATTCTTCAGCATCTGGCAGCACTGCTCATGGTTATTTTTTTTCTGCGGTAGTCTTTAAAAAGAAAATATTATCTTGTGGGCGCTAGTAGAGATGAAGGTTGGGTTGGCTACCTTATATGGCGTTGTTAGAAACACGATTGGCCATCTTCATGGTAAATATAAGAATGGTTTAATTGTAACCATAAAATATATAAAGACATAAGCTTATATTGCTTTTTATTGATAGAGTCTGAATATGGCCTCATGAATGAGTCATTTAAATTGAACAATATGCTCTATGCTCTATATAAAAAAATATGCTCTAATTGTGCTTCTTAAGCAATTTATACTTTTTCTCTCGATACATCTTTGAATCTTTCGACATGATTATGAATGCTGCCGTATTTGGTGCATCGTAGCAGTGTTTTAATTTTCTAAAGTTGCCTACTATACGATTTTTAGACATACACAGCCGGTTTCTCGTACGCATTTCTATCCATCAAATTACGTGACAGATTGTTAATCTCTAATTAGACGTAGTTTGGGTTGCTAGAAGCTTCAACTGACAAACTGTTGGCAGTTTGTCAACGGTATGTCAAATCCCAAATCAATTGCCGATTGGAGCCATTTTGAGTTTCTGAACGCATTTTCTCTTTGTTAACAGATTGTTGACATACAATTTTTAATTGTAGATTATCGAGGAATTATCGACGTGTTAACGCAAGTATTCCGATTTGAACTCCAATTTCTAAGCGCATTTAATAGGATATAGGGATGTTACAAAATAATCGATTTTAATTTTTCGTTTTTTATAGCAATATTAATATAAAACTTAATTTCTATCAATAATGCTATTTGGTTTCCTAATTCCTTACGTTGAAATATTAATAGAACATTGCCTTTGATTTTTAGTTTTGACTTGGTTATATTTTTATTCATATAATTTTATTTGATTTTTAATCTGATATTTTTTAAATATGAATCTCTTTAGACAAACCCTAAGACATAAGTGTGTAAAGTTACAGAAATCGAAATAATCTTTTAATAATAGCAAAAATATTAGAAATTGGCAAGTTTCAAATCATCATCATCAGCCCTGTCGGGAACCTACCTATATGTTGAATTACTATAAATTATATAATATAAATATTAGAATAAAATATAAGTAGATAGATCGCGTTCTGTGTAATTTTTACGCGACAGCGGCGGCATTTTAACATTTACACTTTATTTATTTATATTCTTTACACTTGTTTATCACACGATAACTGAAGTACCTAAACAAACAAGATAAACAAGAACAAATCAAACTTTTGTCCAACTAACGAAACTTCAGCTCCCGGCGGGAATACTTTGACATTGCAAGACAAAGACGAAGCTATAAGCTAGAGGGAAATAGATATACTTTAAAAAATAATTCGGCTGTCAACAGTAGATTAGTTAATTTTTCGATGATTTGCGTTCTAGAAACTCAAAGCTCGATGACAGATTGTTAACAAATTGTTATTGTGACAAAGTGTTGACTAATTCATCGTGCTAAAATTGTACCAGAAACCGGCGGTTAGTCTTATTTGGTTCATTACACCAGTCCTTTAACTGTCTAATATACTATAATATTCAAATTTAAGACATTTGGACATCATAAAGAACAGATTACGCATCACATATCTAAGTCAAATCTCTTTTGCCTTCGCCACAATTTAATAATTATTAATAGAGAAACATTGATTGATTAGTGATACGATAACAGTGTGTGAGTAAATATAAATAGGTTTTCATTACACGATGTTTATTATTTTACATATTGCAAAGGAAGGTAATTTGTTTCATTCTATATATATTGTTTTTGTAAGAGCTAGTAAGGGGGCGTCCATAAATTACATGAGGTGTATTTTTTAATTTTCTGTCCCTCCCTCCCCCCTGTTGAGATATCGTGAGATTTTATTCAACCCCCTCCCCCATCCGCCAATCTGACGTGAGATTTTTCAAAATGTGGGTTTCTTACGTAAACGCGTTGGATTTTTATTGTAAAAAGAAAAAAAAATTGCTTCGTGCTTTTATTTACGATTAGTTAAGACTAGTAATCAATATTGCTGAGAGTTTAATTATAAGATTAAATCTTACGCATGTTCAATCTGGATTAAATGGACCAAAATAGTACATATTTTTTTGTTTAATCAGAAAAAGAATTGCGTGATATTTGCCGAGACCCCTCTCTCTCCAACGTAAGATTAGATGAGATTTGACTCGACCCCGTCCCCCCTTAAACATCGCGCGTAATTAATGGACGCCCCCTAATGAACGAATGTAGGAGCATACGTTTTAGTTGCAACATGAAAAATTGAGAATCCAAGAACTTTGTGAGATATCAAAACATTGAAGAAGGGTTGCGCACTACATAGGGACTAAGGGATGGCGCGATGTGGGCATACGCCGAGGGGGCTGACCAAGTGGTCCAAAGTATACGTGTGTGCGTACGTAGGTGGCGGCAGTGTGGTGGGGGGCCGAGCGACCTCGACGTCTACAAACTCGTGGGAGTCGCAACAGAGTACCCCGGTAAGCTTGGGACGCGACCAGCGATAAATAAATCATCTAGACACTTCACTATTTTAGCGGTTTTCATTATTATTTTGTAGACCTACCTATGATTATTACGTATTGAGTCTGCTCTGCTGCGTGTGTTGTCAAATATTCCACTTGATAATTAGAAGCTGATATAAAGAAAAGTACCATTTATATTAACTTTTTATTGATTCTTCATATTTATTGCATTCATGCATTCACGGAGTAGTATGAATATTTTTTTGAATTTTAGTAATTCAAACCTCTAAAATAAATTGACAATGAAACTGGTATTTTTCTATCCTTTTCGAAGCTTTTGTGATGTGATGTCATTCTTATACCGATGGACACTTTTGTCGATTTCTTTAAGCAAATAAGAGAAACTAAGCTATACAAATTGCTGCCTGTTAGGCCCACGTATTTGGTTGAGAGAGTATGAAAAATGGCTGCTATATACATACAATGGGGTACAAGTCGCATGTGAATCGTACAAACTATGGTGAAGGTTTTGTGACGTAGTTATAATACAAGAGTATTATAATTTTGCAATAGTTAGACTGCTTATTGTTCGCTTCTGAAATGTTGTTAGACGAATTAGTTTGTAACTTCAGTTCTGTAGATTTACAATCCAAATGATTGCATGGTGACATTTCAGTCGGTTTAAATTAACTCAAGTGACCTACGAGTGGCGATCAAACTGTAAGAAGTTTATTACAGGAACTTCGAATTGTTAATATACTTGTTCAGATGACTAAATTAGTTTTATATGGCTTAATAACAGCATCATTAGTGCACTGAAACAGTTTTTCATTCATCATTCAGCTTATAACTGAACAAATAACTTTTGCTACAAATAGTAACAAACCGCCTTGTTTAACGAATCTTCTTTTGCCTATTTCAATAATGTTTAAGACACTTAAATAAATATCCTGCAAATATATAAGTAAATAACTTCATTTACTTGGTGACATTTAAAATATCATTGTATAAACATTGATATTACCGATAGCATATCGAAGTTTCTAGTATTGTACCATTTTGATCGTTTCTCGTTTGGTTGGAAAAACTTTTTGCATACTTGCTTTTAATGAAAGTTAAGCGATCAAAACTATTTTTGTATTTGAACAAATCTAAACATATTTTACCTTATTTATATGCTTTGAAAGCGTCAGGTACCCATAATTTCGAAATTTATATTCTATTTTAGTAATATTGTTGTTACTTAACTTACATTTTATACTTACTACTGATGTCTCTATAACAAAATGAGCTGTGATGAAATATAATTACCATAGTTTATTTAATATTGTTTACAAGAAGCTATTAACAATATACCACAGAAAAATGACAGTATTGTCCACGAAGTAATTTCTTGTTTGTTTTTCACTTGAGTGATGTGCCACGCATACATATTACGGGAAGTATTACGGAGCACTCCAATCTTAAGTAATATAATTGTGTAAGTACATAGATATATAGTGTTGTATTATATGGCAGAATACTACGGAGGGGGGCTCGGCGGAGGCGGAGGCGGCGGGCGGTGATGAGGCGGGGGCGGGGGCGGGCGGCGCGGCCGCTAAGGCTTCGCTGCTGCAGAAGCTGCTGTCGCAGTGACTTGCGCCGGAGTTTGCATTTATTATTTCCTCGCCGTTCCGGATGTACGATCATCGAACGAACGTCTTCGCACCGAATTGCGGTTTACGTGGTACCTCTGCGGCTGTAAATCTCACGAGGTGAGATTACTATAGTACACACACGTATTTATAAACGTCTTTTCTGTAGTCTAGTAGTGCTAGTGATATTTTGGAGTTGTATAAATTGTTTCGTTAATTATATGTTTTTGTTTTAAGTTCGAAGAGGATGTTAAGATAATCTGTATCTGTGTACCTTTAATCTTAGTATGATAAGATACGATTCGATGCGAAATTCTAGGTAGCTTCCTGCGACGGAAAAAAAATAGTGATTTACAAAATGTTTAATTACGTACGCCTAGTATACACTACACGATGTACAATAGAATTATACCGCGTGCAATATTGTATAGAAATAAATACATATTTTGGCGTTGTGAACGTTATGTATTATTGTATGAAAGTCAGATGTTACCTGTTATGACAAAGTAATTGTATTATAGTATATGATGATGAGATGACGGGTGGAACGGTTTCTCCCACGGAGAATGTAATTTTACATGTAAATAATGTTGTTAAATTATAGCTGTTGCTTTATTGTACATATTTTGTTATAATATTTCATTGTGTTTCATGTACGGTATATTTTTCTTTTATATTTTAATTCCTTTATTGATATTGGTTATATTAAAACATTTCAAAGCTTATTTTAATGGTTTTTCCAATATTTACCTGACTTGTTTGCCAATATTGTTGCATACAAACGAATCAAGAGTGTAAAATAAGAGCAGTGGCGGTCCGTCGTTGCGCACGCGCGCCCCATACAGCTCTTGGTGTCAAACCAAACTAGCCTGTGAGAATAGCCTCCTGTTAAACCTTCTTATTTTGTTTATATTATTTCAGAATTTAATGTGATATTAGGGTATTGATTACATGATGTATGTTCTTTTTAGTTTTCGAGATACCTTTATCTAGATAAAGGCCCTTATCTTGATCCATATATGTTCGCTTTGAGTCCTTATTATGTTTGCGAGACGACAATAGATGTATATAGTTACAGGTGCATATACTTGTGGTTATAGCAGTGTTGTGTGTGACTGAGAATAGTGCAAACCCCCTAACACATTTTTTACTACATGTAAAATAAGTATCTATGTTTTAATTACTGTTTCGACTTTACTGATGTCTTGAATTTAAATGTTAAAAATCGTCGCTTGATAATAATTGATATTAAATAAATGTGAGAGATCAATGTTGAAAATGAGTAGTTATATTGACATTGATGTGGCGATATAAGTACCATACGGGCTTTGTAGCCTTGTATATAGGGGCGTGTTTATACCATGATAAAAGTTACGTGGTTCATTGACAAACTAGGCGATCGTGTAGTTCAGGACAGCGGAAACGGTGATTTGAATTCCAATACCGATACAGTCTAATCTGGAAATTACTACATTTTAATGTATTATTTTCAACATAAAATACTCTATTTAGAACTGTGAAGGAACTAATACTTAATACAGTAAAATGTCTATTTCAATTCGATGATGATGAGTTCATGTTCCGAACTAGAGGCACGAGTCTTATGTGTTAATTGTGCAAATGTGCGTAACATCAATGTTCAATGTCATAATTAGTGATTATGTACTAAAGTTAAGCACCAATACGTTAGCAGTTTGTATGAAGCAGCGTCGAGTAGCCATTTGCGTTATACCTGGGGAACTGATGCCTCTTATATAGAGGTTATCAGTGTTCGAAATGCTGTTATCGACGCATACTGTTTAAGATAACTTAGAATTGCACAATATATTTAAATGTAAGTAAAGATTAATTGTAACGTGAAATGACTTGTCCACATGAGTATAGTGTGTATCCTTACTTGTAATATTATATTGTAACAAACCCCAAAGTAACGATAACAATGAAGTGCTCCCTTTAATATTCGGGACCACACACTAAGCCTAAATATTTTCTTTCTCATTAGATTTCCCTTCTAAATTACATTATCAATATTACTTCTAATAACTATACAAGGGTACACGCTAAGTACTTGTGTCCTACGAGGAATGTCGGGCACGACCAGGTCCTAGCTTCCGCTATACAGATGACCGTTGTACATCGATTGCTAGAGGCAACTTATACTTAAAATAATGTAGGGGGTTCACTTATTTTAGAATGAAAAGCTCTGTAACAAACATTTATCTGAAAACACCAAACATGATAAATAAGCAGAAACAATTCACACTTAAAATAATTGTGATGATTAATATCTAACTAAACGTACAAATAATATGTGTAGAGTATCCATAAACACCACGTCTAGGAGATAAATAAAGTATTTTTATACCATAATGAATAAATAGTTGGAGAGTAGGCCACAGACCATTTCCTTCCTTATATATCTACATATATTTTGGCTCAGATGAGTACAGATAGTGTGATAATTAAGCTGAACATAATTCATTCCGTTTTACCATTTGGGTAGATAATCGTGTGTTGTTCATATGTAATTTTCACATTAAAAAAGTACAAGTGATGGCCTTGTAACGTGAAAATTATGCAAGTAGTTGGACAGTAGTTGAGAGTACGCCTACCTAGCACAGTTCGTACCTAATTATATATTGTCGATGTGTTATTTATCGGGTGTCGCTAGATGGAACAGCATTTAATGCAGTCGCGTAGATACGTCTCAATGAGAATTAAGAGGTTACAAAGGTTATATTTTTTGCAGATTTACGATACGTACCGTGTATCTAGAATGGCAGAATTTACTATCTATAATAATAATATTTCAAAAGAAAACACGTCCAATGCCTGATAAAATTGGTTTTCCGAAAACGTTAATAAATATTGTATGGGTGCCTCATATTAATAGATGAACGAACATATTTTTTCAAATACATCTTTATGGTAAAATCAAATTAAACATCTATATGTACTGTAATGATAATAAAATACTTAAGAAATAAATTATTCATGATAAAATAGAGATGTACTCATATGTGAGCAGTTTAGGGTACAAACCCAAAAAATATATTTAAACTCATCCAAAATGTATTAGTGATTGTACATCGAATTAATTAATCTTGGTGGGCTAATTATTAATTCGCGGCGGCGGTGATGTGGCAGTCTGGTCCTGTTACTACCGGCAGAAAGTATCCTTCTTTACGTTTGCCTTTAAATCGTTGTACAATATAAGTTATAGAAGTGTTTGATAGATATGTAATTTGTCTTCCAAAACAGCTCGAATCATTATGTAATATTAATAATTTAATAAAAGAGATCAATGAAATTGTTGGGCTTTTAAATTTGAAAATTTTGTTATGGTAAGAACCTGTTTCACAAAGATTATACACCTAATAACTCTACCTCACTTGCCCACATCGCGAATCTTTGGTAAACAGAGTTTCATGCGCGACTTAAACGTATTGTTTGCTTGGATTTATATAATATGATATATTGCTCACAATAAGGGTCGATGCCAGTATAATTATTGATGGAACATAATTTCATGCCATTATTGCTAGATGTCTTGTCTTTATTACCTCGTCACGCATTCGCCGTGTATTGGGATTGTCTATATACTCGATAAATCATCAACGAAAATATTCCTAAATACGAATAATTATTTTGATAACTTAATAAACTTTAAATGGGCTTTATAAATGGATATTACTTGTACGCGAAATGTCTAATTATATTATGTGTTAGGAAGATAAATATTTGTATTTGTGTAACGGATTGACCTCATTGTAAAAACCGAAAAATCTTTGAATTCTGAACTAAACTGTACAAAATTGCTGCGTTATGGTGTGAATACAGATACCTACGAGAGTAGAATGTAATGTTGCTAGTGTGTGCTGAAGTACCTTTAAGATCTTATTATTATTTTTACCTTAAGATTTATTGATTTACGAATTGGATTGCCCAGTTCCAATATCGTTTTACAACTTATCGGATTAATGCTAATGTCAACATAATTATTGTAAGGAGAATATTATAACTTTTCTGGAGAAATTGCTATATATTGAAGTGTTACATTTACATTGGAATTCTATATAAAACGATTGATATAGTAATTTCTTTTCGGCTACGTAAGATATAATGCTCCATTGGCATTGAGTAATTATAAATAAACTTCAAATAATAGGGTCCAAAACTCCATCCAACGTTGCAGAATACTTCGACTGGACTGCAGAGAATGAATGTGATATCGATGTGTAGTAAAAATATTTTTGTATCAATCTGAATGTTACTCTATGGCAATGGACATATAATTCACTTGGCACATTGTAATATGAAACATGGATGGGTACGGGAATCTTTGTTTCAAAGGGAAAACATAATTAGTTTCAAAGAGCTTTGTTTTCATGTTACGTTAAACAATACCATGATTTTATTTTATAGTTACTGTTATACCTGCTATTACTGAAGGATTGTCGAAAAAAATCCTCTATAAAGAGGTAAGATTATGTGTGATAAAATATTTATTATATTGGATGGCAGTTGCTAACACACAGAGGCATTCCCGTACATTGCTGATTTTATTTTTTTTGTAAAATCGTGCCTCTTGTCTTGGCCTGTCGTCTGTGAACAAGGGTATTTTTATATTGTGAATATTTTCTAGGTTTAACGTTCTATTATAGATCGTAATGTTAATAAGCTAATTATGTTTTCTAACACACTGCAAAGTGATATTAGGTATCGGTCACTCGCAGAAAGGGTACTTAGCTTCACAGCGTAGCTCTGCTCTGCACTCTCACACAGTGGAGCCGATAACTGAGGAGCATGACATTATTTGAACCATCGATCAAACAGTCTATTTATAGAACTAGTCTTATTTCGACAATTATCTTTTGTGTGGGTGTCCATTGAGTCTGTGTTATTAAGTTCTTCAGAAATTAGTTAAGCATATTTCTTGTGTTGCTGTGCATTTCTCCGCATTGTATGTATGTATGTTTATATATTGTAAATAGCTAAAATACATTATATTTTTACGACTAGCATACACAACCAAAGTTGTTACGAAGTGATGGTTGATTAAATAATACATTTAAATTTATGTCGTTATGTTTATTTTGGAAACGATACAAATAAACCTAGTACGGCGGCTGTGTAATTGACATCCAATGTTTTTTTCAAGACTCACTTGCGCATTGATAATTTAAAGAGAAATAGGTTCATAATGGTGGCGAATGATAAAGAGTTAGTGTGATGGCGCCCCTTTCGTTCCTAGTAGCTTGTACCGGGTCATTTACCGTTTGGTATTTGTCAATTACTAACAGACACATGTGCATATAATATCTCCAAGGTATTCAAGTTTAAATCAGGCGTTATGAGAACATAACACTTAAGTTGTATTTTTTTTTGTACATTTTAGATTCAAAAATATATTAATATCTAAATGAGAAGTGTTTTATTTTGGCTGTCCAAATTTTTTGGTTATGCATGACTTTTAATCACTCAAAGCTGCAGTAAACTTGAGAATTTTAATATTAAAATAAGTACCATTAAATGGATAATTAAATAAAATCGATTCTTACCTATATGCCTACCAAAAATTTATACTGTTAATAATAATGTAATTAAAAAAATATAAGCAATTGATCTCGTCAAGCAAGTTTTCTTTGAAATAACATTGTCTTCAATAATTGAGAGGTGAATAATAGAGAATGTACTAGGTGCCACGTTAACCAATTTAGTAAAATAGCGTACACGCAATCGAACACACTCAAACAGGCGTCCAAGAATAGCATGCAACGCTGCAATGAGTTACTTATGGGAAATCGATAGCTTAAATTACTGTGAAGTTTTAAGTACCTGCCTATGTTAGCGTTCAAGTAAAAAAATCTAAAATTGTCATATTTGAAACCGACATCAAGATCCGAAAAGTAGTCTGATCTTGTGGCATTATTTTAACTGTTTAGGTATCTACCTCTTACACTTGTCTATACCATACTATGGTAAATACATTGTAATAATAGCCACAAGTCTCATATCATCACTTTGAGCCCCTCACAGTGTAAGCAAATAGAGTAGAGCATCCACATTTTCTCTTTAGACATTCAGTTTTCGTCACGATGTATCTTACATTAAATTGTACCTAAATTGGACATAAGATGGGTCTTGCTATTCCTGACCTGACCTACGCGACCACTTCGGCATTTCAGGCATTACTACGTATTAGGTAAGTACCTACATACCAGGTTGAAATTATGTTTATGAACGCGTTGTTAATTAAAATTAGCACTTGTTCTGTGCTCAGGCTTGTTCCTCGTGAATCGTGACGCAAACGTTGAGCAACCGTCATTTAGTTAGCGATGCTCACTGAGGGTAGGTGGCGGACCAGGCGCGATATAAATACATTTCTCGACTATCATGAAATTAAATCTATGGGCAAGGTTTTACAAGGCTTACGGAGATGATATATTTGGTCAATATAATAACCGGTGATTATAAACAGATTTTCAATTATATTATACTAATCTGCACAATTGCTGTAGTGTTAATATATTATATTGTGGTTACCGAAAACATGAATTTATTGGCGTGGTGGAAACGAAAAAACAAGGAGCGTGAAGAAATATCAGAACAGGTTTGTTTATTTTGTTTTTTTTCTTTTAATATCCATAGACGATAGAAGGTACAAGTCACGAACGCATTCTGCTACACTCAAATATTACTACCGAAAAATGTGGGAGTTATAACACCTCTACCTACCTTTTCAGCGTCTAATTTGTTTAAAATGGAATGAAGGATGCTTACGTAAACGTCAGTTTAGTGCGGATAATTACCATATGTAGTTGGTACCTATATTCACCGACGTTAACGTAAATTAATTGACGAGGTCACAAACTAGCAGACCTAAATTGCCCTAAATTAAACCGCGGTAGTTATGTCCGTACCTTCCTCTCTCAGTCTCCACTGAATTCATATCATCACTTCGAGTCCATTATGGGTTAGGAAGAGAGTATAGAGTGCTAGTTCTCTCTAGACTTACATACCCCTTTCGCTTCGTCCACATTCATCAGTTTCTTCATACATGCTCGTCGGTTTCGAGTACTCTTGACGTTCCCGTTCTTGAGCGTCCGTTCGATTTGATCTAGGTAGTAGGCACGTGGTCTTCCACTGCCTCTTCTTGCACACAGTTTAGCTTTGTACATCTGATTCGCCAATCTTCTTTTTCATTCATTCTTCACTCATCCTTTCTATATGTCCAAACCAACCTAACATGCCTTTCTTCATCTTTACAATCACACCTTCGTTCACGCCAGTTGTTCTGTGCACATTTTTCGAAGGTATCGCATCTCAGTCCAACATTGCCCCATTCACCTTATTACCTGCAATTACCCTTCTTTCAATGTCTTTGTCATACTTTCTTTCCATCTCATGTGAACTCTACTGCAAATGTGTTAATTACTTTTTTCTGAATATTCGGGTCGGGGACCAAATTCTATTTTCCAATACTTTTTACAGCTCACATTTTTATATTTTATAAAATGAGTAACTTCCGGATTAATGAAATAATTATACAACGTATCCATCTCAATTTAGGCCCTTAATAAATTCCCTACATTAAAAAGTTACCTTATTAGTACCTTGAGAAATATGTGGGCCACCAGCGTCATAGGGTTACACACTTTTATGCGAATACGTGGGTACTATTACCTAGGGTATATATGTATGTATTAATAATAACGCACTGTTAAGTGACGTACAAATTACTCAAGAAATTGTGAAATTATTTAGAAATTTTCACGCCTCAAGTCTTTGAAGGAGAGATGTCTTGACAGTAAAGCTCATGAGTCAGCATTCCCTAGTAATTTTGATATTTACAAATCAACTAAACAAGACCTACCACAGCATTGCCTTCTGTTCTAAAGATCCCGCTTTCAGTTAACATTTGTGTGATAAGTACCTACCTATATCTATTTGTTTGCTCTGTCTGGTATATATATATATCTAATCTTATATTCAAATCTTCATATTATATATGTAGGTATATCGGCAGCTGATACCGAGTACAAGCCCTGCCTTGTTAAGAGTCAATGGCAGAGAAGTTCGAAGCATTAGTAATCTTATTAAAGATATATTCTACTACAAATTATATCTAAGGATATGTAATTTCAAATTAACGTGACGATCATACCAACAGTAGCTATGTGCCTTAAAACAAATACTGATTATGTTATTTATTAATGGGATGCCTGCGATGTATAGGTAACTATAATTATTTACTATAATATGTACCTATAATATAATAATTTCCTACCTAGGTAAAGATATATCTTAGAATTTACTAATGACCGGTATGAGTATATGACAGTATGAGTGAAGCTGCGATCTTAAGTTTTCAAGCTGTTACATACACCTTACAATTGTTCTTGTACTTTTATACATATTCAGTTGGTTGGAATTTCGATACCAATATTTCCCTACTTAATATTTCTGCGAGCTTAGAATCATTACAACGAGCAGATAATTTACGAAAAAAGCACAGTCATAGATCAATCAATGACATTATTTTATTTCTTGCGGGTGTTACACTACCTTTTCGTCCTTTTTATCCCTATCGTGGCGGGGGGCGTGTGGCCGAAAGTCGGGGAGCATTTGGGATTTTATGTATCTATCCTAAAGAGTCGGCCGGCGGCCTAGTCTCGAGGCACGCGCCCCGCTGGTCGCACGCATGCGTGCCCGTCGTCCTGTTGCACGCGTATCGTGATCTATTATATCCAGTCATGCCTACACCAGCTACGGGCAAATTAAAAATGGAAATTTTACCTCAAAAAGACCTTGCGATTTAATATGATGCAACATTTAACTCAAAGTAAAATAGTATATATTTTATACGTTATGAATTGAGGGGTACTTATTTCAATGGATTTTGCGGTGAAGAATAATAAGTGTTAAAGTTGTGTGGGGGTGTTGGGTAGTGAGAGACTAATCACAGCATCAGAAGAAGGCATGCCCTGGAACTGCCCGTGGTCGCGCAACCGCCAACGACCAGTTGTGGTCAGCCCGCCCATTCACTTAATGTTGCAGGTTCGTTTTCTTGAACATTTACAGGAGAATGTACTGCACGTAATGGCATTATAATATAATTACGTGATAACCACACATATTGATGATAAACAACGCCTACATATATAATAACTTTCATGGTAGAGACACAAAGTTGCGGTAGATTATTTACTTACTAATGTTTCTCACGATCTATATTTCTTAAAAAGAATTTATAGATAGAAGTAGTCAATGAACCCATTACAAACATCATAATGTCTGGCCCATCAATTGGAAAGTTATACTGGGACAATTGATAATATGGTGGTTAAACATAATTCCGAGATATAATTTAATGGATTTGAGAGTGTCGTGCGTGTATGTTAAGTTCTTAAAATGTGATATCGGCTGCATTCAAACTTACTTTTAATATTGTTGAGTCTAAAGCTTGAATTCCGGCAAGATAGCTGTTGAAAATTTTACCAACATTGTATAGGGTCGCTAGTTAATATGTCACGTATTATTTATGTACATAGGTAACGCTTTATGTGAGGATATCTAGGTATATTTTTTATAATTTGCACCTAGTGCCGCAGCACAATTTATTTTGTGGCTGCAGTAGTGGATCAGCTGAGTTAAGCCAGGGCGCGCGCTCGCTCTGGCGCTCAGTTAGTTAGGCTCACTCAACTCAATTCAGTTCAGTCACAAACCGCTCGAGTTCGTAGTTGCACGCTCATTTTGCATTTCACTTATAAACAACCTTACGATAATATTACTTGATACAGGCATTTAGAAACACTCGCATAGAACTAAGAGTGATAGACTCAAACCATGGACGGAATATAAAATATAATGTGACGTGTTGCTTGTTTGAGTATTAGGACCTTTTATGAAGTGAAATGCCTTGGAACTGTCTCTGGGGATATGAGCCCCCAGCACCCTCATGCAGAGTGAGTGGTCCTCTTCAATTGATACGACAGGTATATTTTATTAATTTTACGTATATTGGTACATATCGTACCTACTACCAGTTCAGTCTTAATGCTAACTAGTTTATTAAAATGTTATACAATTTTTTTACTAAAATCATCAATCCCCAATGGGGTTTCAACCTACTTAGTTGAAACTTAACTTGTGTGCGGATTTTGTAAGGTGTCTGGTTAATTTTAAATAGTGTCTACTTATATCAAGTTTAAATGATATTATTATATTACGCTATCGAAGTAAAGCTAAGCTTTATACCTACTTAAATTCTAAATTTTGAATATATACATTGGAATAATTGAATATTATTTTAATACAAATTTATAACCTATGTACACCTATCGTAGGTGTACATAGGTAACAATAGGCATGAATTTATTAAGGCCAAAACTACGGCTTATAGATTTTTATAAATGAATAATTTATAAATGAGATTATATGATATATCTTCTTCACGCGTTCCTACAAGGTTCCCCGAAGGGGAGGCAAATGTATGTAGGTACCCATACACCCACACGGTAAAGATATGTTTTAGGTGCCAACGTGAAATTGTGTTTGTAGGCTTGGATGGAATCCGGATATAACTGCATGTGGTTTACATTTACATGTCAATCGGAATCGTAATTAAACTATAATGGAAAATAGCTAATATTCGGCTTAGTGCATGAGACATTTTGCATTTAGTCATTTTGGGTTCCTATAATCGTCTGTATTAAAAAGCTCGTTTTAATCTACTTGTCTAAGTAGTAACATGCAAACTTTTGATTACAAGTCCCGCCCGAAGGTTGTTTCTAATGAGTTTTTCTGAACATAAATACAGTGACTATAATTTCTTCTAAACTCAGGTACCTACCAGGTTTTTGCAACTATGTCACATGTCAGTCTCTTTTGTATCCAACTAAAGCCGTTTAATTGCTTAATTTGTATGCACCACACCAACGAATACCATAATATAGTTGTATGAACCTACTTTATTAATTAATCCGTCGTTATAGATAGTGTTCCTGTCATTCGATTGTTTTGTGTGACAAGCGTGTGACATCGTTTCGTTAGATTACCTTGGCATGTAGAAGAGGTAACGGTAGAATGCTAATGTGTAGAGGCGGTCCCGCAGCATTGTCGCATCGCATGCGCATACGGGGAGCTCGTTCGAACGGTTGCGCAAGAACAAGAGCGCCGCCCACGGGCCAGTGGCGCTTTGCCGACGCGGGGCGGCCGGCGGCGCCCGCCTCTGCGCCCAAACATCACAAGTTCATTGTCACTTCATTTACCGATTGTGGATACACAATTACTTAAGTAGCTAGTAGCTTTATTTGCCAATACTATTCAATGTCCTATTAATTTATGGAACTAGCGCATGTTTGTCGGAAATATTAAGATAAGAATGAGTTAATCTTCCTCTTCAAGAGATAACTACATCTATGCCTTAGCTAGCAACTTCTGGTGGACCGCTAATGGAGATCCATATCAATAGAAATCTTCAACATTCCATGTGATATAATTGAATTAAATTAATGAATATCTTATTAATGTGAATTAAAGTCAAATAATGTAAGGGCGCTTTGTCAATGTGGCGCACAATACATCTTTCATAAGATGATATGAACCGCCACACTTTCAAGTATCTAGTCAAGTAATAGTCGTAGGTCTGCAAGTTTGGTTTTTCAATTCTATTGTGAGGATTAGATTGTAGGTGAGTAATAATAGGTATTACATACATTAAACGTTGAGGAATTATTCCTATAGTATTGTAATTTTGACCTCACCACCGACCTCTAACACAATGCGAAAGATTAGGTAGGTAATCATCATGTAAGCATTTAAGCGCGCAGTATCTTTCAGTAATTGTAAGCAAATGTATTTAATCTCAGTGCAGATTGCCATGTTTCGCAAACGAAGTGCTGCTAGAACATCATTAAATAGTTTACTTTTAATTTCACGTAATATTCCTAGTAGTTTTACGGTATGACATTCTTAAAATGACAAATATAAATTCATATATGTATTTCAAATAGTAATTTGCACAAGTTATTTCCTGCAACTACTTCTCTTCAAGTAATTCATATTCTCAAGGCTGCAACAGTGATATACGCAAAAAGCGGTGTAGATCCTTATAATATCATAGTAAATAGAACCATCGATGTACTGGTATGTTCCGATGTATGGTTTCCTTAGGTTATCAGAGAGCACGATGCTGGCAGCTGGGATTACGGTCATGTCCCATCTCTATTCAGTAGCAAAACTCGTGGTTGGCTTTTTTATCTCGAGAAAATGTACCTCATAACCGTTAGTGAGTGAAATGTCCCTAGATACGCAAACTACAATACTTAGTTATTCTACATTAATTGCACCATAATAATCAAATACGGTCACAATGACCTCTTGAATAATACCATCGAATGTTTTATTTTGTAAGTTAAAGTCTTTTCCCTGATTGATGCAAGTTCGCTGTGAAGACATCATCAGACAAAATGTCTTTATCGTTGATTAGTTCTGCGGGTATTGGCTGTGATCTAGTGATTGGATATTTATTTTTATTACGTAACTCGTGACATTGTCGTGTCTCAATATTCAATGATATAAATTTCAGTTGATCGCAATAGATACCTCTGTCATGACGGCTATTCGTCTCGCTCCGGGGAAATACGGTCTCGCACCATTGCTTGCAATTCGAGATATCTACCTACAACTTCTATATACCTACACTAAAGCAACAAATTTAATTTGACATTTTTCTTTAAATATGTAAGCAGAGAGAATAGATCGCTACTTCTCTTTAGACTTACAGGATTTCTTCGTTTCTGCTTCATTCATCAGTCTCTTCATACATGCTCACCGGTTTCGAGTTGGTCTCTAACTTTACGTTACTATCTTTAAAAGTTACATTTTTGTAGAACTACCAAAATAAAAAGCATACTTTCCGAAGGAGGTTGGTAGAGCAATGGTTGTTTTTTTTTACATTTAAATAATGAAAATTTCCAAATTAAGACTGTAATTAAGCGTGACAATAAAGACAACTTTGATAAGAAATGTTTGCCAGACTTAGGTTAATGAAATCTGACAGGTTAAATACCATCTAACTGTACATCAGAGAGGCCAAGTTATAATTTAAGTACTGAAAGCATGACAGAGGGCGTGCACGATGCCCTGTGAGCCATCATAATGTCAGTTCAAAGATCCAGCACCAATATAATAGGTGATTTACGACACAGTTCACGTCCTCGAGAGCACATAGCCTCAGTTCACACGCCGATCCGATGACAACCAAACTCTTTGTCACTGTATTGTTTGGCTCTGTCTAGAACAAGTTTGTGGCATTCATGACTGAAACTTGGACAATCCCGAGTATTAACTAGCAATATTTTTAGAGTAATCTTTTTCAAGCTTAGCTATGGAGCGAAGTACTAATGTACCTCTGCAAATCATACATCTAAAACATATATGTGTGTATATATATATATATATATATATATATATATATATATATACTGCTGGTATCCTTCTAATTGGATGCTTCAGCGTAATATTTAATCATGAAACGTGTTCATCAGAACATATCCTAGTAGTAGCCACGCTACTGTAATGTGTGTGCGTAGCTTGTGATTGCAAGCGGATGTTGCGTAATTATGGAAGTGTCCAAATAAAGCGGCTGACCGGAAGCAGGTCCCGCGGGGGAGCTCACAGGTACTGCCTCTAATGATGTCTCTAATCACGGGAGCGGCACACAGTTCGACATTATTTGTAATGCGCACTGTACCCAGTACCTACATACAATTAGAATAAATACACGCTGTACATAATTGCCGCATAGCATTACGTTGCGTACTGCGTAGTGCTTGGGAACTCCTATGGTCCCATCGCAAGGCATTTCACCATAATTTATAGCTTTACCTATAAATACGATTCCTACGTTCTCTAAATAATAAGAGTTATGTGATTACAGCTTCTAGTTTGTTGAGATTTTTAAGTTAATCACTGCTTAGAGATTCTCAGTGTAATATTTCTTTTATGTTGTAGGCGACACGAACCACTTGACCGCAACTAAATTTTAAATACTCATTGGCAGTATGGTAAGCAGCAAAACTGCTAACCTAGCCAATATAATAGTTTTTCGTTATGCTTTCACGTCTTAACTACTAGAGATAACAGATCGCCATAAAATTGTATATACACGCATACACGCCAAGGGTACAGGAAAGGCTGTATGGAGATCTGTTTTATTTAAATAAAAAAGTACAACTAGAATGGATTGACAATATCTGTTGATATTAACAGCGGAAGTCTTCAAAAGTCAGTCAAAAGAAGGAAGAAGTTTTACAAAATGGACTCACTCTGAAGAATCATAGATTGAAACGTTTTTGGAGGTCGTCACCCTTTAACGCCAAGTATAGAGTTTCTGGTATTAAATTTCATTGCTGAAATTTAAACAGCCGCGCTAAACATAAGGCAACTGCAAAAAACTACCACGCTTCGTGGAACACGCAGCCATACGCCAGCTGTGGCAGAGTTTGCATGGAAAAAAACCTTCCTTGCTCACTATTGTCACACCTCGGCGGTTTCAAAACGTCTAGACAACAGCGTTAGTTAATATGTACTTTGAAAATAAAAATAATGACTCGTTGCCATCCATCAAACTTTATAAGTGGGTGCGTTAAAATATTTGTGTATGCCGTTATTGGTGCATAAATAGTGCTTAATCTGAAAATAGCTGCGACCACCTGGCCTGGCCGCACTTTCAAGTTTGAGAGACGTGATTTATGGGACTTTAAACTTAACACAATGCAACCGCAACTATAACCCTTGACTATTTTTCGATGTGAACAATTTGTCCCTGCATGGCTTACGTAGATATTTCGAGTGGCTGTGAGTGAACCGCTTCATGTTTGGATGAAAAGAATTACTTGCCTATTGACACCATCCCCCGGGCAAGTAGCAATGGCAATACATTAATTTATCACGGGCCACAAAACTTGAAACGTGAGATTCGGCACCCTGTCTAAACAATGCATTGTTGATAATATCCATCGAAGCTATGGGTAGAATTCAACTTTTTGTTTTACATTGCGTTCTTGGAGTAGTTGCCTACATTCAATATACCGGTCGAGTCAAACTCTTATATCTAATATCGTTCCTTGGATGTAAATATAATTAGATGAAATTATTTTCATATCACCACATATTATGTTCAAATACTGCTTATCGCATTGTTCTAAGGTTTTCACAAGTAGTGTTTTCATAAGAAATAACATTCAGCATAATAACCAGAATAAGCCTGACTTTACCCATCAATACTGATCAATTAAGCTATTTATAAAAATAATGTTGGAGTAGTTAACAGTTGAATGAGTCCAATTACCCAAATACTGCAGCCATGTTATAGATGATACCAAAATCCACGTGGGAGGTCCGCGGATTGCGTACGCGCATCAATGCATGTGAAATGTATACTTGTTTCTTTGTTTACAGTTAATTAGCTTTTAATAATAAAATCAGATTTGTTCATAACAATGTTTCTGAAACTACATTGATGGATGAGCTTCAGTGAAATTTTATGTTATAATCGTCCGAAATGAAATACTCGCACGTATTTGTGGATTAAATGTATTCCCCGAAGCCTATTCACAATCGGCGGCAGCTTCACAACACATTTTTTCCATGATCACCGAGAGACCATACATTTTCATCTGTCGTTTATAGGCACGGTGTGTTCTATATGACCCTATAATGATAATAATCAGATACGTAGAATCCCAAGAAACGCTTCCGTTGAAATATTGTCAGCATCAATATCGCTAACAAGTATTTTGGTAACTAAATAAGTTGGTTACAACAGTAGCATTCACTCGATGACCTAAGTAAACTAGGTATTGACCTTCGGAAACGCTCTTAGAGTATTTATTAGCATATGTTAAGACTGAGGCCACAATCCAATTAGTACTAATTTGTTTCTCGGCTCATGTATGGTCCAAATTAATTAATGATTTTCGATGTTAAACATCGTCTCCACTTGAATAGTATTGATTGCAAGCTCAATCTTGAGTATGATCTGGTATCTCCGGTGAATATAAGCCTATTACACCCCTGCCTAATGCCTATACCTATACAAGGGCTCCCGTTGGAAGATGGGAAGATTTTCTGTGGCACCACTAATGAGCAAAAAATTATCCCGTAGGTAAAATCATAATTTTACAGATTTGGTATGATACAGATATGATATGTCGATTGATCTATCTGGGGAGCGAAAACTGACATGCACAGTGTGTGTAGGGGTAGGGAGTTGGGATGCGGCCGTGGGTTCCCTCATCGAGTTCGCTCCTTAGCTCATTTCACGCGCTGACACTTCAGGGTAATTAACTTGTCACTGCGCAGCATTTATAATCGTAAATGCGGTTGGTTGTAGCGGTAATGTAATATTTGACTAAGTACATTACTGTCGGCACCTACACTTACTACAAAGGTATTCTAATTCGTAAATATTTCAAAGCTTTTGTTACAGTCACGGCAATTTGAAGTGATTTGTTGGGTAAAGTATGAATAATTTGACTTCATGCTAATGTGGTCTCCAAAGTGTGTTAAACCTCATTAAAAGTACTAACACGGGCGCTGTTCATATGATAACAAATTCCAATGTCGCGTTATAGTTCCAAAAAGTTTGTAATTGAATTAGATGTCCAAATTACAAAAGCATTCCAAAAAGCAATGGATGGTTGTGGGTGGATTAATGATGATATGGCTATAAAGGGTAAATACAGAGACGGCTGATAGAGAGACAAGAAAGCGAAAACATATTGCGTTGACTCCAAATAGCATGGTGTAAGGTACCTTTGGGGATCCTTGTGGGAAGGCAAAAGGCATGGAGATATATTATTATAGTAATCATTCAGTGCATTTATACCAAATACATAGAATCCAGTTACTTCCAAATAAGTTCCAAAGCAGGGTAAGTTACGGCTGTAGGAAGCAATAAAACTAAGAGGTTTTACCAAATACTACTGGTTACTAATTGGCTCTCGTCATATTCGGAAGCATATATTATGGAACGCACTGAAATTGTCGTGTCTGAAGCATAACAAATTTGGACAACAAGTACTATCCTTTTGTATTATTATATCCATTCAGTGACCATGTTTGAGTGTTCTTGAAAATAGTTTCTGTTGACTTCTTTTCGTAATGGTATTTTGAGACTATTTTATGACAACCACGGAGTTACTATCTATCTGTAACTTTAGTTATATTATTTCATTAGATTGGAAATAAGTAATATTCTAGATTTTTGGCAATATTTATCAAATGTAGGTTGCGTGAATGAATTAAAGTTAGTTTAGTGTGTTTAGTACTAAGATGTCGTCACTTGCAAGTTACAACACACCACAGTGCCGCGAGCCTCTCGCACACATTGTGTGCCCATTTCAAAGACGCACAATGAATATAATTTGGGAACAACATTTACATTTTCACCATTAAAGTGTAGACCTATAACGTAACTATCGCTTATGTACTTTTTAATTTAACATACTATTGTTCTGTCACAGCTTTGTTGATTTGAATGCTCTGTCTGTGATGAAGCCCAATTTAAGGACTCCACAGCGTCAGTGTGTATATATATTAATATATAAAGGTACGCAAGGTAGAATCTGAATAGAAATCTGACGGTCAGACGAGATCATGAAAGTGGCTGGATTTTGGTAAAATGGGAGAAAGCGTGTTGTGTTAGAGTCGACGTCCAAGCCAATCAGTGGGCTACCTGGACCTGATGTGATTGAAGATACGTGACCAGTAAGCAATAGCTTGCCTGATGATGCATTACCGTTCCAAGGGTAATTAGTTGCGAGTGACTGACCTTCACAACAAGGACACAAGGTCGAGTGGGTCTGATACTGTCAATACCTTGTGTACATTGCAAGAGATTTTGGAAACCACAGGTACACACATAAGCAGCGGCATTTGGTTCCTATCTTTATAAATTATTAAATAACCATTTTATCTCATGAAAGCGGGTGAATTATTCCAATTTAAACCTTATTACCTTATAAATAAAAAGACTGTCCCCCGTCACGGAGATGAAATAGCAATCTATCGAGGGTTTGTTGCTGTTGTTTCAGTGCTTTCGTCAAATGTAGAGCCTGCAAAGTCCTTCTATCAATTAATAAGTTATAGATGGTTTTGTTTTATTACTACTTGTGAACATGTTCGGCGGCGACTTGCCTATTTACGTTCCCTATGCTATTACTCTGGGCCGTCACGTGGCTTGTTGCATCTTTAACCCGTATAGTGAAGATTTAATTCAATTGAAGTTGGACGTGCTAAGCACATTATAACGAATAACAATTGAATTTCGATTACAGTGTTTAAGGGTGTTTGTTATTGACTATGCGTTGGAACTAGCCAGGCAGTTAAGTAGGTTTGTTAGTAGGCGTTATTAACGTTTCTATTGCTGTCACAGGTGGCATTGTATTGTTTGGCTTCCGATGTGTTTAAGAAAACGGTCATGTTGGCTCTCCAGGAAAGGAGTGTGTGGGTACTACTTACACACATAAGCTCAGTCTACCCTTTGCACCTTTGTGGGAAGGCTTGAAGATACATTATACGTTTATTTGGAAATGATGTTCGTACGTTATACATATATACATAATTTTAATATTTTCATGAAAGATGTTTTTCCATTATCTTAGATGCGTTAGATTCCAATGCAATTAAATAAGGTTTATTGCGAAAGTTCAATACATACAAGAACTGAATGATAGCTCTAGCAATTTAAATCAAAAGTATTATATAACCGTCACTATTAGCGTATGTTTAACGATGACGCTTGGCGTTGAATCTTCATAAAATATATCGATATGCGTGTCATAAGTCAGTTAAAACTTCTTCCTCACGTACCTGATATAAAGGAAACCCTCCAAGATTTCCTTTGAATTTCCTGTTATAAGCCTTAGATCAATGTAATTAATAAATTATACTGTGTACCTCTGAGCGTCTGAACTGTACCCTGTACCTGCAAGCCACGACTAGAATGAGCATTCATTCATTGCTCAGTATGACGTTGAAACATACAGTCAATGGGTTGAAGTCACTTGACCATACATGTGCCTAAACGTATTACTGTTCAAGATTACAAGGACGTAAGTAAGTTATAAATCTACGTAAGTAAATTCCACCACTGCTCGTCTAGCTTGATTTGGCATTTAGGCATTCAGCTTAATGGTATTAGGATATAATAAGAAAAATGCTTTAACAAAATGTACGACACAGGTCCCCGGAAAGGGTGCGCAGTGTGCAGGGAAATTGCCAATTAAGGTATGATGAGAAGGCCGGACTAAATACGCCGCTCACCGTTGGCTAATTTCTAGTTCAGTGATCATTCCGATTTGAGTGATGCTGGTTGACCGCAGCCCGCATTAGACGTCACTAATCGAATTACAGTAACTGTCAATCCTGCCGCTCTTAGACTAAAAAATTTACATTTGATCGTGCGTGTATTTGCATTGCATTTTACTATCAGAATCAGTTCCGGCTGCATCTTACTTCAGTGTTTTGACCATATCAACAGTCCGAATTTGTTGTATTATGTATATAAACGTATGAAGGTTTCCTCTCGATGTTGTGAGTTACCACTGTACTTTACATTAGAGAAACTCATTGGTGTAGTCGGGATTCGAACTTACAATCATTGTGTTGCAGACGACTTAGGCGACTACTCGAAGCGATCGGCTACCGCCTTTATATGAGTGTATGATAGTATGATACTTTCCAGTGTATGTATGTGACTCGAAATGCGCCCAGCATCCACGCGAAACGAGATCTACATAGATCTTGCAGGAGATCCCGTATTCCAGGTACCTACATAGTTGATGACCTGAGTACAACACGAACGTGATCTATACTTTCTCTCTACGACCCTATACGGGTGTAATAGCTGGATGTTTCTTGGGTATTTGTAAAAGTTTTCTATATAAGTACAGACTATACCGAATTTCTATCATGCTCTCCTAATTTGAACCTTATACTGAAGGATTGGTTATATCACTTTGGGGATAACTTCTTGGGAAGTACTTCATCCGAAGAACGAGAATTTCCTAATGTCGTCTTGTTTGTCTTTCTGAATAGCACATCCATTTACATATAATTATAAAATCAATCTTTGTTGAAATATTGAATAGCGTTTTGAGATTCATTAAGATTTAGAGAAAGCAGCAACGTTTATCCGAATATCCAGCGCCACCCAGAAAGTAATGATAAATTGCGTAAGTGTCCGATAAAATCATGCAACGTTAAGTTTTATCATTAATTTTGTTTACACAATTCACCGTTTTGATATAAGGTTCAATAGTTTATCGAACCTATGCATATGCAATTATACAATGAATTAAAAGTTGCGTTTATCAAACATTATGTTTCACCTTTCTGCGGCCATTATTAAGTTACCCCTCCTGTTGCAATAGGGTCGGGCCCTCATACCTAGTAAAGTAAGGGAGTGTCCGGTCATCATCATCGCTCAACCTGGGGCGAAGAAAACGGTATTACTTTACAGTCGGGAAATTTGCTTCATACCATCATAAATTATGCTAGGCACTACTAGACACTACTAGACAACTAATAAATTTGTAATAAAAATAACATTAAAGGAAATTATTATTTTATTTCCTTTAAATTATTTAAAAAAAAATTACAGGTTATTAAGTACAATTAAAAAAAGCTACTTAGCAGAGCGTGGTTTCGATCCACGGACCTCTGGGTTATGGGCCCAGCACGCTTCCACTGCGCCACTCTGCTACGATTTACAACGCCGAAATTATCTAACGTTTAACGGAAGTGTATTTGTTAAGTTACGTTATCAATGAGTCATTCAAACATTGCTTTAGCCAAGATGAGTGCAAGCAGTGTACATTGGCTCTTGGCTTTATTTTATTCATGTTAAATAACTCAAATACTTTTCTCCATTTAAAATCATATTGATTACCTAATACATTTGGACAATCAGAAGAGCGGTCGTTGGGGGACATTCCTCGCATAGTGCCCTCCGTAACCGATCCAAAAGGGTCCGCTTCTGTTTTAATTGGTAGCCGTAATTAATTAAAGTCATTGACCGAGCAGCGTGCTATTGTTAATAACAGTTCCAATACCAGCTGTGTTATTTTAAATCTCATCGGTAATTGGTCTGGCTTATAATCCCATGTGTGGGCCTGCTCGATGATTCAAGGGAATTGGCTTACGATCCCCCATATGGTTACTGAGAATTTGCTTGAAGCATTGAAGCTTTGTAACAAATTACTGGCAAATTGCAATTATCTTTTACTTTTTACTTTAATTCGTAACGTTCGTTGTAAAGAGAAAAAAAATCTTAAACCTTAGTTTGTGTTGTTATTCCTTTACTCACTCCTTCGTGCACCATGGTTGGAAGGCGTCTGGTCTAGTGGTTAGAGCTCTTGACTGCGAAACTTGAAGTCTCGGGCACGATTCCCGCTGAGGGCAGATGTTTACGTACCTTGATTTTATTATTTGATATCAAATGAAATGAAAATATTATTTATTTATCTTTCACATGAGAAAGATCACATATTAGATATTGTTCTTGAATGAAACATATTATATGTGTTAATAAGCTAATTATCTCTTTGCCACATTTTATTCAATTCCGTTCAGTAGTTGCGTGAATGAGGAACAAACCTTAGCATTTATAATAGTATATAATATATATCCTTAATCAAATCAAATCAAATCAAATCAAATCAAAATCTTTTTATTTCACATAGGCCCAGGTGGGCACTTATAAAACGTCGAAAAAGAAGCACGGTTCGGGTTGGTCGCTACCATGGAGAAGAACCGGCAATAAACTCCATGGTTACTCTTTTCAAATCATTAGGCATATACTATTTTTTTTTTCGTTACAGCAATAGTACCCAAGAATGGGGGAACAACGTAGGCCCGACAATAGGTCGTTGCTTACTATACAAAGCATACATAAAACAAGATAATTATAACAATGTTAGCAAGATCTAAGAATCTACAAAGCCTACAATGTTCTCACATTCACAAATTAGACAAATTAAACAAGTGACACAAATATTGTCATCAGTACTGTAACTAATTCTGGTCAAGATATGGAATAAATTAAAATAAAAAAAAGTAAAATTATTATTGTAAAAAAAACCCGAATTGAGAAAAGAAAAAGATTCAGAATAGTTAGAGACATCCACAAATTTGTGCCGTTTATGAGCTACCAAGCAAGCCGCATGCGCAGAAGGATCTAGAGCCAAACTTCTTTATCTTCAACGTAGTCCTTGATTTTATAATATGCTTTTTTAATCAGAACACGTTTGTTAATTTTTTTGAACTTTACATCGGTCAGTTCTATAACTGTCTTTGGCAGCTTGTTGTAAAAGCGTATACTATTTATAATAAATGACTTGCTCGTTTTTGTTAAACTGTATTTCGGGATTACAATTTCATGTTTACTGCGGGTATTTTTATTATGGCAGTCGCTTTTAATTTTGTAAATCCCTCGATTTTTGCGGACATATAAAGTACATTCAAAGATATAGAGTGAAGGCAAAGTTAGTATGTCGATCTCTTTAAATTTCTCTCTGAGAGACTCGCGAGGACCCATGTCATAGATCGCGCGGAGCGCCCTCTTTTGCAGAATGAAAATTGAGTCAACGTCCGCCGCTGATCCCCACAGCAGAATGCCATAGGACATAATATTGTGGAAATAAGCATAGTATACTAGCCTAGCTGTGGCTACATCAGTTAAATGCTTTATTTTCCGTACTGCATATGCAGCTGAGCTTAACCGACCGGAAAGTGTTCTAATGTGCGGACCCCACTGCAATTTTGAGTCGATGGTAATTCCTAGGAATACAGTTTCCGCTATAGCATCAAGTTTGTTGCCGTCAAGATTTAAATTCAGATCCCGTTGTGTTACATTTGGTAAAGAGAACTTAAGACATTTCGTTTTGTTTGGATTCAGTAAAAGATTATTAGCTGCGAACCATTTCGAGAGAACAGTTAAACTTTCGTTAACATGCAAGACATTCGTATTTTTCCTATCTATTTTAAAAATTAGCGAGGTGTCATCAGCAAAGAGAATAATATCCGATAACTTGGCCATCATATAAGGGAGATCATTTATGTAAACAAGAAATAGAAGAGGACCGAGAATTGAACCTTGGGGTACGCCCATCTTGACTAAAGACCCGGAGGACGTCGCCCCATTTACATTAACTTTTTGCTGTCTTTTTGATAAATATGAAAGAACAAGATCAGCAGCGAGTCCACGAATTCCGTAGTGGTGTAATTTACAGATCAGTGTGTTGTGGTCGACGCAGTCGAACTCTTTCGAGAGATCACAGAAAATGCCAATGGCATCCTGGGACTTCTCCCAGGATTCCAAAATGTGAGTGACGAGTTTTACTCCCGCATCCGTTGTCGACCTACGCTTCGTGAAACCAAACTGTTGACTATGCAGAATGCCGTTTGAGTTGAAATGATATAACATCTGGTCCAACATGATTTTTTCGTAGATTTTACTCAATGCTGGAAGCACAGATATAGGTCTATAACTAGAGGGATCACTCTTACAACCCGATTAAAAAATTGGTACTACTTTACTATATTTCATGAGTTCCGTCTGGTATGTTTTTGTAGATACGACTATACGTGTTATTTATTATACGGCATCGTTACCACATTAACATCAATAATTTTGATTTTATTAAATTTTATAATAAAATAAATATTTTACAAATACAAAAAATACAAAGTAATACTAATAATAATAATAATATCCTCACGCCTTCCCACAAGGGTCCCCGAAGGGGTAGGCAGAGGTGTATAGGTAATACCCACACACCCACTTTTTTTTTTTTTTTTTTTTGTATTGTCTCTCGTAGCGTGAGTTCCGGGAACTTTTGCTACTTAACCGGTCAATGGCGAGACCTAGGCCTCCAGCCAGGCACTTTATTTCTAAGCAACACAGCTAAGGGCACCCCCTGTGGGGTACGAACCTCGGCTTAGGGCGTTGCTGGATCGCGAGCAAGGGAGCTGGGCTGGACTGGTAATTTTATTTAAATATTATTTGGGGGCGGGATTTGCGCGTCAGGCTCGGCGCGGGCCGGCGTTTGCGGCGGGGGTCGGGGTAGCCCCACACACTCACTTTCCGCCAGAGGTATATTAGGTGCCAACGTGACAGATGGCGAGTCCATCGCCGTTACTCGAGTAATACAAAGTAACTACCTACAAATTAATAAAAATAAATTATATGAGGATATATATTATAAATTATGTGGGAAGCTATTGTGTAGTATGATTATTTGCCATCTTTGAAGGTAAAAAGAACGGGCTTCCCATGCGAAAATTTACGATTCTAGTCTGAAAATTATCATGACGTTGTAATTCGAGTTAATTATGAACGAAGCTACTATAGTCCATATACGCAAGTGTATTGACTGCCATCCGTATAGGCAGTGTAACATGTAATTTCATGGATTTTTTTCTCGTTCATAATGAAGATATGACAAAATTATTGCGGCGCACTTGCTAGCTCAAACGGTCGCTAAATGAAGCATGCTGTCAACTCAATGTAATTATTGGTTTTGTCGCACCGCTATCAGTGACGTGTTGCTCGCCAACACGATCGCCAATACCTATAAAGATAACGTTGCAATATGCTAGCGGCCTGTGACTTTGTCTGCGTAGATTTAGTATTTGACAATCCAAAGGGCACGTTGCCAAAATCCTAATCTAGCCAATATGTAATCAATATCCGTGGCAAATTTCATTGAATCCCGTTCAACCGTTATGGCGTGAATGAGTAACATCTTTGTTACTCCATCACCCAACAAACATCCCCATTTTTTATATTTTTTGATTAACCCATAGTGTCGATGCAGACTTTGAAACTCCAAATTCAACGAAACTTAAATATTTTCGTTTTTTCTGCTCTATTTGTCTTACTTGCCGAACAGATGTCATGGTGTTGATAAAATGGATCTCATGAAATTAAAGCCAATCCAGCTGAGATTGGTATTACATTTTAACCAGTAGCCTGTGACCGTCATTCGAATGGGGCTAAATGCCACTCCCGTCGTATCCTATCGCAGTGTTTTAGATAGCACCATTGAATTAGGTCAAGTAAACTGCTATAGAATATGACGGGCATAGCAGTGTTGAACTAATACAATCACAAATCGAATTATTTTTGAATACATATGTTCCTTCGACAATTTCGAGGACTACTGCGTCAGTTCAACAGTTAATTTTACCTACATACACTTACCTTAAACAATAGTCATATCCATGACATGTGATTACATTGATTAAGGTAAAAATTACCTTGTTGGCAAGTAGTAATATATAGTACTCTACACTCGCCAATAAAAGTATGATGATCCAAATAAACAAGGTAGGTAATTCCTAAGTAAAACACCAAAGTATGATGTAACATCCTGCATGTGCAATGCATTTTAATGAGCATCTAATCGATGTAAGTGGATAAGCATGGTGTGCACGAACTTGGAATTAATGTACATAAGTAACAAGAAACAGCGTATAACTTGTGATGGCTGCGGTCGGTGCTAAAGCGGCGTTGTTCGAAACGATCGCTGCGTGAGACTATTCTGTACCGTCAAACGCAACCATATTGAACGGATGTCACGTACAATGACTCGTGAAAGTTGTACTTTTTTGACAGATGGCTTAATCCTGCCGAAATATTTAATGCGTAATTTATCAATTATTAATTTAAATGAATTAACCCCAAATTCTAAATTAATTGTAGAAAGGTCTGAAGACACCTTTAATATTACTCATTGTAAAGAAAAAAACAAAAGAGAAGTTTAATCGGCTTAGTTCAATAAACTCGTAAAATCTTGAACTGATCGATCGAACTGCAGTTTTAAGGTGAATTCCTGTACCGATACCAGCTGCCTGAATTTCACTACCTGAATGTAAGGTTGATTTATTCCAGGACACGACAGTTGGGCGTAAGATGAATTATAAAAGATGATTTAATTGTTATCCTTGAAATGCTAATATTTTAATCGCATTTTACTGCTCGTTGGGATTCAAAATTATCACGTTAATACAAAGTGCTTGATGAATGCGAAAAAAGCGACTAAGGTCTGAAAGTCCTGAGATAGCTCAGGCACTCTACTATCTCTTTTTCCTACCCAATGAGGTAAGTATGTTACTGCAATAGGGTCACTTAATAAGGACTTGGCACGTGTTAGCTTACGAAAGTGAAGCTTATGCTAGCAAACAGATAACATTGAAATTGGGACGTTGGTGCTATACGATGAGACGTTATCATTGCTGAAATTTTCTCGTGTTAAGTACACCTCTACTCTTAGTTCTTGTAACCTTTGTTTCGATATACCTCTAAGTACAATATACATTTGACGGCGTCTTTTATGGAATGAACAAGTATATTCGTATTCGGGCCCTTTAAATTGTAACATCCATTTTAATGTGTTGCCTGAAATAAAAATGAATAATTATATTATTAGTCTTGGATGTCTTATGCGTTTATCTATAATTATATCTATCATTATAAGTATCGGTATTTATTTCCCATAGTGCAAGTGTAGCTTGGTGCGAGACCAAGTTAATTTGTGTGGAATTGTCCAAGGATATTCATTTCGTAAATACGTAGTATCATCGGTCGGGTACCAAATTAATTTATTTTGAAGGTGATCTAAGTGTCGCACAATTAATGAACTCTTTTGTTCTTGCTTCGATTACATTGTACGCTATCTATGTAAATGAAGGGCGCTGTCGCGAATGGGTTCTTATTTGATGTGTAGGAATTGTTTCTATAATTTAAAAGCAGTTATTCATTACAAAACAATGGAGGTCAATATCAAAAGAGTACCGCTTTAGTTGATTTATAGTCGTTCCGAGTGCCGTCAGTGGGCCCTTTGTCTCAGTCATCCCTCGCGGTTCAATCACGTGTCCCACGATGCCACGATCAAAGTTCAGCGTCATACTCAATGAATATTCATTTAATTTTCGAGGTCTCTAAATAACAACTTTTACTTGTAATCGTTGAGAAAATACTCATTTTTTAAATAGAGATTTGAAGCAGAATCGTAATATTTTTTTTACCTTTACCTATAAAACGGTCATATTAATCTCATCATCTGATATTTTATGTTAAAATTTTATGGATTAAATTATCTCGACGTGTATACCTACTTGCTTGTTGTTTCGTTCTTGGTTTATTGTCATAAGCCCGTCACAGTGAGAGGAATTTACTTATACCCCAAATATGCATCAAATATGTATCCACAAAGTTTCCAGAAGACCCTCAGTCAGATTATAGGGGATTTTAATCCGTTACGTTTTTTACTTTAAAAACACGATATCCACGATCGGCCGGAAGAAATAATTCAAATATACAACGTGAATACAAAAAGTTTGTTATTACGGAACCGAGGCAGGAAGCCAGCGTGTGTAATGTATTTTTTGTCTTTCATTTTTAGTGTACGTTTGTTATAAAAGCAAACAATGAAGTGTTACATTTGCGTTATATTGCTGCATGGTGTTTGGCGCGTATTCCACTCCTCAACAATAGGATGTTCAAAGCCACATGGATGGTACACAATTAAAAAGAATTTAGTGTAGCTGTTGCTCACAGTTTAGAAATATTTAAATAAAAATGTAATCAAAAATGCGGTCGGTTGATGTTCTCGAATCGAATCGATTTTATTATATTGTTTCAATCTACTGCTTCTATTTTCCTAACACTTATTTTTTTTCGTTATGGTCATAAGTTTTCTTGCCGTGAAATTATCGTGCTAGAGTCGTGCACTTTGTCGTTATTTATTGCCTAGTTACATCGATGTATTTCGTTTGAATTTATGACATCAAGTGCATCAAGATAATAGAGACATGAATTTGTTCGGACAGTGTGGTAGGTACTTTGTTGTTTGAATTTGATCATGCGACCAGCTGTTCAATGTAATTTGATTCAGTTAATGTACCGTACATATGATGCGATAGTTGTGATATTTATTTGATTGCAAGCGGCCCGCACCTTTAGCTCGGTAGGGAGTAGAATATATTTGTGAGGGTTTAAATGAAGCATATTTTGCCACGGGCGAGCGCCGCCTGCGCGCGCGCAGGTGACAGCCCACGTCTCCACGTGTGCACCACCCGTGTAATGTTATTATGACATGAATACATTCTAAGCATATTTTCAAATCAAGTTATCTCTGAAACTTGTTTGAAATATCAACTTTATCGATCTACCCGCGAGACGGAAATTTCAAAACTAATTAAACACGTTTGGATCATACATCATACTTACAGATATATTACAGTTACACAGACAAATTAATGAACATAATACATTCAGAATAGTTTAGATAATGGTACGCGCATCTCTCAGATACTTGCGTTAAATGCACTTGAACAGACGTTTGTTCTGGAGATAAGGTCAAGTGATTTATTTCTAACATAACGTCTGGGTGCTTTTGAACATGACGTCTATAGATCGCGTGTAGGCACTAGGCGGTGCGAATGTGGCGCCACTGTAGACTACGCAGTGTGTGCAGAAATCACTGACGTCAGCCGGTTATAATTAGGAGCACTCTGAAACAGAACGTTGATTGTTTTACCACATGTGGTCTAATGGAATATAGAGGCACCCCGGGCAGTAGGTACAGACTCCTTGTAAGTAGTCCAACTTAAACGGACAAAATAACCAATTTCCTTCGATCGTTCGCAAACACGAGATCTGATTTATAGCTGTCAGTTACAATTTGCTAACGAGTGACAAACATGTCAGGGCTCCACCGAGATAAAGATCATGGCTAGTCGTATTATTGAATGCAAATTGCAACAGGAACGACAAGAGTCACCATGCAGCCAGATTGAATAGAAAATAATTATTTACTCACGCATTGTGCTGTCAACTGTCACCAACTGGTCTCTGTTGTTTCAGTAAATAGAGAAACCTAAATATATATGTACATATATATATATATATGTATGTGTACATACATTCATCATGAATGTGTACATGTATTCACTGAACTGAGGTTCTCTCAAGAACTCGTCTCAACCATATTGTTTACTTGTAGCTGTTACTTTCACCTTTATACCTGAACAAATGTTTTTAGGCAAATCTAACAGACATCAAGTCAAAAGAGCGAAGAAAAAATGGTGTGGAGCGCGTGCTCTCGTTTTGAATGGGCTCGCCTGCCATAGCATTATGGGTCGGTTAACGAAGGATCTCTATGGGCAGGTACAAGGGCCGAATAGTTCCGCTCTACAATATCCCCCTCAGCCCCACCACCTCCCCGCTGGCCGGTCCTCAACAATGTCCATGTTATTTCACACAGTCATGTCATCGTTTGATTAACCAACAGTTCACGCTAGCCTGCGAGTTAATGTGCCTTGTGTGGCTAACAAAACACCTCCCATAAAACAATTTAGGAATAATTATGAATGTTTATATACACCTCTGCCTACCCCTTCGGGGACCCTTGTGGGAAGGCGTGAGGATATATTATTATATATTATTATAAATATACCTATGTAGCGCGTGTTTCAAATGCAGTACATACAGTTACTTAGCCATCGTAGGAATGCGAAACTATCCGTGACACGTTGGAATGTATGCACAGATGGTAGCTTGAATAAGTAAAACTTTCGATCCTATGAGGAAAATATAACTTGTAATTTTGTTTTTGCAGAAGGAGGGCGCGGGGCAAACGCATGCGTTTCGCAGTAAATCCTTCCGCAAGCCTCGGCCATGTCACTGGTGTCACCAGCCTGTGCATCATCAGGGCTCCGTTTGTAGAGGTGTGTTGTGTCTTCTTTAACTTATAGCTCATTGCAATCTGTGATTTAAGTGATAATGATTACTGACTAGAGAAGATGAGAACATCAAGAGTACTCGAAACTGGCCAACATGTATTAAGAGACTGATGAATGTGGATGAAGCGAAAGGGTCTGTTAGTCTAGAGAGAATAGCGCTCTACTCTCTCTGGCTTACTTAGGGACCTGTGAGGGACTCGCAGAGTTAATATGTATGTACGAACATATGTAGGTACCTAGAGAAGTGTGGACCTTTCATGAATCATGTCTCCGAAGAAAGTTTTCCATTAAATTTCTTGGCGAGTGGCGAGTCTATCGCCGACAGCTATATACAGTTATAGGTGCGACTTTTTTTGACTGACTCCTCATAACATCATTGTTCACCTCAAAACACTGGATTTGAACCTGCATATTTCCATTGCAAATAACTATTAAGCCAATTGTATCAAAATCCCTTCAAAAGCGGGGCGTATACATAGCCACCTTTTTAGCTAAAATTAATTAAAGTTACGAAGATCTAAGAACTAGACAGTAATATTGTAATTGGAAATGTAGGTACTTAATTATAGGTCAGGTTTGATGAGGTTATTCAAAATAATATTCGTGTATAAAGTGTGTTGTATTCCGATTGCCGAGACAATATCCATTATATTGTCTCGGTAATCTTGTTTATTGCAAATACAAATTCGTGAGTGGTCCCTCCTCTGATATTTACTTAACTCAGCTTATTAATGTTTCGTGTTCATCTAAAATATTTTATGAGTCTCGAAGCAGTGTAAGCTTAAACAGGATATTATGATATTAATTTAATACTACATCCGTAGGTAACTAAAAACATTTTCAAAATTAAAACATTTATTTTTAAAGAAAGTTATTTCAAATTAAGAATCATTCTTAGTGGTAAATTAAGGACTAGTAGATGCTGGAAACATCCGAATGATATAGCTTGTCCTTGTGCTGAGATAAATTCTTTAGCTAGCAGCACAAAGCATCAGCGGCTAACCTTACCGCCAGCGCAGCGGCTCTTCGGGGACACGGGTAATATAACTACAAAAGAGCGGCGTTATAAAGTGTAGGTACTTTGCAGCTCCATCCGGGCTGTTCCGATTCAAATAAAAAAAGTAATTCCTCATTTAAAAGTCCTAATATGGTGGTAGTTATGTGGAAGGTAGACCATCTAATAACTGCTTGAAAATATAATAACGTATAGAAAAATAATAATTATTATTATTTTACACAATGCGAGACTAAATAAATAGACGAATGCACGCTATGAAAACATAATATAATATGTTGCGTCTGTCTGGCAAAAGGTTATTGAAGACGCTATAACGAGTAAACGTTGAGTGAACGTGTGCTTAGTTTAAATGTCATGTCTTTACTTTCGTCCCTCGATATCGACCTAGGCTGGGTACCGGGAGTAGGTACCTTTTAGTGTACTCACTACGAATATTAGATGTCCAGTCCAATTTTAGGGATTGGACAGCCATCTAGTTGTGGTCTAGTTATGGGTTCGGTTCCCGCTGGGGTCACATATTCGTACAATAAACCTGTTGTAGGAGTTCACTCGATGTCTTATAATTTCGATTTTAGGGGGCTATTAGGCAATAGCAACTCTCCTCTAAGGCTAGGGGAGTACGTACATTAAACGGATAGATAGGCAGAATTGACCGTAACACCGTGTATAGAATTAGGATTCAAGCATTATTGTTGAAATTATCGAAATCTGTGGGGAACAGCCGTAGCCGTACCGTGGCGGAGGTAAACAAAGAATGAATAGAGCGGATTGCTTTTGAATTATCTATGTAAACAAAGCGAGCTATTTTTGTAGATGGAACACATGTACAGGATTGTCGTAAAAAAATCGCTAATATACTCTACTTAATATTTTACCTAACCACTGATGTTACTTTTTTAACAAAACAATCTTGCGTATTTTGATGCTAATTAGTAGCAGTCTGTAGGATTATGTCGACAATGTGTCAAATTGTAAGACAATAACACTCATTTATTTGTTACAGTGTGCAAATATGTGTGTCACACGGCGTGCGAGAGTAAGGTATGTATTTATGTATAGATATAGAAAGACATATGTATTTATAATAAGTTAGTATGTATGTAAAACAGGCGGCCTCTTCGATAAAACTGTGTAAATGTCATGAAAATACATTGAATGTACCATCTACGTACACAATAAGATCGGTAGACAATACTAAATTTTCTGTTATTCATTTATCTCATATACCTAAGTAAAGGAGCGAAGGTCGAGGAAAGAATCGTGGCTGAGTGTGAGTCAAGTTAAAGCAAAATCGATCGCAAGCGCGAGCTTGTATCATACCAATGAGTTTTTCTTAACTTGATACAGTGACTAGCTGTGCACGCGACTACGTCGCGGGAATTTAATAAAACAATATTGTTCAGTTTCTAAAATAAAAGTAGTATAGTCTCGTTTCCTCTCCTCACCCTTTTATACATCAGCTATCTGCCTGTGAAAGTCCCGTCAAAATCAGTCCAGCCGCTTCAGACATTAGCCGGAACAAACATACAGACAGACAGACAAAAAATTTAAAAAAATATATTTTGGTATATGTACCGTGTATACATCCATATGTATTTAGTAAAAATGTTTTTTTTTATATTACCAACTCCAATTTTAATTATTTGTATAGATAGAGTATAGATTTATCACACCACGAGCGGTGTTGGTAATGTTGAGGAAAACCGGCATACGTTTCAAACAAACTTCAAAATATATACGTAAGGCTATGCTTAGGAGACGGATAGCCGGAGAGACTCATTATTACACCTTTGCCAGACCCGGGAATATCTTTGAGAGGTACTTTGCCATTGTTTTGACAAAAGTATTTTATGAAGAATCATCTACGTGGCTACGGCGTAGCACATGGATTTCGTGATTTGTTTATTTTGCACACACCGTGTTTACTTTAATCTTCAATGAGCGACCTGAGATCCTCAGCCTTCGTGATCTCAGCAGCCAGTCGTCAGAGTTATATAACTAGTTTCTTATAGTGAAATGGGAAAGTGTCTCCTTTGTGCTGTGATATGATGACGTCAAATTTATAATTATAGAAGTACTAAACGTTAAGTTACGCAGTCAAGCTTTAGATCTTGAAACACATTCCTTATGCTTATTGAACGTACCTCATGCACCAAAGTTAAAGTTACAGTAAGCCAAGGCATTACAAGGATAATTACTGTCAGTACGCGGCGCCGCAGTGACACTAATAAAATTACAAATATGCATTAGATGCTATGGCATAGTTAACAATGATTAAGTTTAGGTTGACAAAAATATATGGGGTACTACATTGACATGTATTGTGGTGCCCTCTACCGTCACATTTCGTAAACAAATGACGGCTATTATACGCAACTGCTAAGGAAGTTCATCCATACGCATGCGCGTTATTCAAACTTTACTGTCAACGCGTAATAAAGCTAAGTATTACAGATGGCGCTAGTTTTGATAATATTTTTTAATTTTAAACGATAGTTGCAATGCATTGTTCCTTTGTAAAATCAGCTAGTTGTAATTCTGAACACAAGCGTTGGGATTATTAGGACCGGGCACCGCGGTGATATCATTGATGTTCGTGACACGACCATTGCTGGGCTACAGTGGGCTTATCCGGGCTTAACTAAATGTATTCATAAAGTACAGGTCGGGTCCGGTTTGAGTTGTCCATGTTTAGCTGCTCAGCGCACTGATGGCAATCAGCTGCTCGTTACTGGTCACGCTTCCATTGTTCTACGACGCACCAAAATTGGTTGCTTTGTACGGCAACCTCACTTTTTCCAGTATAACATATCTCGTTACAAATTGCTTGGCTATTATGTTTTTATCAATGTCAAATTCAATTAAGGTTCCCGTTAAATGACTCGAAACATATATAAAGAAACAAAGTAACAATGTTGTGGAATTAGGAATTTTGGTCCCGAAAAAACAACAAAATTCTCAAACAATATATTTTATGAGAGGAAAGAAGAAGTATAAAACGAATTGTTTTTGTTGCGAACACAGAGCTACTGTGAAACTGTAGTCCGTGCGACATTTTCCTTATACTGTCGTTACATATCAGTGAATAAAAATGTAGTAAAATCTTGATGGTAGGTGTAGCAGGTAAAAACTTTATACTAATATTATAAAGAGGCTTACATACACATACATATCACTATGTCAAGTTCTTCACGGGGTAGGCAGAGAGAGTAGAACGCGAGAGTAGTTCACCCTAGACTTACATACATCTTACGAGTCGTCCACACTATAAGCAAACGCGCTTATATAATAACTTAAAAGCAAAAAAATAACATGTCTTCCAACAGGAGTTATCGAAGAGATAAGTAGAATAGTTTGTACACCAGTCTGGACCGTAGACATATTTTAGTCCGCAGAACAACAGATGAATCTGTTGCTGTCTCTCTTAGATTTTGATTATTAGGCAAGTATCTATCAAAATAGTATTTTCTTTGCTACTAATCACTGTACTTAATTTAGTAAAAAAAACGAAATTAACTAACCGAGGAGGGTGGGAGGGGTTCATCATGAGTTAAAACCAACAGGTGCCTTTAAAAATTATATACCTAAAGGAATAAATTATGTCCTCTGCTACATTCTGAAGCAAACATTCAATATTTTGACCATCTTTGAGTTCGAAGTCGGTATAAAGTCAAATCCTATTTCAAGTGACAAAACAAATGTTTTCGGCACCTCATGCACGGCACGTGGTGAAACTTATAAAAACCAAGTCATTCTGTGAAATCTGTTGAGCGACGGAACCTAATAGTACGTCATAAGGCGTCTGAAAATAATTCATGTCGATGACGGGTCATTATCCCGCAAATGTCAACTCACTTGAGATTAGCTTTAGAGGCTGCGGCTTAATTTGCGACCCTGGGGCTGCCTCGCGGCTCTTGAGTTGTTAAATTACACGTTTAGGCACGAACCCTCTGCTCCACGACCGCTAAAATTAAAAATTAATTACGAATTTATAGCGAGCGATATGCGCATTTTGTATAATTATGTTCTTCGCTTAGAAGCAAGCAAGGTCTGTTTATTTTCATTAATTAGAACGCCAATTTGCCATATTTCCGGACAGTATGCTTTACATTAGAGCCTACTCGAATGGTTTTAAAATTACGAAAACCCTTGTGAATGAAGGAAAGCGAGGTGAAAACAAAAAATATATAACAGCACCTTTTGCCCGACTTCACTAGTATGAAAGCCGGAAAACCGCCCAATGCCACAGTACACGATTAATTAAACATAGATTAGAACTTAACAATATCAATATCTGCCTACCCAGACACCCATTGGAAAATGCGTGTCACGTGGGCATCTTAAATATATTTCCTGTGAAATGTGGGTGCGTAGGTAATACACATATCTGCCTACCCATTGGGGGACCCTTGTGGGAAAGCGTGAATATACATGTACATATCATACATATCATAATACTTATATGTATAGGCATTATGATATTCATTGTACCTATTAATCCCAATCAATAGATTTTGTTAGAAAAGCCTCTCATGCCTTTAACCACTCCATGCTTAGACATTCTAATCGGTAAACGTTCCGCTTAAGGTATTAATAATTCATTAAGGAAGATTATGTTTACTGCGGTCGCCCTTGAAGGGAGTCAGTGAAGTGAATAGTGGCTCGGTGCGAAGGGCGGGATGGCCCGCGGCCCCTCTGGCTAAAGTAATGTGTGGGATAATGTTTAGGTGTCGTAGATGTAGGAATTTTCTAACGGTTAGAATCTAACCTGTTAAATACTCAGTCGGAATATATATGTTCTTAGTAGTTGTGCCCCGCGGTTTCACACGAGTAAAATTTCATTTCATGGGTAGATTTTTCTGGAATAAAAACATAGAACATAGAAAACATAGAAGTACATATTTTCATCGTATTTCATCATATAAATACCTTGGGACAATTCCACACAAGTTTACCTAGTCCCAAATCAAGCAAAGCTTGTGTTATGGTAACTAAACAACGATATATATACTTATATATATAGATATATAAATACATAAATAGGACATCCAAGACTAAGGTAAAAATAATGAGGGTTCATCTAACATATGTCTGCCCTCAGTGAGGTTCGAGCCCGCGACCTCAAGTTTCGCAGCCAGGAGCTCTAACCACTAGGAGGCCGTCAATTATACTTCATATCAAGTACTCTATCTTATCAAGCATACATTGATATAAATTCAGTATGCATATATGAATATAAGGAAAGTTACCCACCATATGCTGTACAAATTGGCTGTACTTACACATTATGGTCTATTAAAATTACGGTTGCTTCGTTTAAGTTAACTCAATGCGCCCTGTATGCCAAAAACCACGTGTTGAATAAAAATGCCTTTATATATAGTAATTCCAGTATTTATTTATTTTTTTATTTATTAAAACTTCCTGCAAAACATTTTGCTAAGGCGAACTTAATGCCGAAGGCATTCCCTACCAGTTAACCTTTGGGTGATGCAGAGATAGGCATGGCAGGCTATAAAAGAAATAAATAGTTGGGAAATATAATAATTATTTATGTCATATATTGTCATCATAATTATAATAATAAATAAATAATATCCTCACGCCTTCCCACAAGGGTCCCCGAAGGGGTAGGCAGAGGTGTATAGGTAATACCCACACACCCACTTTCCGCCAGAGGTATATTAGGTGCCAACGTGACAGATGGCGAGTCCATCGCCGTTACTCAAGCACGACTATACATACGCCTTTGAATGTCTTCTCAGGCGTATGCAGGTTTCCTCTCGATGTTTTCCTTCACCGTAAAGCTCGTGGTGTGACTAATCACTGTACTTAAGTTTAGAAAAACTCATTGGTACAGTCGGGATTCGAACTTGCGACCTTTGCGTCGCAGGCAACTGCTCGAACCACTCGGCCACCACGGCTTTTTCATCATAATTTTTAATATAAAATAAATATTTATGTCTAGATAACGGTAAATCTACACTGCGACACATCCTTTAATCAGTCTCATTAGATACATTTAGGAATGCGGCTTCATTCGATTTCCATACACATTAAATTAGTCCCATTTTACAGTAAGGCGGTGACATTACTCTAGGAAAAGTGCCATTTGGCTGATAGCATTGTAGGATGCTGAGACAGTCAGAAACATTTGACATTTAAATTCTTACGGATTTCCTGGCTACCTTCGTTCTAATGCATATATAATACCCGATAGAAAGCGTTTAAAGTCCAAACACATCTGCGAGCAAGGTTAGCAAACTCGATCAAGGTAATCGTCTTATAAATCACTATTATCGGACATGAGTGCTGGGCTAGAATTACATTAATTTATTGTAGCTCTGCATTTGACGTCAAATGCCTGTGTTCGTAAATGTCGGACTGTATTTTCAGTTGAACAATTAATAGCGCCAATAGTGAAAATATTAACATCCACAAATATATTAATAACCTCAGACTACCACTTCAAATCTACCACTATTATAAGTCTTAAAGTTTATTTGGTTAGTATTGATGTTTGTTCCTCAATCACGCGCCGACAGCTGAACGTATTTTTGATACAATTATGAACAGAAGATGTTAATAACCTTTATTAACACTTGTTTTTTTGTTTATCCAGAATTATCATATTGCGGTTTAATCTTGTGTAACGCCGAGGGTATCGCCAGTACGTGCATTTTCGCAAGAAATTTACACGCATACATAGTGTACATTCAAAACAAAACATTAAGATCCGTTACTTGTGCTTTTTAAATGTAAATTGAATCGTAAAACGCTCGTAAATTTAACTGTCCGACGAACATGACAGCGTAGGAGTGTGAGGCAAACGGATTCCTGCACACCAAATTGTTACTTTTCTATCTATTATAGTAACAATGGATGGACAGGTCAATATAAAATGTATGGAAAAGAATAACAAAAAGGGACCAATAAAATTACAGATTGTCAGAAATGGTGGCAAGTGAGAGAAATTGTGAAGAGCACGCTAAATGGACGAGGCGCGGCGAGCACAATCGGCAATATCAATATAAACAAACCGTTTTACTTTTATCCAAGTGTCGGCCATGTTAATTTAACAGTCGCAGCTCGGCGGAACACTGATTTAATGCGCGATACATTTTAATGAAAGCGAGTGAGAGTATCGATATAAAAACAAACAAGGCTGGAAGAAATGTAATACGTATTTCGCTGAACCTCACCCGTATGCGCAATAAATTCCCAATTTGGTATTTTTACGGCTAATAACACTGCACTTACATATTCCATAACACGCGCCGATGCTTTCTAGAGTTTATTAAACTCATGTCGAAGGTCTTCTGTATTCATAAAACTGCTCAGAATGCAAACTGTCGTGGGTATAACCTCTATATATGCATGTTTCTCTATTATTTTTACACACATTCAAAAACCTGTAGGTTTAGTATAGGTAAATTACTAATAGGTGACTTTTTACACTTATAAAATATAGGTAGGTATTTCAAAAACAGAAGAAGAAAAGAGCAATAAAATTACAGTCTCGTAGTTATAATGACAGCTCGCTTCAGCTCTATATTGTATGCATTGCATACTGGTTGCGCGCAATGGGGGCGGCGGTTCAAGTTGAGACTACTCGTCGGGGGAGTACCTTCCTTCCCTCTTTAAAGAAGGTTGAAGCTTTACATGACACGTCTCATAACGGTTTCGTGATACTGACCTTTTCACCCCAGTAGCTTTTTTTACGATTTTTATTTTAATCTTAAATTTAGAATTAATTAATTCGGCTAGGTACGAAAGCGAGTTCCTTATCTAAATTACGTTCGTAAAGCAACACCATAGAATAAATCAATTTTGTATAAACAAAAAAATACAGTTATAAGGGTTACCTTCTGATGAATATGCCGTTATTTGAAGACAACAATGGGCCCTGTGTGCGTTGGTCATGACGTCACCACTCACCGAAACACTTGTACAAACAAACTCGCACAAATATACACCTCATACATCATGCTCGACAGTCACCAGTGCCGATAGAATCGGGCCTCATAAGTAGAACGACATTTACTTTGCCATTATTAATGGTTTCTTCGATTGAGTTATAATTGTTATCTATGGCTCTTCCGGCAATAAATATGTTTTATTTAACGCAATGAACATCTTTGTAATGTTAATGAGGAGTTAGAATCTGAATGAAGTTTATTTATAAAGACCCTTATGTGCCGATGTTGGAGCGCAGTAGAGTATGCGAGTTAAAAGCCGCAAAATTTAAATGTGAGCCTAATAAATATAGGTATTAATATGAGATAGTAATTCCCTTGCGGGAAGGCGTGAGGACAGTAATTTAAAGAACAACTATTTAAAGGTGTTTTTAGAAATGTTCTTATCCTTTCAGGGAGCTTGTGGTAAGTCGTGAAGTTACTCATTAGGAGATCTTTTTCAATTTTGATAAAATTGTGTGTCAAAGGTTAAGGTTACCTTCTGTCATTTTTCATACGTGTAGGCATCAGTGTGAACCTAAAAATTCAGCACACGGAATATTCCCTTATTAATGAACGGGGAAGTGTATTGATATGTTGGTGGGCCTATTGAGAGGAAGCTGCAGGCGGGCCGGCCGGCGCGTCAGGTGCAACGGTCTCGCGGACCGCGGGCGGCGGCGTCGCAGCGGGCTTGCTTCGCACTCGGCAGTGCTGCAGCGCGCGCCGACTTGCCCACGCGCATGCGAAATTTTACTTTCGCGATACGCATTCGCACCAGTCACTAATTCCATTTTGCTATAAAATCCTTGTAAAACAATAGAGCTTGTTGACTGTTTAAAAATGCCTGCAAGCAACTGCGTGCCAAGGAATTTGTGCGATATTTGTTTTATATGGATTATGGACTGTTAGCACTTGAACTGAACAAGAAGAGCTAAGTGCAAGCCGTGCTTGTAGGGTGATTATTTAAATGTTTTAATCTTAACTCTCAGGACTTTTTAAATATTATATGCGTATAAACAAAACAATATTCTGATGAAGTACTGATAGGGCATAAATAAAATGTATATGAATGGTAAAAATAAACATCGATACTTTCGCTTTGAAGCATTACTGCAATAACTTTTACTGCTAATCATTAAGTATAAAGCTTGGGATATTTGTTGTTGTCACAAGATATTCCATTCCAACCTTATAGCACTTTGCCGGGAATTACAATCTCGTTACTTGATATACAACTCGTTTATACAGAATGTTCAAGGTGACAGTGATTTTATCATAACGAAAAGGTAGATATTTGCGATAACACTGTTATGTTTCAGTTTTATCGATAAAACACAGTCTTGAGTCACGTATGCCGTTTGTCAACGTACGAGCACAGGTGTACTTACTATGAGCGTAAATATTGGCCCTTTCGGTTACCTATTTCATAAAAGAATCGAGTTATAGTATCAATGATAACAAGTGTAATCTACAGTCGTACGGAGACGTATCGACGTTAGTTATTTAGCTCAGCGGAGGTCGCGTGGAAGTGTCATGTTTTTTATGATAAAGTCAGTGTGTTTTTTCTGTTTTACCGGTCAGTCGGAACAATGTGCGTACACTTCGCGCTAACGATTACTAAGTGATGAAAGCTTCGCTCTTTGCAGTTATAAACAATGACGTGAGTGTAACTTGCAGAGTTCGAAGATAAATTGATTTAAGTGTGAACTTCTTGAACGAACTTCCGTGTGTCAAGTTATAAGTAATCGTAGACAATGTTTAATGGACGGTTGGACAGCAGCAGCACCTCGACGTCTTCAGGAAGCTCCGACTTGAAGGTAAACTAAATTGATATTTCTGGAAGCTAAATTATAATTATTATAGGAACATACTTACAACCTCCAAATACTCGACATTGGTACCGTAAGGAGCAGATGGCGGCAAGTAGTGGAAACGAAGGTGGTATCACGACAATATGAGGGTTAAGGTACTTAGTCTGTTCTTCCACTGATCAAATTGTTTTTGTAATTAATTGTGTAAATCCAAGGTTATAATGTTAACGGTAAGACGTAAAAATGTTTTTTTTGGGATTTTCCTACTTGTTATTCAAGGTCCGGTAATACATAAACTTGTATGGTTTTAAACGAATCTAACTAAAGCGTCAGTATGTTTTTCTGTCACTTAGAATATAAGTTTCTCTACTACTTACATATATAATTACTTCTACTTTAAAGGAGAATGTAGCCATTGATATTTTACTAAAGTGTGTAAGGGATACTGCATCGAACAAGAAATTTGCAAAAATCTAGTTTTGGCAGCTTAAAATTTCTGACCAATAAGTACAATGAGCAGTCAGTTACTTAATTGGGTTCGTTTAGGAGAGTGCTAGCGTTTAAATTTCATTTGTTTTAGATTTGCACAAACAACTTGTCAGGACAAATGCTATCATTGTTACTTCTTTCAAAACTTTATTACACAGAACCTACACGAAGTCTAAAGGCACTCAAGATCTGACGCGTTATTAAACAATTGAGTTTATTTCAGTTCATAAATGAGTATATTGTTATATCTCACTAATCCTATGTGTAACTAGGTTAATGCCTTCGTTTGCTTGGAGAGTTTACAATACGGTAAGTACTCTTTAGCCCTATGAAACTTGCTTAGGCATATTTTATTATGGTAACGGTAGATTCTAATGTTCTTACTATGCATTTTCTAACGGTAGCTCATTATGGTAAAATCTAATATATCAAAATGAGGCTACAAATATTGTTAATATAAGCGGGGCTCATATAGAGTGGGTGGATCTGATCTAAAATTATATTAATATGATTATAACGGTACCAATATATTTACAATAGTGATAGTAGATGTGTTTAAATATTAAAAACATATTGTATTTATAAATGCTTGTACTAAATAAAGATTGCGGGCGGCATCACAGTTTTTGAGAACAATTATTTAATACATTGCGATAGTTTACGGCGAAGAAATGTTGTGAGGATTGCATAGTATGCTTGAGAAGCAGTTCAAAGACGTATGTCAAATAGTGGTTTGATAAAGTTGGCGACGAACACTTAACTAACACATCCGTCAACATGACGGCGAAAAGTGCGTGTGTCTCACCTAGGAGTACATAATTACATGATATATAATTATATGTAAGATTTTGATGAGCTTAGACCAGTAGTAGTCTGTTAGTATAATAGTTGCCGAGGTGGTAGAACTGTTATTGAAGGAAGATTGTCCCGGTGCCAAGCAGAAGTCTCTACTCTATACACTCTAGTCTCTACTACTCCTACAGTTTCTTTACCGTGCTCCCGTTTGAAAACGATCCGACTCTAAAGTCACATTTTCGTGTTAAGCATAAGGATACGTGTTTATTTACACCTTAGACAGACATTTTAAACCTTATCGTTTTTTGATTACATTTACAGCATTACATTGACAATACTGTCTGGTGCAGTTTATATATATATATCCTCACGCCTTCCCACAAGGGTCCCCGAGTTTATATATATAAGTTTATAATTAGCAAATATTTGCAGTTTGTTTAACTCAATAAATAAACAATGTCCACCAACGTTTTTTTCTTGGATATGGTTAATAAAACTTTTATCCACAAACTGTATGTTATTTTTAATTAGGAATTTAGAACAGTAAATTTATGTGATAGACTCAAATGTTAGTTCAAGTCTGCTTTCGAATAGACGTTTCTAAATAGTTAGACCAACCTATAGGCTACATAAACCAACAGAACAAAATAAATCGCATAAATCTGCCGCGGGCGCAGGTTATATGATACAGACGTCGGGTGAGGTTATGTATACCTTCGAGTATGGTACTAGTATGCCATGGCTGAGCTCGTCACGAATGTAGGATCGCATGTCTTCGTATTTATATATATATATATATATATATATTTATATATATATATATATATAGATATATAAGTACAAATTTATTTATTTTATTTTATTCAACTATGCCGCTCGCGGTGCTATCCGCGGTATTAGTTGCTTATTTAAAAAATATATGTAATTTTTTAGTGCTTATAAGCATGTTCATTTAGAATAAGCTATTGTTTTTGCAAATTTCATCCAAATCATCCGGCCTTTACACCGTGAAGTAGAAAAACATACACTCACAAACTCGTACTTATGTAAATAAGGTGTATTGTGCGTGTTGATTAATTAGCCCATCTGCGAAATCATGAACAACAGGTACCTCTCTTCCTCATCCCAACTTTAATTATATGGGTCGCTCCTATGTATCCAAGTAGCGATTTTCATCAGTATTATTCTATCAGTTAAGTTAAGAAGCTAACGTTTTTCTACACAACACGTCCTTCTCACTTATTTAAAGTAATTAAATTAGGAATGGTGGTTCCATAGTGCGCCAACTTGATCCTGCCTAAAGCATAACACACTATGCGGTGCAATGGTGCAATACACGACACTAAACGCACATTATATCATTATTTTACCGTCTCCTGCCGCCTTAAGCACAGTTTACCCAACGCAGAGAACGTATAATTACTCGGTTTAAACCAACCGTCAATATAAAATTATAAATATTGCATTAAGCTCAAAATACCTTGCAGTTCCTTGTACCATTCACGCTCACTGTTTATGCCATAGTTTTGTCGCACAGACGTCTGATTTGTATATTTTGGTATATTTTACGGTGTTTCCATATGGTTCCCCAAGCCCGTGAGTAGCAGAGTATAGTTTAGGTGCCACCGGCAGTGAAATTTCTGGCACAGTCTTTCAGCCGCGACATCACATACGGATTGGTATTACTTCTCAAATTATTATTTCACCTTAACCTCGTGGTGTCATAAATCGCTGTACTTTGTTAGAAAAGCTCGCTGGTGTAGATTAATGTCGACGTCGAGCCCTGCAATTTTGACTTTGCAGGAGACTATTCTAGCCACTTCGCCACCACGGCTCTTTCTATTTGAATGTTTATGTAAGGCATTGGTAATGCTACAAGCAGGTTTTCCTACGAACTGTAAATATTCAGATTTCGTACAAAGTTGTTGTACAAATTAATTTAGTTTTATCATTTTCGGATAAATATTGTTATCTTTTCTCATTCATCTTATAAGAAATTGGTATCTGAAATAAATATAAATGGTACGTAAATATTTGAATTATTTTGTTAGCTAAAGAGCTTGGAGCTAACTTCGAGTACTAAACGTTACTTGAGATAATGGTCTGAGAGAAGAGATACGATCTGGAACAGCTGTATCTCAGTAACATATACGAAGTGTACAGAACTTTACGATCATCGTGAGTGTGATTATTGTTATTTCTTAGTGCTAAGCTGGGTGTGATAATACTGAGAGATAAATGGGAAAATGTACATTCTTTTCGCTTTATGGTTACAAGAAATTAACGTTTTAGTGCTGTGAGTGGCAATATATCAAAATATGTAAGGAATTTGGCAATTATGTTTTTCGGGTATTATGGAGTGTTAGACACATAAAGGCACACTTCTAGTGGTGCAATTGGATGTCTCATTCCATTTGATTTATGACGCTTAATATATCAAAGGAATACTACTTAATAATAATAACTTTAAATTCATTCTCCAACGTATGTAGTTAGACTATTTTTTTCAGTCGTAGCTAAAATAAATAAAACTCGAGTCCATCACATAAAAATATCTTCAGCGGGAATCAAGCCGGCGATCTCAAGCTTCGCGGCTATGGCCTCTGACCGCGAGGCCAGACCGCAGCCAAATATTATATGACTGTAATAACTGGCCCCACCGGATACATCAGTTTTGGCGAATGAGGACCTCTTCTCTTGTCAAACCGGTACCCTTACAAATTGGCATGTAATCACAACTTGTTTTGACTCCAAATTGACGTTTCCTTACCGGTCATAGGTGTTTACAATATGTGTATGCTTCGAAAGACTTATACAGAAATAGTTTTATGAAAGTCAAAACTAATATCTTTACGCATTCCTTTCCGCTCAAGGTAACCCTGGCGGGAAGACAAGGGATACTTGAAGAGGGATTTAATTGGGTTCCTGCGGGACAGATGAGTCTATCGCCATCTCCCAAACTTAAATAAGTTACAGGAATAAAATTTGTTCCCAAACGTATGCAGCTTTCCTTACGGTGTTACATTTCATCGTATCTTGGTACTGACAACCATAGTATTAAAGAATATTTGTTTTTGCCAGTGATATCTACCCATCCTCTGATTGTTCTTAGCTGTAGAATCATAATGACTTGTTACAACATCGGAACGTTCAATGCAGCTAGGCAAACCTAATACCACTTCCGACAGGACGGTCGATACTTAAATGTCACCCAGTTTCCGGGTACGTTGCCTCCGTCCGGGAAGATTACCTAACTACGAAGGCCGCACCAATGCCGCATCACCCTATGTCAGGTAATACTCGTCTTACGGCGCTAATTTGCAGCTTTTTCTTGGGATATAAAAATATTATTCGCTTTAATTGTCACGATCAATGTAACCAGCTATTTTTTTAACCAATTTTGATATGTAAGCATTTATTTTGGTATATGCTTTCAATGCAATCGAGAATTATTGGAAATGGAATTGGAAAAGCAGTACTTATTGCAGCAGTGCAAACTCACATAACGCATTTTCCAAAGTGACAAAGATATACTTGCTTAGATATTCCTGCTTTAGGTCGCACTTTTTTCTATAAATGAGCCATTCCGTATCAGGTGGTAGATATATTTTGTTCAATTGAAGTCTTAAGTCTGCGTGGTGAAGTATATTAATGATATTGAAGCCGTGGTGGCCGAGTGGTTCGAGCAGTTGCCTGCGATACAAAGATCGCAAGTTCGAATCCCGACTGCACCAATGAGATTTTTCTAAACTTAAGTACAGTGATTAGTCACACCACGAGCTTTACGGTGAAGGAAAACATCGAGAGGAAACCTACATACGTATGAGAAGAAATTCAAAGGCGTTTGTATAGTCGTGCTTGAGTAACAGCGATGGACTCGCCATCTGTCACGTTGGCACCTAATATACCTCTGGCGGAAAGTGGGTGTGTGGGTATTACCTATACACCTCTGCCTACCCCTTCGGGGACCCTTGTGGGAAGGCGTGAGGATATATTATTATTTTATTATTATTTGTATGAGTTGAAATTGACAAAATGCACGTGCAGAATATATAAGAAATGAAAAACTACATTAAACTTCGTTTGTTATGTTAAGATAACTATGTAAGGTAGTAACCCTATAATCTGTTTAGTTTGTAAGTGCCCAGGTAGATTTATTCAAGGGAACTTCGGGATATATCAAAGCCTTCTTACTTATTGAAAGGTAAAACCAATATGTATATTAACAAGAGCCGTGGTGTCCGACTAATTGGAGTAGTCGCCTGCAAAATCAGGATTGCAGGTTTGAGCCGCGACTGGACCAATATGTATTTTATGTCCTTAAGGACTTGCGTAGCAACCTTATCTATTTGTAATCAAATTTATATGCTCATTTATCTCAATTTGGTATGCTGTAGTATTTGAGACTAATTAGTAGACAAAATCTCAGCTGGGAAATATGAAAATAAGAAAGGAACTACATACATTATAATGATGCGAGCGTGAAATTCCATGAAAAACTACTTATATGTATAGTCATTATTATCATCAACATATCTTCACACCGAGTTCTTAACGGGGTAGGCAGAGTGAGTAGAGCGCACATTATCTCTAGACTTACATACCTCTTTCACTTTACCTGCATTCATCAGTCTTTTTAAACATTTCTGCTTTTAGACATGTAATTGCAAATTTATCTCAATACTGTGAAGAACAGTAGGTAAACAGTGCGAAGTACGAACGATTTTGCAACAATGCAAGGTCGTTTCGGCCATTTGCAGATTTCGGCGAGTCGTTTGTGGAAAACATAATTTAACACAATTATATGGTAAACTTGAAACAAAATCTGAATATTAAATCAAGACCTCCTTTCGTAAAGATGAAAGTTAAGCGAAACAGATAGCAGATATTTGCGAGATATATTCATAGTTCGGAGAGACAGGGGTATTTATTTATTTATATCTGACGTTGTTCTGCACAGCCGACTGTGGTATTTGGCGAGTGTGTTGGTTTCTTTGCATGAATGCGCGACGCCGGCCCGCAGGACTCCACGGTGGACGAACTATAAACCAAGTTGCTATTCTGGTTATATTTGAGCTTAAAGTATATGAATACATTCAACGAAGTCAACCTACTCTAAGGAAGTGTAAGTTTAGTGTCGTGTTCCTGCTGGGAGTTTCAAAGCATTTTGAGCAGTGTTTTGGAGAGTTTTCGAATTACGTGACGAAACCGTAAATTACTTCTAGTTTTTGGAATAAAGTACCACTTTTCCTGTTATTTACGACCACACCAAAATATTGTAAAATATTTGATCCGTCTCTTACTCGTCGTATGTATGCTGTTTGCACGTGTTTGGAATAAAATATTTTGGTTTATGAAGATTTGTTGATGTTTAAAACAAACTTGTAGCATTTATCTCTTACACCACATATGTAGTTATGAAGGTTGGAGGAGATACACTGAGACACTGAAGCACAATGAAAAATAAGTCTACTGACAAAACAAAGTGTTGAAAGACTCTGAAATGCTTCTCACACAATTTTTTTCCTTTGCGAAGTTTTGGAAATGACGGAAACAACGTACCTTGTTGTGTCCCACGTCTTTGCACATACCCAAATTCACAAAACAGCACAAATTGCTCGGATTAAAGCTGGAAACCTGAGATGACTTCTGAAACCATTAGGGTTTTTAAAACATTTATCGGTTTTTGTTACATAAACGACTGTAAAGATCAAACAATTGTATACCTGTACTTCTGATTACAACTCATACTTCAATCGCGATGCATGAGCGATCGAATATTCTCCGGCTCTTGATACTTATCAATTATACATTTTATTTATAGGTACTGAACGTCTAACTGCAGTTCAACTAGTCCACTTAATTAGAGCAGATATAGACACATCGATGGACGCCGAATGACCCGGAACTAGCAGTTAATCACAATCTGACTAAATAAAATTGTATAGATATTGAAACGTACACACAGTGCCTTCAAATGTATTCCAAATTAAACTAGCATTTCGTTTGTAGCCGTTGCTAATCGTTTTATGACGAGCGGATTTTTTGCTCTCCTAATCATGGATCTGAGCCGATTGAGAGCGAAAAAATGTGCTCATCGATTTCTTGTTAGCAATGAATTCAGTGTCCGACATGAAACCTCTATACAATCTCGTTGCTTATTCATTTGCCGTTTTAAATATTTTTCCCCAAACAGTTAAGCACGATTGGTAAAATAATTACTTATATGTATGTATCTTTAAACGGGAAATAAAGTTGTTATTATTATTATTATATTAAAACGATTTGGCAAAGATACAAAATAAAACAAGAAAGGCCGTTCGTTGGTAGCCTTTAGTAAAATATTACAATATTTGGGTCAATCAATATGTGTTTTGTAGTGTTTCAAGTTACCTGAAACCGACAATTAATAAAAATGTTGTATTATGGATTCTTTGATGTATAACTTATATTGATAAAAATATCTGGAGCTTACGACGGCTATAAACTTCAAAGGTCGGTAAATACAGAAAAAAATCTTGAATTACAAAAAAAGAAAAAGTCAAGATGTCTGAAAGTAATCCAAGTCGTCGAATGTGCAAGGACAGCTCACGTCACATGGGAGGATTGAATCGTCCAATTCGCCGCCGGACACGCAGACTGACTTGAGCACTTAATCTCACGCATTTCCCTTTAAATTATACCGTAAATTGAGGTGAGAGTGTACGATCGCCATATATGGGGACTCTTAACGTCCGAGATGTCTCAACCGAAACGTATAAATGAGTTTTTTTTGTATTGTGAATGTAACACAATCTTACATATAAAAATACCAATGCCATTTGCAATTGATGTGTTCTGCCTTTGCCTTTTGAACTTGTATATTACGTCAAGTCGTACAATAATTATTCATTACAAACGAATCGTTACCACGTTTTACATTACTATTTATATGTTTACTTCAATATTATTGTTACGACTTTTTGCTTATCTCAAATTCATTTATATAAAAATATTTTTTTACATTTATGAACGCTCAGTAAAACATATTCATCTCGTCTCAGAGAGAAAGAAGAGCGTTTAGTACATCATTATGGTAGTGGACGGATTACTGCTAGCGCAGATCAGATGCAAGATCTAAAAATCCCAGACTGATAAGATATTGAGACGGGAGACTAAGGCATATTTTATGGATGCAAATTGTATGATAAATACACAAGGCGGGATTTGAACCAGCTTCCTGCGATGTTTCATTTTGTTGTACTAGACATGCATATTCAATTGTTGCATTTTAAAGGAAAATCTATACGCCTTACGCCATCTATTGACTATTGTTACAACTAGATCAAATCATAACATTCTTTCCCCTAAATTATTAATATATAAAACGAGTCGAACAATGGAACTTAATACTTTTTGTATATGTACTACATACAAAAGGTATATCGCTAACGCGATAGTCGGTGAGGTCACTCTTACTAGCCTGTCAATTCTTGATGCTTAGAACTGATTGCAGATTGGATCTGATGAGAACAGGTCAAGTTGAAATGAGAAACCTTAGACTAAACACGATCTTCGTAGGAGACGATACGGCTAATGAAAAGACAAACTACATACCTCGTTGATATGATATTTCATGAGGCCCGGTGATTGGGTGGGTAGCGATGAGTAATCTACTGAAAAAGTCACATACAACAGTAGACTGCAGGCTAACGTGCCGAGTGTTTAAACCATTTCACCAACCAACCAATTTCATTTGTACAAAGCGGCATCGTGCACGAAGCGAGCGGAGACCACCGCGCCGCATAATTAATAACAACGCGTTTACAAATTGCTGCCCAACAACCAGACGGTAATAGGACACCCGTAAACACTCCAAATTATAGCCCTACCAAACGAACCATGCACATAATACATTGTTGACGTAGGTATGATTTAATGTACAAATGAACTATTTCATCTGGCTCAAGCGTATACGGCGTTGTGAAGGGTCGAAGGTAACCATCGTGAAAGCGAAGGTGCGTCTAGAAAGAAGTGAGAGAAAGAGCACAGCATAAAATTCTTCATACCATGGCCACGCAGGCGGATCATATGCTTGTGTGCCACTCTAGTAGTATAAAAATAATGGAGTGCATGAGAGAGCTTCAGACTCGCCTTTTGTCTAGTTGGCATCTAAGTGTAAAGCGAAAGTACGCATAGGTATATATATTGATCGTGGTTGGGTTTCATCAGTCAATTATAAAGAATAGTTCATGCATATCCACTTCCGAGAGCTTTGAACGAAAATAAACTGCTCATTAAATTTGGCAATTTCCTGATCGATCTAATAAACACTAAAGAGGTTCTGGAGTCGATCAAGCAATGCAATGGGGCCGGCCGCCCCCTGGAGCCGGTACTGTTGTTGCGCCACGTTTATTAATACACCAGAAGTACCGCTGAGACCAGCACTAGTGAATTACCATCTTAATGCTTTTTTTTGTTTTGCTCTCCTCTATTTTACCTATCAGTCAGTAGAAGGTATTCAATAGAAGGCGTTCTAGCCTATATCAATACCACTCAGCCAATATTACAACTAGGGATGTAACGATACGTGAATTTGCCGATACGATACCGATACCGATTATCGAGGAAAATAATCGGCGATACCGATACCGATATCGATGGCTTAGTAGTAAATACACCCAGTAATTAAAGAATGATGTACTTTATATGCATAAAACGTACTAATCTTACATAGAATAAATAGACACTCCATTCTGTAAAGTGTTCTGTAAAGTGTGTCATACTGCAAAAATGGAAATTAAAAATTTTTTAAATAATGAAAAAAAAGGTAAAATATCATATCAACATTTATTTGGGTAACATTTATCAAGGAATCAAATCAAAAGTAAATCAATATTAATAATCAAAGTTCACTTTAGGAAGATTTTTGTTAAGGAAACAAAGTTTATTCAAATTACTAGGAGATAATCTGTTGCGCAAATCATTTTGTATGAGGCCTGCAGTTGAAAAAAGACGTTCTGAAGCAACTGAGCTCATTGTATCGGCTGTATTTAAATCGGCGATGCCGATATATCGGTATCGGTATCGGTATCGTTACATCCCTGTACATCCCTGACGACCGTCTGGTCTAGTGGTTAGAGCTCCTGACTGCGAAACTTGAGGTCGCGGGTTCGAATCCCGCTGAGGGCAGATATTTGTGTGAAGAACACGAATATTTGTACCTTAGTCTTGGATGTCCTATGTATTTAAGTATATATCTATTTATATAAGTACATATATCGTTGTCTAGTTACCATAACACAAGCTTTGCTTTATTTGGGACTAGGTCAATTTGTGTGGAATTGTCCCAGGTATTTATTTATTTATTTATTTATCCCTAGTATATTGCAATACTACAACTACTACTATACACGCTTACTCATTATTTTTCGCCCTTTTGTTATTACTTGTTGTAGATAAAGTTAGTTACATTCACCAGAGAGAGCTCGTCAGAATCGTAACCACCCAATTAACAACGATTGTAAAGTCCGTACATGTATTTTAATTAGAAACCATGACTTCCTAAAGTAATAATTAATTTCACACGTAACAACTGAGAACAATTCGAGGTAACGAATGTGGAGGGCAGCAACAAAGTCTCGTTAGTTGCGTGAGTGAAAAATGTTCAGGCGCCGGTAACTGATGGCCCACAATATGTCAGAGCGATGACCACGGAGCCTCCTTCCGGCTTATTCGCGTCGTGGGAGATGAAGGCTCGGCTTATTAACGGGGCTCGTGTGTCAAGCTCCCGGGCTAATAGCTGGTAATGTGCGAGGGTACGCTTGCAGGAAATTAGCCATATTACGCGGTCAGCATCCACATATGTATAGAAACTCGGATAAGCATACTATATTCTATATAGATATATATTTACATTCCTTACAATGGTTTCACTGCTACAATTCCACTATCTTAAAACATAACAATTTGTGAAACCAGTTATCACACTTGTAATTTTTTATATAATTAAGATGGTGACCTGCCTGTTGATAAGATTCAACTGCAACTACTAGTAAAAGTATTTAAGTTCCTCTATTTTCTTGAAAATTTTAAGAAGTCAACCGTCTTGTCCAATAGTCACCGCAATCTGCCCTAGACTTTAGGTAACAGATGTGGGTGCAATAACTCCTCCCGCTGCCGACAACACATATCTTTATTATTTACACACAGTATTAGCGATATTTGTCACCGCCTGTACCAAATATCGGTAAAACTCCAATGCATGTTACGTAATGTTGGCTGGAGATAATATCAGCACGGCTATTATTTAATATATTGCCTCTGGTATTTGTGCCCTTAAAAGGATTACCATTAATGATTGTGCCAGTGATGACCATGTTCACACTTTCCAATATAATTATAATTACACCGCGGCTACCGACCAGTTACTTGTGGTAGCCGTTACCGTAACAGTTACCAGTGACCACTTTTACCTATTGTGTTGTGACACATCCTTATAATCTCGATTACAAATCAACCTACTGGTTAAATGTTACATATTTACAATTTGTGTGATTTTAAAGAGGAAGGGATATTACCTACGTTGGTTTGATAATATAAAAAATAAATAATAGTTAAAAAAAACTAAAAAACACGCTTTTTATAGAAAACCGAACTAAAAAATAGAAAATAAATTTCGATAATATCTTAAAAAGCGTGGGGTGCATGGTGTCAATAGTTATAAATATTTTATTGACAGATATTAGTACAGTGATTATCATTTCGGTCATATCTTAAAAAGCACCCCACGCTTTTTAAGATATTATCGAAATTTATTTTCTATTTTTTAGTTCGGTTTTCTATAAAAAGCGTGTTTTTTAGTTTTTTTTAACTATTATTTATTTTCTACTTTTTAGTTATTAGTGTATTGTCATCGGTCCTCGATAAGTCTACAAAGTTTGAACGAAATCTGGCCGTTTAAAGTGGGTCAAAATCGAGCTCAAAGAAGTCGGTTACATACATACATACATACAGGTGAAGCTAATATAAAGCGTGTAAAAAGATGAGTGTTTGAGATGAAAGATTACAAAAAAAACATATATGCAAAGCGACATGGTCTGGAATACGAGGCAAAGGAAGTCCATGTTCCAATTACTTGGATCAAATCGATCCAATTAATTGGAACAAAGATGGGTAGGTACCGCAAGAGAACGCGTATGAATGTATAAGGCGTATGAAAAAGAACGGATGGAGGGAAAGAGGGACTTGGTATTTGTGCAGCCGAGTGGTTTATGATTCGTAAGTGCTTTCATCAATGTACCCTGGCCGATTTTCCCTGAAGCTAATACCCATATTATGGACCTTACGTGCACAAACATACTACCTGTAACCTCAATATATTTCGCAAAGTTGTATTTGAATACGCAATTCTCGACACGAGTTCTTTTACTGAATATTTAACGAATTTCAAATAGGAGTACGTACACGTCGCGCATTTACGTCATTTGACCTACGACACGGGGAACTTAAAATCGACAATAAGTTTTTCAATATTCATACATAGCTGAGTTTCACGAAAATGAAATATATTCGTGAGAACACGATTAGTTACATAATGTGATGTTTAAATGTACATAGTGATTGAACCGCGCGATCGGCCTGTGATTTTTTCCGTAGATTTACCTACCTACCTACGGAAAAAATATAAGTATGAATATAAGTATACTATACACTGCTGTTGTCATCTATGCAAAACTTATCATGTTCGCAAGTAATCATCAGCGAACCAGTTTAAGTCACCAACGAATACTGTGTAATTTTATTCTGGAGCACAAAGCTCCCGACTATGAATTGATTCTATTTAAGGTAAATGAGAAATGGCACAAGCTCATCGCAATGCTTATTATGATGGCGGATCGTAATTAATAACGGGCAAAAATTAAACAAGCATGTGATGCTAGTTGCAAAATAGACAACAATGATATCTTATTGATACGATTCCTTACTCCTCCGAATATATAGCTGGTCCTCTCTGAAGACTCTTTAAAATAATAATATGTAAATACATTATGTATAAAAAAACTTTAAAAGAGATACGACTTTGCATTGCGCACAAATATCTCTATAAAGGATATATTTTTGGCGCCAACGTGGATGGCGAGTCCGTCAACGTTCAAGCAGGATCATACGTACTCTTTGAATGTCTGCTCTAACGTACGCAGTTTTCAACTAAATTTTTTTCTTCACCATAAATCTCGTGGTGTGATTCATTTATCAAATAAGATAGAGAATCAGTAAGTTCTTAAGATCAGAAAAATGGTTCATTCGGGGTTCGCTTACAATCTTTGCGTGGCGATCAACCACCATGGGCTATATATATGGACCACCACGACTCTCTATTGAGTATTTAAGCAACGTATTTGTAGACGTATTGCTTATTGAATAGATCCCGTAACAAATGTAGAGAGGTATTGGCGCGGTGTGACAAGACAATACGATACACAAACTATTCCCGCAGGCGTATTGATTCGCTCGCTCGTAGCTGATGCAGCATACACATAAACGGACAAAACCACTTTTCCCTCTCAGTTCTGAGCTATTTGCTACTTTCGCTACGTTTCGCCTTTCTTAGAGCCGATCCCCTTCTTGGTAATAAAATAAAAGTTTTCTTGTGCTAATTATACAAGTCAAATAATGTTTTTTTCGTCTGTTTTTCACTGTTGTAGTAATTCCATTGAAGTAATTCAAGTAGATACATAAAATGATGTAAAAAATATGGGTGCCTACAATGATGTTAGAAGTAAAAAGGTTTTTACTTCTAACACCTTTTTACTTCTAACATCATTGGGTGCCTACGTTTCTATCAACTTCAGAACCGCCATTAAGTCTTAATTTAAAAATTGTGATTTTTTGCCGCAAATCATATTTTTGTAGTCAGGCAAAAACTTTTGAATTATCGTATCTCATAGTAACATGTTTGTGTACTTATGTTACATTATTCTAGGGGACGTGAAAGAATGTAAATTATTTTTGTCAAGTTATACAATGCTATTTTAGACGGCATATCTCAAATTACCCTGAGTAACACGTAGATGATGGTGATAAAGTGACGATAAAGCATGGCTGCGACGAATAAGGCTGGTTCTATTTGCACAAGGTCGATGTGCCCAAATGCTTTTGTTTCTGTTGTTCATTACATGATTTAGATGTAGATTACACGATCCAAACGTTTTTTTATTATTTAGGCTTCAGAAATGTAAGCAAATTAAATTAATAGAATTCCGCATTGTCCGTGGAGAGTAATTGACCTAGTTCATTAAGTACGGGTTTTTGTTTCAGGTGGCTGGTGCCATAGAGTTGGCTGATCCTGCAAACACCGCGCAGATTCTCGCGCAGTTGCAGAATTCTGTGAGTACCGAACATTTACCTACTAGGTACATCTACTCCTGAGCTTTGCCATGATATGCTATGTAATAGTCCATCTTTTTAATAACAATAATAGTAATAACACGTTAAGGTGATCCTGCTGATAATATTCAAGGATTATTAAAAAGTATGACAAATAAAATTACTAGGTTTAGTAAGCAAGGTTTAGGAAACATTCGATAATATCTAATAAGCTGTATTTCAAATTATTGCACTTCGTAAAACGCCTTCAAATTTTGAAAGCCATAAAAGTATTATAATTGATATAATGGTAGATATACTGTGTGTGTATATATAACAATATCTAGACCAGGAACAAAGGTCTTTGCGTACTATTGCTACAGTTTTACCATAAAGTTATCTAGGAGATGACTTCAGAAGGGTTTATTTTATTACCCTACATATTCGGCTGAAGTGAAAAACGTCGCAACTTGCAAGATAAAGCTGATATAAAAGGTTCTCTGTAGCTGGAAATTGGTGATATTACTTCCCATTATGATTATGGGACGTGAACAAGAAAGTGCCACGACCGGCGGCGGGTCCGAACGTGGCCCGCTCTGTCGAGCTCATTTTCCTGACATTTGGCGAATGTGCGCAATTGTTGACATAAATAACGCTATATTTGTTGTTAGGATTACAATATATGTAACAATATTTTGTTCGAATATATAAAAATAGCGGCATGTATACAAACTGCTAGATACTTAATGATCACTGAAAATACATACATATCACCCGAGTCCCTAACGGGGTAGGCAGAGAGTATAGTGTGCAAGCTATCTCTAGATTTACTACCGCTTTATAATACATTACATTACTGAAAATACTTAAACAAATTATGTTTGTCTAAGAGTAATTGAAACCGGTGAGCATAAATGGAGAGGTTGATGAAAGGGAATGAATCGAAAGAAATTCTAGGACCGACACTCTACTTTCTCTGCCTAAACCTTAAGGAACTTAGCTTGATGGTGTAGCTGAGTACTAGAACCGGATGTAGTTAGCTAAATCTACTACTACTACGTCTGGTATTTCGGTTTGGAATCCTGGGTAGTTCTAACTAACATTAGTTAAAGCTATAAATGTGAGAGGGAGTCCATTTATTAATATTTACGCTTACGCGCCTGAAATGTTTAGCCGATCATCATTTATTTTTGCAAGAATGTAGACTAAAAAAAAATATCCTGACCTGAAAGAAACCCACTATTCTCTGGGGGTTAAAGCTACCAGCCAATGATTTAATAATCGAATAGTTCCCGTTGCGTGGCTAAGCTGAGTCACAGCAAGGATTTAGAAAGTGCTAACGACAGAGCAAACACTAACTCCGCACCAACGCGGGCTCACATTCCGACAACATTCTTCTTCCTGTTTGATTTTTATACAAACACTAAAAACAATTTAGGGCAGCGTATCTTAAAGGGTTAGCAGCCAAACCCACATCGGCCAGTTACATTTCTATCAAAATAGCCGTAACAAGTCCAAATAAATGCACGAGAGTTGTGCAACTGTTATTAATAACAAGCATTCGGACTATTTTTGATGGAACCAAACTGTTGCGGCTATTTGCTTGAAGCTGTGTAATTCTTGGAAGGAAACGTACGGCGCCGCATTTATATTGGCTCATGTAATTGATAGTTTTTGTTTACGCTGCCGTGTTAGCTTAGTCGGACATTTTTTTACCGCGGTCTGCTCAGGAGACGTGAAATAAAAAACTGATTTACATTTTTATTATGTTCTTACGATGAATTTAAGTAAACTTGGACAAAATAGACTTAATGTGTCGTCACGCCTCTTCACAAGAGTTCTTAATAAATAATAGAAATAAAATATTTTATTTACTATTATGTAATAACATCCTCTTAGGAAACAACAACATATGACTAGTTTGTTCCTTTGGGCCTTTGGATTTCTTCTCAAACATACGCAGGCCTTCTCATGATTTTTTCATCATCATATTATCACGCCGACTCGCTAACGGGATAGGCAGAGAGTACAGAGCGCCAGTTCTCTAGACTTACATATTTCTTTCGCTTCGTCCACATTCATCAGTCTCTTCATACATGCTCGTCGGTTTCGAGCTATTCTGACATTGTAATAACTTTTGAAAGTACATACTCGGCCACCACGGCTCTTAAAAATATCGATTTAGGTACCAACTACCTTATAAATATGCGTACATGTTTGTATCTTAATGTTGATGAATTGGAATCTGTATTAAAGTGTTTCATTCAATGTTATAGTGATACAAATGAGGGGCCCGCCCGGTGCCGGCGCACTCGCAATCAATATCACTTTGTTGTTCGCTATGAAATGTTTGCAGAGGTCTCCAATGTCGTGGTCCGTCACCCAGACCTACCTCGACCTAAACGTGTTGGATTATTTTCTTTGCGAGTAGTACATCAATCATGTCATTATTTTATACCTGCTATATCATAAAAGATTCCATTGAACAGTGTTTTATGTTTGTATGTTATCTACGTAACGATTAACTTAATGACCTTGAACCTCCAGTTAAATATTAACAAGTTAATTAATTATGATAAATATAAGTAGGTATGGTTATATCAGGGACGAGGGCATCGGACATACTACAATACCTATTAGATTTTCCTGACAATTTAACATTTTTTAATTGAGTTTTTTTAAGACAATTTGTAGTTCATAATATTGAAGTCCATAACTACTTTATTGAGTTGAAATATATATTCATATCTTAAGCTGTTTTTCGGACTCTACATAAGGTAGGTCGGCAAAGGAGTCTTTATTGCCCTAAGCAAACAGAGTGTGGACGCAACTATTTACTGGATATATGTCGAACAACCACACATTCAACATTACCATCACGTTTAATGTAGGTAATTGACATAACGTCAAACAGGCCGACTCTAATGGTCCAGTTTGAGCATTGTTTATGGTAACGGCGGATGCTGTAATTCCTTTGCTCGTGCCCGATTCAAACACTCGTTTTACCCACCTAAGTTAGGCAGAAATTTGATCTAACTGATGTCCTTCATGGCTCTTATTTCGACAACTTATCTTTTTACAATCTATGAAAAACACTGGAATTCCTGACATTCAGCAATATACATATTTCGAACAGTGATTTGTATTTTTGGGGTGGCTAAATAAGTAAGATGGTAATTAGTCAAGGGGCGGGCAGAGTGCGATGGTGCGGTGCGAAGGTTCCGGCCCGTGCGGCGTGGACGGACAGACAGTGCGCGCCGCGCCCGCGACCCGACCGCACACCGACGCATGTGAGCATGCGCCGCTAGCAGTCGGACGACCGCACGTGCTAATGTCGCGATTGCCAGTTTCCGCGGTTTGTTTAAAATCGCGACTAACTAGCCAGCTTACCGGTGCAGCGGCTTAAATTTTTTTGCATTACCAAAGAAAATTATGCGCCAAACTGTTTGTGCAATTGTATACACAAGTACTTTCAACTGTTTACTAAAGTTCGTCGCGTAACTAATTTATAATGAGGCAGCACTGAAAGGTGACATTTGCGCGATACCGCCACAGGCAACGAGCGAACATAGTTTGGATCGGACGGAGATGAAGTTGTTCAAGAGGAGGCTGTCGTTCAGCACAGATAAACAGAAACGGGTTCCTCGCACGGACGACCCCTTTGAGCACGAGGTATTCTATTCATTCAATCCACAGATCTGCATTGGGATTTCATCTGAAAGGAGTACCTACGCTCCTTTGAATAAAGTTACAAATGACGTAACATTTTCAAATCCTAACAAATGTTATCTTATTATGTGTATTTTGGAAATTTCAACCAAATCCAATCCAAAAATATTCGGAGGAAATTTGGTGAGCATTATATTAAAATGCTAGCTAGACGTAAGAGTCCTTGTTCTTTATTGATAACGATTAAGAGCCGGAAACTTTATACAAAACAAACGCGCGTTTAATTCTTATTATTGTTGGCAGTTTCACTAACACCTACGAGTTAGAGCGAGAGCTAAGGTTGATAAGCGATGTATTTTGTATTCGAGTGTTTTTCTAGACTAGAGGTTAGGTTGGTAGCACGTTTAGCAAATCAAATTGGAAGGCAAGGTTATCTTATCACTGCGGAGGCCGCGGCGGCAAACTGCTCCGCTGCGTTTTGCCACTTAGTGGACTAGTCACATCTGTGAAAAGTACATAAATGGAATAGTTACACATCTTCCATTCTCATTACCATGTACATCTTGAAAGCATAATTGCTATTACTGATACTCTACATTAAACCATATTATATGCATGCACTACTGGTACTATATCTACCTTGACTATTGCTATCATTGTGCCTGTGCCAGATAATGGAATACTACGCGTGTCAAACAAACCAATAATAATAATTGGTATTAAAATGTCTCACGGTATGAATACTAGAGTTAATAATTATGTCACAGTCAAGTCGAATTACCTATTATGTATTTTTAGAACAACAGCTGAACAGGATAATGACTGACTCCGTCCTAATATTTGTATAAACCACTGACAAGTCTAACGATATGCGATTAATAAAATATATGTTGTACATATGTGTACCATGCATGCACGCTATTACACTCTCGTCAAGTAGGCATGTATTCTAAAATTGTATTACAATCTGCTATATTATTAACTCTTTATTCATATTACTTAAGCCGTGGTGGCCGAGTGGTTCGAGCAGTTGCCTGCGACACAAAGATCGCAAGTTCGAATCCCGACTGTACCAATGAGTTTTTCTGAACTTAAGTACAGTGATTAGTCACACCACGAGCTTTACGGTGAAGGAAAACATCGTGAGGAAACCTGCATACGTCTGAGAAGAAATTCAAAGGCGTATGTATAGTCGTGCTTGAGTAACGGCGATGGACTCGCCATCTGTCACGTTGGCACCTAATATACCTCTGGCGGAAAGTGGGTGTGTGGGTATTACCTAGACACCTCTGCCTACCCCTTCGGGGACCCTAGTGGGAAGGCGTGAGGATATATTATTATTATATTATTATATTTATTCATATTACTACGACCCAAAGCATTTTATTTAAATAATGCGATTCATATGTGACTGACTCCTACTACCGATAGAAACCATTAACTTTTAAAGAAATATAATTTTGCAAGATTGACAAATATCACGTTACGCTCAGTGGTCATGAATTATTACCATAGATGACTATTTTATATCCACGAACATACATACGGTATAAATAATATGTTAATCTCCAAAATTGTACGCATGGAGCCATGAATATAATTAGCGTTTTTTACATAGTGCTGTTGCAAAATATGTATTCGTTTATAACATTTTCGGTAGCTGTAGAGCTATACAAAATAATATTACCTACTTACATATAGAACAAAACATTGACATGACGAAGATTTTTTTAAGTACTAAAATAAAAATGTATCCGTCAAGTTTGTCCTTCTCAAACGGCTTCAAAAAGGCATCCGCATTTTTTTTTCCTAACTGTCAAGTTCGTGTTGATAAAACACTGTACTTTATTCATTCATTTCATACAACTTTTCGGTATAGAGATATACCATCGGGACTCGGGTCTTAAACCAGCACTTTACTACTTAAATACAAACGTAACAACGCGGAATTTGGTAGTTAGTGAACAGAATTCGCACTTGTATCACTTCTATAGAATACTAAGTAGTAGGTATCTCAACTTGTCATTCATGTCATATTGTATCTTGAATCTTTGTGATGCTAATACTAGTCATTATATAGTCGCTATGATCTCACAAACTTCGCGAGATGATTGAAGCTTGTATATACGAGTGAGTATAGTAACGTATGTTTCAATCCGCACGTCAATGCCAAACGATAATAAAATATAAATTGACTTTAAACTTACGAATACCTTCGTCTTTTAAAGTACCAATGCCACTGCTGCTAATGGCTGGTATACTCAACTACACAAACCCTGTAATGACTTGTTGATTCTTATTTACTCAGAAAGGCTTAGATGACACAAATAGGATAAAAAGAACCCGAGGAGAGAAACACGAGAGTCGGACGCTTGCTATCTGCGCTCGCAATCGGCTTGCTAATGCGCGCCAAATTGTCCTTGGACCTTGTTACATGAGCTCCAGCACTCAAAACAATTACGATTGAACTATTAGTGTTCCGTACAAAAATGAGGTACTTTTGGTATCATTTCGGTGTAAAGATTGTTTTTTATTTGGACGCACTAATCTCTGGGCAATCCCAGGAACTACCAATTTTATGTTATAGCCTAATGTATAAGGAACATTAAGAGCTAACACGCTACAGCCCTTAAAAGTCAAGCAGATAAGAAAAATCGGTTTTATTTTGAATTAATCGTCTGGAGAAATCTCAGAACAAGTTCTAGTCTTTTTTACTTTTCTATAATGATTTCTTGCCCATGTTGTTTTTGCCCTTGTCTTGTTCAGGTACCTGATTGTATAAATATCCTCCTCAGTATCATCATATAGCCTTCCCACAAGGGTCCCCGAAAAGGTAGGCAGAGGTGTTTAGATAGTACCCACACACTCACTTTATGTACCTGATTGAAAATGAAAGATATCTCCGATACAATCCGACAAAAACTATCGAACACATTCAAAAACTTGCTCGCGAATGAGACCACATTTTTCGGGCTTAAAATTGATAATACTGAAGTTAATTATATCTTCTACGCATTGCAATTGAATCGCGCAATTGTCAAATGTGTTAGACTAGAAAGTTGATAAAAAGTAGTACCTACATATTTAATTGGTGAAGATTTAAATTCGATGTACACGTTATATTAAATCACAATGTTCTTTTCTGGGCCCTTACGATGTCAATTTCGTATTAATTATATCAATAGCATGTATTGCATTGTAGCTTTGGTAAGATTTCTATTAATTAGTAAAGAAACAGCCGTGGTTTAATAAGCCCTGCAAGGAAGCTAAATTATCCAAGCAAGCCTTGTATGAGGCGTGGACCACGGCTCGATCCAATCTGGACCCCAACATATCTGATGCAAAGCGGAAACTTAATGCTGCCTCGAGGCACTGTAAGCGAGCGATTGCCAGGGCGAAATTCGATTTCGTCGGCAGAATTGGTAAGAGACTCGCTAGCTACCCTTCTGGCAGCCGTGCTTTTTGGTCCCTTGCCAAGGCTGCTGAGGGAAACTTTTGCCAGTCGTCCCTACCACCACTCCGTAAGCCGGATGGTAACTTGGCCCACAGTGCCAAAGAGAAAGCGGATCTATTGGGCTCTCTCTTTGCCTCGAACTCGACTATGGATGACGGAGGCGCCACACCGCCCACTATCCTGCGGTGTGAGAACTCTATGCCGGAGATAAGCATAACCCAACGGGAGGTCCGGCGGGAGATGCTGTCTCTGGACGTCCATAAGTCGAGCGGGCCAGACGGTATTCCGGCAGTGGTGCTTAAGCAGTGTGCTCCTGAACTGTGTCCTGTTTTGACGCGCCTATTCGCGCTTTCCTACTCCACCCAAAAAGTCCCAACTTCGTGGAAGACCGCCCACGTGCACCCAGTGCCCAAAAAGGGCGATAGATCAGACCCATCGAATTACAGGCCGATCGCCATCACCTCCCTCCTCTCCAAAATTATGGAGCGAGTGATTAACACGCAACTCCTGCGATATCTAGAGGGTCACGGTTTGTTGAGTGACCAACAGTATGGCTTCCGCCACAGTCGCTCAACGGGTGACCTTCTAGTATATCTCACGCACCGTTGGTCACTCGCCATTGAGAGTCAAGGTGAGGCATTAGCTGTTAGCTTGGATGTGGCGAAAGCGTTCGATCGGGTCTGGCATCGCGGTCTTCTATCGAAGCTTCCATCCTACGGACTGCCAGAGGGATTATGCAAATGGGTCGCCAGCTTTCTGTCCAGCAGATGCATAAGAGCCGTCGTTGACGGTAGCTGCTCCGAAAGCATGGAAATTAATGCTGGCGTCCCGCAAGGCTCTGTGTTGTCCCCGACTCTGTTTCTTCTGCATATTAATGACATGCTTTCTATTGAAGGCATTCATTGCTATGCAGACGACAGCACTGGGGACACTTACTACACGGGCCGTGCTAATCTCCCTCGTTCCACTGTGGAGGAAAGTCGCGAACGACTTATGTCTGAAATCGAGAGTACACTTCGCAGTGTCTCCGATTGGGGTCGACTAAACCTAGTTCACTTCAACCCCACTAAGACACAAGTTTGCGCGTTCACCGCAAAAAAAACTCCATTCGCTGTGGCTCCACAATTCCAGAACACTCCCCTGAACATCTCGGAGAGCATTAGGATCCTTGGGGTCGATATTTCTAGCGACGTTCAGTTCCGTGGTCATTTAGAGGACAAGGCTAAGCTGGCGTCGAGGAAGCTCGGTGTGCTCAACAGAGCTAAGCAGTACTTCACACCGCAACAAAGGCTGCAACTTTATAAGTCGCAAGTTCGGCCACATATGGAGTACTGCTGCCACCTGTGGGCTGGAGCCCCTGGATACCAGCTTGGGCCTTTTGACGCGGTTCAGAAACGCGCCGCTAGAATTGTCGACGATCCCATGCTCACAAGCGGCTTGGAATCACTAAGTCTGAGGAGAGACTTTGCCTCCCTGTGTGTGTTCTACCGCTTGTATAACGGGGAGTGTTCTGCAGAATTGTTCGATATGATGCCCACTTCCACCTTCTACCACCGCACCTCTCGCCATCGACGGGGAATTCATCCCCATACCTTGGAACCACAAAGGTCTCGCACTGTGCGCTTCCAAAGAAGTTTTCTTCCGCGAACGCTCAGGCTGTGGAATGAGCTCCCCGTTGAGGTTTTCCCTGGAGAGTACAGCATGGAGTTCTTCAAGAAGGGTGTGAAAAGATTCCTGCAGGGTCGGCAACGCGCGAGTGATACCCCTGGTGTTGCAAGCGTCCATAGGCGGCGGTAACCGCTTACCATCAGGCGGACCGCATGCTTGTTTGCCACCCAAGTGGTATAAAAAAAAAAAAAAAAAAAAAAATTAGATGAATGTCGTATTATTTCACGTTTTATTAGACTTTCGCTTGTTACGTTGGTAAATTAATCAACTCAACTTCTGTGTGGTAGTCTTCGTGGAAAGTACTTATTTACTCTCACAAAGCATACAATTTCTTTCACCCAAGAAACAAAAGGATGACCTTGAGGGCATTCCGAATTATAATTCCGATATCACTTGAAATGCAATTTGATGACTTGCTTTTTCATTAAACGAAGTTTATTTAAAAGAATGAGCAACCACAATGTTTTGCATTAATGAGTGTTTTAATGAGGAGCGATCCAGTATGTGAAATATACGAAAAATAATTTTAATAAGAAGCATTTGGGGCATTTATCTCGATAAGGGAATACAATACGATGCCCACGCGTTAACAATGGTTAAGGGGGCTGTCTAGTATATCTTTGGATTTGGAATAAATATATCAGATTTTGTTTTATAAGAGAGCAGAGTGGCGAGCCTTGGATAACTTTATTAATTCTTTAGCGGCTTATCTAGCTGATACGTGTTTGACGGTAGTTACGAAGTAAGTGCATGCGCCTACGCAAGGAAGTCGAGGCGCAAGCTGCACGCCACGAGACAAAGCACACGTGGGTTGTTTACTATCTTATCTGGCCGATGGGTAATCCGAAGCATTTTTTTACATAATGTAGAATTGAGATTGTATATATGTAACAATTTTTTTTTTGTTTTATTTTGGAGCTGTTGATTTTTAGGCGTGAGGTTATATTATATTATTATTATTTTACTTATTTATAAAGATGTGTATAATTTTATAAAAAAGGGTAATAATTATATATGTCAAAGCTAACGTAGCTTGAGTGTGAGAATGTGAGTGGGTACTGACTCACACTTCTGTCTGCCGCTTCTGGCAAGGGAGGCCCTTATGGGAAGGGCATGTAGATATGAGTGAAGATACATTCTGAAATGAATTTTACTTTTATCGGAAAAAAAGTATTAGCCTACCAAGACTTTGTCGAAGAAACTTCCCAAAATAGTTCTCGAATATCTTGAAATATCCCAACTACGGAGTCTATACGAAGGAGTTAATTATACTCTTGTAACGAATTGCTCTGGCGCCAAAGTTATCAAACCGATCATTATTCAATTTCATCCAAATTATCATCTCAGGATCTTTGAGCGTTCGCCACGAAACGTACTTAATCAATGGTAACTAAAGTGTAGATCGAATCAATTTAAATTGTGGTTGTATTTATAGTACGCGTACATTCCACAATGTGAGTATCGGTATTGTTGTTTATAAAAAACTGTCAGTTCTGATGTCATTACACATAAACGTGTTAGTAAGGAAACTAAGCAATTATGCAATTGAAATTCTTAAATAGCACTGAATATTCATTCGATCTACATCTTCATTGCTAGCAATACCTTTTTTAGTTTAACGATAGGGCGCATCTAGCTCTCTGCGCTCCGAAGGCAGCGGTATGCTTACCATGAGATCAGCCGCAAGTTTGTTTGCCACTTTAGAGGCACAAAAAGTCTTTAGGCACATCGACATAATAATTATGATCGGGGGTTGAAATGTGAAGACATGATTTGCGATAAATAGGTGTAACATACATTTATACACAACTGAGCGGAACCTTTTTGTATTTTATGGTACGAACATTTTAAAACCTATGTACCCTCCAGCCATTTACGAATGACGATATTGCCTTATTCGCTAAATTTTAGTAGCCATATAAGAACACCGAGCTGGTTCCAAAGAGGTCCGTCAGAGATACCTCCGGTCTCGGGACGTGAGCAAAATGCCTCAGTGTGGCAGCGCGATCGATCTGACAGCGCGCCATTATGCACCACAACTGTTGCTATCGAGTTTCTAGTTGGAGATGTCTGTCGCCTGTCTCTGAGCCACATACGATTGAGCCTTGATTTTCTTCAATTACGTATGCAGGTTTCCTCACAAAGGTTCGCTTCCATGTAAAATTACTGTGTATTAAAAAACTATGTAACAATTTATACTAAGGCCATTGAGACGAAGCCGAAGCAGTAAAAATATAAAATTTTTACTTTCGTACTAAAGCTAAATAAAAATTGGTTTAAAAATACTATACAAGGCTTGTCTAGAAAAATATAATACGATAATTTTTAAACACGACAACAAAATATCATTCATACATATTGTGCCTACTAACTGATTGAAAACAGAATGGCCACATATAAATTTGTAATTCGAGGGGATCCTTCTGTAATTACCCGACCAACTAAGGAGGGGGTGAACGGGTTAGGTACGATTTCTATTCACTAAAACCTCTCGATGGCCGTCCTCTGTGAACATAGATAATATTGATCAATATAAACACCCATTCCATATTGACAAATATTAGGTCTTAGGTCCAATTTAATTTCGAGAGGCACTTGAATGGGCTCAAATGTAATTCAAATAAATAATTATATATCATCTAATATCCAAGTAGGAGGAAAAGCAATTCGATTAGTTTATACATTTATGGCTGATCCTGAAACACTCAGCATTATGTTAAAGCACCTTAGTGAGCATAGACTACGACAAACTCATTACAATTTAGACAACAGAAGACGACACATTGCGTGTCTAAAGTCTAAATGAAGGTATAGAGTTGGAGTCATTATCATTCCAACCCGGATTTGAAAGTTTGTGAACGGACAAGGCTTTCCGAACTGGTGACATGCTCTAAGTACCAGCGCTAAAGGCGTGTCAAACGACATACTACACTTTTAATTTCATTTGAAATGGTTATTTTCCTTACCTTTAAGTGTCAACACATAATTACATGTATTTATGTATTGCAAACATGTATGTTTGAAAAGTATGTAATTTTCTATAAGTAAGGCGCGCCGTGAAGTAACTAGATAGTATTGACACGTCAAAGTGGTATTTAGTTCGCCGGTAACTACATTTCACCAAGACGTTCCAAATCTATGCCTTTATAAGACAAACTTATTGCTTTATTAAAATAGATTCGTGGGCTTACAGCGGAACCGTGTGGTATTAGGGAGTAGTCACCTCCGAAATAAAGAATACAAGATTGAACCCCAGCAGTGCTACAATCACCTTTCGTGTTTAATCACAATAAATCAACGTATTGTACACGTCACGTTGCATAATGAACATACCTGCATCGGAATCAGGATGTTGTTACTACTTGTCAGGATGTTCGGGGGCCGATGTGGGAAGGCTTCATGATATTAGATATTAGATAATGTATAAAATAATACTCATGTTCTTCAATAAATTCATGTTCTTTCGCAGGACCGGGCGAGGTTTTCTGACACCAGTTGGCAGATACACAGAACATGGACTCGCAACGGCGATCCCATTTCGCTGTCTCCGGGACCTGCGCGCACGCAGCCAGCACCGCTGCCCGCGCCGCCGAACGCCGCCTCCGACCAAAACGGCATCTATGACACGATCACCGTGAGTATCATTATCATTAACCCACAACACCTCGCTCGCAATCTACGTACTCTAGAAACTGTTTACATGAACACATTCCGTTTACAGATACCCTAAATTGTTTTGTTCTACTTTTGTTTCGCCGACTTTTTCTTTCTAATAGCTCTATTCGGAGTCTGTTACACGAAGTTCGGCGATATTATAAATATTAACTTTGTGAAAATAGGGTGGAAGTTCAGACCAGTAAAGTTTGGAAGACAGTTCAACGTTACAATAGTTTGTTGCGATAACGAGTCTATTTCCTAAACGTGATACGGTTGAGTTTATCTTATAACATTGGTTTCGTAAACTTAAGTGTTTTTCTATTATCACATGCCGTTTATAATAATAGCCGTTGTGATAACAATCTGTTAAATAAAATACAATTTATTATCCACATATTTTAAAGCGATAACATTCCTCTAACTATTTTAGAACCTTGTCGTGTAAACCAGATACGGAATGCAGAGACGCGGGTTCTGTTGGCAAATATAAATTTGATAATATTGTTATTGGCACTTAATATTTCGAAGATAACATACATCTTAGCTGCATTTCCCGTTTAATTGAATTTAAACTATTTAGAAACATTTTCAATGATCGCTCGTTTTTATAAGGCCATCTATTTAGAGACCCTATACAACTGGTAACTATAAAAGTTGGCTATATATATCAATGAATACAGGTATATTACGCCAGAAGGTAGTATATTATTGTTTAACCCAGATCAAAACCCCATCAAACATTACCGCCGCCCATCAAAGCACGGGCACAACCATACTCTCTATAGTTTATGTAAGGTTCGATTTTCAAACTAGATTTACATTAGCTGGTCATAAATCATAGCCGGCTGGTGCAGGCCGTGGTCGTGGCGGTCCGTCTCGCCGCTTCCCGTTGTTTCGCTAATGTACCTTTGTGCTGGCGTGCTCGTAAAACCAGGGTTAGTGCCCGAGACCCTCGCCTCTTGTCACTAAACTTGCCTCTAACTTCCATGCTTCATAGAAATTTATTTTCAGTTACGGTAATATTTCTTGAAATCCTGCCGGTGTTTGAGCACTTACGAAGAGTTTTTGGTTTATATGTCCCTTGCAAAATTAACATACGCATATTTTAGGACTGCAAAGAAAACAGCTTGTAATATTTTATAATCCTTGCGATAATTATAGAGTTGTTGTACAATGTCCCATAAAGTTGACGAAGGCGAAGACAATTTATATTTGTTTAAGAAACTAATCCGGGAATCCAGCTCAGAGCGCAACCATTTGTTTTGTAAGAGAATGGTATTGCTAGCGCCCACGCGGCTTTGTTCAACGCTAAACTATTTTCTCTCGGTACGTACCTAGCTGTTTCGGTTTGTGTACACACACAAGCCGCAACAGCTTGACTAGATTTTTTAATTTCCTAATTAATTGTTGAGTAATAGGTTATTATAAGCAAATAATTTCGGTGTTGTACGCACTTAATACAATATACTGAATTATTTATCAGCAATCATACAATTGATCGTCAAGATGAGTCTTTACTCGTTTGTATAAAATGTTTTGTCATTATCAGTACTAGGACATAGTGGCGATCGTGATTGGATAGACAAATGTCAATGTTAACACCCATGCTACAAATATAAAGAGTAATTAAAGTCTAAAATTCGAAATTCGAAAATCTAACGTTCAATGTAAACCCAAAACTGTCACTTCGGAAGATAAATAGCGTTGAATGTTTATGACGTTCAAGTAAGGGTACAAATGACAAGAGTTAGTCTAGGGCTGAGCTATAGAAATGACCCCCAGGTCGTTACGTCAGTTTCCGTAGTAGGCGAGTGGCGCTCGTCCGCCGCTGATGGGGTAATTGTGCTCCTGAGTAATTGATGACTCGCCACGTCCTTCCGATCACAAATGTCGATGCTTTTGTTGACAGGTTCTACATATATTTAGAGTGTAAATTTGTATCATTTGTTATATACTCTACAGATCCATACATTTCTACGACTACCTCAATATGAAACGAAGTGCGTGTGTTATATCAAAATAACATACTGAATGCATAGTATATACAGTATTGACAATAAAGAAATATTTTTTTAAAGTTTGTCTTTCGTTAGTCTGGCTAATGAATTTTGACCGGATTAAGTTATTTTTTTCATCTCAAATTTAACGCGTGCTAACTATAAAATATGTTCAAAGTAATCACACAGTCACGTGCAGCCACTCATCCATTTTACAATAACTCACCACAGGAATTATCTTTACTATTAATAATATTATAAAGATGAAAGATTTGTATGTACGTATGTAAGGATGTTTGTAAGGAATTGGCTTAAAAAGTACTGGACCGATTTAAAAAATTCTTTCACCATTTGAATGCTACATTATCACTGATTAATATAGGGCTCTTTAAATTGCAAGATAAAAAATAATTTTATGCAATAATGTTTGATGACGGGCCGCTAGTTGTTTATATTCTTCTAATTACTTATGTATCGGAATGTATAAAAAATAATGATAACCATCCTCCAAGGCATTATTGAATTTCTTGGGATGAATGTAACACAGACTGCAAAATATTACCTATAAGCGAATCAACATTAAGAATGCAAAATATTCGCTGTGAAACAAGGTTTCCGTCGACGGAATTAAATCGCGAAGAAAATCACACTGTCGGCATAAATAATTCATGGGTTCAGAGAAAGGGATACGCAGATGAAACCGTATTTTATTTAGCTCCCGACCCAAAGCATGAATATTAAGAGGAGAGGTACAATCGAGATAAGAAACTATTTTTTATGTATTCATTACACATTCATTAGAATGCAAAATATCTTGGCACGCCTCGAATATATATGTTGCATATGTATCTATCACGATCGTATACGATTATGCAAAAAATAATAATAGCATCGCTGCAATGGATGATGTCAAATATTAATTGTGAGTCAAGGCGCATCGGTCTTAACATACATACATACCATTAAGAGCGCTTTATCGCTTAAATCGTCCGTAATATGATGATATGACTGCACTCTTCGCAATAGCAGTGGCGTTAACAAGTCTCTATATACAAGTCATAATGTCAAGTCCCCATGTAGTAAACAGCGGCAAAGAAGCGATTTTTCCTCAAGTAGTCATCATAATAATAATAAGTATTGCAACAACAATCGAGACTAAAGTCATCAATGCTAGAAATCCAGTAGTTTTTCTTTACGGGTCCTCAAAGGAGTAAGCAGACGCAGTGAATCTGTCGCTATCAATCAGTCACGACATTACACACGTACATAATTTTCTTCAGAAACGTGTGTCGGTTTACTCTTCGTATTCTCTTTCACTGTATAGTTGTGATAAATGACTACATAAGTCTAGAAATTCGTTATTATTACAAACCACCGTTTGAACCTAAAATCTTGATTCTGCGACTGCAACATGACAACTTAAACCATACAGCCACCACAGCCCATACTGTTTTATACCATGTTATATAACTCAAACTATAAATCTATTCGAGATTAGAACAAAGCGTAATGCCGAGAGTTGATGGAATTTTAATGCCGTTTGTAAACACTAGTGAGGTTGCACATTTAGCAATGCTAATGGCATGATCTAATCTTAGCCTTGGTCAACAAGCGAACATTATACGTAAAATAGCCATCGCTTACGTTTGGTTAAAATTGGTTTCAGTTACTATCTACGCGTTTGGTACAAATATCTTTCGTTTGTTGAGCAGATGTGTAAATTCAGGCATGTTGCATTAGGAAAATGAACGTTAGAATCTAAACCTTACACATTTCTTTCCTTTGAAAGGAGCCCGTACCAATTTTCGTGCAGCGGGCTTTATTTATTTTCATATGGAAAACATGCGGGCTTGTAGGCTCGCGGATTTACCCATGAAACGTAAATCCTTCTAATATTCGCTTATATTTAAATATGAGGTGGAGCACGTCACGACCGTCATCGCTTTGGCATGCGGTTGAAATTTATTTGCACTGTGATGTCATTAAAGATATAAGACAAGCCTAATTCTGTACCTTATTATGTCTCGTCTATAAGCACGCAGTCGCCAAGTTAATGGTACATGTATGAAACAAAATTAAGTGCTGATAAGGATATTGGAACAAATAAAATGTGTAACTGCCTGAATTAATAACGAGCATTAGTGATGAGATGCCGCCCGTACATCTTGTCGTCATTATGTCTAAGGGACCACCCGTCGCTGACGCGAGATACTGATCCACGGCATCAGGTGTCAATACACAGCCCATCGCAACTGTTACACTTCTAAACTAATAAATTAAATTCGACACTTGAACAATGGACAAGCGTCCCAGATGTCGATCGAGCGATACCGTCCTCCAGGAATGGCTATAATCAAAACATTTCAAATTGGACAACCCGTGTCTGTTGCCGTTTGTATTGATCATTTCAAGCGATGATACTTGGGGCGTTCGAATTGTCGTGTTATATTCTACCAGTGCCCAACATTTCAGGAACAGTAATTGCCGTATTAAATCCTCATGCTATCTTAATAAAGCACGTTTTTGAAAAACTTCTGCTCACGATATTTTCTTTCACAGTAGGTACCTATAATGTAGTTTTAGGAGTGAAGGATTACCGTACTTCTAAAAAAAACTCTTGATATTTATATTGCAGAACTCGCTCTACCTTTTGACCACGAAGGCGTTTACTACCATGTTAATTAAATTTGATTACTTGATTGCTCTATATATATATATGATATATCCTCACGCCTTCCCACAAGGGTCCCCGAAGGGGTAGGCAGAGGTGTATAGGTAATAATTACCGATATTATCTTTAAATAGCATATAGGCAAAGTTTAAATATGAAACAATTTTAAGCTAATCGATAAAGAGGACCGATGAATGCTTGTCTATTCCGTTCCTTAGTTGTAATACTGACAGGTATCCTCAGTACATGACATCCCTTGAATTCTAGCTGGTTGCATAAGACGATTAAAAAGAAGTGGTCGATTAATGATAGGTCGATTGGGCGGCGATCGCAAAACTTTCTCACGCTGTTTCGATATGGCTTCGCTGCGTCGCCATCGGTTCTTTCTATCCGCCTCCGGGGATATACAAACAAATAACATACAAAAGCCCCAGCTTATAACAAAAAGCTAATGATAATATTTATCTCAAAATTATACCCCATAATATGTCTTGTTTTATTTTACTTTGTAATGTTTCATGGTGATATGGCAATCACAGAACATACAATTTCTAAATATACTTTTTTTATCCTCACGCCTTCCCACAAGTGTCCCCGAAGGGGTAGGTAGAGGTGTATAGGTACTACCCAGATACTACTAAGATATATTTTAGGTACTAACGTGACAGCTGGCGGGTCCGCCGGCTGTCAGTCAGCCAGCCAGCCGCCAGCCGGGATTCGAACTTGCAATATTTATGTTGCAGGCAACTACACGAAACACTCGGCCACCTCGGCTCTGATTTTCAATTTCTAAATAATCATTACTTAAATTTCGAATTTGTATTAAACTAATAACTATAACGGTTAAAAAACACTGTTTACTTTGGTTTGAAAATATAGGATGAGGGCTGAAAGGTTGACGTGAGACACATGACAGTGCGAAAGTGTGGGGAAGAAGAGGCAGAGGAAGGCCACGTCGGCTATTTTCGGATACTTCACCCCTTCCCATAAGGGGACAGGGTTGACAAAGGTGTAAGATCACCCCTTTTATCCGGAGATATGTTTAAGTGTCGAAGTGCTACAGTATGAATTTATCGCCGGCTTTAGCAAGACTATACAAACATAAAACGTCTTCGATTACACATCTTTGTAATTTATCAAAGTATAATTATGTATGTACCTACACTGCATATACACCTGTGGAGCTAGATATATATATATATATAGCTTGACCTATTTTATAAGATTGGTGCAATATGAATGCAGCACGTGTTCTACACTTCCTCAGGGCATCTGTGTAGTTTAATACATCAGCCCAAGTTTATAAAAGAAACATATTGTTATGGTGGAAAGTACGAGTATATTCGTCTAGAAATGTTATGTAAATATCAAGACTGTGTAAATATTTGGGCACGGAGTTGCTGGACGTTACGCTTACATTAGTTGCTGTTAAAAGTAATATTTACTTTGGTGGCCACTTTCAAAAGCTTGTTGTCATCGTGGCCCGCTCTGGAGACTTACATATTTACGCTGTTTGCTTTGAAATCATTTAATGGCACTTTATTTACACACGCATGACCGATTTTCCACTGGCGTTGGTGTTATCACCATCGGTGGTAGCATTGATTGATATGCACGTACGGGCGGATCTAATATAAGAAAAAGTTTATCCAGCGATCGTAGAGAGAGCGAAATTATAGTACGTGATTGGCATACACGACCGGGCCCTTAGCCTTGTCAGGTGGGGAGTCGGTGTCGTGGGAGCATGCATCACGAATTAATGCTTCATTCGTTTGGGAATATGATAATTATCGCTCTGTGTGACCTTTAATTATCAGATGGTTTTCTTCAATTCAACACGCAGTAGATGCGTGGTCGAAGAAGAATTTTATGATAACATTTTTAATTAGCAAATTTAACGTTTCACATGGGTCTCAGATTAAATCTACATTAACCCGAGGTCACTAAATAAAGCTAGTTATTATTAATTAATTATCAAAACTAAGAATTTCCTAAACACGTTGGTATTATAATCTCGTATTATACATAGTGCGACACGCACGATAAGACCATTCTAGTGACTGAGCGATGACACCACAAAGGTATTGTTTTAAAGTGGTTGTTGTGGTCTAGATTAATCTTGTTCCGCAACTACATTGCTTCCGCTCATACTGCCGATGCTAACAAATAAACTATGATATTGCTTTAATTACCTAACATATTATACAGGGTTTAAAAAGTAATTTTACAAGAGCCATGGTATGTACCAATGGCTTTAGTTAAGTAAGCGATATAAACGGCGATAAACTTACACCATGCACTTAAATAAATCTCCAACTAAAAGTTAGATTTCTGTTCTATAAAACACAGCTAGGGCGTAAAGAATAACATATGCATTTTACACCGTCTGTATTCAAGTCACATGATCACGCGTTCAGATATTATGGTGCTGAAGCGGCAGATGGCAAGAGCATCGCTATTTGTCAGGTTTGAATTTAGATGTAAGCGGATGTCGCACGTCGTACGACAAACCAAAACCTGTATTTAAAGACGGAATAACTGATTGGTAAAGTCTGTGGTTACCTGCAATATTGACTTTGCAGGTGTCTGAAACCACACGGCTACCGCGGCTCTGCCATTACGTACACATAGTTGTGGAGGTTGTGAAGAATAGATGCGAAAGAAAGCAACTGTGTAGGTAGGTAGGCAAAAGTGTGTAGGTATTATTAAGTATATGTATATCTTGACCTAGTTTATGGACTTACAGATCCGATCAAAGCATGTGAGGTGTTCTTAGAATCTTTTTGATCCAGACTAGCCTATTGTATAAACCTCGCATAATCTAGGCAAAGCGTGACATAAAGTCTTACGTATATCACACTACTAGATACTAACTAGTAATCGTAGGTGCGGGAATGTTGCGGCGGGCGTCGCATCCTCGTATGTTTACGGAAGTGCACCGCGGCGTTCGCTCGCCTTCGCGCCCGCCCAGCGGCGGCCAGTGACACGTAAACATCATTAATTAACTACCTGCTATGTTACGTAATCTGTACTACACCGTAGTATTCCCATTTAAACTCTGTTTGCAACTTTTTTCATTAACAAGTATAGACTATAACGTCCAAATATTCGTCTAAGACATTTTAAGGTCGGCCAGCGAAAGTTGCATTAAATATTAATCTGTAATTCGCTCAACTATCTCTTAAATGTACAACCAGGCAAACAGCACGTGTATAAATTCCTACTAATATTATAAAATACAAAAGATTTGAGGATTTTAAATATTGGTTCCTCTTTCACGCAGAAAAACACCGGAATTCGATGAAATTTGTAATGTTGAGTAGATAATAAATACCAGAAAGAAATCTAACAATGATACCAAACATTTACCAAAAATTTTATCTTAGTATATTCTGGAAAAAATTACAATATCACGTGACCCAATCAAATAACCCTTGCTATAAGCGCACAATACTCGTAAATGCCCGTGGAAAGATTGTTTCCGCGAGCCGGGATTTATTAACTGTTTTATTATATCAGATAACGCAACAAGGGATTTAATCGTTATCACTACTTTACGATGCTCTCAATAGAACATGTACTCAGTGGAATGTATATCAGAGCGAAGGAGATTAGCGCGCGGGTACAAAAATAAAATACATATAGAGTGATTTAATACAACGTAAGCCGACGGAACCATGAGTTGCTGTGACTTAAAAAACAAAGGACATTCTATTATGTAGTTAGAACATACTTTGACAGAGTAGGGAACCTTTTTACGCGTAAGTAAATCCACATTATTTTAACTGGATTCTCCCTGTGGGACCTACCCTATATATTATGTATAATTTTATTATACAATTATAATATTACCTACAGATTATGTACTGCCATTAGTTACTTGTACCTAATTGCAAGTTTTATGGCATGAATAATTTTGCTGACACCTATAATAATTATTAGAACTAATAATATGACGAAAGTCTTGCACACTGACAATAATAGTGACGTGCTGAGCAATTGAAGGTTTAGTGAGTGCGCTTCGACATAGTTTTGTGTACACAGTGCAAGGATCTCGCGGCGTTGCTTAGCAACGCAGCGTCGCCAGAGCGGGCGCCGGGACGCTGCGGTGCTGGCGCCGCCAGTACCATTCAAGGCGCCGCCCATCCGCCGCACTGTCTACGCTGCGGATATATTTTAAATTTTTTTCAATAATAATATGAGTTTCCTACAAATTCTCGCAGTACAAAAACCCGGAATAAAATTGAGCTCAATAATTAAAGTGGAGATTAATTACAAAGTGAAGTTTACGTGCGGTTCAAGTGCAATGTGTAAATAGCTATATGAAAATCTGTAAAAAAAAATGATTGCAGATATTTTTTAAAATTTTGTTTAATTAATTTAGAGCGGTCAGTGCTTGTACCATTACCCATTGAAAACTACCTTAACCGCTCCAGAATATATTATCAAGGCATTTATTTAAACACCGTACTTTATACTATTTCATGGAAATAGTTTCACTAAACAGCGGCTTTTATCTGCATTATTAATGCAAAGATAGCAGCTATTATGGTACACCTGCGATAAGATACGACTGAATAATTACAAGAGGATTACATTATGGCGATAACTGCGGTTGTTCTACAGTTCTGCAAATGAGTGATAAGAGATAACGCAGCATTTAGGAGAATAGTTAAAGTTAAACCTGTAAACTATTTCGTATGTAGGCACGTTATTTACATTACATTTTCCACAGATTATGTTTTTTTTTAATTACAGAATACATAGCTATAATTATCTATGATTGCATGATACGAGACAACTAATAAGTCTATTGTTTTCAAGGTATCTTTTGGCAAAAATCAAGACCAAGATGTTGCTTGTTTTTTAAAGTCGAAATTAAGACCGCTGTTTCATTAATAGAAGTGGTGTTCCGCGTCAAATATGGTTAGATGATATTTATGTAGGGAATATAGTTTTTTAATTAGAATATATATCACTCACATTACACCGGAATATTATAGTTTTCTATAGCTCTATTTATATGAAATATTTATGAAATCAGTTAAGTAGTTTCAGAGTTTATCCATTTCAAACTATTTTGCCAACTTATAAACAATCAGATCTCTGCCCCCTTATAATATCTGTGTAGGTAAGCATGCAATGTAGGTTTACTCAGTAGTACGTTCGGTTCATTCGTGAAAGGCCAGTGAGAGAAAAAACATATTGTCGTGATGAAAAGGCCCGCTGACTGGTGCAGTCCATTGCCGGCTGTTCGCTCTTTTTATTTAGATGTACGCAACTACGCACCCCTGAGGTTATCAACCTCGCGCTATACGCATTTTACGAGTAAGGTCAGGGTTATTACATTACTCCAAGTCGTTGTCTCTGAACCCCCCGCAGCAGTGCAAAGACTTAATGTGATACCAATTGATTCAGTGCGTATGTAATTAATATCAGTTAATTGAATTAAGTGAAGTGGCATTGGTGTTGTTACGCAACTGGAGGCCTGAATAAAAACAATGGCATATCGTATATATGACAGTGACATATTGTAGTATGTTATATGTCGCAGTGCAGGCGCGGGGGCGCATGCCCGCCGGCTCTACTACACCAGCAAAGGGCTTTTCAGCGCACCTTTGTGTTTTATTCTCGACTAACAAGCATTTAGAATAGCGGTTTCTTCATCTGCAGCTTTGATTCAAAATGCTAATTAAGGCGCAAAACAGAGACACAACGAAGTGGTTCACAATATATAAACCAAGACTCTACTAAACAATATTTGCGGCTTTAACAAGAGCAGATTAGAAATAACAATATAGAAGTAGGTATGTACAGTGTGTATGTATAGTGGTCTCTGCCTACCCCTACGGGAAAGAGGCGTGATTATATGTATGTATGTATGTACGTATGTACAGGATAGCTAAGAAAATTTACAGGTACTTAAATATATGAAAAAAACTATGTTTTTTAATCTTATTGACAGTTTCTGAAGACGACTTTCTAGAATACAACTGGTTTATTTTCTGAGACAACCTGTATATACTGAAAAATATTTCAATAGGAACAATTTTTACGACAGGAAGAGGAAAATCAATATAAACTTGTATGCGCGTGCTTTTTCTGATGTACATAATTAGAAAATTAAAAAGTTTGCCTACAGTAGCTATTTAACATTACTATTATATTTTGCTTTTGACAATAAAGTACGAATTCTATAAAAAAATCTAAAGTATTTTCTCACCATCCTAAGTCCCCAGAGGGCAAGGCAGAGATGTAGCACAACCGTCATTCCGCCTGAAATATAATTTGAGGTGCCAACGGAACCAAAGTGTGTTAATGTAATTTTGTAGTGTTATACATTCACGTCGGACAGATTTGTAACTTTTAATGGACGGCGATATTGTGAGTGAGGATGCGTGCGCGGGTGCAGAGTGGGTCAGGAGTGGAGGCTGCGCGCGCACTCCATCGGCTCGCGTTTTCACTCTGGCGCGCAGTTTTCTACCTGCAGCGCGGACCGAGGACTTTGCGTGCGCGCTCCAGAAGCCTCGTGGCCAATTCACAGAGACGTGTGACGGTGTGTGTCTATATATATATATATTTTTTTTATTCAACACCTATTTGACCTGATTTTGCTGGTGAGGTTGACAGGTTTAACAGGAAGCGATTATCATCGTATAAATTTTTTAAAGCGATGATCACACCCATTGTATGTAACGAACAAGACTATTGGACACCTTAGATTGATAGACGTTGGCTACTGCCACTGTGTAGTGACTGAATCTTTTCACTCTATTTTTCTGGGAATGTATTTTTATTTACATGCTCCCGGTTGGGTGAGGTATGCAGATACCTACTACATTAGCGTTCAACCTATACTATAATTAACTAACCATACTTACCTATAATATAATTTATATTTCAATTTACGTGCCAACTGACCAACACATAACATAATGCATTAGACTCTTCTTCATTCGTTCATCTTCATCAAGTTTTTCGTTTGAGGCATGTACATGATCATGTCATGATTCAAAAATACTGAAGAGACAGATTTAAAGACGTACATCTCCCACTGAAACTTCTTGAATTATAACTGCTGAGATATAGCCCCCCGATCAATGTAATGATGGGATTACGAAGGCTATGTTTGTTCACTCCACGCCTATGCAGCGGTAACGTCATGTCGTCGTTAAGAGATGGTGTAAGTAGTAGTAAGTTTTAAGGGCACCAGAACGCCGACAAAAGCTGCAGTAATCACTTAAGCCGCACCTAAGTGAGTCGGCTCATTTATCAGCTTTATTGAACCCAATCCGTCCAGTCGATCGCGATAGCCCCCTCGACCCGTAGAGCCACGCACAACCCACCATTAATCGCTTCCGCTTAAATCATCCAAAATAGCCGTTCATGCAAAAATTATATTCATAATACTAGAAATATGACGAAATATGGACGAAGCCGTTCCTCATTTTAAGACCATGTAACATTGTTGACTCAACCTTCACATCATCCTTAACTCGTCTAAAAAGTCAAAAACTTCCTCGTCGTGAGGACACTGGAAGCCTTGTAGTATAAACAAACTCTATCTTACATACCCGCTGTAGAAAGAACCACGTTATGTACGTTATACAACGAGAGTAGGCAATGGTTAAAAAACTGTCAAAGTAACAGCTAGTGTGTCTGTCACCCTCCCAACGACGATTTTATCTACCTATGCAAATTTCCTTACGACATTTTCCCGCATCCTGAAGTACTTCTTGTGACAAATGAACGAAAATAATCAAGTCAAAATATTTTTATTTCACATAGGCCCAGGTGGGCACTTATAAAACGTCGAATAAGAAGCACGGTTCGGGTTGATCGCTTCCATGGAGAAGAACCGGCAAGAAACTCCATGGTTACTCTTTTCACTAGTTCAATAGTGCAGACCAAATGTTGATACTACATGTATTGACTTTGAATGTGACTATTTATGCCATAAGCCTTGACCGTGAGATGTCGAAACGTAAAATGTAAAAAATTTTCGTACAGACGATATTTCATGTCAAAGTGTGACTACAAATTATTGTAATAATAAATTTATTACATATTGGCCACATTAACGCAAATGATTTAATAGTATGTGGGTATATACAAATGTGTCGATGTGTCGTGCCGATAATTAAGACAAAATATGTTGTTATACCTTGGGGTTCTTCTGGGAGAGTGGCTGCCTAATAATAATAGCTGAACGCTTGCTTGGCACAATGGCTTACCAAATCACTTCTTGGGAGAGAATCAAAACTATGGTCGTTCTAAAAAAAGTTTAGCTATGGTATGGTTTAGTCTGGCTATAGACGACTAAATGAAAATCTGCACTGAGTCTTATTAAAATAGCATTATCACAACGTGTAATTGTAAAATTCAACACGACCAAAACGTGGCACAATGATTGATAACGTCATGTCCGAACCCGCCTATTAGCTCAACATAATCGTTCCATCAAAGCTATTATAGCAGTCATTGATTATGATGTACGTGTATGTATGTAGAAAATTAAATACGAGAACAGGTTTTAATAATACGTTACTCAATAGCCGGAGATAGTGAAAACAAATCTATTTCAAATTAGTTGGTTTACTTTTCAATACTTAATACCTGTGTGATATTAAATCCTACCAGGCGGTGTAGCGACTCTGTGAAAAAGTGACGAGGATAAAATTACTACTTTTGATTTCGTTTTAATGACAGCGCCGACCTCGTGCAAGCCTTTTCAAAGATTTATATTGCAGGCTTATAACAGTGCTGTTACGAGTTACAAGCTGTGCGGTGATTTATAACGAATGTTTTATTAGCATCGATGTTATTTTATTGTTCCAGACGCGAGCGGTGAGCGCTCCGGCCACTCCCGCAACACCCTTCGCCAGAGAACAGGTAATATTTTGGACTGCCTAAAAATGCCTGACTCCGATAATTAAACGTGCTTTGGGCAAAAATACAAAGATACCTAACTATGTTAATTGCATACAAAAACACATGTACATATGTGTTAAAGGACATCTTTAGATAGTGTTGTGTCAATTTTACCAAAGCCAATACTTCCCCAATGAATATGGCAGCCTAATTTACCGTCTAAGCTACTTACCTACACGGTAAATTGTCAATATGGAAACACGAAATATGCTCGAAATCGAAGTATACCATCTTCATTGTGTTTAAATAAAATTAATTCACATAGAACTGAAGTAAGCCTGTGCGCTGACTGGGGTAATCGGATTAAATGCATTGTAAGAAAAGCTCCCGGCGGCGTCGCGTTACGGACTGTTACGCCTACACAGTCTGTGACACTTTCTCAGAGTTACGGCGCGCGCGCCTACGACCTTATGCATGTTTGATCTATCATAAACATAAAGAGAGTACACAACATGAGGTTTTTAATACTCTCTGCCGGGCCATCTATTTCAAAGCCGACGTGTTATTTCTTGATACAAAATACGCCTAGTTACACCTTACTAGATTAACCAGCTAAGCTTAAAAGATTTCTTGGGACAGTAAGCTCCCCGCTTTTTGTGCCCAGTCTATTTATAGAATGAATCTGATCGAGTATCCCGTAACGCGGTGACATGTGAAACTTGCACTTGCGTGTTGAACAAGGGGCCCTTAAAATAGTTATACTAACACTGTAAAAACTAGATTACCCCGCTTCCTGTCCACCTATCATAACCTTGGACTTGGACTATTTTAATCTTGCTGTTAAAAGATTAGATTTAAGTAGATACGTGAACTAGATACATAGAAACCAATATTATTACAATAATTATACCTTCTATAATAAAACTATAACTACCCCGATTACTATCGAGAGAGATGTCCAGAATATAAGAAAATAATGAATCAATCAGTTGTAACTGAAGGGTATGGAAATAAAATTTAGTCCACACAATTTATTACTTATGTACCGCGACATATCTGCATCTGTTAACAATACGAGTATATCCGGCTACGTACTCCCTTGCAAAATGCATTGAGATATCGAACTCAGCTTTTAAATTTTACTTTGCTCAGTCATCAATCACTAAATTATCTTCACTGGATACTTGTAATGTACAATGCTATCTTGGATTTAAAAATGTATTTGTTTCCAGTGCGGGCCACGGTCAGCAAGCTACCCCGGCGGCTCGGGCACTCGGTTGGACCTGTGCTACGTGGCAGAGCGGATGCTAGCCCTTCATCTACCTGGGCGGGATGCGCATGCTGAGGCCCAGGCGGCTCATATGCTCACTAACAAGCATGGAGAACATTTTATGGTAAGTTACAGGCATCCGGCCCGTCCGCTTGTAGCGGTGAAATTATCCTATACAGACAAGGTTTATATAATACTAGCTGTCCCGCCCAGCTTCACTCGGGTGAAAAAGTTAAATTGCCCGTAACACGATCGCAGCGCCACCTATTGGGTCCAATTGTAAATCTAAACCATTCTCGAATCTAGCTTAAGACACACAGAAACACACAGAAAGCTTCGCCCGGGTAAAAAGGTAAAATTCTTGAAACTCGATCGCAGCGCCACCTATCGGGTCCAATTTAATATAGCCTATGTTATTCGGGGATAATGTACCTTTCCAAAGGTGAAAGAATTTTTGAAATCGGTCCAGTAGTTTCGGAGCCTATTCATTACAAACAAACAAACAAACAAACAAACAAATCTTTCCTCTTTATAATATTAGTATAGAAATATGTTTCCGCTGCACAATTGTGGTTTTGATGTTTTAGTATCTACTGTACGTACAATTTTAACTGTAAACCGTGATTTGACCAATTAAATTACCTCTGTCTTAATACGAAAATATTAATAATAACAAAAGTAGAAATTTATTATTATAACTAATTACTAAATTAAAAATATATCTAATCAGAATTCAAAGATATGCAATAAGATATTTTGCCACTTATGACAAAATTTTAACAAAGAAATATTCCAGTTTTGAATTTGTTGAAAATGTAGAAATATTATTTTATTATTATTGATGATAGTCGTGTTTGATTAAATCACTAATTGATTGTGTAGGTATTCGAAGTGAGTGGTGGTGAGGGCAGCGACAGTCGGACGGCAAGGAGTGTGTTCGGGCGCGCGCGGTCCCTGGGCTGGGCAGGTGAACTGGCGCCGCCTTTAGAGAGACTTTGCGCCGCGTGCAAACACATCGAGAGCTGGCTTGCTGCACATCCCAAGAATGTTGCCATACTATTAGCATGGTAAGTAAATCGGGCCTAATCTTTTGTTACCTCAAGCCGATTAGGGGCTTAATGGTTCATATACGGTAGGTAGTAGTTACATAGTGGTCTACTTAATATTCATTCGGTGGACCAAGGTAGTAACAGAATGGTGGCCTAGAGGAGTAAAACTAACATAAGATAGACCACCCGCTCGATCGTCAGACGTAAATATTTTGGCATACTACCATGTAGAAAAGGAGGCCTATGCCCTGCAATGGCTTGAAAAGACTTATTGAATGGTTGATACTAAGTCATATGTTTCTTATCACCTCGGTTGAATTATTATAAAATTTTATGGATTTTTCATAATGGTAATTAGTCACAAATTACCTGTTGATTAGTGTGGACGTTTGAATATAGTATATCATTGAGATAATATTATATGTACGTACAGTTAGTTTCCGTTAGGTATTCCAGTTTCCGATTAATTAATCGAACAGATTGCGGAAAACAATCGTGTCTGCTAGTATCGTGGACCGTGGATACGATAGCCTGATTAGCTGTCGTAAAAATGTTTCAAATTGAACTATGCTAGTTACAAGTACCTGCTGAATTAAGTACATCATACAATTAGAATGGGTTTCTAGTAAGATTGCGGGTATTAAATAATCCAGTCGATAGCTTAGACGGGATATATAGGGATAATATTTCGCTCGGAGAATGATGCATAAGGTGAGCGGTAAAATTCTACATGTAATAAATATTCTTGTTCAATCTTTAAATTATTATCTACATTATGCACCGTTTTCCAAGCGATGTGACATTTCACATCGGGTTCTCGTAAATATTTTTTATTAATTTGATTAATCATGATCATGATCTATTAGTCATGATTGAGAAATGTAATAAGAAACATTGATGATGACTTCTCGCTTAGGTGAATGGGTGATATCACCCTCTTTTTTAGGTTCTGTAGTAATTGAGTAGATTGCTTTGGTCTTAGACCTCTGCAGGTTTTGGTTCTTGAAAGTTTCAACACGATCTTATGCTTTGTTGTAAAGCAAGGTACTTATTTAAAAAACTATCCTCACGCCTTCCGACAAGGGTCCCCGAAGGGGTAGGCAGAGGTATATAGGTAATACCCACACACCCACTTTCCGCCAGAGGTATATCAGGTGCCAACGTGACAGAAGGAGAGTCCATCGCCGTTATAAAAAAAATATATATATAATGTAATGAATAGCAACAAATAATAATAATGCATATAAACTCTTTTTGCAGGGGCAATCGGGAAAGACTGGGAGTGTTGGTGGCAGCGTACATGCATTACTCGGCGATATGCGGCGCCCCTGAGCACGCGCTGGACCGGTACGCCATGAGGAGGTATCTCGACGACCGCGTGCCGGTGTTCCACCTACCCTCTAATAAAAGGTAAGTTTACATGTACATTTTAAGTATAAAGATCAAGTTCATACGACTACTTTAAATATTGAAAATCTTAAGGTCCGAAGGCCCCCTTAACTGCGATGTTAAAACCAGATAGTATCCAGAATGAAATAAGAAATGATTATACTGAGTTCTGACTGAGACTGAGATGGTTATATCAGGTTCAGGACAACAACGCGTAACTGATACCATACTACAAACTAGCCTGACTTTACCTCAAAATGTCAGTATGGCCATACCAAAGGTTTCGCTGAAATTCAATGCTTTCTGCTATGACTCTACCAATCTGTACTATACGCAAGCGTGAATAAATTTCGCTTTTGCGACATTCGTGCAGGCATCTTAATACATGATTTTAAATTCCAATATTATGAAGATATATTGTATCGTGTTTAAATTGTAATTTTGTATTTGTTATCCAGATACATTGATACGTTTGCGGGGTTGCTCGCCGGCCAGATCAGAGTGAACGCAGCGCCTCTCCACCTGACCCATATCAGCGTCGCCGGTTCCCTCGCCTCGCCCGCAACCCCCACCATCGCTTTCCTGAAGATATACGAGAATTTTGTCTGCGTTTACACATCAGGTGTGTTTTTTGTCCAGGTTTGAATAAATACTACATTATTCACTTATGGTCGTCTTCTTCGTCGAACTTTATAACACAGATAAACTATGTTTTGTTTATCTATCTGTAGACTGCCAGGACGATAATATGGTTTGTGCTATTCAGAAGACCTTGTGTAGCCTTGCGACCTCGCAACTGTGGCTCACGAAGATAATGCCTATTTAATGTACTAACAAGTACAGTCTGTCTTTATTAGTGGGCTACTTTAATTTTCTCGTAATAAAGAAAACACTTATTAGTTCGATTCCGTAAATATGGCAAGTATTTATTGACTGTAAAAAATTAGGGTTGTTTGGCTTTTAAGATTTTTTTAATCTTTGTGTATTGATTTTTATTTATTTCTTTGAAAACTAGTCTTTTAGTCACATATGTTTTGGAATTAGAACGTTTTAGTTATGTGCAACGTAAAAAGTTTAGTTTCACAGATTTCAACGTTTCAAGTTTTTTAAAGCAATCACAATCAGCAAAGACAAAACCACAAAAAAACAATATAAAAAAATTGGCGCCAATTTTGACAAGCATTTATATTGCATTCTTGCCATGAATAGTGTTTATGCAATAAGCGTAAATACGTGTTTTTACTTTGTACTTTTGAACGTGTGAAATATACATAAATAGTTGTCGTGATTTCATAATAGATAGAAGCCAAGTAGGTAGGTTATATTATGAACTTTGCGCCCGAAAAACACGTGAACCACCAATATATATTATCAATCATCATACATTGTGTACTTAATGCAATTAACCAGTATCAAGGTATCAACAGGTATAGATAGTGCCATCCACTAAGACGCGCCCCACAATTGTGGGGCGCGTGGTAAGAATACACAATATTTTTGTGAGAATCGGTACACACTTATTACCTATGAGTTACCACACGCACACTAGAATTAATAGACTCAGGTCATACTCCCCGCATCCCGCGACTCCCTCGACCACAAATTGGTGGGGCGCGTCTTCTTGGATGGCACAATCTGTAACCTCAGGTATTGATCGACTGTCCACGTATGGTAATATAATAATATGTATTTATATATCTAAGGCCTATATCTGATGAGCGGCGGCGGATGGACCGTCGGTGTGGGCCGGCTAGGGCTGCGCGGTGACGTGCTGGTGCGCGCGTACCGGCGGCCGGCGCACGGCCACGCCGCCCAGAGGCAGCTGGTGTTCGCCTGCCAGTTCCACACCTGCGCTGTCACTGACCACACGCTCTCCTTCACTAAGCTACAGTTGGATTATGCCGCGCATGGTAAATGTTCATTTAAATTCAATAACAAAGGAAACAATTAAGGAGTAGCATATTTGTTCGAAAACAACGCATGCTACCACAATGAAAATAATGCCTTCACGAAACAAAACCAATTATAACATCATAACAAGAAATGTTTGATGTAGTTGTACTGTTCACCCTCTAAAAATGTACAAACTACGTTTAAACAGCAAGTGAGCGAAATATCTACTGTGGTTTATGCAATTACTGGTTGGCCGTATTTACCCGTCCCCTATACGTTCCGTAGCAAACTGAGATTGGTTAATATTAACGATCATATGCCTTATATTAACCTTAATTGCATAATATATTATCCTATGATCGTTATCACCAGACCCGTCCTTCCCGAGTGATGGTGCAGTGGAGTTGATATTCGCTCGCGGTGAGGGCGGCGGCGGCGCGGCGCCGGCCCCCACGCCCGCCGCGCCGCTGCGCGCCGCTCCCGACGCACTGGCGCGGGCTGACTCGCTGGAGAACCTAAGGCCCCTATCCACGCTCACCGACGATGATCCTGGTAAGTACATTTTGTTTGAAATATATCCCACTGCTGCTCTATATTGATATAGCATGAATTCCAAACATACAAGTTGTAATCAAACTGATATCATTAAAAATTTTATAATAGTCACTCCTATAGTGTAGGGATTATGGAAACTTACTGGAAAGATTACTGGAAACCGTTGCGCATGTATCACGGGTCTGATGAATGTGGATGAAGTGAAAGAGTTAGTTCTGGAAAGAGTAGCGCTGTACTCTCTCCCTACCCCTTAATGGACACGGTGAGATTTTATTCTGTGTGATGCTGCGTTTCTAACATGTAAAATCTAGAATGTTAGAGGATCGAATATGTGCTGGAAAGCGATAAAATGCAAAAAAAATATTGCAATTACAAATATTTTTCAATGTTAATATTTCTAGGTACATATGTCACTTCTGCAATTCATATTATAATGGGTAATTTTCTGACGTGACATGAATAATTGAAAAAAATAAAATTATGTATTTTTACATTGTCACAAATCAACATTTAATAAATGTATATATGACTAGCTGTCCCGCCCAGCTTCGCCCGGGTGAAAAAGTAAAATTTCCAAATTGTCCAATTGTGATGTAAGCTATCCTTTCTTTTAAGTTGGATCAACCTGCATACGAGTGCAAATTTGATTGAAATCGGTTAAGTAGTTCAGGAGCCCATCGTGGACTTGATTGCCGTAAAAAAGGTTATAGTGAGTCAATCTTAAAAGATAGACATATGCTGTCGCGGACTTTTTTTTTAGAACTTTTAAAGAGGAACAATTCCCTAATACTTGATGTTTTCGTAACTTAAACCGTTTACGCAGCGTACGCAACGGAAGCTCTCAAAAAGGAATATTTTTTCCCGTTCTTGCAACATTTTTCATTTATGCTTCGCTCCTATTAGTCGTAGCGTGATGATATATAGCCTAAAGCCTTTCTAGAGAAATGGACCATCCAACACAAAAATATTTTTTCAATTCCAACCAGTAGTTCCTGAGATTAGCGCGTTCAAACAAACAAACAAACAAACAAACAAACAAACAAACTCTTCAGCTTTATAATATTAGTATAGATATAATATATATGATGAATATGAATATAACCTCACGCCTTCCTGTAAGTGTCCCCCAAGGGGAAGGCAGATGTGTATAGGTAGTACCCACACACGCACTTTCCGTCGGAGACATATTTTAGGTGACAACATAACATTACCGATAGCGACTTCATCGCCGTTACTCAAGCATGTATGCATGTTTCATCTGGATGTTTTCCTTCATCGTATCGTGGTGATAATAACACCATCACTTAAGTTCAGAAAAACTCATTAGTACAGTCGCGAGTCGAACTCGCGTTCTTTGTGTTGCAGGTGACTGAACTCGATCCTCTTAGCTATCATGGTTCGTATTTACCTTGTCATCGGGGTTCGTAGTAGGTATTGGACTAGTGAGAATAATTTATTTCGTTATAAATCAATTAGGATGCAGTTCGATGAGTCGAATATTGCCACGTGGCGATCGCGTAACTAACGCAAGAGCAAATCCGATGTTCATGCTAAAGTTCATTACTTATAATTTTATTACGTTAATCTCACCCGCCGATGCCGATTCGTGAACAGATTTATTCATTTAAATTAAACTAAAATGTATTTAAATGCTAATAACAAATCTTCACCTATATGGCAGTGTGTTAATTTACTTATATCTGTATAATCTGGGTAATTTGCCTTGTGCCTTCACATAATATCCGGTTTTAATACGCCCCTATGCCAAATTTGATGAATATTTATACGTTTAGTTCCGCTTTAGGGTGATCCATTAGTAAATAACCTCACAGACGAACTTATTTCTTAACATATATGAATATAATATAAAAGCAAGGGTGCACAGAAACCGTAAGGTAACGTAAATTACATATTTTTTGTATTTCATTCCAACGTCAAACTATCATCAACAATAAGTGACGCGATATAGAAACATTTGAGTTGCTGAAATTGGTAATTATGCAAAGAGATAATATCGAAACCATCATTGATAATGATATTAGTAAGTGGAATCAAAATGATTTCGTTAAATTAAAAATCCCTACAGAACATAATCAACCATTATAAACGTACGGTTCAGAAATGCGTATTCTTAAAATTTTGTTTTAACTAGTTGAACATCCGCAATGCCCACTGCTTTCTGTATAGTTCTAAACCAGTAACCGCGGAGGCTTCCACAAACAGATCGCATCAAGCGTGGATTGTGTGTGTCGGCGCAGCAGAAACATCCGCGTGTCGTTATTGCCAACATTGTACTTTCAAGTAAACCATAAATGAAAGGGCCCGTTCACAGTATCTTGAAGGCATACGAGTACATTTCTTAGGTTTAATATTGACAACTGTCATTATTTATATTATGAAGAATATCGATCAATATACTTTTCATTAAAACCTGAATTTGCTAGGCAATAAATGAGAAACTTCTAAGTACTCTCCTAAATATAGGTTCCAAAGATCATTAGATTGTTGATAAAACTTTCAACTTTAACCACAGCATTAGCGGACAGGTCGCGGTTTCAGCGGAGTTACAGGTGCGTAGCTATTTTAGTGCAGTCGAGCTGCCCGCCCGAGCTTCGCTCGCCGCCCGCCCAGTCGCTCCGCGCCTTCCAAACCTACTACGCGGATATCATGTATATAAAAATGTACTTCGATTGTATCTACATTTACACGGATATCGTTACCATCTAAAAACCTATCTGTAGAATAAAAACGTTCTGCACCGTAACTATAATAGTATTTGATCAACAATACATCACTTTGTTTTAAAACTGAAGCGGATGTTGAAAGTTTCATAAGTTTTACGACCGACGGACACAATCACTAAAGAGGTAAGTGGGGCATACGATTCGTGCTAATTTCCCATTTGTTGTAGTAGATTCAATGTGTTTCAACTTTTTTCTTGAATAACAAAGTTCTAATCGTCCCCTTTTTTATTTTAATTCATGGTTACCGTATTCCGTTCGTATAAGTATCCTATAGGTCCAGATCAAATGTTCAGAATATTGTAATAATGCTTTTAAAGTTTAATATATGTTATATATGTGTCGTTAGTTCGAAAAACGAATGTGGTGATATACTGGGCTCCACAAAAGTAGCACACGGATAATAGCATGTGTTGACGACTAAAGAGATCACAGTCGGCGCCTCGCACTAATTGACCGCCGTGAACAATCGCTAATGAATGTCCACGGCCCGTCAACGACCCTTAGGGTCTAAGCAATTTGTTGCGCTTCAACTTAATTCGATTCGGACATATCCAGATCAATGACTTCAGTTTCATTCATGATGACGAATCGAAAAGTTTTATGTATATACAGTTTAGTTATGCTCACGATATCCTGCTCATATTATAAATGCGAAAGTTTGTGAGGACGTCTATTCCTCTTACACACAAAAACTACTGAATGGATAAAAATTAAATTTGGCATAGACATCGATTATTAGCTGGACTAACACACACTCTACATTTAATAAAAAAAAACTATAAATGAAATCAAAATGCAAATATAATAATAAATATGGTATGAACCAATGTTCATACCGTATTTATTATTATATAACCTTATTGAAGCTCCAATGAGCTTCAATAAGGTTATATAAAAACAAATAACCAATGTTCATACCGTATTTATTATTATATAACCTTATTGAAGCTCCAATGAGCTTCAATAAGGTTATATAAAAACAAATCGTTATTATATAAAGTAATACATATATTCGTTAAATACCACATAACCTTACATCTGGTGTTCGAGCCGCGATATACATAAGTATGACAGCCAATCTTGTCCCGCAACTAATCAATTTTTATATTCACACGCAAGGCTGTGTTTATACTGACGTCATATTTGGATGTGCAAAATAAACGCAATAGGCAACGGTCTCACTGAACTTGTCTTGAATCATCAATCTTATGCGGCGCTTCGTGCGTGCGAGCTACGGGCCTATATCGCCTTCGGTGACAGACTGGACGCTTGAAAGCTTGCGTATTGTAGCTTACCCTGACATTTACGTACTTCTGCGGCTGATATGTATCAGGAATACTTTACCACCGGAGCAACGGTTAACAAATTAACAATACAATGAACGGTCAGTACGACACGCATACTTGCCGTGGAAGTAATGTGTGAGGAAACGAGTGCTGTTTGGAACAATCTGAAGCGTTTTCACGGCTTAATAGTAACTAGCTCAAATATTATGTTAAATCAAAGTGTTGTTATGTGGCTATGTGAGACTTATTCAGTTAACATTAATTAAATCACTAAACTTCAAATAATGTAATAAATTTCCAATTTACTATACTGCAAATGTGTTTGTAGTAATAAATATCCATGATTGCCGAAACATTTCACATTCCTAAACCAAAAGGAGTTATAAAACCAAAACTGGTCGCAATTCCGAGAGCGGCGAACGCCACATTAAGGCCGAGGATTGCCAAACGGGTAGTGTTGAATAATAATGTAGTGGAGCTTAGTTTCGTAGAAACTCAAGGTGGAGCTGATGCGATGACATCACGGCGACCATACCGAGCGTGCTCACCTTCATGTTTCGACCGATACCGACTCACTACTCCGAAAAATATAAAATATAACATGTGCGATATTACAATGTCGAATAAAATCAACAAGTTCGAAGGTAGATAGACAACACGGTAAACGTTACGTAAATTGGTCGTAGCCAGTGGGGGCGACATGTGCAGGTCCAATTCAAGCCGACACAGCATCACGGTCACGCTAATTTTCATTAGCTAATGGAGTTAAAAGCCCGTCATCGACTGTGTTGCTTCACTGATGCTCTATTGTGTCGTATTTTATGTCGGAATGTGATCATATCCTCCTTATACTTTCAAACAAATGACTGACAGCAGAGATCTAGTAGGGCTAGCGAAGAACAGAGCTACGAACATGTTAAGAATGTAGAAAATGATTGTTTGACTGTTGACAAGCTGGAATACGCAAGCGCATGACCCAGGGCGAACATCCTCTTCCTGCGACGCCGCGCCGGTGTGCATTTCGTAATAGTACCCCCCGCCCGACTCGAACGCGTTATTTTTGGTGACATCACAGAAATAACCACATCTTCCTTAACAGCGTTCGACGGTCACCAGACGCTGACGTTGATATCTTTACACTAATTGCGTTATTGATAGCCTCAGTTTTAGTTTAGTGTCGCAATCGCTGACATAAGCATAGATAGCATTCACCAGCTATAGACTAGATAAAAAGTTTGTATTGAACACATAATGCATCCGTACATTATAACATGGCGGTATAATAAAACGCTTAAAATATTTTACCTGCTTGGCGAATTAGAAGAGTTAATTATGCAAATGTAACCTCTGTCTCTTATTTGCATATAATATTATATTTGGGCACAGTTTTGAAACTGCCCAAAAGCCTACGGCTTGAGAATGTCCGTCATTACAGTTATGGTTTTAAAAGATAGGAACAAGGTGATATGATGATATTTCTCATCCTATTTGGAATACCATGTGTAAAATTCCAATAAGATTCCAATCGGATATAAATAATTAGTATGTTGATGTTGTTGTCACTAACAACACTTAGTTGTTGTCACTTTAGTTTTATATCTCAGATCTGCCTCACAACACAATATTTTTGCTGGCGTAGAGTCGGCCTTGCTATTCGTGATACTATTAAAACTACCCGCAATTAGGTTGAACAAATAATAAATATATTTGATTACCCACCTTATGTATAAGTCTCACAATCAATATAACTTTAATGATCTTACTAGTACACTCCCGTATAAAAAGAAATTACCCATTATACTTAGTATTAAGTTCTCATATACATAATTGAAAGTATCATTCTTTTTTGAGGATAAATGATTCAAACACAAAACAACCTTCATATTATGTCAATCGTAGAGGATGTACCCAATCTCTGCAGAGGTCATCTCCTTGTGTGTAAAGCTACATCGCTTTTACCTCGGTTAAAATTATTTATCAGTTTTCTGTATGAGGATTAATCTCACACATGAACCAAAATGACTATTTAAATCGTGAAATACATTAAAATAATAAAGATAATTGACAACACACCGATTTAAATAAATAGGTACTGGATATGGTATAATTTTCTCCCTAAAATGGCACATTGCAATTATGTCGAATGTATCTACACCAATGACTAGTTTCGGCTGCGTTGTTTATCATAAGGCCAATGTCCCAGTGGTCCGCCAGTAAGTAAGTGGCTTGTTATCCCGCCGATCCCGGCAAATAACGGTGTTTAAACTGAACCTTTTGAGGATGTTGTCCAAACAACATCGTCCGCCCATAGCTGCACGCGCCGAGTGCTGCTAGTAAACGGTTTACAACCGGGCTATACATTACTAAACGATCTAAATCTTATTTTAAATAAGTACCTATCTAGTTTAATATGGTACGCAAAATATGTAACGTGATAGTAACACTAAGCTTAAGCTGACAATGATATGTTAATTGATTCTAGTCTTGTATGTAGAAAATACACCCATACCGGCAATATAATATGTACATAACTAATTAGAACGTCCAGTTGCTGTATCGGGGCGATCCGATTAAATGTCTCGGAACGGTATGTTTGAAGTTTTGAACACCTGATACCGGTGTATGATATTCAGAATTTGAATATGTATTTGCAATTGTCTGCAGGTGATAATAACGGCAGTGCAGAAGGGTCGGGCTCTGGTGGTGAAGCGGGTGAAGGCGGCGAGGCTGCGCACACATTCGGTCCCCTGGACGGGTCCATCTACGCGACAGTAGTGCGCGCAGGCGGCGGCGGGCCCGCTTCGCCGCTCAGCGCCTCCATGGACTCGGGCATCTCGTCGGCGGGGCGCCGCGCCGCCCCCAGTCCGCCGGACGAGCTCGACGCGCTACTCGGCGACATGCTGCGCACAGTGAGCGCGCTACCCGACCCGCCGCCGCAGTCACATACGCCGCAGCCGCAGTCCGCTGCCGACCGAGCGCCAGATATACCGTACCACGCGCGCGCTGATTCCGCACCCTTCACCTACGGAGCGCCCGGCTTGCGACCCGGCATGTTGCGCGCCCCCAACCGGCTCGCCAGCCCGGAGCTGGTGCGCCGCGCCCTCGGCCCTGAGCGTGCCTACCGCCCCATCGAGGATGACGACGACGAGCGCACCATCACCCCGGACCTGTCCTCGCCCACGACGCGCAACCCGCTCTCGCCGAAGACCCTTCGCAAGCTCACACACGAAGATGTTACGACTACCACCACTGCGGCACCGCCACCCATCGCTTCGCCGTTGCACAACGGAAGGTCAGTTTACTATTTATTTAGCAAATCATAACATTACTTTTATACCTTTTACGATGAGAGAAGATATCAAATCGTGACATGATCAATAACGTTATCTATTACGCCAATGAGCAAATCTGTTATCCAACGCTATACAAACATACCACCTGCACACATATTCATTAGTTTATTTATTGATTTGATTGAGAACTTGATATTGTAATAAATCATATCAATTAATTAGCATAATCATCTTAGCTACTCAAATGAAGACTCACTTTCACTCGGTTTAGAAAGATTAGTTCCATTAGCCGTGTATAAATCTAGGTAGTAACTTTAAGAGTACCTATATTTATTTATATTTTGTTTACATTTCGTTATGCCCTTCCGTTTCGAACAGACATACAGTTGTATACCTTCAATTAAAAAAAGGAATCGGTCGTTAGAGTAACATGTGTTCCTGTGATGTGGGCGCGGAGGCCACACCACTGCCGCCTACACTCTACACTTTGTGTTTTGTTTACATTTTAAATCTTACTATACAAAAGTATTTTTAGCAAAACGTTCACTTTCAATAATTTGAACATATTTCAAGGCATTTGAACGTGTCAATTTAACACAAATCCGTTCATTAAACCCATATAGTGTCGTGTGGCCGACGTGAAACAGATCGTGAGAGTGTCTACATAATCAGTAACAAATATTTGAAGACAAACAACCGGCCCAGTCGTTGTGGACGTGGTCTTAATTTATTTAGCCGCGTTCCGCTTGACCCACTTCACTGTCAATGAAGGAGTATCGTGGCTCCTCTATTAGGTACAGCTGTCTCAATTATTATTGTTTATAACACTTAAACAAAACTAGGGCGCTGTTCGGTTAAGGGATGCTAGATCATGAGATCATAATACTTCAGTTTTCAACAAAATCCCGACAGTTAATATATAACTTTTCGCTTAAGATAAGTTTAGCTGCAAACGTGACAAATGACGAGTCCGTCAAGCAAGTTGAAATTCTTCTTTAGCGTATTTTTGTTCACCATATTTTCCTGCGACGTAAAGGTTTTGGTGCGATAAATCATTGTATTTAAGTTCAGTAAAACTCATCATTACAAAGTGTCGTAGTCTGAAACTACAATGACGTTGACGAATAGGTACGACGATGACCTAAGTAAACCACTTGATACACTGCGGAAGTATCTGCATCGCCTAAACCATCGAAATCACCAATTTAATATACAACTTGCAAAACATCATTGAGCTCGATTACATAATAATCCCTAGTGTTCGGTAATTTAAAAAGATCAGCTCAGATTATGGCTTTTAACTGGCTCTGTAACTAAACAAAAATACGAAAACCATAGCTCGATGATCGTCTGGTCTAGTGGTTAGAGCTCCTGACTGCGAAACTAGAGGTCGCGGGTTCGAATCCCGCTGAGGGCAGATATTTGTGTGATGAACACGAATATTTGTACCTTAGTCTTGGATGTCCTATGTATTTAAGTATATATCTATCTATATAAGTAAATATATCGTTGTCTAGTTACCATAACACAAGCTTTGCCTAATTTGGTACTAGGTCAATTTGTGTAGAATTATCCCAGGTATTTATTTATTTATAGCTCACAATGCAATAATAGGAATGAATCACCCATTTCCAAATCATTGTGTTGCTTTCGATTAACTTTAATTACAAATTTCCGAAAGAAATAACATTTATATTTGCAAAATAAAACACTGAATAATTTATGTGAAGGTATTTTTGAAAGATATCATTCAATAATAAAAATACCGATCTATCCACAAATTGAACCAGTATATTCGAAGGTGATTGGATGCTATCAAAAAACCTGATACAAGATAGGTTACATTGTATTATAATAATAACACTTTAATTTGATACCGATTTTTTTATCACAGAAAACTTGTTCCTATATTATTTAAAAAGAACAATCTGGTTGACCGCTAAATTATAGAGAAGAGTGTGGGACGCCGACGGTCCCGTGGGTGTTAATTGAAAACATTACACACACTGGCCACAACAAAGAAGCGTAATAGTTAATAAACGGTCTGAGCAGTTGATACTTGTTTGCTTAGAACAACTATGTTAGGTTGTGCGAGCAAATTTGTCGACGGACAATATAAATCAGTAATCTTTTAAACTTCCTCGTATAATTCTGTTGTCTGTATCTAAATATTTGAGCCCAGGAATCACTGTACTCAACTGAATTGTACGATTACGCTGCGATTACAATACAATTAACTTCACCGGAAAATTAAGAAGGAGAAGTACAAGGAATGATTTTGATTGGTATTTTCTTATTTAGGGAATACCACAATCAAAATTTGCAAACGAAACAACTTAAGCAGCTGATATTGAATTAATAAAATTATACAAATTAAATCTAATGCTTTAATATCTGCTAAATCCAGATCAACGATAAATGACAAGCATTCTTTATGGTACTGACTCATCCAAACGTAAGCTTAATAGTCTGTGCTACAAGTCTGTGTAAGGTATGTGTTATTATTATGATCTGTAATGATTAGCTAGTTAGGTAATGATGTAAGATAGTAGGTATGTAGTAGTAACCTTATAGCACACTGCAGTGCAGCAAAGACTACTATTGAAAGTGCATTACATCTTACTAAACACCCCACACTATGTGCTGAATACACATCCTCTTGAATGAACACTGACATTCCTCGAATGCTTGCGTGAATAATGATTACTACTTACTTTGTTATTCTTAGACCACTATGTGAATTGAAAATATTAACCAGATGTTCGCTTAGCTGGCTTCCTGTTAATCCAATTGACGTACTACTATTTGATTACAATCGTTTTGAGTATATACTCAAATACTGTATAAATTAGCCATTGACCGCATGGAGTATACTAAGTCTTATTTTAACATAATTATAGCTTTTGCTCGCTTCTCCGTCTGCGTAGATTCAATACGTAGAAATTGTTCCCCATAAAAAAACGCCTAAGTTTTTTTTTTTCGCGACTAAATAGGTGTTGGTAGCATTGTCGGTATGGTTCCATCTCTGTATCAATATTCGGCAAAATGTATATGGCAGTATGGGATGGGCGTGATGATGTTTTAGAAATACAGTTCGAATTTTTAATATTACTTACCTAAGTACCATGTCGAACATGCCTTGTTTCATGAAAGAACAACATGGACACGCATGTTAATACGACAGGTGTTTGCGACGTATACATTAATACGTACTCAAGTACAAAGTAAACAATGAAATGTAATGGCACGCAGAGATAATTTCAATGGATACGTTACAAGGTTTACCTACGTCAAAATTGATCGACATAAAGATAAATTGTTGTACGGAGATATCGGTCTTGTCAATCATGTCGTTGTAATGCATTGTAATCATAGCACTTATTGTGAACTGTGCCTTTGTGCCGGGGATCTATTATTGAAAGCTCTATTATTTTGCCTTCTTAGTAGTGCCTTTCTCGGATGACAACAACAGGCAGATATGCAGAGGTATACCATTACAGAAAGGATTTCTCTAGCGTTAAGATCTCATTGCTTCGTTAATGTATGCGTTTTTTGTAATCAATATTCTAGTTTAAAAACAATATACGAAGAAACGGAAGCATCTGTGTCGTTAATTGAGCTAATGAGAGGCGTGGGTCGGTCTTGAGCCGAGTATACCAGTTCAGTGGTTCCGCAACATTACCTACACAGCGCGCGGTCTCTACTAGCTATAAACTGCCAATTGCGAATTTATTTATGTGGCGCCTACTGAATGAATGGCTACTAAAGTTACCAGCCGAATTACTGACTTGGCTTGACCATTCTTGCAACTCAAGTTTACAATTTATCGTCTCTTAGCACTATAACTTTAAAAAATATTTCTTAATGAGCTACTTTTAACTTACTTGTGATATTTTTAAAGATGCCTTCATTGATAATGTAGCCACACATGTATGGCCAGGCTAATGAATCGACGGCTTAGTGAACAAGCGCTCAGTGTAACTATAACGTATGGTCGCCATTCTGGCTTTGATTTGGAGCGATGGCTTGTGATTGCGTCGTCGGCCTGAACTAAACAAGTTACTATTTTGAGATAAACGTAGCCATAAACGGTCGGCTGTGGCCTGTCGCCTGCGCAGAGCGGCGACACGACTCTCGGCGCTCATGCATTGCTACTTTCTAATAAATACTGCTTTGTTACCGTTTGCACCCCTTACCCCGTTTAACTGTAATGTCTTTATTTATTTATATTGAAACAAACATTTGAACGGACAATCGTACGATTGTACTTTAAAAACCATCTGCCTCGAAAATAATATGAGGATATGCACGTCTAAAATTAGTCTGGTGCTGAGTTAATGTGGAGCTTTATATTAACTCAGAAGAGTCCTCATACTTCATTCGCTGATTATAGATGCCAAGACAAGTACCACCTTTCCATAACAGGGCAGCATTCAAACCTTCAAGTCCTACGCAGAATAACAAACAACAATGTAAGACATCAAATACAGTGTAAAAAACGTACTCGTGTACATTCAAATAAATGTATGATGGCTGACGCAATATAATAAAAATGCATAGAGTTGACGTGCAATAATGCTAAAAAGTTTGAGAATTTATGGATTTTAATGACGTCACAAACAGATGGTTGAACGGTGAAACGGAATGGGTGGAGCGGCCCGGGAGTGATGCGCGGAAGAACTTGGCGGGGAGCGACGCGAGGAAGACATTGCCAGAGAGCGGCACATGGCGGTCCAACAGCACCCTCGGGTGGCAGGAGGCGGTGCGCGCCCGCGAGCCGCGCCGCTCCGAAAGTGGTGTGGATGCTAGCTCGGGGCTCACTTGGCTGCAGCGCCAGCAGCAGAAGCTGCGCGAGCGCAGGGAAGCTCGCGAGCGCGTGGCCCGCTTGCCGCTCGAGTGGGACGCGCCTGCAAGACACGTGCGCCGCTCCGCTAGCCATCGGTATGTATCTCCTTATTACACTAGCTGTGCCCTGGGTTTTACCCACGTTATATTAGATTTTTATATTTGGTCCTATGTTCTACATTAAACATATATGTACTTTGTGTAGATCCATCTCCGTGCAAAATTTTACCCAATTTCGTTCTTGGCATGAAAAAGTCACAACCATCCTCACAAACTTTCACATTTACAATATTAGTAGGATAAAAAGCTGGAGATTCTATTCTAAAACTATTTAGTATATGTTTATGCTTTATTATACAATATAAAATATATAAACTCACACATAGTACTGTAACTGCGGCACTCGCAAGGTCAGTCTACTCTTTGATCTTTAGCAAACAAGACTTGTTCTTACGACCCGATTTGTTTCAACAATACGTTTAATTTACTCCTATGCTAACTAATAAACGTAAAATATCACGAAAAATAACATACGTTTACTGTTCACATCATATACGAACCTTATTACGTCGACAACCTTACGTGTGAATTAATCTTAAGAATATTGTAATTTTATATTATATTAATTTTATTGTATGTCTATGGGCCTCGTTGCCTGAAATAAATAAATAAATAAAATAAAATATAAATTACCTACTGCTGTCTTATACATGGTGTATTATACTTTTTCAGTGTGGACGGTTATACCAGTGATACAACCGCATTCGCAGACGATGACGACGACTTCAGCGTTCCCCTACATGTCAACACGCGCACCCCTCTCAGGAATGACAGCATCAGTCCTCAGGCTCCAGACAGGTAACTACCATATTAATCTTATTTAAGTGCTATAATTGTATAAAATAAGGTTTACTAACATAAAGCAATTATTTGCAGAACCTCATCTAGAAAATTCATGTATGAAAAGATGACGATGCGTGAGTGGAGTACGAGCACTACACCAACGAATGCTCCCACCACGCCTGGATTGCTGTCCCTTGCCGAGCCCATCAACAACGACTCTATTGTAAGTCATATGGATGTATTTTGTGGACATGTTATTAAGTCCCAATCTTCTTCAAAAGATTCAAGAATTGTGTGATGTTATAAAGTCAACGTTAATATGCACGGCATTTCAATGCTTAATAGAGTTTCTGGTTATATTTTGAACCAGTACCAGACTGTTGATAATAAAAGATTCAAGGCCCAGCGTTTAACGATATCACATTTTTTTATAGATTACTGTATTTTAATGACATGTCAAACAAGCATAAAGTCGTAATTGTAAGCAAGAAGGACGTCACTGACCACATTGCAATCAAATAAAAACGTCTACGTCTACGTTAGAGATTTTGAACCGATTAAATGTATGTCACACACAATAGGTGGGAGAGCGATCAGATGCCTGGTCTCGCGCTGAATCCCGTGCAGAATCCCGCGCAGAGTCCCGCGCAGAGTCCCGCACAGAGTCCCGCACCGAGTCCCGCGCCGGCACGCCGCAGTTCCCCACACACCCGCGCACGCCCTACCCGCCCACGCCCACGCCCTCAATCTCTGCGCGCCCACCGCGCTCGCCCACCGTCCTCAGGTATGCCTTTGCTAGCTATTTAGCACAGTGGGTTGTTTCCTTAAAAAGTACGAGTTGAGCATATTTAAATTTCCTGAGTCTATGTAATGTGAAATATATCCTCACGCCTTCCCACAAGGGTCCCCGAAGGGGTAGGCAGAGGTGTATAGGTAATAAATACCCACACACCCACTTTCCGCCAGAGGTATATTTGGTGCCAACGTGACAAATGTGAATTATCTATGTAAATTGTACTGCAGCTATACAAGTTGGCTGCTTTTATAATGTCCATTCCGCGTACCCTCACCGCGCAGCCCTCTTGAAAGAAAACCCTTAATGCAATTTTTTTTGGATTATTACTGGTCTAGGATTGTGTCTGAAATTTTGCGAGTGCGATGTATGACTGAAAGCTCCATGAGGTATATATGATGAAATGTATAAAAAGGGTAAATAATTAAAATACAACACTATATTAAAAAAACTCGACGACCAAACTGACTACACAAATATTTACGCGGATGGTTGCCAAAACATTTTTTACATTACATTAATGCGTATACATAAACTTTATTTTATGCTTTCGAATCTCATTGTATTTCTACAATTTCTGTTATTAGTGTATTCATTAAAGTCGTATTGTGCGCAGGCGCGAGCGTGAAGGTAGTCCTGAAAGCGAATATCGCACGTGCAACGGCTCGCGGCGCTCCAGCGTGAGCGGCGCCACGGAGCCGCAGCACGTGGCACCTGACCGCGTGCGCTTTGCGCGGGACACCAGCCACTACTGGTACAAGCCCAACATCTCCAGGGACGACGGTGAGACAACCTTGCATCATTTATAAGATCACACGTTACAATTAAACAGAAAGTTTAGGGTTATATAAGCAATGACACTTAGCGGATAGACCATATTCAGACTACATTACGAAGTTTTTATTTTTCTATTATAATTACATAAATATTAAAGTATGCAAAGTTAGGCGCCCAACATGGGGCATGGGCAGATATTGTCATACGCTTACTCTACAAATTATATCATATATGTATTTGCTTAGTGAACTTTTCAACAGGAATGTAAGATGCGAACTTGCGCTCTCAAAGAGAATATTTTTTCTTGGTTTTATACCACTTGGGAGGCAAACAAGCATGAGTTACCCACTTGCTGCTAAGCGATTAATACGCTTGCAACACTAGGGGTATTACTTCACTCTGTAGGGAAAGCCTCGAAGGGTAGGTCATTCCACAGCGTTCGAAACAAACTTCTTTGAAACCGCGCAGTGCGAGTCTTTTTTGTTTCCAATGTATGGAGATGAATTCCACACCTATAGCGTGTGTTTAATCGTGGCAGCCGTGAGCGCGCTGCTGCCGCTGGAGGAGGGCGCGTTCATCGTGCGCGACTCGAACTCGTTCCCCGGCGCCTTCGGGCTGGCCGTGCGCGCGGGCGCGGCGGGCGGCGTGCGCCACTTCCTGGTGGAGCCGGCGGCGCGCGGCGTGCGCCTGCGCGGCTGCCCCGACGAGCCCGTCTTCAGCTCGCTCTCCGCGCTCGTGTACCAGCACACGGTCACCCCACTCGCGCTGCCGGTGCCGCTGCGCTTGCCGCACAGGTACTTAGTACTTACCATCTCCATCTATCGACGCGTATTGCTGCATTCTGCATACTTACACATTTCTCCCAATACATTTCAAACGCACAACGTTGTTCCTCGGGAAAGGAAAATGACGTTATACGAGTATATATATATTATATATGGATATTATAAAAATAATAATATATCCTCAAGCCTTCCCACAAGGGTCCCCGAAGGGGTATGTAGGTGTATGTAAGGGGTGTATAGGTAATACCCACACACCCACTTTCCGCCAGAGGTATGCAAATGTGACAGATTCCACGGCGAGTCCAGCGCCGTTACTCAAGCACGACTATACATACGCCTTTGAATTTCTTCTCAGAGGTTTCCTCTCGATGTTTTATTTCACCGTAAAGGTCGTGGTGTGACTAATCACTGTACTTAAGTTCCGAAAAACTCATTGGTACTGTGTTGCAGGCAACTGCTCGAACCACTCGGCCACCACGGGTTCTTATGGATATTATTTATCCTTATTATAAATATATCAACCAGCGATCATGTATGAAAAGCCTGATTAATGTGGATGAAACTAAATAAGTCTATAAGTCTAGAGCGGCCCTCTATTCTCCCTGCCTATCTCGCGAAGAACTCAGCGTGATGATATTATGTATGTATGTTTGTAAATATATTAACATTTTCGGTATCGATGTTTATCTTTTGATAAGCTGTTTTTCCACAAGGACAACTCATGGCCGCATTACTAACACAACTACCCGAAAGTAGTGCTATTTGGCTGTGATCTTCCGTAATGTGGAGTTAGTAGTAGTTCTAGTCAAATTTTAAAGGAGATTCGTTACTTTTTTGCTGCTAAGTTAGTAACATCGGAGATAATTTTGAGAATCGAGAGAAACCTAGAACACACGCGAAGCATCAGCCAGATCGGTCATACTTTCGATCAATGCATCGTGTCCTTGTCAAGGGACCCATGGATGGGTGGCACCGCGAACGCAGCAGCGAGAGCCCTGCTAGCGACCGGCGCGGCGTGCCACGTGCTGCTCTTGGGCTCGGAGAACACCGAGGCCCTCACTGGACCCGCCGCTGTCAAGAGGGCTGTTACCAATTTGCTGCAAAAGAAGGTATGCTCATTCGTTGTCCCTAAATAATCCACAAACAAGTAATCTACCTATAACCCGTACGTAAATGCACTAAGCCTAGTAGGTATTTTATAAGTTAAAAGTTTTATAAGCGAAAATTTTATTGCAAAGAACTGTCATATCGATTATCAGATATCAAAGTATTTCATCATCATCATCATCATCATATCTGTTTTTTGTATACCACATGGGTGGCAAACAAGCATGCGGTCCGCCTGATGGTAAGCGGTTACCGCCGCCTATGGACGCTTGCAACACCTGGGGTATTACTCGGGCGTTGCCGACCCTAATCTGTCTAATCTGTATTTAAACAAGCAAGCAGGAATGCTTTATAGACACACTAATATTGTATATATAATATATCATTTTGAATACGAGTAAAATACGAACCTACTTATCCGATAGTGCCTTTAGTTCAGTTACCTAGTAATCAATTTGTTTTGTATTAGGAAAAGATCGCGAAATATAATGTATACATATGCGGTACCTAAAAAGATGGTGTAGTGTACAACGAGTGTTGTGTGCGCAGGCGCCGAGCCACGTGGTGCACTTCAAGGTGTTCGGCGGCGGCATCACGCTGACGGACGCGGCGCACAAGCTGTTCTTCCGGCGCCACTACCCCGCCGCCGGCGTCTCCTACGCCGGCCTCGACCCCGACGAGCGCCGCCACACACACCTCCAAAACGGCGTCTCCGCTGAAAAGTCAGTGCCGTATTCCTTAACCCTATTTGTTCCACCGAAAAAAAATTATCATGTTTGACGCAGCCGTCATCAGCTTGAAAAGTTATTCGGTTGCAGAATACTCATAAACTAAAAAAAATCTTTAATCATAAATTTAAAACTTGTAAACTTTTCTCGGCTCTCCCTCGTACTCAGATATAACAGAATTCTGAATACGCCATATATAATAACTGAAGATGTTCTCACTACCTCGATCCAAGACCTGCACTCAACTCTGAATGCACTTCCGGTAAGACACACGACGTCACATGTACCTTTGTGTGTGTAGTCTTAGACTTTTACCCTGTTTATTAAGTTCGTATGTATCATCGCACTGTGTCAATTCGCAGAAGAATATTCGCATTTGTGGCGCGTGCGACTACGGGCGCGGACAACCAGTGCCACGTGTTCGCCGAGCTGGAGCCCGAGCAACCCGCCACGGCTATTGTCAATTTCGTCAACAAGGTATTTCATTCCCTTCCTAAGTATTATAAGCAACTCTGCTATGGTTCATTACATGATTTATTCTCTGCGTTTCACGTCTAAACTTTAAATGCAAATTCACTTGTCGTTATCATCCCGTGATATCTGACATCACAGGAGGTTATTTAGACACAAGACAGTGTCAATGTACCCACTATAGATCCCACTATAGAGATGTATCTAGATACAATATGAATAATGTTCAATACTCTACCATACAACACATGCACTATGAGTCACACAGACATAACTGGTCCCTTAATTTTAATTTAGAACTCCTAATGAGGTGGATGGAATTGTGTTTAAAAAATAATTAACGTACACAAAATATTTAAATACCTTGTGATTTGCTTACAGGCGCTACTCGGCAACTCACAGAAGAAGGATATCATCTAACTGTGGAACTCCATAGATTTCGTAGACCTCACGCTTACTTGGAAAGTAATTGAACAGTTCTTAGATATTCAAATACTCATAAGTTTGTGTAAAACACGTTAAACTTTTAATGAACTTTCTTCTATTTTTTGTCATATGAAATTCCACTATTTTATCTTTTTGTAACGTAGATATTAGCTATGTTTTCTTTTAATATAAAATTTTATCGTTTTAAATTTGAATTATACTGTCTATATTTATAATTAATTAAATTATTGTCAAAGATTTCTTTCCAATACGCTTCGTGATCCAAGTACAATTAACCGTATACATAATTGCATGTAAACGACCATAATATTATGAATATAAATTATAACTGTAGCTTAGGGAAGGAACTAACTAGTCTCATATTAATTTAATATAGGGTAGTGATATTACGTGTGCCTAATAACTAAGATTACATTCACGTTAGCTTTTATTTCAGAAGCATTGTATCGTGCAGTCCAATATATTATATTATGTCAATTATCAAGTTTAATAGAAAGGGGAATCTGTTAGGTCATACATACTACCTAAGTTACGTGGACAACTCTATGACATGATCATAAACATCGGGAAAATCGGGTAATGTTTGTGTATGTATTTTGCCAGTTTCCGATCATGTCGTCAGTCAGAAACGTTTGTAATCAGTACAACGAATTTCAAATGTATAGTACAACTGTTTAACATTAACCAGTGATTCACAATGCCAGTGAGATGAACACATTGAGTATGTGAAAAGTAACAAAAGAGGACTAAGTTTTATATTTATGTATTTGGCTTTTTACCATTACATATGTATAATGATATTGCTATAGGCGAAACAAACAATAAATACCTGCCACAGATACATTATCTATGAGAAATATTTGAAAACACGCAGCTAGTTTATGGCATAGCTATATATAGCTATAGCATAATATTGTAGCTAAAAATAAATATAATATATGAAGTCAGCGAAATGCCTTAACCGTGATCTATGAAAACTAATATAAAGTTATTATTGTAATGGTTGCCGTGATACACCAATTCTTGACAACATGTCATTCGAACATATAACACAATATATTGTAATAAATAACTGTTGTAAAATGTATTTATTGGTTAATATTACATACATTCTTCAAATATTAACTTTGCGTTTTATTTTCACCTGCAGCTCTTAAGCTTTCGAAGCAAAAGGCAACAGAGCCGTGTAGGTTTAGTGACCTGGATCATAAATCGCTGTATATGTACGCCCGTCATTTGCTCGATTACAGGTCGCTGGCGAGTATAATTACATCATAATATGTCGAAAACCTATATAATATTAGACCCATTGACTTTAAGACTCCTTTAAGATGAATAGACGTTGTATACATCTATTATAAATAGCAAAAAAAAGGATTAATAGACAACAACAGAATATATTATGGATAATAACTACGTAATTCTACTTTTGCAAACACGTAGATATATGATGAACTGATGAAGTAAAAGTCATTGTCTGCCCTCAAGTGACGTTAAGTCTATACTAATATTATAAAGAGGAAAGATTTGTTTGTTTGTTTGTTTGTTTGTTTGTTTGTAATGAATAGGCTCCGAAACTACTGGACCGATTTCAAAAGTTCTTTCACCTTTGGAAAGCTACATTATCCCCGAGTAACATAGGCTATATTAAATTGGACCCGATAGGTGGCGCTGCGATCGAGTTTCAAGAATTTTACCTTTTTACCCGGGCGAAGCTTTCTGTGTGTTTCTGTGTGTCTTAAGCTAGATTCGAGAATGGTTTAGATTTACAATTGGACCCAATAGGTGGCGGTGCGATCGTGTTACGGGCAATTTAACTTTTTCACCCGAGCGAAGCTGGGCGGGACAGCTAGTACTTAATAAAAGTGGGAAATAGTGTTATCAAATCCGTAGTAGTTTCGCCGCTTGTTGGTATTAATAGTAGCCTTTTAATCTTGCTTATACAATATATAAACAAAATGTTTTTATCAGTCCTCTATGTCAGAAGTAGTAATCTGCTTACCATAACCAAACCGTAATAGTTCATGCCAAATCAGAAATAGGTTGGACTGGCCTGTTTATATAGCAGTAGGTAACAATGGTACTGACGCTGAGCAACAATCACACTGAGCAATGTGATGAAAAAGAGAGACACAAATTTAATTAATGAATATTTTATTTCATTTCTATGGAGGCATATTTACAGTGGTTAGTGTTGATAATTATATTTGCTTATACGTAGTTAACTTAATGTGAAATATTATACCAGCCAATAATATCTCACATTCACTTACCAAAAAATTATCTTACGCTTAGTTACAAAAAAGGTAGTTTATTTTCTATCTCCTGATATACAACTTCCATAATTAGAATTTGCTTTCGACTCTGGATTGGATTTTAGAAGTCACACATTCAAACTAGGAGCATACTTTTTTCGGCGGTCTGTGGTTTTGTTTTGTTTGTCGTCTTTGGGTGGCGGTAGTACGGGAGCGTCAGTCATCAGACCGACCAAAGCGCAGATGGCCGTAGTCGTCAAAAGCGTCATCTGCGCGGATTACTCGACTCTTCATTAAGCCGTAATCTCTGAACAAGGGCCGAAGTCTGAAGTCCTCGTCGTCTTCAGGGAGGGCGAATGCGCGCAGGCTGGCGCCTTCGCAATAACGAATCATGAAGCCCAGCGCTACGGTCACTGACAATGCAATGATTGAAATGATACGCATTTTTACGTCTGGCAATCTGTAAAATGGTATAAAGATGGTACATAAGCAATTACTTTGAAATGTGTAAAATATAACTATTCCTTCAACTTTACTGATTTTAACCTCCTTCAAAATGTCGGATTAAAACGATATTTGGCGTTCTTATCAAGGACTTACGACAATTCAATATTTTAAACAGTTAGACCTGAATCCTTACTGGGTAAATCAGGATTAGCGATGGGGTTTATGATAATTAAACTAAAAATAGCGCCATCTAGCTCCATAATCGTAAAAAGTAGGTTCAGCGCCCACCGCACTGAAAAGCTTCTTTGAATAATATGTGGAAAATAAAAATAAAAATAAAAAGTTAAAAATGTATAATAGTATAAAAGAAATAAAAAATACACTACAATATGAAACTATTTTTTAACTTGCTGGACTAAAAAGTAGAAAATAAATATTAATAAATTTGAATTAAGAAGTGTTAATAAAAAAAATTCTTTATAGTTATAAAAATTTCAGTGACAGATAAGAGTACGAGCATTATCATGATAATATCTTAAAAATAACGCAAAATTTTTTTATATACAGAAAATGTTTTTTTCTTATTTACGCTATTTTTAATTCAAATTTATTTTCAATTTTTTAGTTAGATTTTATATGTAAAAAAGCGTGTTAATAGTTTTTTTTTAACTATTATTTATTATATCAACTTCCTTGTAAATTCGTAATTGTTAAATTTTATTTTATATTTCTTCTACAAATTTATGGTTAAAAAATAAGTAGTACTAACCTGCTTTTCTGCAGCAAACTTCTAAAAGACTGAAGTGCTGAATTCAAAGTCCGCCATTTATATAGTGAGTGAATGCTCCTGAGAAAAAACAACTCCCCTTCTTTAATATTCCCCGCACGAGCTGTCAAGACTTATAAAGATGCCATGAAAGATGTCAATCTTTCGAGGATAATTGATTAAGGCTTTAGCATAATTTGATGTTATTATTGGCGCGAAGTTATTTTTTACCCTACAATTATTTATTTTCTTTGTCCAGAAATATTGTTTTTCTGTTTTTCATTATGGGTTTATAATAACATAAAAGTAGGTACAATCATCATTCACTGACTAACAAGTAATCTAATGGTCACGATTAAAAAAAAATCAGAACATGGTAATCAGTTTAACACCTTCTACCTGATAAGCAATAATGTAACATAAATCATAAATTCAATTTTATGGTACCAAATAGATGTTGTCTTCCAACACAGGTACGGGCGAGTAAGCCAGTGCTATTTTATTATTAGATATTTAATGTTTTTTTTTATAGGCTGAATAGCATATTCCACGTACATAAGCACTACCGTAAAAAAAAAAAATGCCCGCGTTTTTTTTTGCTAGAATTTGCCAATAACTTTACTTACATTATACTATTAAAATATTATAATATATATTTGTCAAAATAGATTTGTGTTTTATGGTCATGGACGCTGTAACGGAGTTTGAATCGTTTGAAAAACAAATTTTAGAACTTGTAGGAGAGTTCAAGCTGCTTAGTGTGAGTAGAATTTCTTATTTGTTCAGATATTCATCATTTAGTTTTAATCGTGTTCGTCGATTCTTATACGACATGAACTGTTCTTATTTGAATTTCATCTATCGATTAATCGTAATATTAGAAGGCAATAATAAAACTTTTGGCGACCAAGTGATGCAAAACGTTAACAGTGGTTTATCAAGTAACTGTACTTACCCATTACCTATCTATTACCTAAATGAAAAGATCCTTACAGGTTTGGTAACGCGCGAGAGGTATTCCTGATGTTGCAGCATCCATAGGCGGCAGTAACCGATTACCATCAGGCGCGACGAGGGCTTGTTTACCACCTTATTTAAGACGAAAATCCATACAATTTCTTAAAACTTACAACAGATATATATTTGCCTCTCGCTCCTCACGCCTTCCCATAGGGGTCCCCAAAGGGGAAGGCAGAGGTGTATAGGTAGTTCGCTTTCCGGATTCTTCTAATGAATATAATGCAGACGTCAGATAATCGTCTCCGCGAGCTGTTACGTGTCGAGTGTACTCGGGCGGAGGCTGCTATCAGCGCCCGCGCCGCCTCCGACCGCTCCGCTGCTGAAGCCCGCCAAAGCGCAGCCGCGGCCAGTGCTGGAGCCACGCAAGCTGCAACCGCTCTGGCTACTGCCAACGATCAACTAACTGGAGTCAAGTTACAATTCGAACTTGCTGTACGTTCTATATACACATTTAATGTTATATTTATAGTGGGTGGTGTACAATCTCTGAGTGCCTGCTGCGCATAGGCAATTTTTTTAGCTAACTCCTTATTTTTTGTGCACAATTATAATTAAAACTTTGTTCGTTCATAATGTCCTCACGTCTTACCACAAGGTTCCCCGAAGGGGGTAGGCAGAGGTGTATAGGTAATACCCACACAGCCACTGTCCGCCAGAGATATATCTAATTTAGATGCCAACGTGACAGATGGCGAGTTTAACTTTAGGTAGTTCAGAAAAACTCATTGGTACAGTCGGGATTCGAACTTGCGATCTTTGTGTGGCGGGTATCTACTCGAAGCTCTCGGCCAATACGGCTTCTTGTTCATAATGTATAAATAAAATACCTCTTCAAAACAGAGTGATTCAAACGAACACTTAAGGAGTTTGCAGCAAAACGATGCCGCCACATTAACTACCACACTATAACTAAGCTCTTAGTCTAGAATATCATCATCAATGCCGTCACACTTCTATATAACTAAGCTCTTAGTCTAGAATATCATCATCGATTGACAACAGAGGCTTAACTGATTTAAGCCTCGTATAGATTTACGACCTTTTGAAACGCTTTGAAACCCATCCAAACATATCACGGTTTTTATCTACGGTACGTAAGGATGTAAATATTTATGTAGTTTACAAATATGTACATTTGTATACAGTCAATTAAATGATAAACTGAAGGTGTGTATTTGACTATGTAGGAACGCCAGCGTGCAGTTCTCGAAGAGCGGTGTATTGAATTATCAGGGCAAATAAGCTTATTAGAAAAAGAGCTTCAGCAGTTAAGACCAATTCAGACAGTGCATTCATCTCTGCAGCGACAGTACTTAGAATTGCAGGAACGGGTCTGTTGTGCAACTGAAGAAGCTCGAAGGTATTATATAGTAGGTTCAATATTTGTAGTAATTTTACCAAAATACCTCAAGAGATTAGGTATATGGATGGAGTTTTAGTGAAGCCTAAAGCCACGGATTCTTATATGCTTGTATCGAATGCTTGTATTAAGGATTTGTTAGAGGATCAACGTAGTTCATATCTGCATACGTCGGGATAAACCATTACCTTCACACTTAAAGTATACCCAACTAGTTATAATAATTTGTAGATAAATTTAAGTTGATAATTAAGTTTGAAATAAGTTAGTAATTATTTTTTTCCTCCCTTTATATTTGCTGTCCCATTCTAAAATTGCTGTGCCTCACAAGTTCCATAATATAACCTAATATTAATACATCCTCACGCCTTCCCACAAGGGTCTCCGAAGGGGTAGGTAGAGGTGTATAGGTAGTACCCACACACCCACTTTCCGCCAGAGATATATTTTAGGTGCCGTAACTCAAGACTCACTCACGACTATACATACGCCTTTGAATTGCTTCTCAGACGTATGCAGTTTTCCTTCACTGTAAAGCTCGTAGTGTGACTAATATTTAATATTCAATAGTATGTGTTCGATATAAATGGAGGAGCAATAAATCATTGAAGTTCACTGAACATTTGCATAATCTATATGAAACAGAGAGGCATCTCGACTAGAAAACGAGCTCCGTAGAGTTGAAAAGTGTGCTAGCGGTGGGTCAGAAATCCGAGAACGAGCTCGATTAGCTGCAGCAGCGCACGCGCGCGAAAGGCGTTTAGCTGCTGCTGAGTTGCAGCATATGACGGAGGAATTGCTCACCGCAACAGGTCAGTTGTAGGTGACACTGTGACGTCATAATTTAGTAGGTGACAATTCATATTTTTTTTCTTAATATTTTATGTACCTACCTATCATCTGTCGTAAATGGTCAATTCAGTGTAGTCTCAATTTGAGTATCCTATATTGTCATAGCACAGATATACATTTATCAGATCAATATTGAGAGCCGGGGTGGCCGACTGGTTCGAGTAGTTGCCTGCAACACAAAGATTGCAAGTTCGAATCCCGACTGTACCAATGAATTAATGAACTTAATTACAGTGATTAGTCACACCACGAGCTTTACGGTAAATGTAAATATAGGGAGGAAACCTGCATACGCTTGAGAAGAAAATCAAAGGCGTATGTATAGTTGTGCTTCAGTAACCGCGACGGACTGGCCATCACCGTCACGTTGGCACCTAAAATATATCTTTGGCGGAAGATGGGTGTGTGGGTAGGTACTAGGTAGTACCCTCACCTCCGCCTAGCCCTTCGCGGGCCCTTGTGGGAAGGCGTGAGGATATATCTATACTAATATTATAAAGAGGAAAGATTTGTTTGTTTGTTTGTTTGTTTGTAATGAATAGGCTCCGAAACTACTGGACCGATTTCAAAAAATCTTTCACCTTTGGAAAGCTACATTATCCCCGAGTAACATAGGCTATATTAAATTGGACCCGATAGGTGGCGCTGCGATCGAGTTTCAAGAATTTTACCTTTTTACCCGGGCGAAGCTTTCTGTGTGTTTCTGTGTGTCAAGCTAGATTCGAGAATGGTTTAGATTTACAATTGGACCCAATAGGTGGCGCTGCGATCGTGTTACGGGCAATTTAACTTTTTCACCCGAGCGAAGCTGGGCGGGACAGCTAGTATATAATATTTTTAATATAAATACCGAGGGCAGCCCATATCAGGTATATCCAAAAATAGTTGTGCCCCGCGGTTTCAGCCGCGTAAGATTTGCAAATGTTACACGAAGGGGCTTCTACTCGAGCCTCAGCATTCGTGTTGTTCTTAAGACATATTCTTTGTTCTATTCCAGCCTACAATCTATCTCTGTGCTAAATTTGTTCCAATTTGTTCAGCCGTTTTGGCGTAACTGACTCAAACATCCGATCCAGCCAAAATGTAAATGTTATAAGCATTATTGTACATAGTGTCACATACATATATTACTTGTAGGTGAAATAGCAAGGCTTACAGCTTTCGTTGCTGAACTGCAAATACGATTGGCTCAACATAATGATTCTAATAAATCAAAGAAGATGGCGTCAGAGACTGATGAAGAAGTAATATTTGAATTGAGAGCGATGCTAGATGCCGAAAGAGCTGGAAATGCTAAACTAGAGCAAGCTTTAGCAGCTGCAATAGCGGATAACTCTACTTTAGCATCACAATTAAATCTCAAGGACAATGCCAGTAACGCTGTTCAGGTGGAGGTCGCCGCTGCAAATTCATCCGTTTCTACTAATATACATCCCATTGATTCTTTTCTTGCTGAAGAAATTGCTGAATAAAGCCATGTTTATGCTTAACGAAAGGTTTTTAATCTCTATAATATTAATGCATTGCCTGTTCCACAAAACGTCGGTACCTTAATTCAATTGTATGTGTTCGTTACCTTCAATTTCGAAGCGAGTTTATATTACGACAGAACAAAATTACGGCATCTAACGTAACTCCATAATGATAAGTCGGAGAAACTGTCGGTGCTTTTCTTATTCAAACCAGTTTATGCATCGCGACAGGCACGTCTAAAATTTAGAGGTCACGACGTTCGGTCCATATTACATCAGATAAGTTGTTATTTTTCAAACTAAGCATTAAAACAATATTTACATATGCTTTATAAATATGTATGTTATATATTTACGCCTTACCACAAGAGTCACTGGAAGGGTTGGCAGATGGCGAAACCATCTCCTTGTTTCAAAGCACCACTTACGTCTTTGATTTTCTTCTCAAACGTATGCAGGGTTCATCTCGCTATTTCTCTTCAATGTAAAGCTCGTGTGATTAAAAAAGATAAAAAAAAACTCATAACTCAACTCACAGTACAGTCAGGGTTCGAGCTTGCAATCCTTGCATTCCAGACAACAAGGTACGCGAACCTACTTGACTCATTCTGCCACTCGGCTCTTTTTCTTAACATATCTTTCGAAAATATTACCTACTGTTGCGTAACGGAGCAAGCATATGTGAATAATAATTAATTACATTTCAGGCATTATTGTATAGCTTTATACACTGAATATACACTGGTGACTGAGGTTTATTTATACTATTAATGCAACCTGTTTTGGTGTATAGTAATGGTACATACAAACTTAACACTATCTATTGTATTGCCTGTCGGCTTGTGCGAAAACTGGTTGCTAGGAATGCACTGCGCTCGACTAACATCATGCATCGCAAGTTTGTCATAGTACATCTGCGTATACGCAACCAAATGTAATTTATTTATTATGTATAATTATTATATTTGGGAGCGTTTTATAAATCTGCCTCATAGTATAATGATGTGAACGCTCAAACTGCCAAGAACAATGAGGAAAATCGCATGACTAATGGAAAATTATGCGTCATCTACTAGCAGCCTGAGGTGACAAGTGCATATATTAAGAAGGCAGCTTCATGTTACTCATAGGTGCCTTACCTAGATAGCGCGCAGTGATGGATGGTATATTGATAAAAAATTAAACGCATTTTTATCCATATTACGTGAATATTATCAATGGTATAATGTTTAATATAGTAAAAGTACAATTACAAAGCCGTGGTGGGCGAATGGTTCGAGTAGTTGCCTGCAACACAAAGATTCCAAGATCTAATACCGACTGTACCAATGAGTTTTTCTGAACTTAAGACAGTGATTAGTCACACCACGAGCTTTACGGTGAAGGAAAATATCGAGAAGAAACCTTTACAAAAATTTATTTCATGAAATTCCATGGCGTATGTAGTTGTGCGTAAGTGACAGCGATGGACTCAGTATCTGTCACGTTCGCACCTAAAATATATCATTTACGGAAGGTGGGTGTGTGGGTACTACCTACACACATCTGCCTTCCCCATCGGGGACCCTTGTGGGAATGCGTGAATATATACAATCATATGGCCTAACTATTTTATCCACTGATCATACGAGTACCTACCAAAGAACTTATATTGATGCGCTGAACATAATGCGGCGTACAGGTAGTAAGGCAGTGAGGATCGTGGTGGCGGATTTTCGCAAGGCTTCGCGGCGCGCCGCTCGCCCCACCTGTGGCCTGCGTAGGCGCCTTCGGACCAGTCAGTGTTGAAGTGCATCCCGAGCGGAGACCGCGTTGTGCCGCCGCTCTACCACGCGAACTATGTTCACCCATATGAAACGATCTGTGATATAGTGTTAAGTTACAACTAAATTAAGTGTTATAAGTTATTAAGGTCTCCGACAAGTGAGTACGCTACTCTATCATTAATGTTTCAAGCAACACGAGTGTACGTAATCTCTATTTTTACATCTCGAGTTCTTGAGAGCTTATACGACTTTTGTTTATATTCTACTTTACGGAACCAAATGGTTCCGTAAAGTTTGGAAATAAGCTTATTTGTAATTCATATGTATTCTCGGACTAATTTGATGAATGTTGGTTTTCCTTCACGATGGTTTGGTTGTTTTGTGCACCGTAGAGGTAAACAGCGCACCACGGTGCGTGTTGTGTAGACTAGAGAAAGTTCTTAGTAACCACAATCCACTCGATTCTTACTTACATTGCATTTTGCGGTTTCATTCAAATGAAGATACGAACGTTTTACCTTTATACTTTTACCAGTCTCGATTAGGTATGGTTAGGTAACTTTTTTAACTATGTTATGATAATATTTCATAGAAATATTACGGTCGGTAGTTTCAGAAATTTTGACTGTGGCAAAAAGGCTTTCCGCCAACGCAAAATGTTGACACTGAGTCAGCCAAGCTGGGATACAAGGACGGTGAGCTCAATAGGCACGGTAAACATGTGAATTCAATACATATGTAATGGCTCACCCACGACACCGCTGGTATAAATTAAACGGAAGCTATGCAGCCAATAAACATATTCATAATATATATATATGTACACTACACATTACAGATGAAACCTTGGGAATATTTTATTTTATGTTTCATATTATAGTATCAAAAAATACTCTAGACATATTACACAAAGTCAAATCTAAACTAGGCATAGATATCAAAGACTGATATACCCAGACTTACAACAGACAAACTTGCCAACTATTTGTTGTAATATAAATGTTTTCGGCGAGCTGAATAGAACCCAAGACCCTAGGACCCAGAATACAGTAATTAAAATATTACATACAAAGCTATAAATCAACGTATATAGATATTGCCTTTTCTATCCATGTTCGGCTGAAGATTCGTTTTGACACCAAAGCGATTAAAGGCAAATTATTCAACCGCTATTCTGTAAAAAAATATACACGTGGAATATCATACAGTGTAAATACTATCTAATGTAATACATCGTAAGGACATTGTTTATAAACACCTTGTTACGTAGGTATACAAGAATCCAACAATACATACATTCAAATATCGCAGTAAATAGTTCGATTGTTATGAAGTACTTAGCAGGCAGGTACTTGCTATAATGATAACCATATAGAGCATGAATGAAGGCTGATCTTGTCAAGGAAACTCAAAAAAACTGAAGCATAAAAATGTGTTGTGTTGCTATAAAATTATTTATTATTTGTGTATTGTTGTCAATATTAATTATTTTTGTTATAGGATGACGTGTCAAATTACGTTTTTTTTCGTCGTGTTGTGTGTTCCAGTGGCGATACAATGGTAAGTTTATCATTGTTGATAACAGCTGTGTTTACTTTTAATAACACAAACATTTTAATTAAAAGCACCTACATACATATGTGAGCTGAACTAGTTCACTCCACGCACTGTGCAATAAAGAAGACATCAACGATCCAGCATACCTACAATTATAATCTAAAATAATATTTGCTTATACTATTCTACATTCGATTTTAGATTTAATATTAAACAACTCGTGTGATGCTACTTCTTTATAGCATTATGATGCATTCCTCAAACATAACAAGCCGTTAGAACTTAATACAATATTTGATTATAATTTTATATTTCGAAAACTATTATATTTTAAAGCAACGAGATTACAGGACTGCAGAAAGAACTACAGAAGAAATTTATTACCGCTTATTTTTCTTCATAACTTATGTACTTATTCATAACTTACTTTTATTATGCATATGATGGAATCATCGGTCCGTGATATGGACACCCACTTATCTGATATATTATTAGAATTCCACAGCAAATAACGAAATAGGCTATACGCCAATTAACCAAATTAAATATAATCAGCAAACAATGTACATTGCGACTTTCAGATTTTAATGATTTTGGGCTTATTTGGTATATTTTCTTACCTGGCAGTTTATCGGTGGTTGGACCCAAAGTCCTGCGACCCTTCAGTTCGTACAGTGTGGCGATCGCCGGAAGCTCTCGGGCGCATAGTTTGTACGTAGCTATAGAGGGAAGACGCGCCAATGGCGAACAGTACACGCAAGGACGCGAGGTGCAGATCCAAGCTGCACAGTCCAGACTCATAGACTTAGAGGTAACTGCTTATTAAGTTTATTACGGTGACAATGAGTTATAAAGCGCTACTCCGTAGTATACTGCAAATAGAACAATATTCAACGTAGTTTTTGTTAATGGAATATAGATTGGTGAACCGGGCCCAGGGCAGTACGCGCTCGTGGCGCGGTCAACTTCAGGTCCGCTATTCTCGTCATCAGCACCGCTGGCCTACCAACCGCGTACATTCTGTATCTTTGTACAGACTGACAAGCGCATCTATCAACCCAAAGACACCATAAACTTTAGGGTCATCGCCTTGAACAAGTAAGAATCTATTGTTTGTTACGCAACATTGTTGGTACTTCATATGACGGCCTAAATGGGCATCGGGCTTGATAGATTCATTGCATAGAATAGCCACTGCCACCTTCAATTCAAGTATGAAGTATGAAAAAGGTAATTCCAAACCAATACCAAAACTGAAACATCAACGCTGTACAGACACATAAACTTCAGTATTTCACGTCATTCGAAAAACTCTAAAATACCTACTACCTACCGAATGTGTTACACATAGTGAAAGTGGAAACTTGAGGAATTATTGTGCCTTTTTTAACAAGCCTCCCTACCTTAGATGAATAGCTAAGTACTAAATAGTTGTAGAATAAGTTGATCCAATTGATATTTATGTTAAACGAGCAAATGATCTCAGAAGTCGTCATTGATGAACCGCTGGAACCAATCGCGGTGGAGCAAGGCAAGGCACTTTCGGTTTCGATACCATGACTGCGGCGCGAGAGAGTTCGTGCGAGTGATTACGTGTGATTACGAGAGGTTCGTTCAACCCAGGTACCTGCTGCCGCTCTCCGGGCCCGTGGACGTAACCGTGCTAGACTCGGGCGGCTCCCCGATTAGGCAGTGGGCCGCCGTGCCCCTGGACCGCGGCCTCTTCACTGAGGAATTGGTACTGGCTGACGAGCCCGCGCTGGGAGAATGGACCATACAGGTAATGAACATAATAATCACTAGAACTCATGATCACTAAGAACTAATGACTCACCAATTGACACATATGACCGGTCATTTGTGAAAGAAATCATTAATTACACAGATATATTAAAACAACTAACCACTAAAAATAGCATTGAATTTTACGAAAAATATTTTGTATACGTCACTTATAAATGATTTGGCCTCGCGTCATTCCTTCGGAAAGAGGTGTTCGGAAAGAAGTGGGCGAATATTTGTATCTTGATTTACATAATTATAAACCTTGCATAAGACATGAGATCAGAGAAGTTTAATTCGTATGTAGTGACAGATCTATATCAACTACTGCTTCCATGAACGCACGTTATAGTCCCTAAGGTAGTATTGGGGCATTTTAGTTGCAACAATTAAATAAGTCCGGAAATTATTTAACCTCGGCAAGATACGTATCAAATATTCGCTGCCCACTCCAAGATGACCTCAGTGATGTATGTGTGTGTAACGTTTGTGTAATAGGTGGAAGCGCGGGGGCAGATGTATTCGCGGAAGGTCCTGGTGGCGGACTACGTGCTGCCTCGCTTTCATATGGAGATGCACATGCCCAAAGAGATCCTTTTCAGCGACGGACGGTTCACTGTTAACGTCACTGCCAAGTAAGATCAGCGTTCATATTTCTTTCGACTTCTTTCAGACACACAAAATCGACTTAGGACTCAGAATTTCTATGATCAGCCAATTTGAAGTTATATTATATATAACAGATGTACAGTGGGCGATAAACGCTTGCCATCAAGCAGGCTTTGCTAGTTTTGCCAATTATGCGATATAAAAAAATATATCTATCTGTTGGATCTAACATACCGATGAATGAAAGAGTATATAGAAAACAAAACAAAACACAAATAATTCTCTGAAAGTAGAAATCTATTAAAATACTCAGCATTAAAATACATCAAAGTGCTCAAAGTACCAACGCAATAAGACAAGATGAAACAGTAATAAGTTTTTATAATTTTCTCATCGCTTCAAACAATAAAGCATAAGCCCAGTGAAAGCCATTTCGCATCCAATGTTGTCAATCACTGTTGAAGAAAAATAATTACGCGATGCTTACAGTTATTGATGTTAAGATAAAGTAGGTATGTTATTGTTATGTTGTTAAATAGTTTCAATTGACTCTTTATTGAATCTAATATGGCACTTTCTTAATTTAGAAACTCAGATAAGCTGTTCAATTATCTTTTGCTTGTGGTACAGTGTTAGATGCGAGATAAATTTGTCGACTTGTTGTGTCATTCATAACGGAGGATAAAAGTATATCTCGTGGAGCACATGTGAGCATTACAGAGAATAAAGCCCATGTAGGCGCAGTTTTGATTTCCGCACAATTAAAAAATGTGTCTATATATATGATAGGTATTTTTCTCTGAGACTGTGTGTAGAAATGTTTGTCACTTCAATATAGGTATGGTTACGAAATACATATTTATATATCATCACAGGCAGAGAGAATAGAGCGCCAGTTCTCTCTAGTCGTCCACATTCATCAGAATCAATAATCAATCATCACATGGAAATGAAGCTATAATTTAAAAGTATATCAATTTGTAATACTTTCAGGCACTTTAATGGATTACCAGTAGAAGGCGAGCTAACATTTTCCGCCTACGCAGTATATTTTTCCGGCCTTCTGCAACCTGTCGCCACTTCACCTACAAGGAAAGTAGTGCCAATCAATGGCCACGCCGAAGTTGTGTATGACCTCAAAACTGACCTTGACCTAGCAGAAGATGCCGCTAGACCTCTGGTTGTGGAGGCGGTGCTAGAGGAAAAGAATACACTTATCACACAGAATGTGACGTCCAGAATACTCCTGCTCAGAACTCCATATAGGTTGAAACTCGCAGCACCGAGCTACTTCAAGCCTACTTTGCCGTACATTGTTCAAGTGAGACGAGAATATTTTTTAATTAACTAAATGTTATTTTAGGTTAAGGATAATAAGTTTTGTTATGTTCCATTCAACTTATTTTAGCGAAATTAAAAAGAACCTCTTCATTTCTGGGCGCCTAAAAATATTTTTGATGAAGAAGCAATTCCTGCCCCTTGAAAAAACACTTGTGTCCCTTGAGAAAAATATAAAGATGTATAATTAATAATAAAACTTAAATGGTCAATTAAGCCTAGAGAGAACTGGCGCTCTCTGGACTCTCTGCCTACCCCGCTAGGGACTTGGCGTGATGATATGTATGTAACTTAAATGTTGAATAATCACTTTAAGCAGTGATCTATCACCTCCTCTGTATAAAAATAACAGATTGAAGTCGTCGACACATCGGGCGAAATCATGGATGCAGACGGTGAAGTAGACGTAGAGAGACTGTGGGACGACGGGGCACCAGTGAATACAACTACAGTTTCCCTGAGCAAAGGACTGGCGACTTACACCATTGTCCCGGATGCGGCACACATTAATTCAACGCTTAACTTGGTGGTAAGGCATAACTGGTCCGACTTGTTATTCCTATTAAGATTTCGAATTCGCATGATAAATGTCCCATATAAGAAACGAATCCAGTTTTTAATCTTCTATAAATGCTGTTATCTTACTATACAAAGGTGTGTTAAAATTGTACATAAGACTAGAGACCCATGAATAAAACATTCTGTACGAACAATACCGCGTCATCGGGTCTTCCCAGAAAGATATTTACCGAAGCAGCCTGAATTGAATATTTCTTTAAGTTATAAATGATTATTGTTCATTTTAATGTTATTTTCCGATTGATATGCATAGATGGTATAATATGGTGCCCATAACTTCCCTGCCGTATACATATATCAAACATTTTTTCTAGCTAAGGACTCTAAGGATATGAAGGAAGAACTCTATATAAATTACGTTAGATCTTTTAGGAGTAAAATTAGTGGCACTAAACATCCTCGTATAAATTTATTGTAGACTAATAGTTTAAGTAGGCCCCTTTGCCGCATTTTCTGCAGAGCTTAAAATACCTAATTATTATAACAACTATTTTTGCATTGTCTACCCCTTAACTATACAAATTGTGATCTGCTTTTATGAAATATATGATATGTGTTTATGGAATATATAAAATATCTAACAGTTAATTGCTTTGAAGGTGAAGTACAAAGAAGTGACCGAGCGGGTAGTGAACGTGCAAAGAAGTGCCTACTCGGACGGGCAGTTCCTGGGCATAGAGGTGCTGACGAGAGGCACGGGCCCAGGGGACGAGATGCGAGCCCGCATCACTGCCACCGAGCCTATGGACCTTGTGCACTATATCGTCATCGGTCGCGGGGACATAGTCATTGCAAAGACCATTGAGGTATAATCTTGAAACAGTTACAACATATATACATTTCGTTTCTAGGAATAAATAGCCCTTTGGAAGTAGCCCCACGAAATGGTGAACGACCCTGACGAGATAATCTTTATCACGAATGTAGCTACTAACTTCACAACATCGCAAAAAACTTTAGCAAGAGCTTGGTAATGTAAATCGAGGCGTGGTGGCGGGTGTCAAATGCAAATTTGAGATTGCAGGTTGAAGCATCACGATAAAGGAAAGTGAGGGGACCTAAATACGTTTGACAACAAATTCAATTCGTGCCTGATAGATAGATAGAGAAGAGATTCGCCTAAAAATATGTTTCGGGGAAAAGACTGGCGTGATGATATACGTTAAAAGTTGACAGCATTTTCTAGTGGCTACCCAGTTTCTTTTATATACTTGCGTGTTTAGAAAAAAGAACATACCACAGTTGGTAAAAAAAGCAGTCTTAGGAAAATTATTGGTTTAAAGAGTGACACTTGACGAGTGGTGTCTGGCTGTTCCAGCTGATCCCAGCGCGGCGTAGTGTGGACGTGTCGCTGGCGCTAACAAGCGCCATGACCCCGGGCGCGCTGCTGCTGGCCTGGCACCCCAGCCTGGGGCCCGCGGCCGGCCCCCTCGCCGCCGCCGTGTACGTGCCGCAGCTCAACATGCTGCAACACAATGTGAGACTATTCATAACGCCATATATTTTCTCAATAACATTCAATCCTTACTCATATTTTTCTATTTAAGGAGGTACCACGAGAAGTACTTACCTTATTTCTACACTTTAAACTTATTATTAAGGTTGGTAAGGTAAATAAAGCGGATAGGCAATTGCAAGCGCTCAGCCCTGCTGATAGCGCCTGTTGAAAGTTTTATCTACCCAAAAATAGGATTTTAAGCATGTAGTAAATCGTAAATATGTAGCTTTACAGTCGGAACGAATCCAACTCTTCAAATATTCAGCAACAAACGAGTGATACCTACCACTGGTATTGCACGTACCATCTGGCAAGCAGTACGCTCGTATGCCACCCGTGTTGAATACAAAATAAGAACGCCAAACTACACTAAAGAATTGAGTAGTAGTAAATCAGTATACGACCTCTTAATATAATGAAAGAAATTCAAAGGCGTATGTATAGTCGTGCTTGAGTAACGGCGATGGACTCGCCATCTGTCACGTTGGCACCTAATATACCTCTGGCGGAAAGTGGGTGTGTGGGTATTACCTATACACCTCTGCCTACCCCTTCGGGGACCCTTGTGGGAAGGCGTGAGGATAATGACACAGACAAAGATTAATTGTTATATATAATATATATAATAATATATCCTCACGCCTTCCCACAAGGGTCCCCGAAGGGGTAGGCAGAGGTGTATAGGTAATACCCACACACCCACTTTCCGCCAGAGGTATATTAGGTGCCAACGTGACAGATGGCGAGTCCATCGCCGTTACTCCAGCACGACTATACATACGCCTTTGAATTTCTTCTCAGACGTATGCAGGTTTCCTCTCGATGTTTTCCTTCACCGTAAAGCTCGTGGTGTGACTAATCACTGTACTTAAGTTCAGAAAAAACTCATTGGTACAGTCGGGATTCGAACTTGCGACCTTTGCGTCGCAGGCAACTGCTCGAACCACTCGGCCACCACGGCTTCTATTATATTCATCTCATTTTTGGAAACATGTAAAGACGTCGTATTATTTCAGTTGACACTCTCACCCGTAACTTCCTCGGGTGTGGGTCCTAAGCCCAATACTCTAGTGGAACTGCGTGTAACTGGAGAGAGTGGCGCTCAAGTCGCCCTGATGGGAGTGGACGACAAAGCTATTGCGGCGGGACTTGCTGACAGCAACGGGCTGGGCAATGGTCTGGATATACATACGGTTAGTGGTAGAATAAAAAGAGCTTTTGGTTATCCTATCGGTTATTATATGGCAAAATCTACGTATAAACGTATCGCTTAATCTCTCAGCAATTTGGAGCCAAAGGAAGGAATCACTGTATATGTATGTGCGGTGAGTATGGTTCCTATTCGTCCCATTGAAAAAGCCCCTACATCCTTTATATACCAATTATTTTATCATTATAGGAGTTCAAGTAGCCATATTACCCGGTTCATAAAAAATATAAATGCTAATAATTTTAGCGCCGTGATGGAATTAGAGCCGTGGTGGCCGAGTGGTTCGAGCAGTTGCCTGCGACGCAAAGGTCGCAAGTTCGAATCCCGACTGTACCAATGAGTTTTTCTGAACTTAAGTACAGTGATTAGTCACACCACGAGCTTTACGGTGAAGGAAAACATCGAGAGGAAACCTGCATACGTCTGAGAAGAAATTCAAATGACGTATGTAATAGTCGTGCTTGAGTAACGGCGATGGACTCGCCATCTGTCACGTTGGCACCTAATATACCTCTGGCGGAAAATGGGTGTGTGGGTATTACCTATACACCTCTGCCTACCCCTTCGGGGACCCTTATGGGAAGGCGTGAGGATATATTTTATTATTTTAATAATTTTAGATAATTAAAAATAATTATTTATGTGGCATTATTATGTTTTAGATTGAAAGGGAAGTGGAGAGTTTTAGTGGTTTGATGCATTCAGTGTTCAAGAACGAGGACCACCTTCCTGGCATGGGGATAGATCTCGGCGGTTACACATCCGCCGATGTGTTCAAAGTGAGATTTTAAAAGGCTTTAAAGTACTTATTTTTATTTGATTGTAGCAGTAAGGTATTGATAAGTGTCAAATATTTACAGAATGCGGGTGTGGTGATTCTAACCGATGGTGAAGTTGTACAAACTAACTATAGCGGTAAGTCCTGTACGCAAAGTTTGTGTTTCGTAAACGAAATACGTCCAAACATATATCGTATTGCCGTTCAATTTGCATAAAAGACAGGTTGCATACTGGCTCATAGTAATATATTAAGCCTATAGCACCCGAGTCGATGTTTAAACATTCTCTCCAAACACTCGTATATCGTGTATTATAAAGAGACAGAGTTTATTCCTTTGTTTGTTTGAACACAATAACCTCAGGAACAACTAATCTGATTTGAAAACTAAGTTTTTCATAGATAGACCATTTATTAATTAGTGTTTTTATTACACTTTAATTAGCATTAGTGAGCATCTTGATGAATAGCTTACAGTTTTAGGCTATATATCATCTTGCTACCACCCAAATTATTAATAAGGATTTATGAATAAGCAACTTATGCTCAATAAATGTGATGGGCTACTGCTAGTAATAATATAGTTAATTTAAAAGAATTTCCGCCATCATGGTAACATCTGTGGTGGACCTTTTCAGAAGAAACCAAACAAGAGGTGGAGACAGGTACCAGACCTCCGTTAGCAGGGCCATATGCGTTCAGCAGACTGCCGCCGCCGCCCTCTCCTCGCTACTACCTTACAGTTGCACCACAGCCTACGTGGACCGTAGCAAACCTTACTATTGGGTAACCTCCTTTAGATATAGTTCGCATAGTAATATTCTATACTGTGGAATGAAAATAAATGTTGTAATAATTTAAAAGCTCGTGTTGTCAGAGTTTGAAAGACATTTTAATGTTTCCAAAATTTTAAAATGTTCTAAGCCTAAGCCTCTCGAGGCGAATTCAATAACGAATTAAACATCATCGTAATTTCTAGAAACGACGGCAAGGGCACCAAAGAGCGTTGGACTCCAGTGACACCATCCGAGCTTACAGTGGGAGCTTTCGCCGTACACCCGACGTTAGGTCTCGCGTTGGCGGCGCCACAGCAACTCAAGACGTCAGTACCGCTATCCATTAGTGCGGAGCTGCCTGCAACTCTACAAAAAGGAGAAACACTGGCCGCAGTTGTTATACTGAAGAGCACGCTTACTGTGGACACTTCCGTGGAGGTTACCTTCTACAACAGCGATCAACATTTCGAATTTGAGCCGTTGGATAACGATGTCGACTCCGCGAAAAGTAAGATGACCAACATTTTAGATAAGTACATAAGAGCGGGCTGGCGAATGTTCCGCTCTGCGAATCAGCATTGCCATGGCGCGTGACTGCCTTCTTGGCACTCTTCCTTGTGACAGGGACTTGGAACATTAATTCAATTAATTACATATAATAATATTATAAAAAGGAAAGATTTGATCGTAAGTTTGTTTGTATTGAATAGGCTCCGAAACTACTGGACCGATTTGAAAAATTATTTCACCATTGGAAAGCTCCATTTACCCTGAATGACATAGGCTACCTTTATACAAAAAATCTTATGCCCACCCGTGCGAAGCCAAGACGGACCGCTAGTATATATTACAATATGACGAAACCATTCACAATGTGCATAACATAATGTGAATTATATGTGTGTGTAATATATATACATATTAGGTTTACACTTCCTAAATAGCTCAAAAAGTGAGATATACTTAATTATGAGTTACTTTAGTTTGAGTACCTATGGTAATTAAATAGTATCTAAATGTTTGTGTGTGCGCCCTCCACTTGAAGCTCTAGACATCTATTTTCGGAGATAAGTAATGCCACACAGCTTACAACTGCATACATCATGACACTGCATACTGCAGTAGACATCATGACGTCGATTTCCTAAAATAAAAAAAAAACTTTGTTAAGATTGCATCGCTAACAATATATTATGATTTCATTAAAGACTTCGACGTGTTATTTCAGAAATCGAATTATTCCGACGCGCGAAGGTCACGGTGCCGGCGCGGGGCTCGGCGAGCACCGCGTTCTTAGTGACGGTGGTGCGCGCGGGCGAGGCTCCGGTCATCGTCGAAGCCAGCGGCAATGGCGTGTCCGACTCACTATTCCGAACGATCGAAGTACAAGTATGTACTCCTATAATAATGTAGCATGGTCAACCAATCGAAGAGCTTGCTAAACTTTGTTAGCTAAACACAATAACGTATTATCTAATATTCACACAGATTTGCAACTGTGCCAAATTGTCTTAAAGCAACCAAAAATTTGTCTTGCTCAATCTGAAAACATCTAAATCCTGGCTATAACGGATGCCTAATTACTTGTGTTTGTAATGATAATCGTAATAGTTCTATAATCTCCAAGCAATCAAAAGTATGTCTGTCACAGATACTTGAAAAAAATACTTTTTTATTGTCTCTATAAGCATCCTCTTGTGTCAGAGTGGCCGCCTATTACAAGCTTACAGCAGCTTGAATTCCGATAACTTTTGCTACTTGTAAAAATGGTGAGATCGAAATGGCAGGGAGGCACTTGTTAAGCGGTAAGCAATGGTGTGCTAAGGACGGGTACGAGGAGGAGCTGTACTCGTGGGCGCTGCTGGACGCGCGGCGCGGCGTGGCGCGCGCCAACGTGAGCCTGGCGGCGCGCGGGGGCGTGCGCGTGGGCGCCTCGTGGCTGGCCGCGGCCGGCGACCCCCTGGCCGCGGCGCTGCGCCAGGCGCGCTCCCCGCCACCGGCGGCCGGCGACCCACAGCAAGCCGTGCAGCCGCTCGCCCTCGCCTGCGTACTGCTCGACTACCTTCAGGTACTTCTATTTAATGGACTCCCGTAGTTTCAGGAACGTTATCAAAGAATGGTGAGACCAAAAGGCCTCCAACCTACTACTTACGAACCAAATAGAGCCAGGCCGGTGCTACTACTTACGTACCAAAAAGACTTGTCGACAGAAAATTACAGTCGGGATTTGATCTTAAAATCTTTGCGTTGCAGGCGACTACTCGAACCACTCGTACAGTACGGCTTTTAATTCTTGGTTTGTTAGGCCATAAAATGTTGTTTATTCTGAAATTGTAACTGAAACGAATATATAAGAGTAAGAAGCACTTTATAATTTGCTTAAAATGCTCACAAACTTCATTAGATAAACACCTTATTATTCCAAATATAGGTACCTATATATTGCAGGCCATAAATGATGTTATCTACAGCATATTAAACCTGTTTATTTAACTTGAGTGTACAAAAATCCCTTAGAACTTTAAAACGCACCACCAAAATTATTTAGGACATCTTTCTCCAAGATAAATTTCTTTTTGGACTTCGAATCTTATGCATAATGAATATTTCGATTAAACAGGCCACGGGTCAAGAAGAGGTTGCGGTGACCAAAGACGCGCACGCTTTAGCATCGCTAGGTTACCAGCGACTGATGGCGTACCGCCGCCCTGACGGATCATTCGCACCTGATGCTAGCCATGATGAAGGAGACGTTTTGTAAGTACTTACATTCACTATTTAAAAATATTGCAAATATTTGAATGTTTCTCTCTACGTAGGGACAAGTTAACGAAACCCTACTACAACTACATGGTGCTCTGTATATGGAAATTAGAGCGGTGAAGTGACGTATCGACTGCCTTTAGGTCAATACCGCGACGTGGTTGAATTTTTCCTACCCTTAACACATTTGAGCCTACCAACAATAATGTATAAAGACTGTGGTGTGGTAGTGCAGTATATATGATGACTGTCGATGATGCAAAGCGTCCGTAAGCTTAGGACTGGCGGTAACCTTTTTGCCTACCCCGAAATCGGCGTGATAAGGAAATCGGCGTGATGATAGCTTGTGAAATATAAAAAACTAGCGGCCCGTCCCGGCTTCGCACGGGTGGACATTTATTTGTTAAACGTTTTGGCATAATTTTTTTTTCTTGTAGCATTCAAATGGTGAAATAATTTTTTAAATCGGCCCAGTACTTTTTGTGCCAATTCCTTACAAATAAATATACATACAAATCTTTCCTCTTTATAATATTAGTATGTATAGATGATAAAGTGTAATGTATTGGGTCGATGTGTGTGTAGTATGACAGCGGTGAGCGTGCGGTGGTTGTCGCGGTGTGCTCGCTACGTGGAGGCGGCGCCGAGTGCGGCCAGCGACGGCGCGCGGTGGCTGGCGCGCGGGCAGGCGGCCGACGGCGCCTGGCCCGCGCCGCCCGCCGCCGCGCGCAACGACCCACGCGCACAGGCGCCGCTGCCACTGGCCGCGCATGTGATACTCGCCTTGCACCAGGCTAAGGTAACCACGCCGTACGCTAAGGACGCTTGCAATAAGTACCTACTATCTAGAACTCTAAGCGAACAACACAGCTTCTTCAACCCGGCTTCTTCCCGTGAAGCCCATTTTAGAGCAGTATTATTTTACTTTATCTTGAAGTACACATGGTTAACATACTTAACTATAAAGCACGATCCTTCAATTTGTGTTCTATAACCAAAAAATCTTATGTATGACGTACAGGGTAGCGACGTATTATACAAGAACAATATAAACAAAGCGCTGGAGTACCTGAGCAGCGCGCTGTCCCCCGCGCTGGACGCGTACACGCTGGCCGTGGCGGGCGGCGCGCTGGCGGCCACCAGGCATGCGCAGGCACTCGCTGCTCTGCAGATGATGGACAAGTACGCCAACACCACCGGTAACTACGCACTGCACGAATCTATTTGATTAGACGATACTATGCTATTCCACAACGGTAACGAAATAACGGTATGTAGGTAATAGTTAGTAGAGGTCCAGGATCCAAACGATTAAGTATAAGCACACATCATGAAATCAGCTTTATCTGTAACATACTTAGGTACATGCCTCCTATGCATTAGGTAGGTCCGCTTTTCAATCTGAGGTTCATAAACGTTCCTTCTGCGTAGTAAGAAAAAGAAAAAGCCCAGTGCTACATTGAGGTCGAATAGGAAAGGGAGACTTAAAACCTATATTTCAAAGAACCAGACAGATTTCAAATACTCAAGTGTAGTGTCAAATGAAGTGCACTACTGTAAAGGTGTATATTCTATGAAGTACTAAAGGGTCCCTGTAAATCGACCTTTACAGTAGGTTATTGTGGTGTGCGCAGGTGAGACAGTGTACTGGTCGCGGCGCGTGTCCGGCGCGGAGTGGCGCAACCCGTGGCTGGAGGGCAACAGCGTGGAGGCGAGCACCGCGGCGTGGGGGCTGCGCGCGCTGCTGGCGGCGCGGCTGCTGGAGCAGGCGGCGCCCGTGGCGCGCTACCTGCTGCAGGCGCACCGGCCCGCGCACCCGCTGCCCGACGTGGTAACTATCGCCCCTATACTTGTGTGTAGCCACCAGTGGCTTAGCTAGGTACCCAAAGGCGCTGGGGCAAAAAGTAAGCTAGGGCCCCAAGTAGACTATTTAAAATTGTTTGTTCCGTATTCGTCGTTTTCCAAAATCGACGTAGGTACTCCAGATTTGTCATGATCCAGATTCGTCGTAATACCGTCGACTCCATAATATAATTAAAAACCAAATACAAATTGTAACTTATAATAACTAAGTTGTCATTATTAAAGTCGGATGGAATCTGGCTTCTTTATTTCGAATTTAGTTGTTCCAATTTATAGTTTGTGAGCCCCCTCAGCTTTGGGGTACTGCCCCGTCTAGCCCTCCGGTAGCTACGCCACTGGTAGCCACTAGGCTACTGCTTATTTAAAGACGATATGCGGGATAAGCAGATGTTGTACTACATATCACGAACTTGCACTACTGAACTCTCGCGCGTATCACAGAACTTTGATTGCTATCCTCCTCCTCGCGTCGTTTACCTCTTTACTGAGGGTCGTGACTCCCCCGCTGCATCAGTTTCTCCCGCACGATTTCCCTCCATCTGCTGCGATCCTTAGCTTTTTGAAGGGCATTGTGGAAGTTGATTAATTGGTTTAGATAATTCATAAATATTAATTATGCGGTTCTCCAGGTGGATTCTCTTGCACAATATGCGGAAATTATCAGAACGCCGACAAAGATACGAATCTCAGTCAATGTGAGTGGCTCTGAAGATGCAAGACAGTTCCAGGTTGGAGACAATAACGCCCTCATCATTCAAACACAATCGGTAACTATTTATTTCGGTTATCATTATCAATGACAGTTTAAAATTTGTTAGTATTAAGGGAGTATTCCCTTTTCGGCAACATATTTTTCAGCACCAATGGTTTGAACACCTACGCTATTCCCCTTTCAGCACCAATAGGTATAGCTCAGTTTTCTAAGGAGGAAGTTCAGCTGTTTGTATCATACCTACGGAATATTGTGCGATTGTGATAACTATAAAATGAATTTTCAAGACGTTGTGCTCAAATTTAAGTAACTACGTAATATAACATAGCTGCCTGGCTCCTTGCATTTTGTTTCGTTAGTTTTGTTTTTATGTTTGAAACTATAAGTCGCAAGTATTCAAGCGTGTATTGTGATCGCAGATCCGCAACAGTCGGTCTGTGGCGGCCGTGACGGAGGGCCGCGGCGTGGCGCTGGTGGGGATGGGTGCGCGTGGCCGCACCAACGCTACGGCTCCCTGGCCTCGATTCACTCTGGACCCGAGGGTCGACCTGGTTTCCACCAGCCACCGCCTGCAGCTCTCCGTCTGCTACGGGTAACTGTCTTCATCAGACAGACAAACGAACAGAGAGAATGTTCACATTCCCATAATTATTATGAGTTTATTATTGTAGATTCGTGGCACAAGGAAATGAGACTGAAAGCGGCTTAGTGCTCATGACCGTACAGCTCCCGTCTGGATACCTGGCGGATATAAATACTCTCACAGAATTGACGGTATGTAATAATATATAACATATACATTTATCTTGGCTGAACATAATCCGGCCCTGTGTAGACCAGAGACTTGCATATGAACATGTCAGCTAATGAAGCAAACCAGGGGAACCAACCACCAACCACGCGCGTGGTGGCGTGGGTGCGATAGTGGTAGTAATGTAGTGGTGTTGTGGCAGTCGGTGCGGCACGTGGAGGGCGCGCGGCTGGCGGCGGGCGGCGCGCGCGTGGTGGCGTGGGTGCGATAGTGGTAGTAATGTAGTGGTGTTGTGGCAGTCGGTGCGGCACGTGGAGGGCGCGCGGCTGGCGGCGGGCGGCGCGCGCGTGGTGGCGTGGGTGCGATAGTGGTAGTAATGTAGTGGTGTTGTGGCAGTCGGTGCGGCACGTGGAGGGCGCGCGGCTGGCGGCGGGCGGCGCGCGCGTGGTGGCGTGGGTGCGATAGTGGTAGTAATGTAGTGGTGTTGTGGCAGTCGGTGCGGCACGTGGAGGGCGCGCGGCTGGCGGCGGGCGGCGCGCGCGTGGTGGCGTGGGTGCGATAGTGGTAGTAATGTAGTGGTGTTGTGGCAGTCGGTGCGGCACGTGGAGGGCGCGCGGCTGGCGGCGGGCGGCGCGCGCGTGGTGGCGTGGGTGCGGGCGGCGCGCGGCGAGCGCTGCGCGACCCTGGCGGCGCCTCGCGCTCTGCCGGTGGCCGCGCATCGCCCCGCATGGGTCACGCTGCTCGACCTCGCAGACTCCAGTAACTACACCTACACAACATACCTACCTTTACTTGAACGGCCCATACAGGGCACTGATATGGTGACCGTGTCGTCCTATAAAAAGATTTTAATCCAATAATAGGGTTCAATTCCCACACCAACGAATGTGTGTAGCTTGATATCTGCGTAAATATTATAGCTTTTCCCTAGATCTTTACTCTTTCTTTCTAACTTGTTGTATTAATTTAGGTATCTCTATACGTGAGAGAGAAACAACAACAGACAACTTTTTCGTAACGCTGCACGCTATCTACTTCCTCTTTTTTGCAAATGACACCACTGGAATAGCAAGGCGTCATGTAGTTACAATAATCGCTGACCCCTATTAATATTCTTGCATTACTAAAGTACTAATGCTGTGTACAGGTCACCGTGCTCGCGCATTCTTCCAACCGATCCCGAGCTCGGCATGCGACATATGCCGCGTATGGGCCTCATGCGAGCGCGCCTGCGGGGCTTCAGCACCGCGCCGGGCGGGGGCTGCGGGGGCCGAGGGGGCCGCGGGGGGCGGAGGGGCGGCCGGCCCCGGGGACCGCGGGGCAGGGACCACACACACACTTGCCCCGCACATACTACTCCTAGCGCTCTGGATCCTTCTTATGCGGTAGCCTAACAATATCTATAATATAGACTGTTATTACTTATTATAAGTATAAAACCTACAAAATAAATCTGCAGTGTCGCACAAATGAACGCTTAAAAGATTTACGTTATTGTGAGTAGGTATTTAATTGAGATATAAGAAGAAATTTATTAATAAACACATTAATGACTATACATAAGTATATGAGATATGAACGATTATTATCGAATGTATGAATAATAATACGATAAGAAAACCCAAACAAGTCTATAATTTTCAAATGTTTGTAATGTTTGTAATATTTATAAAACCTGAATCAATATATTTTAAGAGCAAACAGCATATAGATATATTTTTTAATTAAAAAATAATAAAATCCACATATTAATTTATGAATACGTATTTAATGGCATATTATGTAATAAGTTATCCTTAAACATACATGTGGTATTAATACTGATTGAACTATTAAACCGCGGTGTCGAAATCAAAATTTCGACTGACTTGTAACATGTCTTTAAAAATTTATTAAAAATACACTTAACAAATTCCAGTTTTATTTCTATAACTTAAACACAACGACAAGAAATAAATTTAGGTACTTAGAGGAATTTAAGCTTTCTTCAAGGTTCTGAATAGAACAATATTTGTTGCGAATTATCAGCTTGCAAAATTAGCAAACAATCAGAGGTTTGCTCTCAAATCTTATTTAGTTTATATTTCCATTTTCTTCATCATCCAATGAAAGAATCCAAGAATGGAGAAGGACATCGTGAGCGGCACGGCGGATGCTTTGATCCACGACCAGAGACTGCGAATCAAAACAAGCCTAAAGTTAAAAAACAATCAAATATTCTCAAAAACGTTACGGGCCCCAAACAGGCACACAATTTTTTTTAAATTAACTTTTCTGGTGGTTTTTATGCGTTGTTTTTTGGCTGTAGAACTTTTGTGATCACAGCAGAAAAATAGATGTGTCACAGATCTGCAGAACAGGATAGAACATTCATGATTGGAGATGTCCATCTGGTCCGCTCCACCTTCGCTTCACACTACATTTGAATGTTGGTATTGACAGTGTAATTCCTGCGATGGCTGAGATTTAAAACTTCACTTCACGGGGTATAGTTATGCTGACCGTCTTTTATGCGTGTAGCTACAAACAGATATCTTGGGTGATCGCCTGCCGCATACGTATAGTCGGTGGTCACATTATATGTAAAAAACTTACTCGTATGGGTCATCTGAGATGTAGTATGGCTGCGGCGTGGGCACCAGCCCGCAGTCGGCGACATAAACCCGCCGCAGGGGCCGATCGTCTACATCCGTCGGCGTGTGCTCCAACATGTGGACTACGTTCTGACCTTCCACCACCTAATCATTATTTATATATATATATATATAAATAATGATTAGGTATATATATATATATATATATATATATATATATATATATATATATATATATTTTATGTACACTCCTTGAAAGATCTAAGTAGGTACAGTTACTCAAAGCTGGTATACTAGCACTCTCCGTTGAGAAAATGAACTATAAACCAAGCATATAAATAACAAATCGGTATTGGTATAACATTGAACTAGATGAAGTACATATGTATGTTTGGCTCAGAAATTAATCTTTTCCCAAAACAAAAGGTTTCCAATGTCAGTATGGGCAAGGCCAATACAAAATATAATAAAATCATCATCAACCATCTGAAGAAAATAAATGTAAGCAAACTAGTACTCCGCAAAACAATATAAATACAACACTATATAAGATACATATCTTCACGCCTTCCCACAGGGGGCCCCGAAGGGGTGGGTAGAAGTGTGTAGGTCCTAATTACCTACACACCTCTACCTACCCCTTCGTTCCCCCCACGTTCCGCCAGATATAATACAGACAAATAAAACAGTACACAGGCGTTATAAGCAATAGAATATACCATCGACATTGGTTTACAGTGTTTAAGACAAAAATATATACCTACAGAATTGAGATATCCTCATATTTTTTTAATCTCTTTTATATTCATAAATCATAGTAACTCACCTTTCCAATGACAGTGTGCAAATTGTCTAACCAAGGTGTTCCGTTTGTTGTAATTATGAACTGACAACCATTCGTATTCCTTCCTGTAAATATAGAAATAAAGCATAATACCTACAGTTTGATAGGGCAGATGGAAAGTATGAAAAAGATATTGAAAGAAGGATAACTGCCGGAAATAAGGTGAATGGAGCCATTTATTTATTTATTGTATCCATATTAGAACGGCCAGAAGCCACTTATACTAATAGGTTAACGCATTCATTCTGTCTTCTCACAGAACTCCACACATACCGACAACATATTCTTCCATTCATCCGCAAACAAATCACATTCAGGGTTATTATCCAGTAAGGCGTTGAATGCGGCGAGAGTGCGCGGGATAGGAGAGCGGGCTCGTGCTACTTTGCGCGACACTGGCTCACAGAAAAGCTTGTGCTTTCTACCACGCGTATAATTATTGGGTACGAAGATACGACACAACTCGTCATGAAGAACAGGAGCGTTAATGTGACCACGAATTGTCTTCAGACCAGTTACCATCTGGACATGTTTCCTCCTGGCTTGCAGAGAGTTATAGGTACCCTAGGCTACCAAGGAGAAACTGAGTGGGATATAGGTATGGGTAGTAACCATACAATCGCTTGTACAAGTATCTAAGGAATGCCTTCTGTACTTTTTCAAGCTGAATGGAGTATTTGCTCTCGTGTGGGTTCCACACAGAAGCACTCGACTCTAGCTTGCTACGGACTAAAGCAGAGAAAAGCATCCTCAGAGCCTGCACACTGGTGAAATCACATGTGTTTCTTAGAACAAATCCCAGACGCCTATAGGAATCCTTGGCAACAGTGTTCATATGCGGCGTTGATAGGTAGTAAAAGTCTGAGCAAGAATGCTCGAGTTTCTGTCCACAACGCGATATTGGTACCTACCTTATTGTATGGCAGCGAATCCTGGATATGTCAGAGGAAGTATGAAAATAGCTTGAATGTAGTTGAGATGCGATCTCTTCGAAAAATGTGCGGATATTAGATCGAATCCGCAATTAAGAGATTCGCAAATCAACTGGCGTGAATGAGGCGTGATTGTAAAGATGAAGAAAGGCATGTTACGTTGGTTTGTACACATAGAAAGGATGAGTGAAGAAACATTGACGAAACGGATATACAAAGCAAAAGTGTGTGCAAGAAGAGGCAGAGGAAGGCCACGTTCCAACTACCTGGATCAAATAGATCGGACTCTCAAGGACGGGAACGTTAAGAGTACTCGAAACCGACGACTCCGACGAGCATGTATGAAGAGACTGATGAATGTGGACGAAGCGAAAGAGATATGTAAGTCTAGAGAGAACTGGCGCTCTATACTCTCTGCCGTTACCCCGTTACCCCGTACCCCGTTAGGGGCTTGGCGTGATGATATGTATGTATGATAGGGCACTTGACTCAATGGTAGTCCATTTGACCCCCAGCAAACATTTGTATGATGAGCATCTGTTTGTAATTTATTAATATACATATATGTGTTTGTCAGCCGTTAATAACCATAGTTCAGGCTCTGTCCAGTTGAGGATTACTTGGCCTTGTTTGAAATATGTTAACCAATGTATATTAATTACTTGTATTACATTTACCGTTGTACCTAGTACCTACCTTTGTTAGCCATTGAGACAAATCCAGCCGTAGAATGTTGCGTATCTAAGTTTTCATCATCAAATGTATCGCCGTAAATACTGAGTGATCCTGAGCCATCATCATTTACAACGTCACCACCTGGAATGTACGATGGGAATAAAATACTAATTCTGATACTGATGGATAACACAAACACCTTCCCATAAAAGTATACGAAATTGCAGCAACCAGGTAGTCCCATAATGTTTTTTTTTTCACCATAAAACTAGTATATAGGTTAAAAATTACTCTTAGCACAGCTTTAACATGGATTCCAATACCAAATTTATAAATAAATTATAGTAAAAGGACTTAAAGTAATAAATAGCTAGACAAAATGTTTACTACCCTGGAAATAGATTACTAACCTTGTACCATAAATCTTTTGATAATACGATTGAATCTTGTTCCTTTATAGGTCATTCCTTTCACACCATTTGTGGCAAAGACTTTAAAGTTCTTAACAGCATTGGGTGCCAAATCTCCAAACAATCCAATCACAATCCGACCTAAAGGTTTGTCTTCATTTTGTATGTCGAAGTACACTTGATCTGTAACTCTAAATTGACGAGCCTGGAAAAGCATATCAATTGTAGATGGTACCTCTTGAAAACTACAAAAGCAATTAATACAAAACTCACATCTGACAGAAGCAATGACTTTGAAAATGTTATGAAGCACAAAAATAAAGATGGGAAATCCATTAGAATGTATAATAATGTTGAGAGCTTCTATGTTTTTTTTTAGATCCAATCCCTCCACCATACCCAACTATACACAAAAGCCGTGAAACACTGAGAACTTCATTCCTATGGCTGTTAATTAGATAAAGAAACCTGCTACTGAAACCCAACAAGTGCAATGAAATAACATAGTAGGTAATGTTGATCAGACATTATTATATAGCTTTGACTTTTACGTGGCTTTTAAAATGTTCTATCTCGAAATATTGAAGATACGCTCATGCTGGGATTAAAAATAATTAAGGTTTTAAATATATATTTTTTTTGTGTTTTAGTTATAAGCTGTACTCACTGCAATAGTTAAACTCTTGTCATTATATAAGCAATTTATTTTATTGTAACTTATATTGATATCACAGGAACTATGACAAAACAGTAGTAGAAGCTAATTTGTGGCAAGTGTCATAGCTAGTTGTCATTTCTTTTTGTGTCTAAAGGCACTATGCATATTTCAACAGTACCAGTATTCAACTCCCTACCCAATCTTTTTTTACTTGCAGAATAACAGACATGTTTTGTGTGTATTTTTATGTGTGATTTCAATTTATCACTCCTACTAAACTCTTTCTTACAGTCAAGAGTATCTCTGAAAGGGCACTTGTACAAGTTTTTTGCTTGATGTAGTTTCATGTGCCTCTGTAGCAGGTCCTGCCTCTTGAATAATGATTTGCATATAGTGCACTTGAACTGACTCTTGCCATGCCTTAGCATATGAGTGGAGAGGTATTTCTTCATGTGGAATGTGCTATCGCAGACAGTACACTGGTAGGGCTTTAACTGCCGGTGGAGTTGGAGGTGCAGGCGTAGTCTCTTGTTACTAGTGAATGTTTTCTTACAGTAGATACAGACTTTTTTATGGTTTTCTGTGAGCATATGCAATGATAATTTATCTGACTTTTTAAAAATAGCATCACACAAAGAACATTTGAATTGTTTACTTTGGATTAAGGGTGATGCCTTGTCTTGCTCATGAACTTTTTGATGCAGTGCTATCTCCTTTAGAGATCTAAATGTATCAGAACAAATATGACAGGAATAGATTGGCATAGTATGAGTACAAGACACATGATGTATAATCTCTTCAAAGGAGTCAAAAGAGTCCTTGCACTCATCCTGTATACATTTAAATTTCTTTAAGTCTTGATGTTTCTTTAAATGGGATCTATATAGGATATAATTTGACAGTACTGTATCACAGTAGTGGCATGTATAGCTCAAGAGCTCTGCTTTACAGGGCTTTGCCACTGTTTCATTGTTACCATCAGGCCAAACTTTGTGTGATGTAATATGCCTTTGTAAATATGAGTGATGTGCAAAACAACGACCACAAATCAGACACTGGTATGGTTTTTCTTCATGTGCTTTCATATGAGCATTTAAGCTTTTAATTTTTCTAAATGTCTTTTTACATAATGTGCAGGTTGGACTATTTGAGCAATCCTCATCATTGATTAGTGTCTCTGGAGGTTGAGGTTTCATTGCATCATCACATTTCATAAGTACATCTTGATTGGATCTAGCTTTTGGTAATGCTGTGTCGGTCCCCTCACATATTCTTTTATGCTCCAGAAACAGATGCAGAGCGTTGTAATTTGCTTTACAGAGACCACATATAAAGATATCATCAAGCGAATCTAATACTAATACTTGGGCCATAGCCGTGACAAAAACTAAAATCAGGATCAGAGAAGTTCTTGCAATTTGTAATCACTACAAATTGATAATAACAACAACACAACATACACGATGTAGGAAAATATATACAGTAAAGTAAATTTACGAATTTGTCTAACCTGTCAGTTAAAATCACCTGTCAATTGTGTTTATGTAGCAAAATAGTGTGGTGAAACGTTTTTATCAATATCATTTTAAAAATGTAAAATGTACATATATGAAATAAATAACAATTAAGCTTTTTGTACCCTATTCCAAGCCTTTAAATTGAGAGAGCATACCTCGACTTCCGGTGTGAACACGTCATACTTAGCCCCCTTTTGCGGTGGTAGCAGCTCCTTCCTGTGTAATTTAATTACTTTTCCCCAACCATCAGCAGCCAGGCGCGAAGGCGCGCTAGCATCATTGGCGTTTTTCGACTCGTTGGTGTAACACGCGGAGTTTAAGAAATAATACTTTATTTCAATTTCAAATACTAAGCGGTTGTCTTAATATGGAAAACGCAAAATCCAGTAAAATTGCCCCCGAGTTCTCAAGGGATGCTAAGTATTCGAGCCCATCTTCCTCATCGGAATCTTCGTCTGGCCATCATCGTAGGCGTTATCGCCGGGGATATAGGCGCATGGATAAACGCATCAATAAGCGCCTGAAACTCTTGGAAAAGGTGGTAAATAATCTTGCCACCACCGTAAGTACCATGGCCTCAGGTGAGTCAAACTCATCGTTTATTAAACCCAGTCATGCCATGCTTGGCAATTCTGATTCGGACATCCTGTCTATATACACAGATAATGACGAATTAGAGCCTACATTGTCACATAATGGCGGCTTATGTGAACAAGGTTCCCCGTTTAATTTTAAGCAAGAAACTACCCTCAAATCAACATTAAATAAAACTTCAACCAATCACGCGGAAGTCCTTTGCAAATTGCAGCACTTTGATACGACTGATTGGTCTCAGGTGAGATACGCTACTGTGCAGAAACAATATATTTCTTACCCGGGTTTTGCGGAATTAGAAAGCAATGATGTAATTAAAACTTTCGACCGCAATAGGACCTTAGCCGAAACGGAAAGAACTTTAGCAGCAGTGTCCCACGCTTTGATCATTCAAAACGAAAAGCTTCTCGAAGGCTTTCAGGCCTTTATTACCTGGTTGAATTCTTCTGAACAAGTATCTACCGATGACGTACTAAATAAAATTAACGAAATTTTTGGCGGTGATTACAATCATACTCACTTAGATCTATTGCAAATGGTATGCGGACGGCGCGCAGATATTATACAGCAGCGCCGTGATACCATTCTGCGTTTTGTAAAAGACAGAGCGGTCAAGGAAACTCTGCAAAAAAATCCCACCTACCATTGAACATCTGTTTAATGATAGCCGTTTTTCAGAATGTGTCTCAAGGAATGGTGGCATCGAGAAAGTTTTCTTCAGACTGCATTCCACTCCTGCGCAAGGAGGTGCGAGCAGAGCTCTTGCGCAAAGAGCGGAACCAAGGAGGGTCATCTCTAACCCACCACGTGGCCGCGCTGCTGTTTCTACAGTCGGCCATAACGCAGCCCTCACAACACAAAGCCGCAAACGTAAGTCTGATCTGACTTTTCGAACCCCTCGAGGGGAAAAGCAATTTAAGAACCGCCAGGGACGTCGTTCCCAGAGGCATCTTGACTGACTATCGCACCTTTCGAGCGGGCCATTTGGCACGATTTGCGGCCCTATGGAAAAAATGGGGCGCTCCCAGTCATATTTTAAAAATTATATCCGGGTACAAAATACCGTTTTTCAAGAAACCCCCCCTAGTGTCACCCTCTCATATTCCAAAGCGGTTTCATACACACCACCACCTCCACATGGAACGAGCGATATGCAGGTTAATAAAACAGGGCGTTCTGGAACCGGCTCAAGCCACTCCAAGCTTTGTCTCCAGCATATTTCTAGTGCCAAAAGGAAACAAACAAATGCGTCCGGTACTCAACCTCAAATTGTTAAACAATTTTGTTTATGCAAGCAAGTTCAGGCTAACAAACATGTTCAAGGTCCCAGATTTCCTCCAACCAAACGACTGGCTAGTAAAATTGGATCTCCACAACGCATACTTCCACGTGCCGATCATATCCCGTCAGCGCTGTTTTCTAAGAGTAATATATCGCCGCCGCTTGTGGCAAATGACATGTCTACCATTCGGTCTGTCGACGGCACCAAAAGTTTTCGCGTCCATCACAAACTGGGTGGCCGAAATCCTTCGAAAAAAGGGTCTAAGGTTGTTAGTGTACTTAGACGATTTTTGCCTGGCACATCAAGACAGGGCAATATTAAAGAAGCAGGTGGTTTTCACCCTGCACCTATTCCAGGAGCTCGGGTTAGTTGTCAATTTAGAAAAGTCCGCTCTCGTACCGCAGAAATCGATAAGGTTTCTGGGAATTCTTTGGAATCCTTGGACGAACGAGAAGTCTCTTCCCACGGACAAGGTGCAAAGTCTCTTGAGGATGTCCGAAAAATTCATATCGCGGCGAAAAGCCTCTCTTCGTCAAGTACAATCTCTTCTGGGTCTCTACAATTTCGCCGGATTCGTGGTTCCCCGCGGTCGCTTAAATACCCGAGCGCTGCTCTTACACAGTCACCAGCTGTTACATCAAGGTCCTTGGTTAGAATATCAAATTCCGGAATCTGTCCTGAGGGTACTCAGGTGGTGGATAGTAAACGCGCACATCACTTCCCGCATTCACTTACCTTGGCCAAAAATGCATCTTACAACAGATGCATCAGCCCTAGGTTGGGGTGCAATGCTAAACGACCTGAGAATATCAGGTGCTTGGGATCTCCAAGAACGGGAGCTTCACTCCAATGTTTTAGAAATGATGGCCATTTACAAAGTACTAAAGTTGTACCCTCAAATGATAATGAACTCGTCGTTACAAATCTTGTCGGACAATCGAACGGTAGTATCTTATCTTCGAAACGAGGGAGGCACGAAATCCCTTCAATTACTGGACCTCACGATTCAAATTTTGAATCTCTTAGATCATTTACACGTGTGCATGGTGATAAACTTTATTCCCGGCCGGTACAATACCGAGGCGGATCGTCTCTCCCGTTTTCGTCACAATGCGGAATGGATTTTAAAAAATTCGGTGACTCAAGAGATCTTTCGATTGTGGGGGACACCCGAGATAGATCTTTTCGCATCAAGAAATGCTCATGTAGTCCCTGTATATGTGACAATGGATCCCTCCGACCAACAAGCCGCATATGTCAATGCCTTCAGCAGAACCTGGGACTACCAACTGGCGTGGCTATTTCCCCCTCCGAATCTAGTAGCTCGTGTTTTAACTCATCTCAACAATGCTCAAGGAACCTTTCTGCTAGTCGTCCCAAGATGGACCAGGGTTTTCTGGCGCAGCGATCTGATATCCAGGTCCCTATCTCAACCTCTACAAATTCGGAATCTGCAGTCAGTTCTAATCGACCTTTGTACCTGCAAGCCTCCTCCAGGAGTCAAGCAGATGATATTGGAGGTTTGGAAAATACGGGGTGGGCCTCTATGCTAGTTTCTTGGGACGAAGGTCAAAAGCGCCTTTTGCTAAGGGGCTGGCGTAAATCAACATTTGCCGCCTATAAGTCAGCTTGGCTAAGATGGTGCGCATGGGCCTCATCAAATAATGTCCTGAAAGACAATCCCAGTCCTTCAGACTTGGCAAAATTTTTGATATATTTATTTCAAAATGTTAATCTAGCATATAGCTCAATTTGTCTTCATAGGTCTGTTGTCTCTACATTCTGCCCAAAATTCCCTGCTTTAAGTAGCCATACTCTTGTAAGACAGGCACTGAAAGCAATAAATTTATGTAAACCACAAAAAGCTAAAGCACCCATATGGGATATCAAGGACCTATGTAACTATTTGGAAACTAACGAACCTATAAATGATTCTATCTTCGAAACTTCTAAGAGATGTGCTACCTTGCTTTTATTGTGCTCGGGTCGAAGAGTACATGATCTAACTCTTTTAAAAATTGGTGCTTCTTTCTGTAAGGTTAATGAGGACTCTATAATTTTCTGGCCCGAATTTGGTTCAAAAACTGATAGTACTCGCCACCGACAGTCTGGTTGGCGCCTTACTTCTCACTCATCTAATCGAAACATAGACCCAGTGTATTGGGTAAAGAAGTTAATTAGTACATCTCTAGAGAGAAGGGGAAATATTGATAACTTATTTGTCACATCAGTAGGTATAGTAAAACCAGCGTCGAGAACTATTATAGGTGGTTGGATTAAATCCGTGTTGAAGAATGCTGGAATTGACAGTTCGGCAGGCAGTATTAGATCGGCTGTGGCTTCAGCCAGCTGGCTTGAAAGTCATAGTATTGATGATATTCTATCCCGAGGTAACTGGAAGAATGCATCAACATTCCATAGATTTTATAGAAAGGAAATTCAACCAATTCCCAGAGAATCTTCTCAGGTGTTAAAATGTTTTAATCCCATTTGATTTACATTGATTAATTTGCTTTGTGATTGTTTAGTGAAGACATTTTCTTTGAAATAAAAATAAACATGCCTACGGATTTTATTCCTTTTAGTTCTACTTTAATCACATTGGCGTTACTTGTATCAGCAGCCGAAAACAAACACATCTCAATTTAAAGGCTTGGAATAGGGTACAAAAAGCTTAATTGTAAAATTTTACCTGTAAATAAAATTTAAATTAAGCGAATTACCCTATTCCAAGCCTAGTTTTTATTGCTGTCTGCTTAATATACATTCTATTTCAGCATTTAACCTTAATCAAGTTCTTTTTCAGATGTTAACCTTAGTACCTAAGCTCTATTTCAGACCTTAAGAACAAACATCATTTCATTCTCCAATGCTCCCGCTCATAACAGCCTTCCATTGCTACCAGTACATCCCATACTGTGGCAGAGTCATGTCGTCCCCATGCAATCTCATGGGACGCACTCATTACTAAGGCTCGTGCATAATACACTGTCCCCATACAACCTTATGGGACGGACCTTATGAGATAGCTAAGGAAGGCGTTACTCAATAAAAACAAGCTATTGAGCTCTAATGATGCTAGCGCGCCTTCGCGCCTGGCTGCTGATGGTTGGGGAAAAGTAATTAAATTACACAGGAAGGAGCTGCTACCACCGCAAAAGGGGGCTAAGTATGACGTGTTCACACCGGAAGTCGAGGTATGCTCTCTCAATTTAAAGGCTTGGAATAGGGTAATTCGCTTAATTTAAATTTTATTTACAGGTAAAATTTTACAATTGCGTGTAGCCTGTCTTACTGTGCCTTTTTATTGACATACTGAATGCTGTAAACGATGATATTATTTAAGTAGATGAAGGAATTATATATTTAATTATTTAGTTTATTTTATTATTCAAAAAGTATAAAGTTGTGGGGGCCGGGTAGTTTGAGTAGTTACGAAGAAATTCAATGACATAATTATTTACATACATAGTCGTGCTCGAATAGCGGCGATGGACTCGTCATCTATCATATTGGCAAAAGTGAGTGTGTGAATAGGTACTAACAATTCATCTTACATCACACCCTCGTTCCCACCACCTATTGTGCAAATATCTTCATTGCGGATTCGATCTGAGATCGTCACTTCGCACACTTTTCGTAAAGACTGCATCTCAACTGCATTTTATACCTTTTAATTTGGTATATAATTTAAAATGACAGTACCTTCTTATGTACAAGGTAATCTGTGGCCAATAGTATTTTATCTATGCTACGTTGATTGACGTTTATTTTATAATAAAATTAGTTTACCAAAATTATTTGTTAAAAAGGGTGCAAGGCAAGGTGCTCAAAAGAAATTTGCTTGTCCGTTAGCCCGCTAAGGTAATATAATTCATAAGTTTAATAATTTTCGGTTATAGTCTCAGATAATTCACTTAATTACGTTCTGCTGTTGCTTTAGGTCTTTTTGTCGTTTATTAATATGTTGTTACGATCGATTATTATTTTTTTTAAATTAAATTATAGGAAGAGGTGATTTCATTTTGTTATGTACTATTTTGTTTATGATTTCATAAATTTAATTAAAAAACAAATAAATTTAAACTATAATGCTATAAATACAACCTATTATACCTAGTGGTATTCACGAAAACGTGCCCCACCAATTTCAAGTCGAGGGAGTCGCGGGATGCTGGGAGTATGACCCGAGTCTGTTACCTGTGTGCTTGTGCATTCATAGGTAATCAGTGTGTACCGATAATACTCACATTATTGGAAGGTTGCACACACAGTATAAACTATATGGAAGAATAGTGGTAAAGTGTATCTTCGTGGATGGCACTATCTATATACTATATTAAACATAATTTCACTGTCATTTTCAGGGTATGAGTGAAGCCTAACATAAAGAATCAGAATGACTGTGAACAATACTATTGCTCATCAGCGCTTAATACTCAGTGGAGACAGAGAAAGGTAATAGTTAACCTGAAGACCTTTTTGATTACTGATCAATAGGTACTTTAAATTATTTAACATGATTATTTTATTGCTTAAAGGTTTAAAGAACTTTTGAGACGGCGGCTAATAGAGTGTGGATGGAGAGACCAAGTGAGAATGCTGTGCCGAGAAGTAGTAAAAGAGAATGAAGGCAGTAATGTTACATTTGACATGTTAGTTACTAAGGTCACTCCTAGGGCTCGAGCAATTGTCCCAGATACTGTAAAAAAAGAACTGTTGCAAAAAATTAAAACTCATCTTCTGACACAAAAAGATCAGTAGATTTCATATCATTATCTGGCTATTATCATTAAATTGGAGAAATTTTGTCAGCATGAGCTCTGTGTAAAATAACCCGCTTATGAGAGTGGCCAGCATTAAGTTAAGTAAGAGGCTCAATAGGTTTACTTTCAATGCACATTATATTAAAATTGGCTAAAAACAGGCAAAAATGGCCCCAATGGTAAATTGTTGTCATAGACTACAGAGAAAATGACCAGGCCTAATATTATTCTTGTTTGTTGGTATGCTTATATTGAGCCAATTATTCATTGTACCTAAAATGCATGTAGGTATGCATTGCATTTGTGCAACAGTGCATTTAAGTAATCAAGTAGTGATATTATAATCTAATTATTTGCTATGTAAGTGAAGTGAAACAATGTTTTTTTTACAACCAACAGTATAATTATATTTATAAACATTTAGATTAATATATATATATAATGAAAAATATATATTGCTTACAATAATACTGCCATTAGATCCCATTTAACTGAATGTCATGAAGGCTTTGCTTCTAAACTTGTCATGGACACGAAAATAATATCAAAGTGCACCAAGGAGCCATAAAACATAACGAAAAAAGTCCATGGTTGTAAAAACTATCAATGGCTTGGTGCAGCTTTTGTAACAGTGTTTTTATTATATTCATAGACATAGCCAATCATTGAAATTCATTACAGATTCAAGGTACCATGTTACTAAGATCTCTAAAACATATTAATGAGTTGCAATTGTAATATGTAGATAAATTATTTTTGAGCAATTAAAGTTATTCTTAATAAACTATGATCATTTTAATCCCAATAAATTTCATAAATAATCTTAAATGGTGTATACTACTTCACATGTGTAGATAATATAGAACAAAAGCACACGGAACGTTCTTAAAAAAAATATCTATGCCTTGTTTTTGTATCCTTTATCAGGCCCCGACATAAGATTCCTGCTCTTTTTTCCATAACCCTATGTATGTACCTACTTGTTAGTGAAAAACAAATATCTGCATATTTCAATACACTTAGTTATATTATTTATTGCTTGAGAATTCCGTGATTAATTTCTTCTAGTCAAAGGATTATTAAACCTCAAGTTGAAGTTGACTGAAACTGGAAATATTAGGAATGTCTTAAAGCTGAATAAAACTTGAGAATGAATATACTATCATGAAGTGCATCAAAAGTAAAGTTGGATAAACGTAGCTATAGAGCCATAATTGCGCGCCTTGTTTTTCTCACCATAGTTGCACCCTATACTTGTAGTCATAATTATCATCTCAAAGTGCGAACGTCGAAGTTGTGGTGCTTGATGATTTGATGCACTTCTAGTCTTTATCCCACAAGCCAGAAGATGTATTAACACAAAATAGTATTATACTGTGCGTCGATACACCTACATGACATGAAAGTATGGAATGCACTTGCATTTACATAAACAGAAACAGGAAATATTTGTAAATGCATTTAAATGTAAACAATATGTTGGGAAAGTCCAAATAGAAGTAATGAGCAATATTTTTCCTACTTTATAATATTTTAAAGCTTTTTGATACCTGATCTTGGATTCCATAATATTATAAGATATTTACAAAGAATGTTATACTAAATGGAATGTTAATGGACTTTGATCAAGAATGCAAGTTGTATAAATTATAACTAAAAAAAGTTGCCGTAACAATATTCAGTACTCTCTCTACTATCTACTACTCTCTTATCTACATATTGCCACAAATAATATTGAGAACATTTACCAAAAATGCTACTTTTACACGAGACATCAATACAAGCAATACTGCTGATCACCAAATGAGCAATAAAGTAAAGAAGAGTACATAGCATTAACATTTACACCTTCTCTTAAAACTACTGTTCTTTTTATATTACATTAGCAAAATAATATTTGTAAACGTTGTAACAGACCAATTAGAAGCTTCACTCAATTGCCGATTGTACTTCCGTGACATACGTGGAGTGAATGTGAGGTATATGAAACGTGAACCCAGTGGAATTTAAGAAACATTTAAAAGTTAAGATAGTAATTACTTTCAGTTGCAAGATTTAACTCGAACATACAAAAGCTTGTAAAATCGATTGCAGACCTGGAATTATATGATACACAATATAGGCAAGAGACGTCATTCATATGGCATTATACATATAAATATTACGTATATTTGAGAAAAACATTGCAGAAGGCAAGATTACTTAAGAAATGCTACCATCGGAAATTATTGTGCTTGGTCTACCTACTTAATAATTAATATTTTAACAGAAGTACTTAAAACTACAAACTCCTACATATAATTTAAAAAAATCGCGCAAATTATATAAACATGTTTTGTACAGCTTCTGCGGACGGTAAAGAATGAGCAGATAATGCCCACAGCAAAGGTGCTATCAATGAAATGGCTCCAAATTGGCATGTATAAACTTATTTCAATAAACAGTTGCCGAACAAATCACGGTGGTAACTATTAAAATTCATCAGTAGGCGTCAATAAAAAAAATCACATATTTTCTAGAGATTCATACATTTGTAGGAACATAGGTTCTAAATAAACCTTATTTATTAATCAGCTGTCGTATAAACGTGTAAACAAATATTCATAGCTAATTTACAAAGATATAAATACATTAATTAACATTTCACCAACAGAACGTATGTCTTAACATTATAATAAAATTTTGAATTAATAACACAACAGTTCTGCGGCTATCGGCCGCCCTTCACAACGTAACCAGAGCGGTTGATACTCATTATTTTTTCAAGCTATTCAACTATATACAAATCAAACGAAGCTATCAGCGGCCGGCTGAGCAAAATATACATATATAAAATCAACAATCCGCCTAAACGATACATCAAAACGACACCAAAGGTAGCATGGTCGAAGAGTCCCTGCTAACTAACTGCGTCATAAATCATAGAAACGAAGATGCCAAGCCGAGGGCAATCCTAGAGCTGGGCGACGCACCAGGAGGTCGGTGGTCTCGTTTGTTACGTCACTACCTACCAAAATTATTACGCTTATGTTCTCTAATATTACGTTTAGTATATTTATTTACCCATGCATACGTAGATGCCTTAACGCAAGACGAATTATATCGTATCTACCTTGAATGAGAATGTACTAATACGTATTATATGAATCTTAATTTTACGCAAGTTCTACTAATGATAGACACATGACATTTTTGAAAAACCCTTGTCAAACATATCTCCCTATATTATTATAAAGTAGGAGTAATTTTCATTGAATGTTAATTAGGGAATGTGGTAGGGCGACAATGTCTGTCGGTCCTCTCTTTTTGAGCCTTGTGTGTGCCTGGAGGCCAGGTGTGTGGCACCTTAGGTGTGCACGGCGAGGCGCGCCAGCGGCGGCGGCCGGCGGTGGCGCGAGGCTGGTGCGCGGGACACGAGCACCAGGGAGGACGCCAGTGCGAGGTGAACCGGCGCGTGCGATACTCCTGGTAGCCTAAAATAAAAAAGAAATAAACTCTTATTAATACGATACTATAATCCTACTTATATTATAAATGCGAAAGTTTATGAGGATATTTGTTCCCCTTTCACGTAAAAACTACAGAACGGAATTCGTTGAAGTTTGGCTTTTAGCTTATCCAGTCTTCTTCATACCGGCCAATTTCATAATTATCGGTTACGCATAATAATGTAGCATCCCAGGCTCAGTCGCACAGTGTGAGCTGGTCAGAGGTGTGTATAACCTGACGAGCACGGTGGTGACGGCCGCGCGCGCGTCGGCCGTGGGCTCGATGGCCACGGGGCGCAGGTCGGGGCCGCGCCGTCGCCGCGCGCCGCCCGCCGCCGCCGCGCCCAGCAGCACCGTCACCGTCGCGAACGGCCGCTTCGCCATGTGCAGCATCTGATCGCCAAACAGGTCTCATTGACTTGTTGCGTGGTGGTAATATATGCCGACAATATTATAAACATAGAGCGGAAATAACAATCAGGCACAAACGGACACGTGTGCTGAGCCTAAATAGGCTTTTTGTTGTTGAAGTATTTAATGCATTTAAATAATATAGATACTTGATAATACATACTAAAATAAATAAATAGCGATTCCTACATTCTTGTGTACGTGATGCCAAATTGTGGCGTCGCGCCAAAGACTAATAGACAACAACATTAGTATGTAACGCACGCTATTCTAATATAATAAACCCTTATAACTTATTGACAGCACCCAGCAGCAAAAATATATAAAATCACTTTATTGGTACGGGCTTCTGAATCTGACAAGTACGCCCGCACATGCGTGAAACTATGTCATGTTACTGACCTCGACTACGTGTCTCCTTCGGGCGCGGCGCACGTCGGCAGCCTGCTTTGCTTTCCAGGCGACCACACACGCGGCGAGGAACAGGAAAAAGCATGAGAAAAACACCGAGAAGAAGACGAACAGGTCGATGTGTAGCTGGTCCTGGCGGAAGAAAATGACGCCGAAAGCCGCGGCGCCGTCGTCGGTGTGGCGCGCCCGCAAGGCGATGTAGAACTTGGTGTGCATGAGGTCGTGCACGCTCTGCGGCAGAGTGAGCACGAGGCGGTTGCGCAGGCGGCGCACGCGCAGCAGCACGTGGCGCCGGTCCACCGTGATGTAGGTGGCCAGCTCCTTGGCCGCGTAGTCCACAACCGTGTACTCCGTCTTGTCGTAGTACCACTTGGCGCGCACTCGCTCAGCCGTGTGCTCCTCAAAGGTGGGCACCTTGCGGAAAGGCTCGTGCTTGTAGTAAGTAGGGTCGAGCTCCACAGTGTGCGCGCCGGTAGTACTGTTGACCGACACAACAAACGAGCTATCGTTCGGACTTAGGTACAGGTCCACAGCGCCCTGGGTCACGTCCACGATCACGCGAATGTCTACGTTCATGTACCGCGGGTTTACCGCCACGAATACGGTTTGTCCAGGATATAGTGGGCGGGGCTTGATTTTGCATTCGTCTGGAATGAGGAAACAAAGCAATATTAAGATTAACGATATATAATAGCATGATAAGATTTTAAATACATATATATGTTGATTTACCGATAGATTTGCCATCGAAGCATAGTTTGTTCTCAATGTTGATGGTCTTGTAGCACTGGTGTCCGTTGCGGGGGTCGCCCATGTAGAGGTCGCGGCACTTGATGCACTGGTAGCGCCAGCACTCCTGAGCCAAGTTCTTGCTGGAGCTGGTGGTTTGGCAGGACGCGTCGCTTTCCGTGTTGTTGCCGCAGTTGCACTTCTCGCCCGTCACCGGGTCACACGTGTCGCCGTGCCCGTGACACTCGCACCTACAGTGCAATACACTCATACATTTCTTCATATTTTTTGCACTTTACATACATACATGTTTGTATATATTTGTGCCGATGGTTTTATTTATATATTTTAACGTATATTTCGACATAAATTAAGCAATTAGAATTATATATTATAAGAACACAAAAAATGCTATCAGATACATAAGGAATCCAATGCGAAGTTAAATGTGTGTGGCATCCGTGACCTCAGTGGTTATTTGAATTTAAATCGTTATTTTAGATGAGTTAAAAATTTTATTTGCTGTTTGTTTAATGATATTAGAAAAGTATAAAAGAATAATGTAAGTATAATATAGTAAATATAAGTATAATAATAGTATAATATAAAAATAAGTAGCGAGGCGACGCAACGGTACTGCATAGGACTAACGGTCGGCAGGTGTCGCGGAAGTCGTCCGAGCCGCGGAAGTATCCTTCCAGGCATCGTTCGCAGCGAGGCCCGTCGGTGTGGTTGGCGCAGCGCACGCAGCGGGCCTTCATCTCGCGGAAGCCCTCGTCGCCCTCGTCCGCGGCGCCCTCACCCTCGCTCGTGCACACCGACGTGTGCCCGTGGCAGTACGACGAGCACGGCACACATTGCACGTTGTTAATAGGATCGCCCACGAAGTTCGGCTTGCATTTCTCGCACTGGTTGCCCTGTTACATATTTAACAATGCAGAGTTAAAAGCATGCTCAGACGTCGAATGGAACTCAGGAACTCAACGACAAACGAAAAGTCGCCGGTTATGTTACCATGGTGTTATTGTGGCACTCGATGCAGCGGTCGAGCTTGTCCGGCCCCTCGCAGTCGGCGTGACCGTTGCACTGGCACTGGATGGTGCAGTTGGCGCCCACGTAGCCGAACTCGCAGCGGCACAGGTCGGGCTGCACGCACACGCCGCGCACGCAGCCCTGCGCGCACACGGCCGCGCAGCCCGCGCCGCTGCGCCGGTAGCCCGCGCCGCACACGCACTCGTAGCCCGCCGGCAGGTCGCGGCACACCTGCCCGCCCACACGACACATCTTCAGGGCTTCGCTAACTAAATGATGCTCAACGACCTATTATATCGACTAACAGATTTGACAGCTTTATGAACTGTACCTCGATGTGGATATTATAAGTCATCGAATTTTATTAGATGAAAGGTGTACCACACTTTCGATGAAAGGTGTATCTGGTTCACTATGGCAAGGTCGGAAATTTGTAATTACGTATGCGTACATAATTAAGAAAGTTTGTAAGAACTGACCTCAGACTCAGTGTCGCATTGGTGATGATGGTTTTCGCATTCGTTCTCGGGCGGGCAGCGTGTGTAATGCCAGGAGAAGTCTAACTCGGTGTCGTTAGAGGGATGTTCGAAGAGTTCGTCGGGGTAGTGGCCGGCGAGATGGTCGGCGGTATGCTCGGCTAGGGCTGCGGCGTACAGGGCGGAGCACGTGGTGCGCGCCGAGTAGTCGAGCGGCGCATCGATGGAGCCCTCGGTGCACAGGCCGCGGCCGTTGGCGCCGGCGATGGCGCACCAGCCGCAGTGCGAGTGGTGCAGGCACTCGGAGCACTGCGCGAACGTGGCGCATGGCGCCGGGCACTGGCCGCGCTCGGGCCGCCGCAGCACCAGGCCGCACACGCCGCCCGCGCAGTACACGGGCTGGTAGGCGGGCGAGATGCAGCGGCCCAGGTACGTGGCCCAGTGGCACGACGCATACCCGCCCTCGGCGCCCTCCGAGTTGAGGCACGTCTGGCAGTCCACGTGCGTGTGGCAGCGGCTGGGGCACTCGTCGTGGGCCGTCGCGCGTAGCGTCACTCGCCCTGGCTCCTCTATCGTCGCGCACGTCCAGTCGAACAGTTCCATTGAAGTCGACGAGATCCTTGTTAGTTGACCTGAGGAATGGTAACAATGTAGTCACGTGATAAAGCCTACAAACGACCCCATGGAGTACGACCGTGCACGACACGTACCTTCCCTGCGAGCATGTCGTGTCCAGGTGCACTGGCTGTTGATGCACTTTTCGCAGTCGGACGCGGCGCACCTTAGCTCGGGGCACTCGTTCACATCGCTGATATATCTCGTCCCAGCATTGCATTTCATACTTGTGCAGGACGCGTCAGTGGGAACGCATTCACCTAAAATATATTTCTAATAAATGAGATATACTGAGAGAAGGCTTAGATTTGTGTATTTTTGTTACCAAAAAAATATCCGTAAGGGTAAAATAAATAAAATATAGTAAGAAAGAAATTCAACTTTCACAGTTAGACTATTTGTCCGATACAGTTTATATAAATTGAAAAATAATGACAAGAGTTGAATAAAATCACGTAACTGGCGATGCCACAAGGCGCAAACGAAAAAAAAAGCCGATTATGGTTGCAATGGCTTATGAATTTATGATAAAAAGTTAGTGTGGGTATATAGGTTGTCTGACCGACGGCGGCGGCGCAGGTCTCACACCAGCGGCAGGCGGGCGGCCCGTCGGGGTACAGCGGCCAGGCCGCCAGGCACGAGGCGCAGGAGGTGTACCGCTCGCAGGCGCGGCCCGCCACCAGCGCCGCGCCACACGACGCCTCCGCCAACGTCGACACGCGCCCATTGCCCTCGCACCCCGCCCTACAGACCGACTGAACGTTAGGTGCCGCTCCCAAAACGAGCTGTTGCAATCATTATTCAAGACTACGAAAGCAAAGGATATACGTATGGACGCCATCTATACTATATTATAAATGTGATATTTGAATGGATGGATGTTCGTTACTCAATTACGCCATAACGACTTAACCAATTTGGCTAACATATTGGACACAGGCGTAGGTAATGTATAACTAACGACTATACTCTGGAATAAGACAGAGTTTGTTTAATTGCAGGAAAAACATAAGTAGACTCCACTTCTATTCTTCTATCTTTCATAGAACTCAAAACCATAATGTTAATGAAACCTGTCTGAGGCGAAGCACTTGGTGAGGTTCCCGCTGCGGCAGTAACTGCAGCCGGCGAGCGCGCGGCACAGCGGCTTGCTGTCCGCCCACAGCGAGCACAGGTCCTCGGGCGGCGCCAGGCGCGTCACCTGGCAGTGGGCGCTGCCCGTCCAGCCTCCCACTATGTACATGTAGCCTTCATTCTCAGTCTCCACGTCGATGGCCATCGCGTGCGCTATCGTCGGCGGCGGCGGGTGACCTACAATACTTACGCCTGAAAACACAAAATTATTTACCAAAATACAAATTAAATCTAATTTTGCATAGAATAATACAAAGCGGCTCGTTTGTGGGTTTCAAAAATTGATAGTTATTAAGAAGAAATGATTATGTGAGCCGAGCAGCAATCATATATGAATTTAACGCGGGTATAGCTGTGTGCAATTTACATACTCCTAGTTATAACTTACAAAACCGCCTACTGCGTGAGGGACTCGGCGTGATGCTGTCAATACAAGAACTCGAGTTGTGTTCCAGAGTTACTGGAAGTTCTATGCTGGCTTAAGTGGACTTATTGGTCCATAATCTGATATTATATAAGGTCGTCGACCGCTGGACATCCTTAGTATTGAAATATAGTCTACACCAGCGGCTTAACACCAGATGGGCTTACGAATACGAATAAAGCGTGTCTATTATTGAGCTAGAGTGAAATACTTGGAACAATATAATGTGGGCTGCTCACCTTCGCTGAGGCGCACCCACTGATTGCAGCTATATATGTAGGCGATGAGGTTATCAGATCTGTTCCTAGGATCGGTTCTCCCTCCGAAAATGATCATGTAGTCGTTTGTTGTCACAGCCGAATGCAAATATGTACCCAGTGGGAGGTCATCGTAAAAGTTTACAACGTTCTTGAATGTTGGTATCTCGCTCCATTTTTTCGTCGGATAGTGGAATGAGAATAGCTTGTTTGAAAGCGATGTCCCGTTGTATTCGTAAACGATGCCCCCATAAATATATAGACTTTGGGACGGCGCGTGGTAAACGGTGCTGTGACCGATGATTCCCGAGGGCTTGGCGCCTTCACAGTTCAACATGATCCATTTCTCGTTGTCCAAGTCGAACTCCCACGTTTCTGCCATGAAACCTTCTTCCAATGAAAATCCTCCAATCAGGACCAAGCTTTCGTAATCCTGATACTTCTGTAGGGTCAACGTGTGTCCGGCAAGTGGAGGCGGAAATTCCTCCTTGTTCTGAATGTTGCCCCATCTTTGATCTTTCAAACTGAATTGCCAGAAATCTCCAAGTGTTTTATTCTCTCCACTTTTCTCTTGCAGACTCAAACCCCCGTAAATGTATATATTTTGTTTGGAGTGGTATATTTCAGCAGCGTGGAAGTATCTCCCTTCGGGCATTTTAGCGTCGGGCGTCGCCTCGACCGTAACTTGCATCCACGTATTGTTCTTGGTATCAAAGAATCGAATATCGTTCAAAGGACCGTGGGACAGCGAGTACCCACCGAACATCCACAGACCGCGCCTGTCAGCCACCAAGCTGTGGCCGAACCTGGGAAGAGTTTTCCTCAGATGGTCTAAGCCGTCGGACAAATATTCAGAGTTGAAGAGTTCCGTGAATACGAGTTGTGTTTTATCTAGTTTTATAGCGCAATCGTCTCCCCCGAAGCCTTCATTACAAAGGCAACGTCCGTAGCTCATATCGCATGTGCCTCCGCCCAATGCCTTACTGCAGTTGTTGGGACATATTTGGACTTCGCAGTCGACTCCCCCGTACCCCTCCGGGCAGACACAGTGCCTCTTGTTGCACACCCTGGGTGCTGTGCAGTGTCCGTCGCAGGCCAGCACTTTGTACACGCCCTCGAACCCTTGCTCCGCCCGGCCTTGCTTGTAGTGCACGGTGAGGTTCCCGCTGCGAGCTTCCACCACTCCCGAAGACGCACCGTTACAGAATACTCCCAGCAATTGACTCTGTTGATTGTTACTCAAATCGGGTACTCCACCGAGACCGTCATAAACATACACTGCGTTCTCGTCGCATGGTACGTCGAAGGTAGACGAATTTATGGTAAACTGAATAATCGCGTCAGGTATATCTTCCGCAGATATAATCCACAAACACTCCTGGGACGGTCCCAATGCTTTCACATCAGGATCCGTCTTGTGCGACCCGATGCCCTCTGTTTGTGAAGCGTTGAGCATCCCTCTAGGTTCACATTGGTAGTAACATCTGCCCCCATGCCGGGGGTCGCCGTAAAATTTTGGTTGGCAACGCTCGCAATTCTGTCCCTCCGTGTTATCTTTACATATACATTCGCCGGTGATCACGTCGCAGAAGCCGCGGGTCTCGTCCCCGTGGTCGTTACAGTCGCAGCGGCGGCAACCTTGGCCCGCGGTGGCGTTGCCGTGGCTCCCGGGCTTACACGACTCGCAGAACTCACCCTCGGTCCAGTCCTGGCACTCATCGCAGCGGCCCACGCCCGTGCGGCATGTGGAATGGTTGTGGCAGCCGCAATTTATAGAGCAGTCTGCGCCTGTCCACCCGAGATCGCACTGGCATTTATACTGCGGCGAACCGAGACAGTACCCGTGGATACAAGTATTGTAGCAGGTGCGTACGCAGCTCTTCTTGCCGTCGCCGATATAGCCCTGCTTGCATTTGCACGTGTAGGAGCCGTGGGTGTTGTTGCAGACGGCATGCTCGTGGCAGTCGTGGAGGCCGAGGCCGCACTCGTCCACGTCGGGGCACTGCGCGTAAGCCCAGCCCGCATCCGCCGCGGTCACGTTGAGCAGCGCGGCACAGTCGCCGTGCGCGTGCGTGAAGTCGCCCTCGGTGCACACACCCACGATAGGATTCTCGAAGGAGTGACACCAGCCGCAGCCCATACTGCGCAGGCACGAGGAGCACTGCGCGTGGCGCTGGCAGGCCTTGCACTGGGGCTTGCGCGGGGCGCCCTCGTCGGGCGGCGCGGAGGCGCGGTCGAGCCACTCGCGGCACAGTCCGAATTGGTACTCGCTAGTGTACACGCTAAAGCTGAAGCATTGCCGCGTGGCCTCGCACCAAACACAACGGCCGCGCTCGTCGAGGCAATGATCGCAGTCGAGTCGCAGGCGGCAGGGCGCGGGGCAGTCGGCGGCGTCGAGAACGGCCCCGGCGGCTCGGCCCCGGCGGGCACAGCGCGCCTCGTCCGCCCACCACTCGCAGTGCTGGCCGGCCACGCAGCGCTCGCAGCCGATGTAGTTGGAGCAGTTGGGGCAAGCGGCCGGCTGCAGCGTGAGGTACCGCCACGCGCCGTCGGCGGCGCACACGGCGCTCTCGTCCGCGTCGCGCGACTCGCAGCGCGCCGTCAGCTCGCACCAACCGCACGCCGCGTCCGACAAGCACAGAAGGCAGTTGTCGTACTTGGAGCATTGCCCGTCCGAGTAAGGTTCCAGGAATTCAAACGTGAACACCTACAAACATATTTCATTTCATTTACTTACTGTATTATTTGACGAGAACTGTCAATGATAGCCGTAAACGGTGATATGTATGTACCTTGGCACTTTCTTGTGTTTTGTTATGTAGTAATTCCATTTTAGCGTGGTGATGGGAGGGGTACAGGCCGGTGTGCAGCGAGTCGTTGGCGTGCATATCGACGGCGAGGCGGCTGGGGAAGAGGGTGGGCCAGTCCACCAGCGAGCAGGCGGCCGGCTGCGCGCTCAGGTTGGCCGCCGCCACGGTGGAGCCCAGCGCCAGCGAGATGTTGGCGTACCCGGCGCATATGTGCAAGGTCTCCCCTGTGCCGTTCCAGTACTGCGGTATATGGAGCCAGCCGCGCAGGCGCGCCTCACTCGGCCCGCTGAATATGTGGTTGCTGCCTCCCCCGGTACCCCAGTCCACCGTGGTCGCGTTCACTACAGAGACACCATCGGGATGGTTCCAGTCGGCCGGTTGCTGATATCGAAGGAACGTGAGGCCGGGCCGCTTGTCGAGGATCTTGCAGTCTCCAGGGTTAGTTACTTCAGTTCCAATGGTGCCCCACCAGCCCGGATTCTCAGACGGTGTGTCTTCTCCGCAAATACCATAACTATCTGGAAGCGTAAAAAATATAATAAATAAGTTGTCTCGCGGTTCACCCCACGTATAAATATATATTTCCGGATTCCGGATTACGTTCTGGCGTGATCGAGTAACAAATATACTCATAAACATCTGTATTTAGGTTTAGTTAAGTTATAATGTTAGTAGGGCGGGTAAGTGATGAGGGAAGATATTGTTGGGAATATGTAAATGTAGTAATAGTTACCGTCCTTGTGGTGGCACCTGGCGTTCTGCACGCACCAGTGGCAGTGGTGCAGGCCTAGCTTGGCGCTGACGGAGGGCAGCCCGGCGGCGGGCGGCGGGCCGTGCACGAGGCACGAGTGGCAGTCTCCTAGCGCCGGGCAGATCCCACCGCACCGGATGGACTGCAGGTTCGTGGTGCAGTTGGAGCCTATTGTCCGCCCGTAGCAAATCTGAAAGTTAAACATATATTATATATCCACTACTGTACTACATATCATAAAAACTAGAAATTTAAGCGGGAGTGCGGCAAGGTATTGGAAATTACAATCACAAAGAAAAAAAATTGGGTCCTTGCTGTAGCGCTATGAGTGGTTTAAGTGCGAATAATTACGTCATCAGCGGAGCACCATCCGCACTCGGGGTCCGCTAGGCACTCGGGCTGTGTGCGGTGTCGCGGGCACGCCAGCTCGGGCTGCTTGTTGCTAATGCCCGCCTGCCAGCTGGGGATCACGTACGCCAGGAGATCTCCTAATTAATCAAATTTCAATATGTTGTTATTATGAATACATAACCGCTAAACACATAGTTTAACAACTACGCAGCAGCATATTGATCTCACTTACACGAATACGCATAGTGTAAGGGACACATTTCACGGTGTATAACATATGATAAAACAAGTCACCCACCCGCCGCGTCTGTTTATTCAATATAAACTACTGAACGAAACTAAATTTTTGGCTTTTACCAATCGACAAAGTGACTCATGGGTTTAGTTGTAAACGTTATTAATTTAATGTCAATTGGTTAAGCCGTGGTGGCCGAGTGGTTCGAGCAGTTGCCTGCGACGCAAAGGTCGCAAGCTCGAATCCCGACTGTACCAATGAGTTTTTTCTGAACTTAAGTACAGTGATTAGTCACACCACGAGCTTTACGGTGAAGGAAAACATCGAGAGGAAACCTAGTATTAGTAGTATAGTCGTGCTTGAGTAACGGCAATGGACTCGCCATCTGTCACGTTGACACCTAATATACCTCTGGCGGAAAGTGGGTGTGTGGGTATTACCTATACACCTCTGCCTACCCCTTCGGGGACCCTTGTGGGAAGGCGTGAGGATATGAGGTTAAAATGAGTCGATGCGACCCTAGGACAGAAAATACATTTAGATATTCTCAACTACCTACTTGTGCAAAGCCGGCGCGAGTGTCTATGGAGATCTAATTACCGTTAACATTTCCATGATACCCCCCGGCAATGAGCAAGGTAGAGGGTGGCTTTAAGGCGGCCGCGTGCGCGAACACGCCTTGCTTCTTGGGGTAGAACTTGCGCGTCTTGCCCAACACATCGAGAGGTATCCACGCGTGACAGCCCAGATGGTAGATATACATCTGCCCGTCGTAGCAGATCTCTTCCCGATTGTGACGATGAGAGTATCCACCGAAAACTACGAGGTAGTTGCCTGGGAAAAGCGTAAGATTCAAGCAGTCATTCGGTAAAGCCATAAACAATACGGTAAACTAGTAGGTATACAAGTATTACTGTAAATGGAATAATTGATGAGGAATGCGAGTATAGGTCTTTCTATAGGTCTATGACTCATTATACTCATGTTTCTTAAAAAATATATTTTCGTTTTAAATGCAGACATAAGTTTTCAATCAATCGAATTTCACTCCTTTCTGCTTGATAGATAAGCAGAAATATAATTCTTCATATACCTTATACAAATATCTTACAAGAAGTCACTTTCTAAGCCTCAAGGAATTTTATTAGGAAAATGTGTCTTGGTCTTTTTATAGGTTTTCAACAATTAATAAATATAATTTTACCAATCACAGTAGCTGTATGAAACGCCCTTTCCCTCGGAACATAAGTGTCTCGCAAGTGAGCTCTGGGGTAGTGTATCTCACTCCAGTGGTTGTGGTCGATCTTGAAGGCAAACATTCTGTCCGACAGCTTGGAAAACCTGCGGGATCATCCGTGACATGTCACCGCCCAATAAATCACATTCACAACAATGACACAGTTGCACAACACAGTCATAACGCGACTATGTATACACTGTCACACAAGGTTCTGTGAATAGCAATCAGTCAATTTGTCAACTTGACTAATTGCACACGGCTGTTTATCTTTTCTTTTTATTTTATTTCCTTATCAGATAGTAATTACTTTCATTAGATGCATCGGTCACGAGCGACCGCAACACTTAAATTATTACACCGACTACGACTTGTCGTAGAATAAGGTACACAAACGATTCTGTAACATATGTATCTAAAATTATAAATATTACAGTAACCCATTTTCTTCTTCATAAATACTGTGTCCATATAAAACATAATAGTATCCTCACGCCTTCCCACAAGGGTCCCCGAAGGGGTAGGCAGAGGTGTATAGGTAACACCCACACACCCACTTTCCGCCAGAGGTATATTAGGTGCCAACGTGACAGATGGCGAGTCCATCGCCGTTACTCAAGCACTACTATACATACGCCTTTGAATTTCTTCTCAGACGTATGCAGGTTTCCTCTCCTCTTTTTCCTCGAGAGGAAACCTGCATTCGAGAGGAAACCTGCATACGTCTGAGAAGAAATTCAAAGGCGTAGGTATGTATAGTAGTGCTTGAGTAACGGCGATGGACTCACTGTCACGTTGGCACCTAATATACCTCTGGCGGAAAGTGGTATAAAACATATTTATACTAACAATAGAATTGGTAAAGCGGTTAAGGCATTAATTCGTCGCATTTATGTTAAGTACCTGGCAACGCTAGCGACGACTCCGCCGTACACGAGTATGGAGTTGGAGTACTTGTGGTAGACCGCGGCGTGGGCCACCACTCGCACGTCCAGCTCCTTGCCGCCGCGCACCTGCACGCGCTCCCAGCCTTCGGTATCAGGCTCCGACAGCTTTATCTTGTACATGCTAAAGGATATATAAGCATATATGATCTATCAACTCATTTTTTACAACCACCTAGGATGAAAACGTCTTGGGATGAAGGGGACTGATGAAAAGACTTCCAAACCGACAAGCTGCGATAAAGATATTGATTGTGAATTCCAAAGAGAATGGACCTTATATTATATCTGCATATCCCATTAACCCTCATGATAATATGGATGAGTATATTTTAAGGACGGTTACTGGATAGTTAGAACTCTAAAAAAAAGAAGCTAATAACGAGTACCTAATTGTAAATATTTCTAACAAACCATCGGCATAACCATGAGATGCATCTGGTAAACTATTCAGATAACAAAGCGGAAAATGGTTCAAGGTGTATCCTTATAACTACGTGTAATTTTTCCGTCTTCGAAATGAACCATTAATATGTTGTAAATTTATTGGAACTATTGCGTTAATCCTGACACATAGAAGGAATGCATGAAGATGGTCAACAAAACGGTAATACAGTGGAAATGTGGAGCAGATGATTCCCATACACCAACTGCCAACTAATAACAAATACATTAAAAAAACAGATAGTAACGTCATATGTACCTATTTAAAACCATCATGAACAAAAAGTTTTATAGATGTGGAAAACCTGAAGTCCAATTAATTTGAACTAGATAAGTTTAAAATATAACCGTGTTAGACAACAATTTATTTCCGTTAGGTATACCTATTATTATCTGTTCTGTTATGTTTTACAGTAGTGAGCAAATTAGCGATAACAAATTGAATTTACCTTGAAGAGAATTCTCCATCGACAGTACTCCCACCAAAGAGGTATAGTTCATCGTTTACCGCTGTCAATGTATGTCGGGTCAATCCGGGCGGTGTGAACGTTGCATTGACAGCTCTTAATGTCCACTTGTTGTCTATCGCATCGTACATCCACAGTTCCGAGGACAGACTACCATCGGACAACTTTCCCCCATACAATACAAATCCGTTGCCAAACGCGCACGCCGAATGGCCGTATCTAGACTCAGGCTTGGTTGCGTTGGACCTATACAACGAGCTCATGATCTCTGGCCGCTCCGTGAAATGCAAGTAGCTCTCTGGGTAGGGCGTGGGAGAGTGGGAGTACATAAGTGGTAACGTTGTTTTGTCTTGACTCGAGAATGATGATAAAAGCAAGTTAAACAACGAACTTCTATTTCCTATCTGCCAGTTACCATCAATATTACCCTGAAAAAAATTACAGTGGAGTAATCAAATAGTTTTCAACACGCTAAGCTATGCTATGCTGTGTTACCTATGACTGAGGGAGACATACTGGTTGAACAAAGCATATCTTCATTTAGACCCTTAACTCTTAAAACTGGTCTCAGTACAAAAAAAAAAACATGAATAGCTTCATAATACTAACTTTATATTTTATGTTTATCGGTTACAGTACAGAGAAATCCAGTTACAGTCACAGAATTACAAAACAAGGTTACACTAAGATTGTGGGGTGTTTTAGCTTATTACGATACGACCCTGTAGACTTAGAGGTGAGATTGAGTACATCGCATCCCTATGTATATTTTTAAACATAAAAAAGAGACGTTATAAGTATACAACGCCATCCACGAAGACGCGCCTCACTATTCTTCCCTATAGTTTATAGTGTAAGAGTGCAACCTTCCACTAATGTTTGAGTATGGTCGATACACGCTGGTTACCAATCAGTGCACGCACATTACAATGTAATAGAGTCGGGTCAAACTCCCCGCTTCCAGCGACCCCCTCGACTAGAAAGAAATTGGTGGGGTGCGTCTTCGTGGATGGCACTATCGTTACATACTTATATGGAGCGGTGCTATGGCGGTGTAATAATAAGGTCTCTGTATTTAAAATTATAATTACAAAACAAAACAAAACATTGTTATTCCCAAAGGTGGGTAAAAATGTATAGAAAATAATAAATACGTTTTTTATACTAATCTTCACTAACCTTCGTAAACAGAGTAAGCAATGACTTATCCAATTCTTCATTTGTAGGATATCTACGCAAAACTTTTCCATTCTCATCATACCATTGACTAGTCGAAAACCTACAAAAAAATTACATATTATTTCGCACACTACATCAAGACAATTTTATTCATTAAAGTATTATTTCTAAATGAAGATAAAAATACCTTCATAATTATGAATTACGTAGTTTGTGGCTTCATTGTTTTTAACGTTTTTAATCATAATGTATATACTTATGTAGCTTTTAAGAATCCATTTAATAAAATATTCTGGCAAACACACCTCAACTGTTTTGCTAATTAAATTAATTCTAATGTTAATTTGCACCTACTTACTTATTAAGTCAGCATCTAACGCACGATATTGATTCAATAATGAGTCCGCCCATAAGAAAAAAAAGGAAAACAGCTCTCATTGTTTCGTTTTGAGGCATCTTGAATTTGCAAAAATTTAATCAAATGCTAAACTGTACATATTGCATTTGAGTGTCTTTTTTTATTGCACACCTTAACTTTTTAGGTAAACAGTGTGCAATTAGTTGCAAAGGATGTTTTGAATAAACATGTAGAAATTCTCACCTATAAACTTCTAATAAACCTAAGACTTTATTCAGATCATATCCTCCAAAGACATAAAGAGAGTCAGTGTGATTTACGTAGACGGCAGTGTGTGCAGCTCTCTTAGTCATGCCACTCTCAGTGTGGGATAGCCAGTGCCAACTGTTGCCCTCTTTGTCATTGCTCTTTAAGGAACAGGACTCCCCGGAATATCTAGAATGATAATATCTTTAGTAAAGGTTACCTATTTCTTTTTTGTAGGGGAAATGAGGAAGAGGAAGATTTATAGTAAGTAAATGATGTGACAGATAAAAGTAGACTTTTATGAGGTTCAAAAAGAAAAGATAAATAATAATCTGTGGTTATATGATCATACTGTAAAATTTAAGAACAATTTATAAGTTGTAATTATACATATATACCAAATTTCACAAAAAGGAAATGCTTGAGTTAAGACAAAATTAATAAATATTTTATGAAAAGGACCTTTGGTAATTTTATCTGCTATTTCAACAATAAAATGCAGGTATACTGAGTAAGTGTAGTAATTATGGTATAAAAACATTGTTTTGCATAAAGACACAATATATACAAGCCATTGAAACAATTAAAAGCAATTATGCAATCTTCAGTTTCCCGAGTTCCATGAAGAATGCAACTAATAAAAACACTTAACACTCACCCTTTTTTGCAGGAACATCTGTCTCCTTTACACTGTCCATTGCCAGAACATCCACTTGGGCAAAGCTCAACACCACAGTCTGGGCCACCCCAGTTACCAAGGCAGAAGCATTTGTTAGATATACATAGCCCTCGCCCAGTGCAGTTGTTAGGGCAGCTGTGTATGGCATATGTCGCACGGAATCCATCAAGTACATAGTTAGTATCACTGTACAGTAGAATTAACATCTGTAACAATTAATTAATAAATAATTGCTACTGTATGCAGTACAATACTTTGTACTCACAAGTGTCTATTGCATTGTATGTCATAACATATGACAGCAGAAAAGTCTACCTGAACATAAGAAACAATCATGTTTCTTTACAAATTGTATAAACACTTTTAAACCTTTAAATTACATAACAGTAGTTGCCTTTAATATTAATGATTAAAAAGAAAAACATTTGTGTCAATACAAAAGGCAATAAATCATAAAGTTGATAAAGTTCATTAGTAGAATGTATGTTAACACCGATTTTGAAACTTATAATTTGGAGCAATACATTACATAGATGCTATAGCAATATTATCACAAATAATCCTTCATAGGGTAGTCAGAGAGGATAGATTGTAATCTCATACAAGGATGATAGGCTAAATAGATAATAGATGTACTCACATATCCACTAGAGGCTGTAACATTTTGAGGATCAGTTTTCCCACTGAAACTTCCCAAGAGTGGAGCATCAAATGAATCACCATCATATACAAACACATAATCATAGGAACATTCTGTGCCCATGCGAATAAAGCTCAATGTGATATACTGACTCTTATTTGCTGCTTTGATGAGCCATTCACAGTGGGAATCCTAAAAAAGGTTCTATATTAATATCATATTGGTTTAAATGTACAGTGCATACTAGAGAGCTGAAACTGACTTGTGTGTAGTTAGAGTTGCTTGGTCCATCGGTGATGATACCGCTTGGTTCGGTGAAGACCCTGCGTGTCTTGTCGCAGGGTGTAGTAGACGCTGCGCACAGAACAGCTATGCAAATCCAGCTGAAAACTACTAAACCTGCACCTTTCCCCCGAAAACGTGGGTAAAACATGCCTCTTCCGGATTGTTGTGAAACATAAGTCAGATATCAAAGCCATATAATTGTAAATTCGAGACTAATGTAACTAAAATGTTAAATAAACAACACTCATATAAGTTAATAGGTGACATCTACTTCAAGGCTAACCACTTAGTTGATTAATAATAAAACGACACATAGATCCTTGTTGTTTAATATTTCACTGTATTGCTTTTTTGTTTAATTTCAGATCGGTCTATATTTTAAATACATTTGTTAATACTTTCTAAAGAGATTTTTCTTACAAACAAACAATTCACATGCCATTTACAGTATTTTGACAATTAATTTGACATATATGTCATTAATTGACATTTATGGAATATATTTTTTTTTTTATTTCTATATGTGGATATCGGTAAATTTTAAATTTTAAACTGACCTTATTTTTGGTTGGTATAGTGTTGTAACAATGTTGCTGTTCGCAATCGGGGATTACTTTGATATAATCAGAGAGCTAACTGCAATTTAATTTCAAGCATGATGAACTATAGTTAGTTTTAGGGAATATTATATGAAGAAAGGGTTCTGAAAACTCTAAATATTCTGAATCTTTTTCTTTTCTCAATTCGGGTTTTTTTTTTATACAATAATAATTTTCCTTTTTTTTTTATTTTAATTTATTCCATATCTTGACCAGAATTAGTTACAGTACTGATGACAATATTTGTGTCACTTGTTTAATTTGTCTAATTTGTGAATGTGAGAACATTGTAGGCTTTGTAGATTCTTAGATCTTGCTAACATTGTTATAATTATCTTGTTTTATGTATGCTTTGTATAGTAAGCAACGACCATTTTTTTTTTTTTTTTTTTTTTTTATACAACTAGACTGGCAAACAAGCATACGGGCCCACCTGATGGAAAACGGTTACCGCAGCCTATTTACGCTTGCAATACCGAAGTATCACTTGCGCGTTGCCACTCTGTGTTCGGAGAGTTGGCCGCACAATGGTACTAAACCCTCTGCTGCCAACACAATATAACAATCCTCCCCCCTCCCAAAGGAGCTCATTACTGGAAACCTTATTCACAGCGTAGGAACACAACACAAAAAATTGTGTTATTTGGCTACGGACTTCTATAAGGTGGAGGTCCTGCCCCAGTCGGGCAGCTCCGAATTCGAACGGGAAACCCGTTATGCCCTACCTCTCTTAGGGCTATTGTCGGGCTTACGTTGTTCCCCCATACTTGGGTACTATTGCTGTAACGAAAAAAAATATTGTATATGCCTAATGATTTGAAAAGAGTAACCATGGAGTTTCTTGCCGGTTCTTCTCCATGGAAGCGACCGTGCTTCTTTTTCGACGTTTTATAAGTGCCCATCTGGGCCTATGTGAAATAAAAAGATTTTGATTTGATTTGATTTGAAAAAATAAGCCAATCGTAATTCTACGATTTCTATCAAGATTATTTGAATTTAACCTGGATTCCCTTATTAGAACCGTGGTGGCCGAGTGGTTCGAGTAGTTGCCTGCAACACAAAGACTGCAAGTTCGAATCCCGACTGTACCAATGAGTTTTTCTCAACAGTAATTTTTAAGTACAGTGATTAGTTACATGATGAGCTATACGGTGAAGGAAAATACCGAAAGGAAACTTGCATACTATTGAAAATAAATTCCAAAGGCGTATGTATAGTGCTTTAGTAACGGCGACAGACTCGCCATCATCGCCATTCCGTCAGAGATAGATTTTAGGTGTTAACGTGGCAGGTTAACATCTAAAATTTATCTCTGGCGGAAATTGGTTGTGTGTGTACCACACAAGGGACTACACAAGGACAAGGGAAGAGACTGATGAATGTGGACGAAACGAAAGAGGTATGTAAGTCTAGAGAGAATTGGCGTTCTTCACTCTCTGCCTACCCCGTTAACGACTAGGCGTGATGATATGTACAAACAAATGTGTAGGAATATAACTTACAATTATACAAGTAGGTGGTGAATGAACGGATTTGGGCACTGATGATGCTCTATAATTATGTTTCGTTTTATATTGAAATTAATAAAATAGTTGTCTTGAATTTTGAGGAAAAGAACTTCTGGGGCTGATCAATGCTAAATACTTGTGCAAAGTATGTGCCAACCCTTTTGTCCCAAGTTCTAATATGTGGCATGAACTGACCAGAATACTCGTTTAACGACAGGTGAGCGGACCTAACGGCTTCAGGCAAAAGCAAAACTAATTTTAATATACTTAATGCTGCTTGGTAAATTCTGTACAATAAAAAGGCCCAGTACCTAGTAGGCAGAGCGCGTACCCTGCGTGAATCGTGGTATCGATTTCACGTGCGCTTTGCTGACTCTGCAATCTGGCACTCCAGCGTGGCGGTGGCGGGAGGCGCGGGCACTTCGCCACGTAAATGGAAATATAATTACTTTAAAAATAGTATTATTTGATTAAATCATTCGTATCTTTATTTCAAATTCGAGCCGACAATAAAATTGTATCATTAGTTGAGTACGTGACTACTTCCTTCTATATATCAAATCGAACTATAAAATCAATTCGAACAATCATTCAACAGCATTGCCGACATAAGAATCATGTGGTTGTGTAACTGAGTCGCAGGTTCAAGTCCCGGTCTGTATTAATTATTACTCTTAGCTTAAGTGCGTATGTGTAATCATGCCTGATACACGGTGACGACTGTTGCCAACAATCACTTTACAAGTCAATGCATTTAGTTACTGTGATAAGAAAAGTCCTCAACAGTTTCAGGAAACTATCTGAAATGTGGTAATTAAACCGTTATTTTGTTGTTAGTTTAATGGACAAACAATTGATTTAACGAATCGATGAGCACTGTAGGTAAATAAGTATATTTACATACATACACTAGTTGTCCCGCCTTGCTTCGCCCGGGTGAAAAAGTAAAATTTCCTGAAACATGATCGCATCGACACCATCCATCATCATCCACCCAATTCCAATTGTGAATCTAAGCCATTCTCGAATCCACCTGAAGACACAGAAAAATTCATTAAAAACGTTCCAGGCATTTAGTTCAGTCACAAACACACGCACAGAAGAAATAAATGTGTATAGATATGTACCTACCTTTATAGAATCACGCCATCCCTCAAGTGGTAAGCAGAGTAGAGCGCCAGTTCTCTGTAGAAGTATATTTTCGAGTAAATAAGTGTTTATTGATATTTACGAACAGAACTGAAATGTGAAATTTAAGTCATTGGAGTTCATTACACCAGCAGCGACGCGTACCATATTTATGAAGGTGAAAATTAATAAATCAATGGCGCACGTGAGAGGCGGCGAGAGCTGTTGAAGTTTTTTCATCCGGAATGAAGTGATAAACGCTAATGACGCCCTCGAACCGCCGACTCATCCGGTAAAGCATCAGAACAAAATTAAATTATACGCATTAAAGGTACACGATAATGCAAATTATGACGCAAGTCATTTCATATATTCTATGATTCTATTAATAAATACCTGGGACAATTCCACACAAAGTCCCAAATTAAGCAAAGCTTGTGTTATGGTAACTAGACAACGATATATGTACTTATATATATAGACTAGTGGTCCCGCCCAGCTTCGCTTGGGTGAAAAGAGTAAATGCCCTAAAACACGATCACAGCGCCACCTATCGGGTCCAATTGTGAATCTAAACCATTCTCAAATCCATCTGAAGACACACAAAAAATTTCATCAAAATCGGTCCAGTCGTTTAGGAGGAGTTCAGTCACATACACACGCACACAAGAAATATATATATTAAGATATATACATAAATACATAGGACATCTACAAGACTAAGGCACAAATATTCGTGTTCATCACACAAATATCTGCCCTCAGCGGGATTCGAACCCGCGACCTCTAGTTTCGCAGGCAGGAGCTATTAAATCCTATTTATGTCTAGACACATACTACAGTTCTTTTGTTTTTCTCTTTTATTTACATTCTCTAAAACTATTTTGAATAAGTTATATACCGAGTGTATATTGACCATATCATTTCTGAACTATGTCAAACGTAGATATAATTATACACCTATTGCAATGATTTTTGGCAATAATTTGGTGATTAAACCTTTAGGTTTAGGTTTTTTAAGCCTGCTGAGCTGCCTGTTTTTTTTTGTGTTTCGTAAATAGGTAGCAAGTCAAATACATAGGTAACATCGTAAGTGTGTTGTTAGTATAATGTATATTAAATGTATGATTCTGTAAAGACATTAAACAGGCCATTCAAAGGTGATGTATAGTCGTGCTTGAGTATCGGCGATGGGCTAGTTATCTGTCACGTTGGTACCTAAAATAGATATATCTATGCACCTGCCTACCCCCTTCAACTCCTTCAAGGACCCTTGTGGGAAGACGCTGTTTATATATATGTAATACATAATTTTGTGACATTTTTAAAAGATGTGTAAGATAAGTGAAGGATTTTTTCTTATATTACTAGAACTAAAAAGATTTCAGCAAATGAGAATACCATTATGAGGTGGGTACCTACAGACTAGTGTTTTCCACTTCCGTGGTAGGTACGTTTACGTACCTACTTTCGTACATTACACTTGGAAATAAATAAAAAATTCCATCCAAAGATATACATTTGTCGTTCATTTTGACATCTACACCTGAGGTATGTGTGCGAAAGAGAAATTTATGCTCCCAGCTGCATACGGTGTACGGTCCGGTACCTCCTCGATAGTCTGTTTTTGCGCAAGCGTCCGCGCGTGACGGTCCATTCTAAGCGCACGTTTACTATGTAAATGAACTGACCTCCGCCGCTCATTTTTTCAACTCAAACAACAAATATTGCGGCCACTGTTTACTTTGTCACTCTTTTTCAGCCATGTCATATATGGCTAAGTACTGCGGTGTTTTGCAGGCTTTCCCTGAATACGGTCATGTCCAAAACAAAAAAGTTTTATTTAAGTTTTAACGACGAGTTTTAAGTTCGGAAATAGGTATGTTCCAAATTTAAGTAATATTTGAGCTAAAACCAACTTATTTGGCGGCACCAGCCTTGGGTTGGTTTCTGGTTAAATACATTAGTGTCATACATTTGTATTTTTACAAAAAATTTTGTGATATTAAAACTATTAAAAAAGTGATATCATCATGAGTAAAAAAGCAGTAGTTTTTAAAATTATAAATAATGATCCGAATGAAGTTAATACTTAATAAAGCCGTTTTCTGTTTAAATACGTTGTGTTTTCATTTGGAGCTATTAGATGAAATTAGTACTATGTAGGTACTGACACGTCAACTTTATTAAAAAAATACGCCTGAGAGCAATTGGGTTTCGGCGTACTTAGTACCTATCGACACTCCGCAGGACACAGTGACAATTGGCGAGTCGGGGGTGAGCTGCGGGCCACATCATCATACAAATTGCACATTAGCGCCCCGCGTCCAGTGACCACCGGACGCACCTTATCTGCCTCTCAAACTCTCGACTATATTTGTTCTACGCGGGATTACCAAAGATTTACCACGGTCACAGCCCGTTAACGTGCGATTATACGTCCTACGCAAAGAGATGTTAAATTTTATGATGCTGTATGACCCGCTTGCAATTTAAAACACCTATTATTTTTTTTACAATACTTGCTGCGCCTGAACATAGCTTACTAAACAATAATATTGAACTTTAAGCATTTGTTTTATTTTTATGAAGCAATGTATAAAGTTTTAGTTTAGTTTTCAGTAGAATTTTTTTTTTACATTATTATTACCGGCGGAGCTTCAGAACAAAGTAACATGTCCATTCCGATAGGTAGTAGCTATAATTCCTGTAACAGAAAATTTTTATCCAAGCAACATTTATTTTTATTATTGCCGAATAATATTAAACTGTAGAAAAGCATAAACAAAAAAGTTAAATAAACGAAAGTAACAACGCTATAAAATTGTTGCTGGCAATAACAAGTTTAATGTATTGTCCAAATGGCATTAAAAATTAAACAATAAAATAATACTTTGTCCGTGCAATGTTTATTAGGAGCAGTATAGGGCGGAGGGAGCCTAGCCGGTGCGATAACGTGGCTCCGCTATAAATCAGCTCATGTCGATGAGGAGCCGCCCCATGCAGCTCGCGGCTTGATTTGTCGCGTCCATCCTATGCCGATCTCTGGCGGTAGTAGTGTTCTTATATGACATATCGATAATAATACAAGGCCTTTTTATGTGGCTCATAAAAAATACAGAGAAAGTAGGTATAACTCTGATATATTGATAGAAGCTTTTATCTTTATATATTTGAATTATTTCAATGTAATCTGAGTTACGTATCTTATATATACCCTATGTTGGTATAACTGCCGTATCAGACAAGATTGCAACTAGACGGCAAAAGTATGTCAAAAGGGCTACAATGTGCTATACATTGAGCTTCCCAAACTTAGCTTTATGGGAACCCATTTTTTATTGTTATTATTTTTTCCCTCACGGGTGGCAAACAAGCATGCGGTCCGTCTGATGGTAAGCGGTTACCGGCGCCTATGGACGCTTGCAACAACAGGGGTATTGCTCGCGCTCTGCCGACCCAGCAGGAATCTTTTCACACCCATCTTGAAGTACTCTATGCTGTACTCTCCAGGGAAAACCTTAACGGGTGGGTTTCTTTGTAAGAAGTAAACTTTTGAATTACTTAATAGATTTGAAAAAACAAAACGATTCTTAGTCCTTTTTGATACTATGCCATCATGCTAGGAAGCGGACCAGTAATCGTATATATTAATTTAACAAAAGTGAAACAGCTAGTATTTCGTATTTCTTATATCACGCGACGAACTATTCCGATATATATACCTAGCAATGGAGTTCCGTGCCCTGTCGTTATCTTGGTGAAACTACCTACTACCGATTTGCACTAGTCAAATGTCTACTCAACAACGCGATTTAACTAAATACTAGGTACCTACATGTTTTTTTTTATTAATACCCCATTAATACCCTATCGATATCGATATATTGTTAAGGTCCTATAACTACAAGCACTGGTCTATTTCTTGTGAGCCAATAAAGCGTTCAGTGAAGTCGTCCCCACGCGGTCAAGAATATCTTAACTATTATTGTGGCCTGCTTGCATAATCACATGTCGTTTTAGGGTATAAATACTTGGGAAATTTCGTCCAGTTTGTTTATCTCCTTATCGAACATACGATGATATGTATGTATAGTATACATCTGTATGGTAATGTATGCCCATACAAGCGTTCGTACCTACTGGAATATTAATACTATATATGCTTTCTCTTATGATTGCTTGCGTTGTGAATAATTCATTATTAATTGTACCTTTAGTTACTTTTCATTAATTGCTCCAGCTGGCCTGATGGTATCCTCACGCCTTCCCACAAGGGTCCCCGAAGGGGTAGGCAGAGGTGTAGGCCGTACCCACACACTCACTTTCCGTCAGAGATATATTTTAGGTGCCAACGTGACAGATGGCGAGTCCATCGCCGTTACTCCAGCACAACCATACATACGCCTTTGAATTGCTTCTCAAGAGTATGCAGGTCACTGTACTTAAGTTCAGAAAAACTCATTGGTACAGTTGGAATTCGAAATTGCGATCTTTGTGTGGCAGGCAACTACTCGAACCACTCGACCACCACAGAAGAAGAGTGACTGCTCTTCTGACGCCCAGTGGTAAACGGCTATTTATTTTATTATTTATCTCCGCCAATAGACGGTATCAACGTGGTATCAATCACGACCCCGAAACATTATGTTCACAATACGAGTTCCCTGTGTCCCTTATAAAATAAAAAAAGCTTTTAAATTAAAAAATCCAGCACCCTTAAATTCGGAGTTTATAAGTACAAGTATATATAAAAATATATGCATACCTCATATTATTCACTATTAATCGAAATTTGACATATATTCCTAAATATACACTTTTCTCTAATAATCCTTACAAAACATAAAATTGCAAGGTGTTTCGATTTTTCTGATGAAAAGTAGGTATACAAATATCGAAATAATAGACCCCATTCCACACTCATTTATATCTATCGCGTCGGTGATGGGAATTCTCATTATAAATGTGCATAGATTTTAATTACGCAGCCTTTTACATAAACCCTAGAACATTATGTATTTTTCATAATGCCACTAACTGGTGTCAAGTCAACTGCGCATAAAGCGAACACTGACCCTTACTTAACACAACGGTGTTAACTGCGACCTAATTTCAGATTAATACGCTTAAGCGGAAACCTCACTAAGCGGGTTCAAACGACACGCGGAAGTCCACTGTGCCCGGGACTGACTCCGACGGGACTACTTGACGAGACGTTCTTCCCAAGCTCTTTTTTGACGAGAGAGACAAGACGTTTCTTCCCAAAAGGAATATAACACTCACGGTGAGTCCCTAGGACGGTCAGATATGCAAAAAAAAAATAATAATTTAGCCTAATTATTTATAATAGCATATGTTGTTTACTAGTGCTTTGGCCATATGGCTGTTAGCTTTTAAATAAGGTTTCTCGGGAAGTTTGTAGGTACTTGTAAGGTCGTACCTACTGCTGCTAAGTCCGAGATGAGGGTTTTATAAATATTTTTCATGATTGCAGCTATCAAGTAAAGTTTGGAAAACTCATAATGGTAGCCCTGGTATATTTATTTTAGTTTCTTGATTCGTCTCTTCTCTATTAGGTAAGTTTGGCGAGTGAGTAGATTTACGACCTCCGCCTCGTTCATTATCTGTATTGAGAACGCAGCGGGCGGTGGCCGGACGTGTGGCATAAATCTGAATGAAACGTAGTAAATACCCTCCCGTCCACAACTTTCCACTACTTACAAGGAACTTTGATAATTTCCGCAACTTTCGTTGTACACATATAGTTAGTTAATGTTTGTCTGATAATCTAATTGATTGGACTCATTGTCATGAGTGCTAATGAAAGAACTAGTCGACGATAGTCTTTTAAACGTAGTTTAATTATAGCTGCATATTTTCCAATAGTTCTATCATTTACAAGTTTGAAAGCGGCTACTGATCCTATTGAAGAGCTGTTATTAAACGGGCTATGTATCAGTTAGACCGCGATCCCTTTTTGAGTTTCATGAAGTTATAAATAATTGTAAAATCATAACATAAAAAATGTAATATTTTACAATACCAATAAAGCTGCCCCATGCAGTTTGCAATGGCTAACTAATTCGGCCGTTGTCTACCTCCAACCCCAAATAAAAAGAAATATTGCGGAAGCAATAACCCTTCGTGAAATCAATTCTCCCGATCGGTTCGCCTAAATATTCGTATATTTTCTTTGTTGGCATTTTTTCATGTAGTTAAGAAAAACAAGAGCGCAATAACTCTTGTGCTGGTTGATCAGATAGCAGCGTAATGGCAGTAATGGATCCTGGTCAGCGGCCCGCATGCAAATAAATCTGCGGGCCGATGCAATGATGTGTGGAAAATGGGAGCTACCCTTGCCTCGGCCGCGACCGGTGCGCTGCCCCGGTGTCCTGTACACGCATAAAAACAATAAAAGAAATGCGTATACTCTTTGATTATTGGCTATAGTCCGTGCCATATAATACTGCTAAGCGTTGTTAAAAAAATTACTGAATATAAACATGTATGTTAGGTTAGGTAGGGTTATACTGATTGAAGCAATAACATGCTTCGATAATCTGAACAAATATTTTGTGTTGTTGAGTTTTTGTATTGTATATGATATCCTGTGTAAGGTTGCAACTTAATATCATTGCCTGGGTGCAACAATCAAGCGAAAAACGAGAAAAACAACATAGGCATGATAACCCCTAGCCAAAAATCATTAGATGCGATGTGCGTATCAGGATTGGCCGTGTTATGGACATGTCATCAAAGTAATTTGATTGAAGATATAACATACTAAGAATCTTAGTCCCTGGGGCAATCTTTACCTGCTGTTGTTTTATCCTGGAAGTGGATAGCGATAAAAGTCAGGCCAAATGGCAGTCAATAAAATAAATAGCGCCGGCAGGGTGCTCTGTAAATAAGTCGGTGTTGGAGCTGAAGGCGGCGATCGCCTTTTTTATTGGCGCCTAGATTGCTCTCGAAACAACGAGTGCGAGCGGTCGCGGGCGGGCGGCGGGCGGCGGGCGAGCGCATATTGCAGTGTTTCGCTGGCGCGGCAGATTATGCTGAGATTAGAAATGGAATTCCCCGAACTGTCTGCAACAATACAATTCTATTTTGTACTAAATAACAAGGACGGGTAATAGTAATAGAGCATTTAAAGACTGTTACATTTTATTCATATAAACAGTGCACATTAAAACTCGTTATGGACTTGTACGTACTATCCAAAGTTATATAATATCTTTATATATATAATTCTTCTGTGAGTGTGTATGTCACTGAACTTCTCTCAAACGACTGGACCGATTTTGATGAAATGTTTTGTGTGTGTTCAAGGGGATCTGGGAATGGTTTAGATTCGCAATTGGACCCGATAGGTGGCGCTGCGATCGTGTTTCAGGAAATTTAATTTTTCATCCAAGCGAAGCTGGGCGGGAAAACTAGTATATATATATAAAATTGTATATTATAAGGGGATTATAAAAATAATAATAATAATCTAGTTTGACGACCGATATCAATATTGATAACGACCACAGTCTCAAACCATTCAATGCCAATACCCTTGTCCTGACCAATTGTGTTAGTATCGAATAATAAAGTATTCCACACGTATCGCGGTCGGTCGCGGGCGCCGGAAGATGTATTAATTTGTAAGAATTTGTCCTCGGACCCTCACCCGGGTCGCCCCACCGCAGCATTCCAATCACGCACAACAAGCTCCGTAATTGCACCTAATAATTTCTTTAAATACCTTCACTGAATCTAATACATGTCTCAATCGAAACGGCAATCTAATGGTCTGATAAAGATTTTTGGGAATGAAGAGAAACGTTCGGATTTTATAGCCGACATCATCTGCGAAGAATAATAAAAAAAACAGGGCAATTTCGTTAAATTTTATAGCGTCCTGCTTGAATGAGCTCTATTTTACGGGTTTTTATTTATATAGAGTCGGGCAGCAGTGTTATTAGTGCCGGTGTCGCTGTGGGCCGAGGTCCCGCGGGGCTCGTCACCGCGAGACAAACCTAATCCAATCACGACTGATCGGGACTGCACACGCCTACATTCCGCCACGGACGTGCTACGATGTCTATTATAGATGCCGTATATATATACATATTATAATACATGTGTGTATTTACAAACGCACGACTCAACATTTACAATCAACTGATAACTTCTCGTTTTTATAACAACCTCCCTTTTATCGGAAAAATATTAATTCCTGACATAATAATGTAACAGAGCTGTGGTGGCCGAGTGGTTTGAGTTGAGTTGCCTGCAACACAAAGATTGCAAGTTTGAATCCCGATTGTACCAATGAGTTTTTCTGAACTTAAGTACAGTGATTAGTCACACCACGTGCTTTACGGTGAAGGCAAACATCAAGAGGAAACCTGCTTACGTTATAATATTAATATAAAAATGCGTTTTCTTCTTACATTAAGAAGTAAACGCATTTGTTCTTTGTTTGCCAGAAAGTATTATATAGTATAGTATATTCTGTTTCTACATCAAAATTTAATGCTGATATTGCGGACATCTACGCACGGGATTGCTACGCGCTACGAGTGTAGCGTCTCGTAGAAGGAGCGTAGTTAATTTACCTAAGCATCTTACCGCTATCTGTTTTGCGCCCGCCCTGTAGATTATGCTAATGATGACTAGTAATTCTCTTATCACGTTTTGTCTACCAACCACTGGGACACAATATTCTTAAATAATTAAATTTAATATACACTTTATGTTATTATAACGATGAATACAGAACGGTCGTAGACAACGCGACGATAAAGCGATGCCTTTAGTTGCAAATGTACGACGCCTACGGCCAATTAGTCACGAAACAAATGATACCGTAGTAGCAAAAGATGAGGTGCATTAGAGGCGCGGGATATTAGAGGTGTCCGGTCACCCGTGCCTGCAGGCGGTCAGCTGGCCAAACGGAGGTAATGCCGCGAGACGTGAGGGGACCGGCAATAACTCACGGCCGCCATCCGATAGCGGGGAATCAATGACCGCCCTGATATGATACATAGGATTAACCACCGTTTATAGTTTTAGCTACGTCCGACGAATTAATACTGCGGAAATACCTATATCTATCTCATAAAATTTTATGGGTATCGATTAATGTACACATGTAAGATAAATAAATAGTAGGGTATACTAATAAGTGGATCCATAGATAGGTATTTCTGTCTTTTTTTGGTTATTGATTAATATTTAGCTTAGCCTACTATGACTAATTATTATATATTTTAGGCAAATTTTACGTTTACGCGTTACGCCTGTCCAGATTGTAGGTCTCCAAGTTAGATTTTTTTATAACATACGGGTGGCAAACAAGCATGCGGTCCGCCTGATGGTAAGCGGTTACCGCCTATGGACGTTTGCAACACCAGGGGTATAGCTCGCGCGCTGCCTACCCTTCTGGACTCTCCAGGGAAAACCTCATATAAGTAGGTAGTACAATTGGCATCTTGAGATATTCAATTTGTTTTTGCTGTCATCAACCATCAAACTGGATCATACATAGATTAGCAAGCAACAGTAATTTGGCCTGTTTAAACAGTAATTATCTTAAAAATCGGACAATAAGCGAACAGTTTCTGAGTATATCAATAGCTATTATGGCACAGAATAAAAGCTTCGTCGGACACCTGTCACGGGCATATTGTTGTCAAATTGCGAAACGCGGGCTGTGTGCTAAGGGCTGAGGGCGTTGTGTCGTAGCTCGCAGGCAGGCCTTGTTAGCGCGAACGTGCCGCGGCGTCGCCGGCAAACACGTGGGTAGATAACAATCTATTCGGATTGCCTCTATATTTCATTTTTCCCGTGTGTCCCCGTGCTAACTAGACAGAGGCGCCGCTCACATTCAAGTATAAAGGTAATACGGGCTGCCAAGCTTCCAAACGTCTATTGATACAGTATTTGTTCTATTTGGTGGTGAATGAGGTCAATATTGACATCAGCTGTTTTTGATCGTACACATTAGTTAACTCTTAGCATCTCGTTTATAACAGATATTATTTTGCAACAGGGCTCCAAAATATCACACTGTTGTATTATTAAAATTGTATGACTTTGTGTAATTGTCATAGGTATGTACATTTTATTCCGCCCTCTGTTCCTCTCGTTAACAGCATGGACGGTGCTTTCGAAGACTGCCCGAACTTTATCCGTCCACCGTCGCTTGCCTTCAGAGACGATGAGCTTCTCCAGATTGTCGCTGCATTTTCTAACGATGAAACAAAAGTACTTAAGCAACTTACGCCGACAGAAGCTGCACTGCCTCTTAGTGTCATAATAAGACCTCAAAATTGCAACCAAAAGAATTTATTTTAAAAAGCACGTACACACTATCGTAATGCAATTGTAGGAGGACGCGACGACGGTGTGAAGTAGCGGTTAGTTAGGGCCTGTTTACATTGTGGGACATTGGCCGGATGATAACTTGCGCACACACCCCCGCGTCATGTATCTATCTTATGCAAACATTTCACATACCGGCCGCTACGCCAACTGCATACTTCAAACAATCTAAATATAGCTATTTTGCAATATCATACAATTTATTATAATTTAATATTGTCCTGTTGTATTGTCTAAGCCGACGGGCATGTTATAAAGAGAATGATGAATGTGGACGAAGTGAAAGAGGTATGTAAGTCTAAATACTCTCTGCCTACCCCGTTAGGTATATGTATGTTTTGTCTGATATTGTCGTGCTTGAGTAACGGCGATGGACTCGAAATCTGTCACGTTGGCACCTAAAATATATCTCTGGCGGAATATGAGTGTGTGGGTATTACCTACCTAGGTACACACACACACATCTATATGTAATATTGACAAAAGTATATGCAAATGTATCATGAAAAATCAGAAGTTTCCCAGCGGAGCTGACAACCCGGTAATTTCACATTTAACCTTATTTAGGTAACTACGGAGCCCAGCTGTATATTATATAAAATAAAATATACAATTATGTACGAACGAAGATTTTGGATATGACTCTCTTTGAGCATTTTTAACATAAGCCTCACCCGGTTGCGCTTCCCATACTAGACGCTGAAGGGGTTTTATTATTTTTAAAGTGCTGCTCGTTTGCACGCAAATGGGCCACTTAACCACGGAGACAAGCTCCCATCGCAGCGCAGACTTCCTCTATTAAGTATTTTATGTGACAGATAATAGTTTAGCCACGCTTTTGTCATGTTTCAGATTTGAAAAATAAAATGCCAATACATGTTGATACTTAACAAATGCATATCGATTTTTAATTTGAATAATATTGGCACATTTTAAGAGTGTGAATAAGTCGAACTCCAATGGGTTCGTTATGCTCCTAACATGGGTACAGTGGCTGTTAGACACAGGATCGGATGTAATGCGGGACGTGACCGGGGTGACGATCGAGTGCCATGCTCGCGAGCCTGACGCGGGAACTGTTTCCAACACCATTCAACGAGTTATTGAACTCATCTACGGCTTTCTCTATACAATGGATTCTTGTATATTACACAAAATTAACGTGCACGCAATTCTTGATATTATATATTACCTATACACCTCTGCCTACCCCTTCGGGGACCCTTGTGGGAAGGCGTGAGGATATATTCGCAATGCTGTATATTAATAATTCAAAAATAATTATACCACGTTCAGGCGGCGATGCTACTCCCTCCATTAGCTTCTTTACAGGACTATTACTATTTCCCGTATACACCATAATGTACACATCTATGATATACATACGTACATATCACGCCGAGTCCCTAACGGGGTAGGCAGAGAGTATAGAGTGCTAGTTCTCTAGACCTACATACATAATACGTAATGAAATATTTTTTTTTAGTGTCAATCTAAGTGCTACATAAAATAAAGTAAGCTCTTAACTATAAGTAAAAATTGTGTCCAACACTTGGTAAGAGTAACAATGCGAACAAGTTCGTCTTGCGTGCAGCATTATGTAGACGCGACGTCTTTATGAATATCTGCGTCTGTCAAATTTATTGTGCCCTCCATCCGCACTATCGGCGCCGAACCCTTGTCTTTCCTTATCACCGCGTGCTTTACTTTTATACGCACGTTTTCCAGTTCTACTCATTTAATTTCACAATTGTGTAGTTCTACACGGATTTTCCCATGAACTAAAATGCTCTTCTAATAATCTTTTTCAGCGTTCGTTCGTATCCTGGGTCACTTACCTACGTATTGTTATTATTAACATAATCTATGTATTATTGATTAGCGCTTTCGCCTTAAAATCATAGGCGAGTATAATATAAATTACTAGCTGTCCCGCCCAGCTTCGCCCGTGTGAAAAAGTAAAACTTCCTGACACACGATCGCAGCGCCACGTATCGTGAACCTTAACTATTCTCGAATCCACCTGAAGAAACACAGAAAATTTCATTAAAATCGATCCAGCCGTTCACGATTCTGTAACAGACATACATTCTCATAGACAAACATTCTCATTTTTATATATGTAGATAAGTAAAGTTTCTACTTCCTTAGTTCAATTATCATGACAAAATAAGTCTATAATTGACTAGCCTAAAAAACTGTGAGTATTATGGTTTAATTTGTATTTATTAACCGTTAAAATGCGGATTCGTTGAAGGGAATCAGTAATTTGCAGCCCCTTCGCCAGAGTCGTGGTGCGGTGTGCGAACTAGCGGCGCATTTGATTCTTATTCATAGCGCGGGGGTCGGTTCGACCGCGACCTAACGATTTGATAATGTATTCACTAGATAAAGCGGAAGGTGGTACTTCGCGAGTATCGCATTAAAAAACCAATTACAGCGTGGCTAAATCGCGCCACCGCTCCGGCTATTTGTCAGACTCCGCAGGGATAAAGGGTATATTCTAAATTTAATTTCACGCATTTTGAAAAATTGGGGGAGCATTCATTTTTATTGAGATCCTGTTATTAAATTTAAAGTATCTGACTCCAATGACTGTTCTTGTTAACTTAACTTTCGCTAGGTACCTACTAGGACTTTTGAATTATTAAAACACATTTGCAGTAATTGTTTTTAAAGACTTAATTCTCATAAAAAATAAATTATGGGTGATAGCAGTAACCAACTGTTTAAATATATAAATAAATAAAATTGGAGTGTCTGTTTGTATATACCAAATATACCAAAATTTATATTTTTTTTTAATTTTGTCTATCTGTTTGTTCCGGCTAATCTCTGAAACGGCTGGTCCGATTTTGACTAGGCTTTCACTGATAGATAGCTGATGTCCTATAAGGAGTAACATGGGCTACTTTAATTTTAGAAACCTGATAACCTTATTTGTAAAATTCCACGCGGACGAAGTCGCGGGATTATAGGAAAATATTTAATAGTTGATTAACACATTTGTTCAAATTATAATGATTTAATGCAATTACCGCCGCCTGTAAACTGTAACACCAATTTGATTTTGTCCCGATTCAAAAATCCTCTTCACATCTTCCTTGAAGAACTCCATAGTCCATACTGTATTTTATAACCAAATGATAACTATAAATGTGGTTATATTTGTCAGAAACCTGTAGAATTGACTAATCTTTTATACTTGGCAACGTTATTATGTTTAAAAGCTAGTTGCCAAAAGCAAATCGGCAGTCCCTAGAGAGGTATAATCCCTTATCCCTCCGCTACGCTTCCCTTATTCAGTTCTCTCTTAATTACACCTAATTATACCAAATCAGTCTAATTTGACCATTAAAGTATACGTGTAAAATATACCTTGGAAGCCGTGGTGGCCGAGTGGTTCGGGCAGTTGCCTGCGACGCAAAGGTCGCAAGTTCGAATCCCGACTGTACCAATGAGTTTTTCTGAACTTAAGTACAGTGATTAGTCACACCACGAGCTTTACGGTGAAGGAAAACATCGAGAGGAAACCTGCATACGTCTGAGAAGAAATTCAAAGGCGTATATATAGTCGTGCTGGAGTAACGGCGATGGACTCGCCATCTGTCACGTTGGCATCTAATATACCTCTGGCGGAAAGTGGGTGTGTGGGTATTACCTATACACCTCTGACTACCCCTGCGGGGACCCTTGTGGGAAGGCGTGAGGATATATATATATATATATATATATGAGGATAAATCTAATGATAGAAAAATAGAAAAACATCGAAAAGAAACCTGCATACATTTTGAAATGAAATTCAAAGGCGTAGTCATGCTTGAGTAACGACGATGGCGACACCATCTGTTACGTTGGTACCTAAAATCTTTGATTATCCTTTTGGGGTAAAATAATTTATTAGAAGAAAGAGGTCTGTATTTCTAGAGAGAACTGGCATGGCAACTGAAAAAAAGCTCTGAGCGAGTAGCGTGATGATATGTATACCTATACACAAAGTGATTGAAAAGATATCAGAAATTAAGTTAGGATTACCATCATCAGATAATATGTATGTGCGTTTTAACATTTTCTGTAACGTGCGTTACTCCACCCATAGCCGGCAATCTAGTTAGGTACGATGGTAAATACTGATTATGGTGATCACCAGTAATCCCTCCCAGAGAAACAGGTACATATTTCATATACAATGAGGCATATTTTTGAACTTAAATGTTTTATTGTTAGATAGCAGCTAAATGGCAAGCCAAGGGCGGGCGGCAGAGTTACAAACAGCCGCCCTAATACAATAACGGCCGGAACAAACTGCGCTATAAAATATCACCAGTGAATAAATCAGTTCGCCGCGATGTGCCACCCCACCTACAACTAGCCACGATTTATGCTCATGGGATATTACATAATAGATAAAATAATAATTGACTTCAACTTTAGATTTATACCAATCATGTAAATCCAATAAACATTAAATACAATATGCTTTTCAAAATTTTACTGACACTATTTAGGTGCTGGCCGAGTAGTTTAAATAGTCACCTAGGACGTCAAGATTTCTGATTCTGTACCTAACCTATACATAAGTTTTCTGAAATCTAATGATTTGTCATATATCAGCTTTTAAGTGAAGGAAGAACGAAAGCCGTGTCTAAGTGAAGATATCCAGGCGTTATGAACTATTAAATCATGTCAATGTAGCTATGTCTCCCATAACATATTAGATGCTACAAAGTACAACCATATGACCGGCACGATAGTTCGTAGTCCCAGGATCTCTCACTGTGGCGTGATGTATTATTACAAGTAAGTGTTACTTAGTTACCGTTCTCGTTCCAAAATGTTATAATATTCAATATGCGTATGTATTTACACGTAAAAAACCAGTGGAGGTTCAATGTGTGTAAATTGCAAAATCAAAGCATTCACAGCATCAAGCATGCGAGGCACCAACCGTGAAACAGGCAAGCGGCGGCTGGGCGGGCGGCGAAGCGGGGCGCGCCCTCGCACTGATTGAGCCGCGACAAGTTAAACGATTTGAAACAATTTAATAGAGATCAAAAATTCAGAGCCCCGCCACGCCCGCACTAACTTTTGAAGTTTTTCCCTCGCTAAAAAGATTATTGTCGAGTGGTAGCTTAGGGGAATATTTTTTTGGAATTTGTGGATTTCCTTTTATATATTGTTACCACTTCCCTGAACACAGTAACCCGATTAGTAGTTTTTCAATTTAATATAGGATCGTTGAGCATATATGTTTAAAGTAAAACTGCTGTGCCCTATATCCATGAACAGGGTGAGTATAAGTGTTAAGACTAAACACTGTATATTTATTCAATTACATACAATTATTGCCAATGCCACGATTAGAATGAGGCAGATCAAATTAAAGTTCCTGTCATGGCATGTATACCTAATGGATGTGAGATTGTCCTGGATGGAACTGTAACCGAGACCAGCTCTTAAATTTATGGTCAAGAAAAATAACAGCAGAAAAAGTGTTATTTTGCAATCTCCAAATCCTTAGATACACATACGTTATATTTTATTGAAGAAATAACGTGAGCTTTAGGTTATTATAGTCCCTGATCGAGTGCACGTATCTACTCCACTTCTTTGCTGGAAGGCTATCAACGTAAATATCTGCAGATTTGAGCATATTTTCTAGCACATGGTCCTAAGTGAAATATCAATTGGAATTTTATTCTTGTGTGCGGTGCGTAAGGTTGAAAATGTTGGGAATATATAACATGGAACTTTATCGTAGTGCGGTATGGAGCGATATGCGATTGCGTTATGATAGGATCAGGGTTCACCGGAGCGTGTCTTAGCGAGAGCGCTCCAGCACGGCTCCCGCGGCACATCCCTATATGACGCTAATGTAATTTTAAACGCGGCAAACACTTTGTGCCTCCTCACAATTTGTTCTCATGGTGATTGATTTTGACGTAACCTAGTCAAATACAAAAAAGAAGCGGTTTTATTTTCAATTATCTTTTGTGTTTTCATGAAGCTATTAAGAAGAACTTATGCTATGGAATTATTTCACTACTAAAGGGACGAAAGGGGGATTTAATATTTATGAAACATGGGAGCTTAAATCAGATTTTTAGATCAATGCTATTCTTTAAACTATCCCATATTAAATACCGAAATAGTATGCTAGGTAATGTGTGATACCAACGTACCTAAGTATCGGGTGCGAGTAACTACCTAAGAATTATAAATACTTATTAACCAGTACGAACTATGCAATTATGTTGTACTAAAGATACACATACTTATATGCTCAAATACATAAGAATCCAGGACTAGCGTACAAATACACATATTCCACGTACAAATTTCGGCATCCCGACTTCAACTTATTGAATCAATAGGCTTAGTATGAAATCAATAGGCTAGACGGCCTAAAAATACTGAAGCACAGAAATTATAGCTGTCGACTATAGTTCAAAAATCATTGAATGCCCTCAAAGTTCAAGTGCATACAGGTCGAAGCACATACTTTGAAATATATGTATAGCTAGGGATCCGTCCTGGCTTCACACGGGTGGACACAATTTTATTTTTATAAAAGAAAATATACCCTATGTCACTCATGGTGAATGTAGCTTTCCAATGGTGAAAGAATTTTTCAAATCCGTCCAGTAGTTTCTGGCCCTATCCAATACAAACAAAAAACAATCAAATCTTTCCTCTTTATAATATTGATAATATAGATGAGGCAGAAGTCCTAGTGCAGTACACGAGCGCACACTGCAAGATGATTGCTCCGTATAATGGACCAGAACATCTCCCGACCGGTTGATCCGATAAGAACAACCGACTGGAACGATGTCCCCCACTCGCATCAATCGCACTATCCTATCGATTACTCCTGATATGTTGTACTGTATACTTTAATCAAACATAAACAATATAAAAAACGACTAACAGATTTGGTACTAACTCCCATCCATGACGGTCGTCTGGTCTACTGTTAAGAGCGGTGCACTTGAGATTGCGGTTTCGGAATTTGCGGATTCCCGCTGTGGGCAGATATTTGTGTGATAAATACCAGGTTGAGAATTTACTATCTAAATTTCATTTCATTGTGTATTAAACAACCAATTCTCTACGTGCAATGTAAATACTGCTTGCATAGCTATATCGTAATAAAATAACCGCTTTTTATTAAATGCATATGGATGTATACACGTTACATACACCAAATTTTTTTTTTCGTTTTATTGTCTGTTTGTTCCGGGTAATCTCTGAAACGGATGGACTTATTTAACGGAACTTTCACTGGCAGATAGCTGATGTTAAAAGGAATATCTTAGACTACTTTTATTTTGGAAACTGAGCATTATTTTATTATTAAATTCCACGCGGACGAAGACGCGGGCTTAGCTAATTGAAAACATAATTCCAAAAGCAGTTTATTACTTATCATTGTCGGCCGTTAAATGACATGATCGTGAAATCTGAATGATACATATGTAAATCAAAATCATGTGCTAAAATACAAATTCGGCTATGTGGAAATGTTAGTACTAAGTAAAGCTCTGATAACTAATACTGTGAATTTGTTGGTATTGCTTCGTATCGTATTGTATTTCACAGGTCAGCGTTTTGCGCAAGTTTCCTGTTGCACACGTCGACATTTACTTGGTATCCAGTCACACTATTATATGAAATAATATTGACAAGCTAGCTACATAGATATAATAGTTGAAATTGCAAACATAAAACCATCCCCTCTCAAATTAAATTGAAGTAGTAACATTCTATAATACAAAATCATTGAAGTAAAATAATCTGAGAGATTAATTTCAAGAACTACCTCGTCTCATAGAAAATCCTTCAAAGTTCCTGCGGACGCGACGTTTATAATGACCGCCTTTGATATATTTCAATCCTTTTCAACGTCTTCTCGGATAATTTTCAGAATTAGGTGCGCTTATTAAACTCGACAAGGGATTATATTTTTATACGAGGAGGACAACACAAACACAATCTTGAGTAATCGGATCTGGCAAATGGCCGGTGATTTGGAGAGCGGTCGTGGTGCGGGAATGTCCCGGTGACTATCTAAAGTATTGAGATAATAGGTGCGGGGGCAGCGCTCGACCCGCGCCCGAGGGCAGTAAGGAATAATGTAAGTGTCCCAGGCGACATTTGCGCCGAATTGCCGGCGACCTTCGCCTCTTACTTATGCGGTTTTTAATATTTTTATTGTAATGGATTTGCCCACTTCAGCACACAAAGACATGGACACGTTCCTTTCTTAAATTTATTTTTTTATCTACTTACCCGATATTGTATGTATTTTAAAGAGAGGAATCTCGCATGCCTTATTGAGACTCGTCCTTATAAGGAACTTATAGAAAAGCGCAGCAAACGACAACACCCCTGGGTAGTGTTGCGTTCAGAGAGCGACGCGGCGAGTAAAGCTCATAGTAACGCAAGTGGCTATAGCTTAATAACATAAGAAAAATGTGTCTAGTTTCTACCATGCATGAAGAAATAATTAATATATTTGTGTTCTTAGTAAATTTACATATTAGTTCAGCTGATTTATAATACAGTTTATTATATAGTCTGTTTAAGATAATCGAGGAATGCAAAGATGTTTGGATCATTAGGATATATATACGAGTATATATATCACTATTACAATACGTAGAACAGGGGAGGCCTATACCCAGCAGTGGAGGCATACGGGCTGAACATGATGATGATGATGATGATAACAATGACAAAAAGTACATATGTTATAAAAGTGACGTCTCCCCAGTTTTGGTGTAATTTCTATGTCTGAGGTAAAGGTTGTAGAGATGGTGTAAAAAACAGCTGCGGCGTGTGTCCGACACCCTCGCGGCACGTTATTGTTGGCCACAGGCGCCATAAAACATCCCGCACTGCCGCGCCGGACGATACATATCTCTACACTTATTGATACTTTTCATTTTACCTAAAGTAACCATACGCCATTCTAGCTACTAATCAAAATTACCATAAACTAAACTTAGATTATGGTAATTAATAAATTTATCACCACCTTTAGCAATAGGTGAAAGTCACCTTGCTTGCCACATTGCTAAAGGTGGTGATAAATTAATATTAAGGTAAAACCACATTTTATATACCTTTAATGTTTTTACTTCATAATAACTCTGTGTGATAAATGAATAAAATAACCATACATAAATACACACGTACACATATCGTCACGCCGGGTCCCTCACGGGGACAGACAGAGTAGAGCGCCAATTGTCTCTAGATTTACAGACCACTTTCGCTTCATCCACTATCACCAGTCTCTTCATACATGCCAGTTGAAATAATAAATAAGCTCAATAACTGAGCTTCAGCTTTTAAGTGTTTTATACCCAACAACTTAGTTGGCGCATTTTTTTCAGGTGACTCAAGCAAACTCAGTAAGCTTGAACAAAGGTCGTAAGTAACATTAATAAAAACTCCACGTGCATGGCTGGACATAATATATGAGCTGAAATAAAATCTGTCAGTGACCATTTATGGCAGCGGAGTCCCGTTATTAAAATGTAGCGGAGCGTCGGGACGCGGACTCCGCGCCGCCGGCTGCGGCTGCGACGGTATCTGATTTATGTCTCACACAGCAGTATTTTATTCCACGGGCGCCTCAAGAAAACTATAAGTTTCCGTTCGACAGGGCCAGGGGAGTAGCCTACTGAATATTGTCTTCAGTCTCACTGCATCAATACAAAACATTCATCTACATTTATTGCTCTCGGGATAATCTAGTAATGGATCGGGCTCATCACATTCACATTTGTATACACTCATCATATTGTTGTAACCTTCATATATTGAACTATAAAAATTGCCTGTTTTGTGAAAAAATATTGTATAACTATACTATGCGTATATATGCATATATCTTGGGATGCGACACAAAGATAACAAACTAAGGCAATTTAAGTTTACGTGTCTACATAGTGCTGGGGGATCTTAACTCCACTGCGAAAGATACCCCTTTCAAATTGTTGATCCGTTTCTATTGAATATCCTGAAGATAGGTTTTTCACCTGAGGTGGTATTTTCTACTTAGATACCTACTTTATTAACCTTTCCACGTCCGTATTGCTTCTGACTTAAATAAAACAACTTCCTTAATTAACTTGCCTCTCTAAACCTTTAAAGAAATACTTATATTTACTATTGAATTCTATGAAGAAACTGATAATGTGGGTGAAGCGAATGAGTCTAGAGATTGAAGATTCAAAAATAATATCCTCACGCCTTCCCACAAGGGTCCCCGAAGGGGTAGGCAGAGGTGTGTAGGTAATACCCGATACACCCACTTTCCGCCAGAGATATATTTTAGGTGCCGACGTGATAGATGGCGAGTCCATCGCCGTTACTACAGCACGACGCCTTTGAATTGCTTCTCAGACGTATGGATTCCTCTCGATGTTTTCCTTCACCGTGGGATTGAAGATGTATTATACTGAATTGTAATTTGATCCAACAATATAAATGAAAGTAGGTACAATGTATGTGATTAGTCTATTCGTATATATGTATTTATTTTACGTAACTTCCCTCCTTACGTAGTCAGCAGATATGCATATAGCGCGCATATATCAATTTTCATTAATAACCGACTTGCCAAAAGTGATGTGTACAAAACTACGTAACTAATCACTGTACTTAAGTTCAGAAAAGCTCATTGGCACTGTCGGGATTCGAACTTGCAATGTTTGTATTGCAGGCGACTGCTCAAACCACTCGGGCACCACGAAGAAATTTTAAGTCATATATAGTCATGGTTGAGAACGGTGATGGACTCGCATTTGTCATATTGCACCCATATCTCTGGCGAAAAGTGAGTGTTGGTACACCTCTGCCTAATCCTACGGGGATCCTTGTGCAAGTGAAGACTAATATATATTAATATAAATCAGAGATGCTTTTTATCAAACAACTAGCGGTCCGGTCCGGCTTTGCACGGAGACATAAGACTTTATAAAAGAAAATATGTCACTCAGGGTAAATGTAGCTTTCCAATGGTGAAATAATTTTTCAAATCGGTTTCGGAGCCTATTCAATACAAACATAACACAATACAAATTCGGGATACCGATTTGGGACAAATATTTTATCTGTAAGTAGTTAGTTTCAACTGTTCTTTGTAAATATTATTAATTGTTGTTATTGTAAATAAATTATTACACAATACATATCTTTCCTCTTTATAATATTAGTATATATTTTCCGAGTTTTATTTTCTTCTAATTTCGCGTAAAGTGTACTCTCGTTGAAGGAACGTGCGACTTCACCCCATGACCATCCCAGGGGCGGGCAGGTCGCGTTAATGACTCGTCACTGTCACCACGGCGCTCGCACCCTCGACACCTCACTACGCCGCGCTGATTGACAGAACAACCTTAATACCGTTAATTTGCCTAATTACAAGTTATTCTCACTTCATCTCCGGGACTGTTGATATATGTATTATAATTTAATACTTGATCTTAAGGTAAAACTGAAGAGAACAAGAGCCTTTGTTACAGACAAGTTACCCGGCCCGACTTCGCTCCAATGTTATGGTGACGAAAATTACGTGATAAGTAGGGTATACATAGGTATGGAGGTATGTGTCGGAGTAGTTGTGTGCCCAATAAATGTGCTATCTAATACAAAAACAAAGCCTTTTTTCCATTCATCAGTTCCTGAAATTTACGTGTTTAAACAGAGGTGGAGGTACATATACCTCCACTGAGTGGAGGAGGTATAACTTCACAGCCTTTGTTAAGGACTATAATACGGTGTGAGTCTAAGTGTAATATAAAGTATAAGATTGTGAAGTTTTTACACATAATGGTGTCTGATCATAAATGATTGTTACGCATTTTTTTTAGTACGATAGAACTCCAAATATCCTGGCTTGAATCTTGTAGTAAATTGTTTGTTTTTAAATGCAAAATGTTTTCACTGCTTTTTTTTGTATTGTCTCTCGTAGCGTGAGTTCCGGGATGCTACTTAACCGGTCAATGGCGAGACCTAGGCCTGTTTTTTTTTTGTTTTCACTGTTACATAAAACTGGCCATATACACTCGTTTGCCTCCCTTGTAATAAGTATGAAAAAAATTAGGGTTCAAGATGTTACCAAGTAGAGGTGACTGCGTAGAAGCCATTGCCGTGTGAACGTAGTATGAACTCACTACCCGATGACTGACTAGTAACAAGTCCAATTACGTGATTGGATTAGCTTACGGTCATCGGCTTAACGCTTACCACCTACTTGTACATTCGACGTAACCATCAATTACCTAATAGTTTTATGTACAATAGATACTTTGTATGCACATACAATCGATATAAATTCATTTATGCATATGAAGAACAAAAGTATATTTATCCCAAGTAAAGCCTATAGTGTTTATTGGCAATGAAAATATCTATACCTACAATATATATTCAATTATTACCGACGCTAACAAAAAATACAACAAAAAAAATTAATACATAGGTACTTACATATAATACAACAAAACATAATAAAAAAATAAATACTAATAAGGTAATAAGCTAATCCTTCCCTGTTAAGGTCATGACGAAATCAGTGAAGAAACATAAAGGTACCTAGAAGTAAATAGAATTTAATAAATACCAACGATAACTGAAAATATACATCCTTCATCTTAACGCCCTCCTAGACTGGTCCAGTAGACTTTGGACTGGTCCCTGAAAGGTTCAGTGGAGGTATAACAACACCTTCTATTCGCCGGAGATATATTTGGGTGCCGACGTGACAGATAGCAGCTACGTCGCAGTTACTTTTGAAGAGAGGTAGGGCATAACGGGTTTCCCGTTCGAATTTGGAGCTGCCCGACTGCGGCAGGACCTCCACCTTATAGAAGTCCGTAGCCAAATAACATAATTTATTGTGTTGTGTTCCTACGTGGTGAATAAGGTTTCCAGTAATGAGCTCCTTGGGGAGGGGGGAGGATTGTTACATTGTGTTGGAAGCAGAGGGATTAAACCTTATGCTGCCAACACACTATAACTCTCCGAACACAGAGTGGCAACGCGCAAGTGATACTTTGGTATCGTGAGCGTAAATAGGCTACGGTAACCGTTTCCCATCAGGTGGGCCGTATGCTTGTTTGCCACTCTTGTAGTATAAAAAAATAAAACTTACGTTCTATAAGTCATTAAAATTCTTCTCAAAAGTTTAAAGTTTTCCTCCCGATGTTTAAGGTCGTCGCGTCATTAATATTAAACACTTGTATGTAATGTAGTAACGTGCAAAAGCTAGATGTTAATAATAATTTAAAAAAGTGATAAAATGCATCACAATATATTTTAAGCAGTTTACAACAGCCGAAGAGTCATTAGAGCCCAATTGTTTTGGGGTCCTGGTTTGCATTTATTCAATGAATCTCACCGCGCAATTACGCGGGAGGTGGGCCTGCGCCCTTCGACCTGACCACATATTGATTGAACACTTGTTTCGCGCTATTCATCACTTATCTACCTCCATTGTTAAAAGCTCTTTAACCGCTTCATTATTCCAATTGATTAGACACATTACATCACTGTAATTAATTCTCAAATGTGCAATCTATCAATATTTATTAATTTGTGTTAATATGTATTAACACAAGCAACTGGTTGAAGAGCTGCTTAAAGAGAAGACTCTCTGGGACATGGCTTTATAATTTTTTTTATCAGAAACATACTTTCTTTGTTTGTTATTTTAATTTTATTATTAACATTAATAACATAAAAAAATACAAGAAATTGGTGGGGCGCACCAATTTCTAGTCGAGGGGGTTGCGGGGTGCAAGGTGTATGACCCGTTGTAGTATGCGTGTGTACTCATAGCTAATCAGTATGTACTGATTAGACATGAGTGGAAGGTTGCACACTTACACTATACACTGATAATGAATAGTGGGGCGCGTCTTTGTGGATGACACTATCTATTACTTTATTGTTACAGCAGATCGTAATGCGCAAATAAGGTAAAAAAATATATATTATTTTAATTCGCCTTTCATTGTATTTATCACAATATGGATTTATCACAACTGTCCTATTTTTGCGACACTCTATATCTTCACGCCTGACCACAAGCGTCCCCGAAAGGGTACACAACGCCCTCTTTTAGCATGAGATATCTTTGGGTGCGAACATGTCAGATGGCGAGTTGATAGCACCTAAGTTGCATAGTAGTTATTTGCAGAAGACAGTCTCTCTACAAGGTTCTTGACGGGTTTGTCGAGTAAATATTTACCGGACGGGTTATACCTATAGAGCGTACAACCACCGATAATTGAATCATCCCCTTATTGAATCGATGTGTTGTGTTTTTGGTTTTGTTGTTAAATTTCGAGTTTTGTTAAGAGCCGTGGTGGCCGAGTGGTTCGAGCAGTTGCCTGCGACGCAAAGGTCGCAAGTTCGAATCCCGACTGTATCAATGAGTTTTTCTAAACTTAAGTACAGTGATTAGTCACACCACGAGCTTTACGGTGAAGGAAAACATCGAGAGGAAACCTGCATACGTCTGAGAAGAAATTCAAAGGCGTATGTATAGTCGTGCTGGAGTAACGGCGATGGACTCGCCATCTGTCACGTTGGCACCTAATATACCTCTGGCGGAAAGTGGGTGTGTGGGTATTACCTATACACCTCTGCCTACCCCTTCGGGGACCCTTGTGGGAAGGCGTGAGGATATTTTATTTATTATTAAATGTCCAAGGTATTCATGTACCTACGGCGGTAAATCACAAAAAGCGGACACACATTACACTACCAAAACATAATCTATATATGAATGAAGTACATGAACGTTTGAGGATTCCAATGTAGTCTGTTATGAAACGCTCACCTTGAGTACTGTAATGCGAGCTCGCCGACATTGTTTTTGTAATTGTGATACGATGGCGAGCTTATTGCGATCCATAAACCGTGTGACCACACTTGTTTTTTGTTATATATACAGGTTGATGAAGTCCAGACATATATTGGGGAGTTACTTCAAATAGGCAGAAATGCGTATTAAAAGTTAAAAAAAATACTACTTTAAGTAAAACGGTATGATTTTTTTATGTAATATGTATATGATAAAATATGACTGGATATTTTTTTTTATGCAACAAGAGTAGTAGCCCCCAAGCATACGGTCCACCTGATAGAGAACGGCTACCGCAGCCTATTTACGCTTACAATACCGAAGTATCACTTGCGCGTTGCCACTCTGTTTGGAGAGGTTAATGTGTTGGCAGTATAATGAGACTAATCCCTCTGCTGCCAACACAATATAACAATCCTCCCCCCTCCCCAAGGAGCTCATTACTGGAAGCCTTATTCACCGCGTAGGAACACAACACAAAAAAATTTTTATTTAGCTATGGACTGCTATTAGTTATGAGCGTTGAATCAACGAACTAGTTGAATCAACCGTTGATCTCCTGTCAACGTATTAACGTTAACAGTTTATGAATCAACTAGTTGAATTCGTCAACGACGTTTATGAATTTAACTCGTGCGTCTCGTTCAATAAACGAGAACGCAAACGCAACGAGCAGAGCAATTTAAAAAACTTACGTTGAAAATAACGTCATAGATTGCGAGTGACGGTCATATCATACAATTTGAACTCTTAAGTTTGTAAAATTTGTTTCTAAAATTTAACGCGTAATCGTTGAATAAAAACCGTTCAATGAATGAACGGGTTACGTTGCAAGTTGACATTAGTAGCACGTTAACTCGTTGACGAATTTAACTAGTTGATTAACTAGTTGACAAACGTAAATCAACGTTAACGTTTCGTTAACGGAAAAACCGTCAACGACCCATCACTAACTGCTATAAGGATAGGTTGGATATTATATATAAAGAACAATGGTGACCGAGTGATTCGAATCCCTACGGACTATACCTACTCCTCCGGGGTCCCTTGGGGAAGGCGGTTAATTCATACTTGGCACATCATCATTATGGCCAATACAAATTTGTTAACTTAGTGAAAATATAATATAAATTTCTTTACTGTTTAAACTTTGGTAAACGTAATATTAGTCGGAGTATCACGGTAAAATCCTTGTTAAATTAGACTATGGATCCCTGAAATATTGGCGGGCCGCACTTAAAGCCACTTGTAACAAAGCGAGTATTCAATCAAGTGTTTGCCACACGCAAGTGCACGTGACTACAAGAATATGCGCTGTGAAGCCACTTTCAGTTAACAATTAAGTCGTCCAATCAGGTATATGTAGTATATTGATAAACACTTTAATGCAAAGTGCTTTTAATATACTAGCCTATAGGTTAGGTAATATAGGTAAGCTACATAAGGAACGAACAATCGAAATTTCGTTACGGAATTCTTGACTACTTAAATTTTCACAGATTGCTAATGTAGATGTTTATGTTTTTTATTCAACGGCCAGGAAGATTGGCTCATCCTGGCCGTTGAATAAGAAACATAAACATATTAAAATAATTAGGAGAGAAATGGATCAGTCATAGTGTTCATGAAAATAAAATGGTTTTATATCTTATCTACAAAATAGCCGTGGTGGCCGAGCGAGAGTAGTTGCCCACGACACAAAGACCGCAAGTTCGAATCCAGACTGTACCAATGAGTTTTTCTGAAGTTGTTTCTAAGTACAGTGATTAGTAACACCACTAGCTTTACGGTGAAGGAAAACATCAAGAGGAAACCTGCATACGTTTGAGAAGCAAAAGGCGGTATGTATAGTCGTGATTGAGTAACGGCGATGGACTCGCCCGTCACGTTGGCACTGGCGATATATCTCTGGCGGAAAGTGTGTGTGTGTGTGTGAGTGTGTGTGTGGGTACTACCTATACACCTCTGCCTACCCCTTCGGGGACCCTTATGAGAAGGCGTGAGGGATATATTATTATAAAATATTAAAACTAATATAAGGTGTCTCTTGAACCGCAGCCGAAACTATAGTTTATAGAATGTTTGCTTGTCTGTCTGTATGTTTATACACACATCAGGCGAAAACTACTTTTTTGAATAGACCAGTCGCCTAGAGTAAAATAAAAACTCCATTCCACCCGATAGGCGGCACTGCGGTCGATCGCCCACATATAATGCTTTTTCACTGCATATTTTGGGATCATAATGTGGATTTAGACCAGATGGGACGACGATCTGCGAAGGACTGCTGGCAGATGCTGGATGCGACAGGCCGAAGACAGGGCGCTATGGCTCTCATTACGGGAGGCCAATGTTCAGCAGTGGACTAGTGTGGGCTGATGATGATGATGACGAGATCTGATTGTTATCAAGTCTTATGGTAAACTTTGTATTTTGTTCAAAACGTTTGTTTTAACGCACGTGTACGCAATATAATCAAATGGATTATTGTCTACATAATTGTCTAATGATCAAAATTATGTGTTCTCACACATAATACAACAGTATATAGTAAAGGAACACTTCTTTACGGTAGTCTCACATCAGTTTTGAGTATAAACCGTTGATACAAGTAGTACAGCCAACGAGTGCGACGTCACACCGAGTTTTGCCCAAACCAGTCCGGTATCGCAGCTACAACCGATGTTACAGCGGCTTCACAATGCACACCTTTTGGATCCCTGCCGCACTGAACGATAATAGGCAATACCGAAGACTTGTGTCACAAATCATTCATCACGCACGTGACCGACAATGGTCTAAATGTAGTCTGATTGTCACGTTACCGATTGCTCGGCACCACTCGTTCAGATTTATAAACAAATATACATAAACAATATTTTGTTACCGATACTCACGATAGTATTGAGGGCGTGCGTCGACTGCGCCACGACCGGAAGAGTCCAGGTATTAGTTAGCACGTTGAGTTAAGGACACCTCACTGTAATACATACATATAATCACGCCTCTTTCCCGTAGGGGTAAAACAGAGACCACTTCTTTCCACTTGCTACGATCCTTACATACTCCTTTCGCTTCATCCACTTTAATTATTCTCTTCATACATGCTCTTTGGTTTAGGGTACTCTTGACCTGGCCTTTTTTCAAGACGTCCCTAATTTTGTCTAGAAACGTCCGCCTAGGTCTACCCCTTCCAACACTTTCATTCATACTCGCCTTATACACTTTTTTGGTTAATCGTTCTTCATTCATTCTCCCAACATGGCCAAACCATCTCAGCATACCTTTCTCAATGTTTGTCACTACATCTTCTTTAATATCTGCAATTTTTTTTTTGTGATCAGTGTTATAGGAGGATGATGATATAGTTAAACAATAATACCTTAATGCCTTAATGCAAAACAAATTAACCTAGGCCCAAACTAAATAGTTTTTACTACGGGAATTACACAACGATACAAACCTATTTATATATTTATATACATATACGTGTATATATATACCTCTCCGCCTAGTCCGTGAGGGATTCGGCGTGATAATATGTATATACTATATAATATGTATAGACTTTATCTAAATAAGTGTTCTTTACACAAATCTCCACCATCAGTGGGAGTCGAACCTGCAACCTCACGTCCGTCGCAGTCAAGGGTTCTGATCACTATGCCAGACGGCCGAGAACATCTTATCTCCATGTTCCTATGGCGAATTCCAGTTCCAGGTGGATACCTAATATCATAATTTTTCTGTCGCTCTCAGGATACGTCAGGACAAGCATTGATGTAAAAAAGAAGACCTCATTGAGGACAAGATGATGATAAATCATTCATAACAACAGTATAGGAAATAAATTAAATAAACACAGACCTACTGACCTACCTACTATTTGAAAACGTTACTTGCCTTGGATCGGACGAGCATAAAATTCATAACTCCATCCATAAAAACATGACTTAACGCGTAAAATTGTATTTCAATGTTAGTTATCTTTCTGGAATAACATAATTATAATACATAATTAATATATAAACATAATAATATCACAATTGAGCCGTGGTTGCCGAGTGGTTCGAGCAGTTGCCTGCGACGAAAAGGTTGCAAGTTCCAATCCCGAATGTACCAATGAGTTTTTCTGAACTTAAGTACAGTGAACAGTCACACCACGAGCTTTACGGTGAAGGAAAACATCGAGAGGAAACCTGCATACGTATGAGAAGAAATTCAAAGGCGTATGTATAGTCGTGCTTGAGTAACGGCGATGGACTCGCCATCTGTCACGTTGGCACCTTTGGCGGAAAGTGGGTGTGTGGGTATTACCTATACACCTCTGCCTACCCCTTCGGGGACCCTTGTGGGATGGCGTGAGGATAATAATATCACGTCACGTCTCACGTCTGCCCCCGGGACAACGGTCCCCGTAGGGGTAGGCAGGGGTGTTTAGGTTGTACCCACACATAAAATAATTATCCTAAGTGTTAGTAATCTACCTCTGTGCCAAATTTCATCCAATCCCGGTCAACTTGCTTGCGTGATTGAGAACCACATATCCTCACAAACTTTCGCATTTATTATGATACTAGCTTATGCCCGCGGCTTCGCCCGCGTGGAGTTCGAAAAAGTAGCATTGGAAATTTTCCTGCTAGAATCGGTTCAGCCGCTATGCCGTGAAAGAGCATCATACATTATAATTTAAGAACTATAAGAAGAAAAAAGTAGCCTATGTCCTATTCCTACGAATAAGCTATCACCATTTCAACTTTCAGCCAAAGCGGTTCAGCCGTTTGGCCGTGAAAGAACCGCAAACATCCAAACATACAAACTTTCACATCCTTACTAATATTATAAATGTGAATGTAAGTTTGTTTGTTACCCATTCATGTAAAAACTACTTAACCGATCACGATGAAACTTTGTACACATACTTTTGGATAAATTAGAAGTAACATAGGATACGTATTATTGAAAAAAAAAATTTTACGAAGAGAAAAAAGCCGTCCACGCCGACGAAGTCGCGGGCCCAGCTAGTTTATAATATTAGTAAGATTATTAGGATTTATCATATTGTATAGTCTACTAGTGGGTCCTATTCCAGGTACAGCATGTGGCAAACAGGACGTCGGTAATGTGACACTCAGCTGTGTATATTATTGAACACAAATGGACATGAACAGTTTTGCTTTGTTGCAACATACCTTGAAATAAGTAGGTTGCTCTTCAAGATTTAAACTTTTTTGTAAAAATAATAGTTTGGAACACCGTGACACGACAATACAACTACTTTCATCTTAATTAAAAAAAAACGTTTCAAAACTTTTTTTATATTATTGTACCTTCACCTTTAAAGAACGATGAAGGAAAACACCGAGAGGAAATATGTCTTCGGTTAAATTCAAAGGCGTAGTATAATATAACGTAGTTGATACACCTCTGCTTACCCTTCTGTGACCCTTTTGGAAGGCGTGATATAAACCTACATAGTTTTTTGTATGCATTCCGTTTAATTATCTATACGTATTATAATAATCACATTACTTAAGTTAAGAAAAACTAACTAAAAAGGTATCATTGCTAATAGTGCTGTAGATTCATAAACTTAATTCATAATGATACAGAAATTGTATAATATAAATCTTTGGTGTAGTAGGTTCTAAATAGCGCTGAATTAGAATTTTCATATTTATCATAGCTTGGTATAGAGATAGACCATACAACGCAACGCATGCAAACAAAAGTACCGACAAACATAGATCGGAACAAAATTGTCGCCATTGTAGGCAGGTGCAGTAACAGCATGACTGCGACGGTTCGTTTGGTGACAAATCGCGTTTATGCGGTTCCCCGCGGCGGCGTGCCGCAATTCATGCGAATCGCTCTTGCGTTCACTAAATATGGAAAACGAAATGAACTGGGAAAGGGTTTTTTTTAAATGCGTTGTGGTTCCTTTTAGATATACTAATATGTTAAGAAAAAACTGATTTATGACAACTGGATCGAATTGAAAAAGACGTCGAATAATAAAAAAAATAAGAGAATGTGAATCTGGACTTTTTTTTTCTTTATACATCAAGAGTGGCAAACAAGCATACGGCCCATCTGATGGGAAACGGTTACCGCAGCCTATTTACGCTCACGATACCGAAGTATCACTTGCGTGTTGCCACTCTGTGATCGGAGAGTTATAGTGTGTTATAGTGTGTAGGACTATGTATCAGGGTGCCAATAAACACTCTGGATACCTTATACTTACACTTTTAAATTTTATCCATAGTTTAACATCAAACGTTTTCCACACTATTTAGCATAAGGACAAACTGTGCCTTTGATGCGGCTCCCGCGATGCGTTAAACAAGAGCGCAGAAACGACGCGCGCCGCCCCGCACGGCTTCTCGAGGGCGGCATAATTCACTTAAATCACGCTTACGGCACGCACGTATTCAAACGAGCTTCGCACCTCTCGCGCCATCCTCCACCTTACTAAGTGTGGTGACACCTTCAGTCCCGTAATCCTAACATGAACCAATTAGGTTTCACTGTGGGTTTTCTTCATGGCTGTACTGGCAGGAGTGAGATCAGTTCGTTCGTTATACTGCTAGCACAGCAGCATCGTTAGGGTCAGCAAAGCACCAGCGACGTCTCAGGTATTGCTTGTGCCGATGTACTATGGTAACCGCTTAACATGAGGTGGGCAAAACGCTAGTAGGTAGGTATATCAGCTTTGGAGGTTGTATCTTACTCTTTTTAACTAACTTTTTAATAATGTAGCTAAGATAAAACAAAACTGGTCTCTAAATAATGTAAATAGGTAGGTACTAAGGAAAATTGTGTGTAAAAATAATGTATTAAAGTAAATACAAAACGCAATTAAATGGGATTTAGGAAGGATTTTCGCAATAAATTAATGCAACATTTATCCATTCTTATCTAATAGCCGTTTCCAGGTTTTTTGGTAATCCTCAATATACCTCAAAAGTCTATAACAATAAATTACGGCTGAGGTCTTTGTTAAGGAAATAGAAAGGACAAAAGGCCATGATCCAAAAATCCAGCAAATAAAATTCCAATTACGCGGGAAAGAAATGACATATTCGGTTTGCTCAAATCCTTAAAACGTCATCCAGATATCCATTACATGTGTATTAAATCTTACGACATATATTTGTGGGGCTCAGCAGGTTCCCCTCGCAAACACCGCGATTACGAGCTCGGCCGACCGGAGTAAACGAATATAAAACACATGCGGGAAGACGAATGCAAAATGTACTCATCGTCAAGATTTTGCATATGTAAACACTCAGATCACCCCTTTATCAGAACTGACGGCGAATGTCAATATTTGATCCGCAACAATACCACAGAAACCAGTTACCGCAATTTGTATGAGAATCCAGAGACTATGCATTCGTATTATAAAATGTATTATTATTATAAATAGTCAGTAAGATGAATGATGCGTAAGTGTGTTAGTAAGTAAGTGTGTCGTAACATCAAATATTTTAGAGTCAATCACCTAGGTATTATAGAAGATTTATTACATTGCGAACTAGCGCTCTATATTATTTGCCTACCCCGTTAGGGACTTGGCGTGATGATATGTATGTATGTATTACATTTATTCATCATATTTTCTTTAAAGACTCACTGACCTATTGCGCTACATCCACGCTCATCAGTCTCTTTATACTCTTCATACTTTTTCGCCAGTTTCGAGTACCTCCTAACATTCCCATCCTTGAGTAATGGATTTCTCTAGGTATCTTCCAGGAGTTGAAAGTTGGTCGCAAATTACCGGAAAAGTGAAGATTGCAGGTATCGACAACCATGGCGGACTGTTACAATGAGTCAGAAAAAAATTAAAGACATATACGTATGTATCTTTGTGTGCGGCGCAAATGAAGCCCGAAAGGCGGCGACAGACTCGACATTAGTTAAAATCGCGGAACAGAAAGAATTTCGTACGATAACCTATTATTACCCATCTCTGTCACTCCCGCGTAAATATAATGCGTCTCGCTCGCACAGATGCAATGACCGCTGTCGCCAGGGATTGAAAACCGTTTAATTGAGACCGTAAGGTTTGTTCTTGCTTGCGTCTGGTGTTTTGGTCGCAATTAAAAGTATTTGACATGATTCATAATTTTTGAATAACTAACGACATTCCATCTTGGGATGCGTTAGTGCTCGTTCAATTTTGAAACACATTTATCTTAGTTTGTTGTTATTTGTTAGTTTTTGTTGTCTTGTTTTAATTGTTAAGTGGTTTCGTTGATTTGTTAAGTTTAATTTACTGTTTTAAAATGGAACCAGTGCCGTCTACCTCGCGTCCATTCAAGAAGTTTGTTTCTCCGCGGAAGAAAAGAAAAATGTCACACTTTAGTGAATCTGAGAAGGTTATGATTATTAACGTGTTTAAATACATTAAGGAATCCTGGCCTGCCGATAAATATCCTTCAAAAAAAGAAATGAAGGACAAAACAGCCGATATCTTGGGCATTTCAAAATCGGCCATATATCGTATTTTAAAAGAATATACCGAAACAGACACCGTCAAGCCGGCTCCTTCACCGAAAAAACGACTCTCAGTAATTGAAAAGACTGATGAGTTCGATAAATCGTGCATCAGACGAATAGTGCACAGCTTTTATTTAAAAGGAGAGTTACCTACAACAAAAAAGGTACTACATGTCATAAATGCAGACGAATCCTTACCAAACATGGGCTTGACATCGTTGAAACAATTACTAAAACATTTAAAGTTTAAATATGTCAAACGAAGGCGAAATAATTGTTTGATCGACAGAGATGACATAGCATTGTGGCGTATTAAATATTTGAAAAATATAAAAACTTACCGACAGCAACAACGACCAATATATTACTTGGATGAAACTTGGGTAAATGCGGGTAAGACCTTTTTTTTTATCCATTTACTGACTGAATTAAATCCATACTAATATTAAAAATATGAAAGTATCTCTGTCTGTGTGTCACCTTTACATGGCTAAACGGCTGTTATGATCTTGATAATCCTATTAATATTATAAACGCGAAAGTTTGTGAGAATGTATGTATGTTTGTTTCTCTTTCACGCTAAAACTACTGATTGGATTTTAATGAAACTTTACAATAATATACCTTATACATCAGAATAATACATAGGCTATGTATGAACCACAGGCGAAGCCAGAGGGAACAGCTAGTATTAAATAAATATACTTGGTATCAAGAGCAAAGACAGGATCGACAAAAGCGATTAGTGATCCCCTGAGTTGTTTGCAATATTAAGTGGTTAAATGTTTATACTTATGATAATTTTATTCATTATCTTTTTAGGGCACACTGTAGGCAAAGTGTGGGAAGATACTACAGTGCAGTCACGAAAACAAGCATTTTTGGGGGGTTTGTCGACGGGTGCCAAGAATCCTACTTCCAAAGGCAACCGGTTAATTATTTTACATATAGGAAGTGAAAAGGGATTTGTCCCAGAATCGGAATTGGTGTTTGAATGCAAAGGTACAGGCGATTACCACGAATCGATGAATGCAGTCAAGTTCGAAAATTGGTTCCAAGCAATGCTACCGAAACTTGAACCAAACGCAGTGGTTGTAATGGATAATGCCAGCTACCACTCACGGCGCCAGGAGAAAATTCCAGTAACACGTTGGAAAAAATCAGACATCCAAGAATGGCTTTCATCAAAACAAATTTTTTTTGAAGCAAATGAAACAAAGGTCCAGCTCTTGGAAAAGGTGAAAAACGTTAAAACTCTGTACCAATCGTATGTAGTCGATGAAATGGCAAAAGCAGTTGGTGTAGAGGTATTGAGATTACCTCCATACCACTGCGAATTAAATCCCATCGAACTGGTGTGGGCAGACGTCAAGGGGTATGTAGCTCGGAAAAACACAACATTTAAGATGGTAGCTGTCAAAAAGTTGCTCCAGGAGGCTTTAGCCAACATTACAGCAGAAAAATGGCAAAATTGCATAAGTCACGTCAAAAAAGTGGAATCGAAACTAGGTGGACTAGATGATAATGTAGACAAAACTGTCGATTCTTTTGTTATAAATATGACAGGCGAGACGTCATCAGAAAGCAGTTACTCTGATACAGACGAATCGGATTCGGATTTATGATTTTTTTATTTCTACCAAATTGGTAATTTTAAGACGATTTTGATACCTCTGGTCTGTCTGCCCCTCTGTTCTGTCTGTTTCAGTTAACTCGGGAGTATTCGGGAGCAGTCGGTGCCGCTCGGGTGCGTTGGTACCAAAATGACGGCGTGAGACATGACGCCACTCGATACTCGACCACGACAGAGGAATAACACATCTGTGATTCAGTTTTATATTGAGATATTATTGCAAAATTGTTATAAATAAAAGTAATGGAATGTCTGAAGAGTTTATTGTTTAACAAAATACTTAATAATAATTTATTTAATAAGCTAGTTTTTTTCTATCCTTCAAATATTTCATGCAAACCACACATATAAAAATGTTTGTGACCACTGTCAGTAGGTAAAGAGGTCATTGTACGAAATTCTTCCTGCTCCGCGACCGTGCTTTATGTGGGTACTGCAGAACATAATATTTAATCACAACTTTTATCCGTCTTCGGTGCATTTAAATTTATGTACTGATTATTTCGCCATATAGACATTTTAGTCTTCATTGATAACAACTTTATAAACATTATATTTCGTCCTTATCATGCTTATTAAGATTACTAGTGGTCTACTAAGACTATTAGTGCTTCGAATTCGAATCAAAGTTACGAGTGAAAGCTTAAACAAATCGCAAGTGATGACCAGCCATCTTGACGCACAAGTCCCATGATAGTCCTTTATAAAGCTGGAGGACTATGCTCTAATTCCATTGCTTCACAATAAAAAACTCGAGAGGTGTCAAGGGACACCCGGATGGAACGAAGTTCAAGAAGCACACGTCACTCACACGGGGGTTATAAATATACAGCAAATAATAGGTAATCTGTAAGACAACAACCTATTTGTATTAACGCCGCCATTTCTCACCTAACAGACTACGTGACGACAAGAAACAAAAATAAACAAACAAACCTTTACCTAACCCAACCTACGTACCCAACCTACGTACCCAACGGTTGGGTAAGAATGTCGTGACAACTTTTCGTAAGAATTTCGTGACAACTTTTCGTAAGATTTTTTTCCGTCTAGCCCCTTTCACAACGCGCGATAAGGAACTTCGTTCCAAAAATCATACGCATGTTATATACATCTGAACTTTGTTGGTACATCAGGCTCAGGTTATTAGTATCCGCTAACATGTTTACATTCCAAGTATAGCTCCAAGTGAAAGTTGCTGGAGTTGCAAATTCCTATAAGTTTTATCTTATCGGTAATTTCCTTGAACCCCCATTGATAAGGTTATTCAATGACTTATCTACTAGTCAGTTTGTATTTACCTCTTCAAAGTAAGTAATATATATATATAGTACGACAATCGCCTTCTATGGCACCTCTCAAGCTTAAAAATATATATTTTACGTGTCAGACAGACGGACCGGGTGATATTAATTGTCTCAAGGATACCTGAAAATTTTTTAGATACAATTTTACAAATTCTTCATGGCACTTGTATTTGAACCAATGGAGGGTTATGATAGAGACTCATTCTCAATGTAGCAAGTAACCAAATATCATGCTTCCCTACTAAATATTTTTCATCATATCAACAATTCCACGTGGAATTCGGCGAAAACCTGACCTACAAAGCTAATTTGAAGGACATCGAGAAAAGGAGAGTGACCTGATCTAAAGTGATGAGTCGCGCGTGGCCGGCGTCGGGCGGCGCGGTGCGGCGCGGCGCGGCGCGGGTGGCGCTCGCAGCCCGCCCGAGGACGTAGGTAGGTACGAGAACGACCTATCGATTGGCAATAGTGCCTAGTTAGCGATCCTTGCGCGCCGCCCGCCGCCCGCCGCCGCCCGCCTTCGCCTAGCCACTGCTCCATCCAGATCTACGCTCAACGAGCTCCAACTTTTCACAATTAATTCACTGGAATATAAAGAACACAATACAGAGTGATTAGGATTAGGTGCGATTAACAGCTATGTAGTAAAAGTATTTAATGTTTAATCATTTTAAAATTTGTATAATATGATTTTTGTGCTCAGATCATTATGAGCTCGAAATTTATGCTACTTATTGTACAGAAAATGTAATATGGTGTAACCTTAGTGGTAAGGCCGTAGTGCATTTTCTTGTTAATTCTTCTTAGTAGTAGGTATATTCATTGTGACCTCTAAAAATGTTTTTATTTAATATTATTACCTTCTAAGACTTGCATTAGTTACTTTTCAAAGCTGACTTCGTTTACAAGTACCCCAGTAGGTACTTCTTAGTCTAAAATCAATCATACTTATCACGGTGACATTCATTGCACATACAATACAACCAATCATACAACATTATATATTTTGTGAATACCTACAGAATAATCTAATATTTCGTTTCGACGGACAGCATCACATAGCTCTATTACTCCACATGGGTACCCTTCGCTTTACCTTTATACTTGTCATTGGTAAGCCAAGTTATAAATGTACCTAAGTACTTGCAAAAAATTAAAGATCTGCTTGTAATATGAAAATAATATATATTTTTCTACATGAATTAAAGTATTAAGTATTACAATTTATAATATATTTGTCTATCTTATTGTATACCTACGACTGGCTTATTTGTTCCGGCTTATCTCCTAAACGGCTGATCGATTTTGACGGGACTTTCACTAGCAAGCTGGTAAATGTATACCCATATTATAGATACCTATAATAACCACGGCTCACAGGTAGTTTTAAATAATAATGGGAATTGTTGCTTAGACTATGAGCAAGTAAGATGATACATCGCTTCCACGCGACGTGTGCTCTGTCTGTCAAGCGGGCGTCGTGACCCCGCAACGCAGGCAGTGCGCAGTCAGGCCTCGTCAGCTCTCGTCAGCGTCTGCACCCTCTCAGCTGTTGCTCCACAACAAAGCTGTCACGTGACTCAATGTGGGATCGGAAACCGCACAGTTGCAGCGTTATTTAAACCGTTTTATCGATTATTCATATAAGTTTATTATTTTTAACACTTCTTCAGTTTTCCCCTCACAGTAAAATATCTCTTAAACACATATTATAATTAAGAGCAGTAATGTTCACTTAATAACAGAACTTAAAACTGAAGTCAAACCTTTAGCACATATTATATGTGCTGGCAACGAACCCCTAGGTACCTTTACCAAACCTCGCGACCCTTGTGCCTAAAGACTTTATACTAGGTTTGACTTCAGTTTAGATATCACTAGAAAAGAAAATCTGTTCAATTATATTTTGGCTGTCTATGACAATCTTAGTCTAGTAAATTTATCTCACAATTTGTGATGTTATATACTCGTTTTGACATTACATGAAAATAAAACGCTTATTATATATATAACGACATTTTTTAATGAAACTTACTTTACATGTACTGTAGGAACAAAAACAAGAGTCGTCCCAGTACGGCAATATCGACCGGTGACCCTGCGAGCTCGTGCTGGCTCAGCACTTGTCCGCGTTCGCAGCGGTCGCATCAACAGAGCCAGCAGATGCCTATGTTACACACAATACCACTTTACTTATTTTAAGGTAAATTATGAAATTTATTATGGAAACATGTAGGATAATGAAATAATATTTTTCTATATTTTATTTCCATATGTAGGTGTTTAAAATGTCAGCAAATTTGTGTAATTGTGCTGACGTTGTATCATGTAAAATTTACGTATTATAATTATTAAATGAAATCTAGATTACCTACTTACATTATTGATACTCTTTTACGCCGACTGTGATTTTAATATGTTTTTAGGAAATAACAGATTGAAGTAATGTTTGAATATAAATTGTGAGCATTCGTCACATTGGGACCTAGATAAATCTCAAGCGATAAGAGGGTCTTGTGTATTCGATGTGATGTCGATGTTGGTGTTAATGTAATGTTGAGTTGAGTCAATAAATGTATGTACCCTGTACATTTAAGTCACTAGTTGTCACCAAAGGAGATAATGGTACCCAGAAATTTTACTAATTGAAAATTGTGTGCGTGAGTAGACCTATTAAATTATCCTCACGCCTTCCCACTAGGGTCCCCGAAGGCAGAGGTGTATAGGTAATACCCATACACCCACTTTGCGATCTTGCGATCTTTGTGTCGCATGCAATTAGTCGAACCACTCGGCCACCACGACTTTTAATTAATAATTTAAAATATGTAAACTAATAAGTGGGAAATCTGATCACTATTTGTACTATTGTTGAAGTAGCCTGCGATGTATTGTGTGGTGGACGAAGCCGTGATGTGGCTATTGATAAAATGTTATTACCTATATTACATTTCATAAACTTTCTCAAATTGAATTAAAAATATTAGTTAGTATTATTATGAGGTTTTGAGGTATGTAAGTCTAGAGTCAAAAGTCTAATATTTATCTATTAATAGGTATAAGTTAGGTATTGAAGTAAAATATTTTTATAAGAATAATGTTCACAATAATTAAAATGCACCAAAATATGGTACACTAAGTTATAACTTGAATCAGCGAAATATTATAAGTAGGTATATAAACACGTGGAAACATTGAATTGTCAGCAATAAATGGTTTTGGTCATTATATTCGCAAAAGCAAAGGTGTCTAATTCTCTATCTATTGTGTAAAAATACAAAAAAAATTGGAAACGATTTGGAACAATATGTAAATGCACAATGATTCCCGCAAGGGCTAGTCAGAGGTGAAACCCCTCCTTATTGCCGGAGGCATATTTGGGTGCTCGCTACTATCAGCTCACTGCTATTGCAACTTACATCTTCTCAGACAATTCTACCAAACCTATCACTAAAATAGTAAATATATATTCAGTATCTTACTGAAAGCAAATTTATGGTCTTGGTTTATACTATATTGTACATAACCACAGAAGATAAGTACCCATACATATGAGTAATATCCTTTGCGTACGGTCAACTGTTTATTAAATCAGATATTGAATAGATTCACATGGCAAAATGGAAAGTAGTATGAGCCAGTGACGTCACAGCTAGAAGCCCGACCTTGGTAGAGGAAAAATGTGCCGCGTCGCCGCAGCGGCGCCTGCTGGCTCATCACTACCCGGCGCGGCGCCCGGCCATCGCTCCCGGTGTCGAGAGTTCACTCTGCATCATCACCTTACTATTCTACACTCGTTACACGTATTGTTTATAGGCACTATATGGGCGATACTTCTGTTATAAACCTTACGAACTGTCTACTCGATAGTCAATATTGATTTGCCTTCCTATAGATATAATAATCTTATAAAGAGCCAGAAATGTTTTGTTTGTTTGATCGCACTAATCTCAGGAACTATGAAACCGATTAGAAAAATACTTTTTGCATTGATAGCCCACTTTGAGGAAAAAACTATAGGTTATATTTATCATCTTGTGACTGCCTAAGGGTGCGGAAAATCAAATTAAACGCGAGTGTAATGCTATTCACATATGCGGCTTTAAACATCTAACCTTTGATGACTGCTCATTGAAATAAGTTCAGAATTCATTAACTTTCTTCGGAGAAGCACTAGCAGATTATTTGCAGACCTTATTTCTGCATATTAGCAGTAACATATAATGTAAATAAAAAAATAGGCAAATAATGATTATCCGTAATGAAGCCGAAGGACAATGTATTAGCTGATATTGCAAGTAGAATATATGTCAATGTCAAACGTCAAATTCAACTCAAATTGTAATTGAAATGTAATTTCATTAAGTAAATAAATATTATCAGTATCATTTAAGGGACAGATGCGTCTATAAATCGGTCCCTTTCATACTGTTGAAGTAATTAATGCAATAGTTCGTCATGGCCCCTGACATCCACAATAGGTAAAGCTTGCTAATATCATCTGACTGAAGTCTAAATGTTAACTCACTACTTAAGTACATTTTCGACAGTTTGTCCTGCAGTAACAAGAGATAAGTCTTGATACGAAATGCTTTGTTAACAGCTATTTACATAAAAGGTATCATAAATCTTAGGTCAGAAATGCAGTCCAACGGCATTGTAGAAATAATTGTCCCATATATTATGATGATGTACGCGTACAAAATGGCCCATTTCGCTGCCGGGTCGCAGTAACAATGGCCATAATTCTCCTCGACTTCATTAACAGGCCTCCATTTGCATGACAGCCCGACTTATATACAACTATGGCTGTAATAAGCGGCCGATGGATGCGAAAGGAGCATGGAGGTGGTTGTACCCTCCAAGTACCTCTACCCTTGGAACTCACTTCAATTGCTGGAACTATATAATCTAACACTGGAAATTGAGCTCTAGGTCAAAGGCTGTAGTCAAGCTGTGACGTAGCTAGCTGTAGAAGTATGTTTGTCGAGGAGGCTGTAGGCGGCGCGCGTCTCGGCAGCGCGGGGCGTGGCATCGCGCGGCACGCCCCTCGGTTCTCGCTTCGCCTCTTTTCCCGCATTTCGTAGACACTGCTACGGCTCGGCAACGGATAATGTTAGCCGGTCCAAAAATCAAACCAAACTTATTTTGTGCTAGTATTGTGTTTCTGTTCACAATTTATTGTTGTTTAAAGTAAATTTATGTAGCCTTCTACGCTTTATGGCTATTAGTCCCAAAGTTATGATGTAGGCACATTATAGAATCATGGTACCATAGATACTTCCCACTTTATAGGTTATGTAGTATACATTATTTTTATAAAAACACAGAATAATATTCTGTAATTCAAAATAAAACACAAGATAACAACAGATAAAATAAGATGAAGATTAAAATTAAGAAATTCCCGTGTATCCGTGCTTGGTTAGATATAACGAATTTGTTATATGGGTAAATTATTTATAGAACGACAATAAGCAATCTCCCGAAACACAATCTGTTTAAAAAAAAGGACAAATTAATATTACGTTCCTAAAAAAATTGCAACAGTAAATCCTAGGAATCTCATGATTTATTGGCTTATGAGCATAGAGTATCATTAACCTTATTTAATCCTTAGAAATTGTATTTTTAAGATAGAAAGCTCAGTTCTAAGATTAAATATATATTTAAACGTTACGTGTAGATTAATTAATTTTATATGACTAAAAATACACTTCATATCACGTACCTATTTTATATGGTGAGTTAATATATAAGCATTCTCTTATCTCTCTGTCAGACAAATTACAATTTCCTCACAACCTTTACTTTCATCTACTACCTGTCGTGGATTGTCACATGGGAAGTCGTTGAGTCAATCAATGTATGATTTTTAAGCCCTTCTTTGCAGCTTTAATTTCGTAATGTAATATAATATATCCTCACGCCTTCCCACAAGGGTCCCCGAAGGGGTAGGCAGAGGTGTATAGGTAATACCCACACACCCACTTTCCGCCAGAGGTATATTAGGTGCCAACGTGACAGATGGCGAGTCCATCGCCGTTACTCCAGCACAACTATACATACGCCTTTGAATTTCTTCTCAGACGTATGCAGGTTTCCTCTCGATGTTGTCCTTCACCGTAAAGCTCGTGGTGTGACTTATCACTGTACTTAAGTTCAGAAAAAACTCATTGGTACAGTCGGGATTCGAACTTGCGACCTTTGCGTCGCAGGCAACTGCTCGAACCACTCGGCCACCACGGCTTTTCGTAATGTACATATGAATATAGGTACCTATACAGTATTACTAGCAGTCATCAACAAGACGTCCCACCCAGTTCTAATAGTTGGTACACTCAGTGTCGAATGTCCAATAGCGCTGCGCCAGCATTAGCGTTAATAATGTCTGCAACAATGTAGTTATCAGGTTCAGTCGTGAGCGCCGGAAACGTACTTACATGTATACTATACGACCATCATATATTACTCTTTATAACGTAGGAAACATGATACTCTGAATTTAATGCACAATTCTCATCTGGGAATGAGCTAAATTATCACTAATCACGTCTAGATATAAGGCTGAAGCTTGCAGAAATGTAAATTTTTGGTGCAAAGCTGGGTACTCAATGATTTTGTGTAAAGGCTGAATGTCTAAATAACCAAGTAAAATGCTCAAATATGGAAACAAAAATATGTAAAATCAAATCGATCGGACTCTCAAGAATGGGAACGTTAAGAGTAGCAACTCAAAAAGGCGAATATGTATCAAGAGACTGATGAATGTGGATCAAGCGTAAGAATTATGTAAGTTTAGAGAGATACTGGCGCTCTACTCGTTTTCTCTACCCCGTGAGTGATTCGACGTAATGATATGTAAAAAATGCTTTAATAAAATAAACGCTTCGAGTATAAAAAGCTTGATAGCTGAGGTGTAAGTACAAGTTCAAGCCCCGACGGTCTGCACTATGATTTCTGGACTTGGCACAGTGAACTACAGCATCGAGAGATTTGCGGTGTACTACATAGAATTAACACGTAGAATAAGTTTTAACCCGGAAAATCGACAAATGGAATGGATTTTAACGCGGGTGAAACCGCGAGGAACAACTAGTATAGGTTATAAAAAAATTGTTAGCAATCAGAAGGAACATAATCTAGTAGCAAGCTGTTTCCCTTCTTTACTGGTATAGGTGTCCTACTAATATTTTATAGGTATGTATGTGAAGGTTTGTTCTCTCTTCTCGCAAATACAAATAAGATAGTTTTCCACATTAGAGTGATGTTACACTACCTACCCCTTTGGGGACCCTTGTGGGAAAGCGGACATATTAATATGTGTTTACATGATGTAACAATCTCCAACAAATTATCAATCATTCATTTCTTTTATAACTTTAATTTTTAACAAGGAATATATGAACATAATTACAACTTTAGTGAACATATATAAAATTATTTGTTTGTCATTAATTACGCAAAATAAAATATATAAATAATATAATCAATAGACAAACGGCAAAGTATTTTGCGAAACTAAGAAAAATATTCAGCCAAACAAATAATCTTATTTTGTGTAGATAGACATTAACAATATTTTTTATCAATTTTAGTTTTAACTAAATATGGATAGTACCATTCACGCGCCCCACTATTCTTCCTTACAGTTTATAGTATAAGTGTGCAACCTTTCACTAATGTCTAATTAGTACATGCTGATTACCTATGAGTGCACGAGGCGAGTCTTCGCGGATGGCACTATCTATATCTACATACATTACGCCGAATCCCTGACGGGTTGGCAGAGAATGTAGAGCACCAGTTCTTTCCAGACTTACATACTTTCCATAGTCGTCAGTCTCTTCAGACATACTCGCCGCTTTCGAGAAGATAAATATTCATGTAATATATTGTTTAATACCTGTAAGTAGGTATTTACCGCTGTCTTGCCGACCTCATTTCTTCGCAACTGTTGAGCAATCGCGAGCTTGTTGTAATTTACTTAAAATATTGCACAATCGACTCCACCAAGAGTCAACGGAGTCAACGGACTCAATTCAGATGCGAGTGTTTCAAAGTACATAAAGAAAATAAAATTTGTTGTGTCCTATGTATTTAAGATCACACGACAGTTAGGTATCCTTACAAATTTATAATTGTCAAAGTTTGTACAAGATCCAATGTGTAGGTTGCTCAACTAGTGCGCATAAGTTTGACCTATGTAATTCGGTTTACTTGTTCCTAAGTACATAATAAGGCCATATCCTTCGATCGTCAAGCATATAGTTATATCTATATAATAGTTATAGTATATCGATAATATTAGAATGGCAAGAAACTTCTAAATATTTGTTTTCTTAGATATCTGGAAAAGTTTGTATAAGTCTCAGTGTTATACAAATTAGTAGATATAATAAATATGCATATGACTTAGTTCTCACTAAATTACAAACGTCAGTAATTCACTGATATAATAATAATAGGTGTCGAGGTAACTAATGGAGAGTCTGACGCCAGCCCTCTACAACGACTTCACATAGGTAATCCTTCATACAGACGCCTATTTCCTTACTCTATTATTTTCGTTACTTAATTTCACAATAAAGTTCATAAATAATGTACTTATATTCTGAAAACCCCATTGTTCCTCACCACCGAGGTGACACCTAAACGTACTGAAACTACTCGGCCCGTAGTTTTATTTGGCAATGACCATGAATGAAATTTCCTCTTGTAACGAAAAATCTTGGCGTAAAAGCAAGTCGAAAAGATCATATGGGCCTGGAGGTAAATTAAAGAAGTCACATCAGAGCCGACAAGAGCCCAACTCTTAAATATGTAGCAATGATGATAAACATCAAATTATGGTAACGATATCTTCCTTACGTACAAAGTAGAAAGCTTTCTTCCATACAGGAATCATTTATGTATATTATGTAAAAATTATTTCACTTCATAGTGTGATATATTTATTTCCCAATCATTAGTTTGCATTCGATCCAAGTCATTGCTACCCAACTACATGGTACCGAACAAATATTTTCAAAGCTACTGCCATCTAACCTTCACAACCGTGGGGCAGGGTCGATTTCACTGCTTTATTTGTACCACTGAGGTGGTAAACAAGCCCGGGCCCGCCTAATGGTAAGTGGTTACCACCGGTAAAACGCAAATATGGTACATCTCTTGGGCATTGCTGGTGCGTCATAAATCTTATTACATCTTTCTTGAAAAGGGCCATGCCGTACTCCCACAGGAAAACTTTAACGGGGTTACCAACATGAACGGTTAAGCGTTGTCTCTATTTTATGGTTATATAAATTAATTAGAACCTGATGACGAGAAGTTGACTTTCTGTTCTGTACAAAGACAAAACAATTAGGCCATTTAATGCAATCATCTCTTCCACTTTTATAACTAGACATTAATTCCAGAATTCACGCTTTGATTTCATCTACCACCAGATTTCCCAAAATCCTTTTGCTGCTTCCTGTGAAATGGAAATAGCTATAATTAAACAGGATTGGTCGGTTTGAAAGGTTGTAAGCCAAATATTCCTAGGCATTCCAAATATTGATCAAATTCCGTTCCCTATTTCAAAATGGCACCAAGTAACAAAAATCCGTACTACAAAAATTCCCTTATACGGTCGTTAGGAGAATGAACAAATATCCTGCGAAGGATACAACATATTGTGAGAGTTGAAAATGGTTAAGAATAGACTTGTTATAATTATGAACATAAAAAAATATTGCTTATCTTTTTATATGAAAACTCTCGACATGAGCTTTCCATCTGAAATGGGTATTATGACTGACAAGTTTTATACTTACGTCCACCTTGGAAATGTTTCGCTCATGTCAGACATTGTCGTCTGTTTAAGCTTATATAAATCTAGCTAATTTGTAGGTCACAAGTTATACTACTTAACTAGTACAGACAGTAAAGTACAAACTATAGATTTTTCAAATTAATTCCCGTGCGTTGTAAATGAAAATTGTGTAGAAAAGTAAATAAAAGAATGTTTTTTCCATATGTTTTATTAGGAAAACACAAATTCTCCTATCGATAATATTCGTCATTTATCTATTTACAATTACTCGATTAATCAGTTGTTTGAGTAATTTTACTTATATAAATTTATATTATGTTAATAATACATATAGTTTAACGAAGCTATACATATCTTATGACACAACCATACATTTAACACGGTGTTTGAGGAGCCGTTCCTATCGGAAGTCAAGGCTGTATTGTTCCACCATCATAAAAAACTATAAAACTGGAACTGATGATAATTAAATTTCAAACTTAACAAAATCACGATTGTACCGAGGAACGAGTGCTGAGGGGACTCGCCTCGGGTCTGTGCGTTTGATGGTCCTCAGTAGCGCTGCCAGGCGCAGGCAGAGGAAGCGGCGGCGGCGGCAGAGGCGCGCGGCGCCGCACCCTGCCGTCACAGCTCCGAGAAGAACTCCGGCGAGGAGTGCGGCGTGGGCGGGGCGTGCTGCGGCACGGCGTGCTCGCGGCCCACCAGCGCCAGCCGCTGCTTCAGCACGTCGCGCTCGTGCGTCACGCGCGCCACCTGCACCTGCAGCAGGTGTAACTCGTCCTGCAGGGACCTGTTCGTCAGCTCCAGCTCTTGTCGCTGTTGCAATCTCTTGCTGCGGCAATTTTGCGCGTATCCTCTATTCTTCAACGTTCGTCGTTTTTGTTTAAGCCGTGACACATCCTCCCGAGGAAATCCGTGAAGTCGTTTGTTGAGTTCGCGGACACTCAGGGTCATAAGCAAGTCGTCACTGATGAGATCATCCCCTCCGCAGGATGAGGGCTGATATGAATGGTGCTGTCCAGTTCGAGGAGACATGGCGGAGCAGGAGCTGGCCGGCCGCAGCCCGACTTGTTGCACAAGGTGATCTTGCTCCCGCCACTCACGCCGGTCCCACTCCTCATAGCTTCCGCATGGTACTGTCCGCATATCGAGAGGCTCTCGCATATGAGGCAGCCACAACACGTCCTCGACTAGAGCAGCACGGCACGGGCTGCGACCGACGGGTGCTGGAGGAGTCTCAGGGGGGGTGCTAGGGTCAGCAACTGCGATTGCTCCGTGAGGTTGAGGGTAGGGTCCCGCATCAGGCCACGGGCGACAGGCGCGGGCGCAGGCTGGCGGAACCTCGACCAGTTCTTGCCAACCGGTTCTCAGCGGCTCACGTTTGACGAGGTGGTGATCCTCAAGGTGGTCTAATTCAAAGTTTTGCACATATTCATCGGCGAGCTGATCGTCGTCAGCCTCGCGATGGGGCTGCGGGGGCAGGGTCTGCATGGCGCTCGCCTGGGAGCAGTCGACGTGCGCGTGCTCCACCATGGGGCCGTGCGGGGCGCACGCCGGCCGGGAACGGACTGCCGCCACAACGCAGGGCGGCCAGAAACTCCGCCCTCCGATCCAATGACGTCTCGCGTCGCGCGCATACACTTATAGCCTTTATGTTTACTAGCATAAGTTCGCTAACGCCAAGATCTCTTATTAATATATATTATAATCATAACATGACACACATTAAGAATCACACGTACATATATTGATATACCTACTTCACTCACTTGTTTATATGTAAGTGCAACCTCGGCAAAATGCTTACAGCAGCATAATGTAAGGCAAATTTTACTGCATTTATCTTTTTCAAAGTTTGTTATATTAATAATAACAAAAATATATTAGGTTCGCATTTAGGTGATTATTTATTATTAAGTACATGTACACAGATGGGTCCTCCAGATTGATTGCTGATGCCGAATCCATAATTTTAGTAGAATATATGCTACGGTTCGTAGCATGTCTACGAAGTTTAGTCAGTAAAAGCATTTGGAGAGAAGCCTATATTTTAGCGAAATTTTACACTCTAAGGACAGTATTCTGAGGTTTCAAACCTTGTAAATTGTATGTTGTAGCTATATGTATATATGTACTCGAGGTACTGTGAGTACCTATGTACGTACACATCCAAACATTTGTGCATAAATAATTACTAATTGATGATTGGAAGAGAAGAGAAGCAGAAATACATACAAACTATAAACAATAACATAATGTGTTCATGTGTCAAATTAAATAATTGTAAATCGCTTGAAGTTTTTATTTAAATTCAAGCTTTCCTGCAAGGTTCCCCGAAAAAGCTTAGAAATATTCTCTTTAAACTATATGTATATAGCAGCCATCGTGATTGATGTCTAACGAAACGCATGTTGTGATTTCCTATAATTAAGGAACCAATATTGATGTCACCACCTAAACTGTTATATCGCATGTCAAAAAATCAAAATCAAAATCAAAATCAAAATATTTTATTCAATGTAAGGGACACAGGGAACACTTATTGAACGTCACATATTTAATATAAACTAAAGTTACCACCGTTTCCAAGAAAAAAAAGTACCTGCCAGGAGAAGAAACGGCGAAACAAACTCCCCGGTTTTTTTTTTAACATTTGTTCCCTTTTACGTGGGGGGAGAAAAGATTACATATATAAAATCTGTACCAGAGGAGCAATTCATTGCCATGCATGGCCATCATTCAAATAATCTGATGTTTTATAATAAGCCTTTTGAATTAATTTACTTTTAATTACAGCTTTAAATTCTACAAAAGGTAATTCAATTATTTTCCTAGGTAGCTTATTAAAAAAGCGTATACCTTGCCCGACAAATGAGTTGCTAGTTTTGTGTAATCTAGCTGTAGGAACATGGAGTTTATCTTTGTTACGTGTATTTACAGTATGCAAGTCGCTATTTTTCTTAAATTTTATAATATTCTTTCTTACAAATAACACATTTTGGAATATATATTGACATGGTACGGTCAATATGTCAATTTCCTTGAATAATTCTCTGAGAGAATCTCGAGGCTTAAGGCTATAAATTGCACGAATAGCCCGCTTTTGCAGCACAAAAATAGATCCAATGTCTGCAGCATTACCCCACAAAAGAATGCTGTAAGACATGACACTATGAAAATAGCCGAAATAAACTAAACGAGCTGTGTTGATATCAGTCAAGTGTCTAATTTTTCTTACCGCGAATGCTGCAGAGCTGAGTCTATTCGCCAATCCATTAATGTGGGGTCCCCATTGCAGTTTGTGATCCAATGTGACTCCAAGGAAGACTGTTGAATCCACAAGGTTTAACTCCTCGTCATTTATAACTATAGGGGTAGTTAAAACCTTTTTCACGTTCGACATTGTAAATTTAATACATTTCGTTTTCCCAGCATTAAGTACCAAATTATTGGCACTAAACCAATGAACCACGTCAGAGAGAGCATTATTTACATCGTCAAAGTTTTCTTTCTGTCGGTCTATCTTAAATAGTAAAGAAGTATCATCAGCAAATAATACAATATCATGTTTATCATTTACCAGGTGTGGTAGGTCATTGATATAGATAAGAAAAAGAAATGGACCGAGAATCGAACCCTGTGGAACGCCCATAGCTACTGGGCACCCCGGAGATATTTCCCCACGTATACACACTTTTTGTACTCGTTTACTTAAGTATGATGATATAAGGTTTAGAGCTAAATTCCTTATACCATAGTGGTCTAACTTCCTGATCAAAGTTTCGTGATGCACACAATCGAAGGCTTTGGATAGGTCACAAAAAACACCTAAAGCATCTTTTGAATCCTCCCAAGCCTCAAGAATTTTCTTAATAAGCTCGACACCTGCATCGGTAGTCGAGCGACCCTTTGTGAAGCCGTATTGTTTACTATGCATCATCTCATGTTTGTTAAAAAAGGCTAGCATCTGGTTAAGTAAAACTTTTTCAAAAATTTTGCTGAAAACTGGCAATATTGAGATGGGTCTGAAATTGTTTGGGTCGGTCATGATACCAGTTTTAAATAAAGGAATGATTTTACTGTATTTCATTTGATCAGGAAATTCACCGCTAGCAATACATGCATTAAAAACTAATGCTAAGTCTACTGCAACAATGTCAATAATACTACTTAGAACTTGTACAGAGTGTCCCCATAAATCAGTCGACTTTTTCATGTCTAGGGATTTAAAAGTTTTAATTATGTCTTCGGGGGTAACAGTATTGAAATAAAATTCAGTATGAGATTCTTCCACATGAGCTTTAAGAATTTTTTCAGCGGCGGAAGGTGATGAAATTAAAGATTTTGTTAATGAGACTGGAATATCAGCAAAAACAGATTCAAAAGCGGTGGCTACAGCAATATCAGATTTTATTAAAGTATCATTAATTTTTATTATTATTTTATCCTGTTTTAGTGCCGATTTCCCAGTCTCACTATTTATAATATTCCACGTTGTCTTAGTCACATTGGATGACTTTGAAATTTTATTTCTGACAGCAATAGACTTGGCGTTTGAACAAACCTTTTTAAACACTTTGGAATAATTTTTAACATAATTTATAAAATCTAAATCAAAATTACATGTTTTCTCATGGTAAAGTTCATACAGCCTTCGTCTACTTCTGTGAATGCCTGTGGTAGCCCATTCACCAAACGCCATATGGTTACCAATGTGAACAGTCTTAGGGGTAAATATGCGCTCATGTTCTTTATGTACCACTTGGAAAAGAGAATTATACATAGATTGAGGATTTTGGTGGTTACTTTTTAAAGGAAATTTACCGAGCATGTTACCACGAAAACTGTTCAAGCGACTTGCATTTACAGGTACGTAAGTAATCCGCTTTTTGGAAACTTTAAAATTATGTTTTCGAAAACTTACTAATTGGCCGCAGTGATCTGATTCTAGTTTATTTATGATGGCATTACTAATGGGCTCAAAATTAGTAAATATATTATCAATACATGTAGCTGATGCGCTAGTTATTCTTGTAGGCTCAGAAAACATATGAGTTAAATTGAAAGAAGCAAAAAGGCATTTAAAACGATTACTTGTGGATGAGTTTTCAAGTATATTAACATTAAAATCTCCACATACTATTATATTTTTGCCTGACTTACAAATTTTATTTAAAACTTCTTCCATAGCTTTTTCAAACTGTTCATAATCTCCACTTGGGGGTCGGTATACGCACACAACAATGTATCGCTCTAACTCTATACATGACAATTCAGTAGTACGCTCCGCAGAAAGATGCACAATGTCCCTACGTTCTTTATATTTAAGGTTTTTCTCCAATATTATCATGGAACCCCCACGTATTGCATCTTTCCTGCTGAAGGCACTAGCAACCTGGTGATTGTTGAAATTGAGCATGATCTGCTCGTCTCTTAGCCAATGTTCAGTTAAACATAAGATATTAATATTATTACAGTTCATGAACAATTCCAATTCTAATTCTTTATTTAAAATACCTTGTATATTCTGATGCACCAGGTTAAAAACATTTTTATTACATATGTGAGTTGTGCCAGAGAAAGCCTCTGTTGTCTTAGAACTTAATTTAAAGTATTTGGAACGTATTCCAAAGAATAACTATTCTGATCATGGTTTGACTGCTCAATAGAAGCAGTATTGGTAGCCAATGATTTGGCTGTACTTAAATAAAAAATGTGTATACAATAATGTAGCATACTTGCTACTTGTCTCTTAAATTTATTAGAAAGATGATATCTTTCATTAATCAAATTGTAATTCGAAATTATTGAATTATTATTATTCAAGTCAATGAATGAAAATATATTATTATAATTGCTTATAAGCTGTAATTTTGTATTCCTTGTTGGAAATCCAAATTCATAAATAAATAAATAAATAAATAAATAGTATCTACGCATTTCAAACACTACTATACCTATGTATATCGTCACCACGATCCTTACATATCTTCAGCGACACTCTCTCATCCTATAGACCGCCAGATTTCCAGTCAACTTAAACCACTGGGCCACGGGAATCCCGGATTACTTTAAAAGTAAAAAATTTTCAGTATGTTCCACCAAAGCCCTCTGACAGTTTAATTAATTACCATTGTACGTGTACTGTAGGGTGAAGCACTGTACAGAAGCAAGGATAAATGTAGAACAAAGTGATTTCACGCGTCGCCACACGCCGAGCAACAATTCAGCGTGAACCCGAATCATATTTAAACGCCGAGCTCGCGAACCGCTGCTTAAACATCCAACCCTTCCCTATTATACCCGTGTAATTTGAAAGATGCGCCAATTATTATACCATCAATGAAAACTATATGATCATTTCATTAAATAAAAGCTATGAAGCTTCGAAAAAGTGTAATCAATTTTTTTTTCGAAATGTAAAATAATGAACATTTTGCAACATGATAAAAAGTAACTGAAATTATTACACTGTATATATTTACAGATAAGAGAAATGTAGGTATGCCTCTATCGCGACTCGACTCGACTCGACTTCTTGAAGGCTGGCTCCATTGCCGTTGTGCGCCCGAAGCCCCAGTGAATTTAATAAAAAATAAGGAATAGACTAAAAAACACTACATTTTTTCTGCCTACCTAGCGAGGACTAGACTAGAGGGTAGGTAGAGGGAAGGTAGGTAGAAGGACTTAGCACATGTAGACCATTTAGAACTGAACTCTGAGAAAAATATCTCACTTTATTAAATTCTGGGGAAGTCTAGCCAAACGATGAAGAATGAAGATGCACAGGGAAGACTGAAAAACTGTGACTGGCTCGAAAGAGGCATTTTCTGATTTGGCTGTAAAATGGACAACAATAATAAATGTTTGGTCGGTAACAAAGGGTTGAAGTGTATGCGGCGCAAGTTCGGCGGCCCGTGGGCTGACGCAGCGCCGCTGTTTGCTCTCCACGGTCAACATTGTTAGCGCTGCCGAGGCGCGCCTCCCCGACCCCCGCCCCGCGCATACCAAATGTTATTACATGATTAGCCCGCCACCACGTATCCCACCGCTGTTTGGCCTAGCTTTGTTAATTGCCCACTTTGAAACTGCGTACATCAATTATTTCAAATCAAATAAACTGCTACAGATATAGTGACCAGTTTTAGGTGGTCTAGATTTATTATTATTTAGGTATTTACATTATTAGGTAGTTATAATTCGGCTGATTTTAGGTTAAAATGTATATTCACTTAGTTTGAATATCAAGGTGATAAAAAAGTTGGGGATATTTAATATGCCTTTTTGGAATCTAACAATAAGAGTATGATATCAACACACCAAACTTTGTTCTGACTAATAGTTAGGGTGATTTAAAAAAAACAAGGGAGCAAAAACGGACCTAGTTACTATAGACAAATTAATATCCGACTCACCTATTGTGTAGCTGGTAAAAGCAGAGATAAGATTCAGGTGAGAGCTCCCGGAGGCGGGACACGTTCGAGCCGCTATCGGAGGCTCTTCATCAATCGATCCCTCGTAGCGCGCTCCTCATGCGGACGACGCTCTTTCTACAAACTGGGGAATTCACAACTTGTATCCTATTTGAATTTGAATATAACTCAAAGGTAACTTCTTTTACGTACTTAGGTACTTATTTTCTAGTAATCAAATCCCCGCGACATTCGTAAAATACTTTTCATCGCAGAGTTAAACAGAAGAATCAGGCCCACAATTCAATGTAACAAAGTTCATTAAAATCTCTCTTCAGTCATCCAAGAGCCCTTAGAAGACATTATTTTCCGTTTTTTCAAATTGCGGGCGATGTTCTATAATAGGCTTACGTGCATTATAGGCCCTACTAATATCGCCCTTTATCCTGTACTAGCAACCCGCCCTGGCTTCGCTCGGGTACCTACATACCTACATTGTGACGATTTATAGAAATTTATTTCCCACAAGAATTATATAAAAATGCACTTGTAAGATTATTACAAGTCATATTTTTTTTGTTCTAATTAGCGTACAACAAATAAACCGGCCAAGTGGTGGACACGTTATTAGAATATGACACAAAGTCAGTTTGCTGGAAGTGGTTCAGGTATGATATATTAAGTTAAAATTAATCATATTGTGTATGTATATATATCCTCACGCATTCCCACAAGGCTCCCCGAAGGGGTAGGCACAGGTGAAGCTAGTACTCACCCACTTTTCGCCAGTTTTTTTGTACATGCCAACATGACGGATGGTGAGTCCATCGCAGTCATACTTGTATAACTCCAGGTTTCCTCTCAATATTTTTCTTCATCGTAAAGCTCGTGGTTTGACTAATCACTGTACTTACTACTGTTCGAAAAAACTCATTGGTACAGTCGGGATTCGAACTTGCAACCATTGTGTTGGAGGCAACTAATCGAACCACTCGGCCACCACGGCTCTTTTAAATATTATATTTCGTGATATGAAAATTAAAAAATTTTGAATGACGGAGTGTATAATATTTTTTTGAAATTATACATAGATTTTATGTCTCTCCTCTTTGATGTCTTTTGGGAGTTGTTTCGATCAATTTAAAAGGGTTAAATAATAGAACATTACTATAAAAACAATAACTTTATTTTACTAAAGTTTATTTGCAAAGGTATATAAATATAATTACTTTATTTTTTATTTATTTTAAATATAAAATCCTCAAAAAATATTATGACAGGCAATATGCGAATAAAAAAATATTGTGTGCATTCATTAAAACATAGAATTACACAAACATAATAATAAGTAACATTATTATAGCTTTTTGATTAAAACTGACATCACTAAACATACAATATTTTTGTTCTAATAAATTTATAATGATGTTAGTCTTTCATCACTATTATTTAAAATATTTAATTACATAGAAAGAAATATATTATATTTGAGTCATGCATTAATAATATTTTGGCTTTATTTTTTATTATCGTACTAAAGCACGGACATGTATACATATATATATATATATATATATATATATACATATATATATATATATATATATATATACATATATATATATATATATATATATATATATATATATATATATATATATATACGTATATATACCCCCATATATATACACCCATAAGACATGGCAATATTATCACAATCTATTCGCCTATAAGGCAATTCAGTCTTAAGGCAATTAATTCATTGATATGGAAATATAATACATACAAAATAAACTTACAGCCTTACCGCGAGGGGAAGGCAGAGTATAATAAATTATGCGAGTATACATACTTACTCTTTCTTCATTTCATAATGTAAGGTAAATATTATATTTAAATGTATGATAAAAAATGCACCAACCACCCTACTATAAAAAATATATCTTACATTATAAGGTACAATAAAATATTTTTTATGCTGTACTAAGCAGTATAAAAGTATAAAAATATGTTTCCTTAACTCTTATCAAGCTAATTTTTGGTTATATATTTAAAATTTTGTATATAAAAAAATTCGTATAAAATCACCCGAATAAGAAAATTGACACATTTGTGTTTTCAATATAATAAAAATAAATAACAATAGTCATGGCATTCACATATAACATAATGTGTGATGTTAACGAACGCACAAAAGATCGTGCCGTCTCACTCCCACGTATATAGCTCTGCATCTCCGATAGAGCGAGATATAAGTTTTTATTTTAATTTTTGTATACGCCATTTCGCGTTAAACGCATTTCCCGCCACGGAAATCCGCTTCCACACGTAATTCATTGACTATCGGTACTGGCATATTAAGGAGTTGTTAAATGGAGGAGTCCATAGTCGTGGTAGTACATCATGATGGCTAGAGGCTGGCCAAGGATAAGCGAACTCCACACGATGATGTTGCCCCACCGGCGGCCAAACTTCAACTCCGCGAATCGTGATATCACGGATAGAGGAGGTTGCGCCATCATACCCAGGAAAGCCCAAATTCTAAACATTTGTAGAGGTACGCTCACCTGTAAGAATGTTAAATTATTATACTAATTATTAACACTAATTCAGACGTTTGATAGTACAATACTATTAAAAAGCTATTGACTCTATTTAAAAAATATATCTATTTAAAAAAAGTCAAAACTATGAATCAAAAGTAAATGTAAGAAAACAAAACAATTTGGAATTAGCTTCATTAACGTCATTAGTCGTTATATAATGATGGGAATGCCGACATTATTTAGTCGAGTTACAGTGTCGAGAGAAAATCGACCACAATAAGTATGACGTAGAAGAATACTGACCAAGTACTCGTGGAATAACGCTGAAATTATGAAGACAACGGTACTGGCGACCACTTTGTTGTACCCCAGGTCCGTGATGGGGATGTATACGTGGCGCAGGGCCCACATGTGCACGGGCATGTTCCACGTGCTCCAAAACACCGCGATATTATTCGCGTTCCACCAGTCCCCGTAGAACTTGCGGTCCGCGAACTGGAGTAACTCTCCCATTAGGTTCAGGAACGAATGGAAGCTCAGATAGAACAGGCAAAGCCAGATTAAGTGGTTTGGCACCTGGGAAAGATAAAAATAAGACAACGTCACATAGCTTCAGTAATTATATACATATATCATTTATTCCGTTTAAAATACCACACTTGCTAGCACCAGTTTCAAATAGAGGCACTATAGACGCCTGGTCTCAAGTGAAGTAACGCTCTAAAATCTCTGCTACTCAATAAGTTACTGATAACTCGGCGTGACTTGTATTGTGTATTATGTATGTATATACGAAACTAGCTATAGGAGATCTAAAGAACGATCGTAAAGTTTAACTTCATAACTATGACATAGTGGTCACCCAAATACCACGTGTAAAGTTGCTACAGTTCATAGATGGAGTGATATGTGCAGCAGCAGCTTTGTAAGTTATATCACGAAACAGAAAACGGCTGAAACTATACTTACAGCCAGCTTCAAGAGACGCTCCATCATCCTGATAGGATCCATCTGGGAGAATGTTGACACAGAGTTGGTGACTGAAGGTATCATCCATTGTTGGAAAAGCGCCAACACTAGATTAACGCCAAACATCACTTCCAGTAACCTTTTCACTAAAAATCTTTTCCTGATTCTGAAATATTTTTTGTTTATCATTTTATAGGATTTCATTTCATGTCAATTACCTTGATATCTTTGTTAGTATATAATTGCTTCCTTTGGACAGCAAAAACCGCGCAGAAACTTTTAACAAAACCAATGGCTCGTGGTTCGGGGATGAAGCCCTAATATGGTGAGTGTCAGTTCAAGCAGTCTGTTCGTAATACCGCGCATACAGATGTGTCCCTCTTGAGAGGACTGCCCTCCTCTCAAGAGGGACACATATGTATGTAACTTAAATATGATGTATAGACACGATATTATATATACCTAGTGTTAATTCTGTTAATTTTTTCGATTGCACTTACAACAAAAATGTGCAAGCGATATTCGGCGTTACTGACATTCCTTATACATTGGTTCCCGCCATATGAATGGGGTCGGTATTATAAAAAGGTAAATGATTTTTTACAAGTTGCTGTTGTCAGCGGACGCGTATTTTCCACACACTATAACTCATGGACAAACAGGTAAAAAAACAATATCTTGCAAAACGGCGATCGTGCTAAAAAAACAACCAAAAATCTAGGCATGCCAAAACTACTATTTTAACTGCATATAATGATAGCAACAAGCGATCCCTCTTGTCAGCCGGCACACCTTTGGTACGAGCTGTAACGAGCTGGGTAAAATATACAAAATAAGCGTGCAAAACTAACCGTGCAGTACGGGGGAAATTCAACTCATAGCAGAGAGTGGGGGCCAGCAGGAAGTAGAACAGGTCTTTGAGATGCAAGTTATCAGGGTACTTGACTAGCCCGGCTGCAGCCTGCGCCGCCTTCTTCTCCTCTTCCAAATTCTCTACACTCCACACAATTGAAATTATGAAGTAAAATCGGTTATAAATAACGCTGCATTTTGCGTATATTTAAAGCCGAAGAGTAAAAAAATAAAAACATTGAGTTATAATACATCAACACTGTATCATGATCTCTCTTCGTATCAAAGCATTACATAACATATAATAAAAAGCAAAATATATCGGACCTGAATATTGTGTCGATAAACATTAAAAAATATATAAATCATTAGACACCATTAAGCACATAACTAAATGCCCAAACCAAGCAAAGCTGTTCAGTAGTAAAGTTAGTCACCCTAAAGTAATTATATTTACTAACGTATTGTCCAGCTATCCCCTTTCACACGCTTGAATAACAATGGAAATAGCAGGTCATAGTGAGGCCCTTGTTCTTGGCAAATTGAACCATCACCAGGAGGCTTGTGTATATTATAACTACAAAATATTTCAAAGATGAATCTTCAAATAACCTTAACTTCTCTCTCTCAAACTTCTTCACTCTACAAGTTGGTAATTGTAGCATTAATGATCATAAAAACTAGCAGTAGACTTTTCCTGGTTTATCTGTTGCAGGTGTCACAAAATTGTTTATTTCTTTCTCATAAGTAATAATAATAATATACAAGTAAAATAATGGGTACATATTATCTTGAGCAGTAAAAGGTATTACAAAATACATTATAAACTAGGAATGCCTTAGCAAAAGAGGCAGAGAAGAGGCAGAATCACACAGGAAGAGGTGCAAAACAGAAAAGGTGCAAACACAGAAACCATAGAGTATATGTATGGTTAACTTACGCTGGTGTTCGGCGTTTATAAGCTCATCTGTAAACGCAATGACATACGTCAGGATAACACAATGAACGAGCACATAGAGTACATTGGACAGAGTATACAAACAGTATTAGAAAATATAAGAGTATGTAATAATAAACTTATTATGGCAATGATATGATAGATTTTAAATCGAATACTTACTCCAATTGGGCGCAGATAGACTCTGACGTCTGAGTGTATTCTTTTTATATTTTCCTTTGAGTGCAGCCCGACACCAATGGTTGGTTTGGGAATAGCTCCATAGTTTCAAGAACAGCACCAGGTAGATCATACACACTGTTGTTATACCCACTGTAAAATGAACATAGCTTTAATCAAATTCAGGAATTGGCTATTATTGGAAAGGTGCTATTATTAAGGCCGGTTACAGTCTGTGCGGTATGTAAGTCACGCTTGTCATTTACATGAAGATTCATAAATCGTACAGTGGTGGACTATCCGTACGCACGCGTATATTGCGACGCACTGCGTACGAGGACCTTTGACCGGCAGATGCGCTATGATATCCACCTGATAAGCCCTGTAAGCACCTGTAAGCAGTTATTGTACTATTTTATTGGACTTCAGGGTGACCAAATTGGGCATGATCAATATCATCAATTATTACATAAATGATTAAATAATATTATTTTTACTTACCGAAGCTGAACTCTTCTCCTTTAAAATGTAAGACGACGACAGGCAATGTGATGACAAATAGTATATTGGCAATTCTTAAACTCATGCCAACTTTATCTGGAAGCATGTCCTGAAATAAAATAATTCGACTCGACTCGACTTCACTCGGCTACAAATCGCCCGACCAATTTCTAGTCGAGGAGGACGCGGCCTGCATTAGCCCAAGTGTATTAGGGATGCGGGGCGTATGACTATTGTATATTGTGTATGGTAATCAGTGTGTACCGACAATACTCAAACGTTAGTGGAAGGTTGCATACTAACACTCTAAACTATGAGGAAGAATAGTGGGGCGCGTCTTCGTAGATGGCACTATCAATACATACATTGTTTTGTTATATCTCAAATGGACTAAGGTAGCATTATCGATGAAAGCTCCCTGCTGAGAAAATTTACACAAAATCTTAACAAATTATATTTCTCCTGCATTATTCGGAATTATACCACAAAAAATCCGGTTACCAGACCCCAATAAATTATACATCAATAAAATGATTTTATATCTTACCACTGCGATAATTTTTTCAATCAGAAGGCCCACAACTGCTGGGACCACACTAACTGGAATAAAAAAAAATACTAACGCTTTTCATTTCATAATCTATCTTGTACTTCTCAAATCTTATTTAGGAAGTACAGAGGCAAAAGATGAGTTCTGCAACTACAGCATCAAATCCTTTAATGCGAAATGTTAATGAACTAACTTTACTTACATATGAGAAGTATGACAGATGGGTACTGTTGATTTAGGCCTTCATTGTAGCCAGTCAACACAACGATCCATTCAATAGGGTTCACACGAATACCATATCTGTTGAATTAAATATGAACATGTTTATACATATATGTTTTGTTAAACCTTATTTTATTCCCCCTTTCTACAAAAAGATAATAAACAAATATCATAAATCAGTTGCTAAAATCTATATATATATAGGAGATCCCATTTGTGAACTGACTCATCACGAAATCTCAGGAACTATAAGGCCGATTGACTTGAAATTTGGCAGGAGTATTCCTTACGCGGTGTAGAGGTCAGCTAAGAACGGATTTTATGAAACTCAACTTCTTTTTTAAAACACATTTTTAACTATTGCCGCCATAGAGGAAGCATTAGTTGAAAAACGTGTATTTCTTTTACTTTTCACCCGGGCGAAGCTGGGCGGGACAGCTAGTATGTGATAAACAGTAGCTTATTTTTTTTTTAAAGAATAACTTTCTTAGTGAGCCGTGGTGGCCGAGTGATTCGAGCAGTTGCCTGCGACGCAAAGGTCGCAAGTTCGAATCCCGACTGTACCAATGAGTTTTTCTGAACTTAAGTACAGTGAGTAGTCACACCACGAGCTTTACGGTGAAGGAAAACATCGAGAGGAAACCTGCATACGTCTGAGAAGAAATTCAAAGACGTATGTATAGTCGTGCTTGAGTAACGGCGATGGACTCGCCATCTGTCACGTTGGCACCTAATATACCTCTGGCGGAAAGTGGGTGTGTGGGTATTACCCATACACCTCTGCCTACCCCTTCGGGGACCCTTGTGGGAAGGCGTGAGGATATTATTATTTTATTATTTATTATAACTTTCTTAGTAGATTTTTTTATTACTTTATTTACACATCAATCTGCTGTAAGGTTGATAAAGCTAACCATGTAGAATCTATCTGTTTTTAATTTTTAATATCATTAATTGTTTCTGAATAAAACCCATAGAACCATTTTCAGAGTGAATCATTTTATTAAGTTGTAATGATGTGCCGTGGTGCCGTGTGGTTCGAGTAGTTGCCTGCGACACAAAGATCGCAAGTTCGAATCCCGACTGTACCAATGAGTTTTTCTGAACTTAAGTACAGTGATTAGTCGCACCTCACCACGAGCTTTACGGTGAAGGAAAACATCGGGAGGAAACCTGCATACGTCTGAGAAGCAATTCAAAAGGCGTATGTATAGTCGTGCTTGAGTAACGGTGATGGACTTGCCATCTGTCACTAAAATATATCTCTGGCAGAAAGTGGGTGTGGGGGTATACCTATACACCTCTGCCTACCACCCTTATGAGGAGACGTGAGGATATATTAATATTATATTATGAGGATATATTATAGTAATGATGTCATTGTCAATGATGTGACAACTATTCTATTTTCTGAGACATCCTGTATGTGCACCATTATAATCAGTTACGTAAGAGTAACTAACTATGCAATGTGTAGAGGACAAACAGATCACTGGCATGATAGCCAATGCTGGTAGATTTAAGACTGAATCCTCTACTGTTGTTCTGTATACACAACATCGTCTTTATATTATTTAAATGGCAATGGACAAACAATTCAAATAACAGCACATTCTCCATATGAACAACTTACTTAAGGAAATTTTCAAGGCACAAGCGGAGCCCACCGATTGTGAGCATGAGAAAGCCCCAGTTCACCAGCCCAGTAAAGTTTGTAAACTCGGAGCTCCATGAGAACAAAGAATCCCTTGGCTTGTGAATCCTGAAACATAATGCAAACACATGTACAGATAATACCATCCACAAAGTCACACCCCACCAATATGTAATCAAGGGGATAGCAGGATGCAGGGAATATAGCCCAAGTGCATTAGTTGTAGTGAGCATGTGCACTCATTGGTAATCAGCTACATGCTGATTACCGATAATACTAAAACATTAGTGGAAGGTTGCACACTTTCACTATAAGTTATAAGGAAAAATAGTGAGGCAAGTCTTTGTGGATGGCACTATGTATATAGACAATACACATATGTAAACTTTAATTCTTTAAGTCCTACTTACGGCTTATCAAATTGGAGCTTCCTTATCCTCTTTTCTTTTTCTGTTATCTCTTCAGCCCGTGTTACACTCTGGGCTCTCCGATAACGGAGTTCATTTTCATCAGTTTCTGCTGTCATTTTGTGCCTGTAGAAAAAACTATAGGATATACTTACATATAAATATGCCTTATATACTTGTCCACAATAAATATTTGTTACAAAACTGATTCAGATAGATTATAGATAAAATACTATTAGTAGAAACTGTGGCCATTCAACTCTCATTCAAACTCCATGGCATTATATTAATGTAAAGAGGTTAGTCACACAGTCAAGCCCAATTGCAGGATGAAAATGTTGTGTGTGAATTGTTAATTCTTGTATGAGAGAAGTAGAGATTCACTATGTGATGCCACCATTATACATACATATCATCACGCCGAGTCCCTAACGGGGTAGGCAGAGAGTATAGAGTGCCAGTTCTCTCTAGACTTACATACCTCTTTCGCTTCGTCCGAATTCATCAGTCATTATAATTTTATGTAAAAAGTGGGTGTAATAGAATATTTAAATTGCCTAGGATCATAAAGGATATATAACGACCATTTATACATGTATGTCAACAAATATAATTATTACCTTCTTAACAGGTTAAACAACTAACTACCGATTTTGTTTGCATTTTAGGAACACCTACGGATTAATTGTTGAGTTTGTGATTAACTCTTAAATTTATTTATTGGCTTTAGCAAGTTTAAGTTGCAGATAGAACACCATTAAACAGGAAGGTTTATCCTCACTTACCTAAGGCTTATCTATCAGTCGTCAGACAGTATCACTTTCATGAGTTTAGAACATAGAGGATAGTAGGTAAATATAGTAATAAATCGATGAGGGAGAGGGAAATGTATATTACCAGAAAACAATTTCCCTAACTTTATGGTAAAAATAAAAGTGACCGCAAAAAACACTGCACGAATAATCGGAGTAACAAGTAGCGAATCGAAATTTCAGAAGTAATAAATTTGTTCAATAATCGTAAATCCGAGCACGGATCGAATAATGGGCCCAGCCAGCCATAGATAACAACAGTATGTCCGTGCAGCCAGACAGACGACAAAACAGCATAATCAAAGTATAATCTATCAGGTCTGTCAAGGAAACTTGACTTGGCTCAGACAACACAAGATCAATAACATGCAAGAGTCCAAGAGTTTGACAAAGAACTTTCTCCTCTATTCTCCTCTTTATCACCCATAAGATCCAGCACTACTTCCTATCAATTGTTTATATTATGTATCTCAAAAATTACAAATGTCCAGTTCGTCTCGCCTAAAGATTATAATGTATATTGTGGTCTCGCCATCTTCTTCTTGGCCGTCCACGTCTGCGCATTCATCACATTGTGAGGTGTTCAAAATCAATAAAATAAAATAAATGTACATACATATAAAACAAGAAAAGTTGGGATGAGCGAGTCGAGAATCATATCAGACGGATTTGCAACAGAGGAAAAGGAGAGGGAAAAAGTATTAAATAATTATTTTATAATACATCTACCTCTAATAAAAATAATATTATCCTATAAGAATATATTTGTGCCAGAAAGACTAGTATTTGAAACGAAAATACTTTTTCGTTTATTTGTATAATGTCAACACTGACTGACTCAATCATTCTTTCCTTTCATTTCAATCAATCAACCTTGACTCGGTGACTATGATGTGATAGCAAATCGGGGTTCGGTTCGGTCATTTCGTTGCTTTCGCGAGCCTTGAAAATACGTAAATGTAGCGTCGTAATGTGTGCAGCGTGAGGCAAACTCAAATGAGATAATCGAACTCAAACTTTGTCATTCTGTCGAAAAGTTGATTTTAATATGAAGATCTGGACTTCAGAACACACTTTTAAGTAAGTTTTAAATTAATGTGACGCAACATGTAACTATGAAAAACCCATCATCTCTACTATCATAATATTTCCTTGTTTGCTTTGTTCCTTGAAAACAGCCACCCATGGGAGACGGTAGCACAAGCGGCATGGCGCAAATACCCGAATCCGATGAATCCAGCTGTCATAGGAACCGATGTTGTGGAGAGACAAGTAGTGGATGGGGTATTGCATACCCACAGGCTAGTCAGTTCCAAGTGGTTTTTCCCAAAGTGGGCCCAAGCTGTAAGTACAAATGCATATATTTAGTATATCTTTTATCAAAACAATTCTTTACTGCTACCTGGCAGAATGCTGATTATGTTTATGTAGGTATTGTATTAAAAACAAATAGAGATCCACATTCATACTTCATAAAGAGGATTGCTCACTCCTGGTAGTGGTAAAATTAAGAAAAAAAATGTTAAAGATATGTTTTTATGTATTTTTTAGGGTCAATTTAAATTTCATATCAGAAAGGTGTGAGGATATATTATTAGTATCAGTAGATTTTTTTTAACTGCAATGTTCAGGTATTTTGTTACCTGGATGGACCCATAATTCTGGAGTGTGAAGGTCTACACTATTGTAGTCCTTCAATCAACCTTTAATTGCATATTCCAGTAACAATTTCACATTACAGCTCATAGGATCAGCAAAAATATGTTATGCCAGTGAAAAATCTGAAGTTAACCCTATGCAGAGGCAAATGACACTTAAAACGAAAAATCTAACATTCTGCCATTATATAGCTGTGGATGAAATTGTTAGATATACACCGGATCCTACAGATGCAACGAAAACCCTTTTGAAACAAGAAGCAGTAGTCACTGTTCAAGTAAGTATCTTAAACATTCTTTGTTTTTTACCAGATTGTTTTATGGAGAAAATTCACTGGATAGCTTAACAAATTATATATATTTTTTTTTTATTTCTCATCCACATAACTAGCAAATCATTTTATTAAGTAATCTCTCTCAATTCCTTTTCAGGGTGTTCCTCTCAGTAGCTACATGGAAGATTTGCTTGCTAATAAGATATCACTGAATGCTGGTAAGGGACGGCAAGCCATTGAATGGGTAATAGGAAAATTTGACTCTGAGATCAAGGAGCTTGCGAGTTCAGCATGTAAAAGCACTGATGAACTGCTAAGCCATACCAAGAGGTCTCTTGATGATATCACTTCAACCGCAAGGAAATCTATGGATGATATATCAACAAAAGCAAAAAGATCACTAGATGATATAGAAAAATTCACAAAAGCCAATGCCAATCAAAGGAGCTGAAAAGAGGAATGATCACACGACAACCACTCAACTCAAACTCTCACTGAATGGCAGATTTCAATAATTTTGCTACCAAGTAGTGTGATTAATTGATTTATAGTAGCAATTGTAGGTTCTTTTGTTTAAATATTGTATTTATTAGCAAATGATATGGATAGCGGAGACAGTTTGTTAGTTTTATTGTGCCAAGAGAAGAGTTATCATCATATCATCACGCCGAGTCCCTAATGGGGTAGGCAGAGAGTATAGAGCACCGGTTATACAAAGTTATATTGTAAAACAATATAATACTGGAAGTGGATAAAATATGTTCATGTAACAACATATCTACTAATCCAGAACACGTGATAAACGTGAATATTGATAAAGAGACATTGCCCTTATCACTACATACATAAAAGTATGTATGATACTTAATCAATCAGATATGCTTACACTGTGTGTATAAATTACTCAACCCAACAATGTTTGGGAAAAGGCCAGGGTGATAGGAATGACCTTGAATAAAATACTTGGCATACTAAAACTACCATTATAGGTTGTAGGAAGACAAGAATATTGTATTATTTCCTCATTGCTTTGTTTTATTTATAAATAGCCATGCACAACAACATGAAAGTTATTTTGATCAAGCATTGATGTCCAATTTGTTAGTGTAATCTTATCTAAATTGAAGTCAATACACTGAGACCTGAAGATAATGTAAATACTAAATATATATTAAATGTATGTATTCATATTTGCTGTTTGAAAGTAATTTTAAATGAAGGATAAAATAAACCTTACTCATATTTACCAATTTGATTATTGTACACTTTAACCTTGGTTGACTTTATTTAATGTATTTCATAAATCATTCCATAGTAGGAGACCCCATAAGTTAGTGTATTATCATTAAGCAATTTTGTATCATTTAGTTACATGTCAATTTTTATGTCCTGGCAGTGATTGCAAAAAATTAGAATCTTTTATGTAATAGAATCCTTAAATATTGTTTGGAATAAATTTTATGAAATTACATTGTGACTTGTATTATTAAATTTGCTTTATTTCTTAGAAACTAATTACAAAGCTTTATAGCTTAACAATTAAGTTCAAGGTTGTTGTGATGTTCCAAGCACATATTTTATAAGCATACTAGTTGTCCCGCCCAGCTTCGCTTGGGAGAAAAAATTAAAGCCACGGACCCAGTGGCGCCACCTATCGGGTCCAATTGTGAATCTAAATCATTCCCAGATCCCCTTGAACAAAATCGGTCCAGCCGTTTAGGATGAGTTCAGTGACATACACACTCACAGAAGAATTATATATATAAAGATAAAATGGATATGTACTATAATATACAAGAGTGCGAAAGGGCCACATTCGTTGATATCACCTCACGCCTTCATCATCATGTAGGAGCCACACACCCTGTCGGAGATGTATTTTAGGTGCCAAAATGACAGATGTCGAGTCCATCGCTGCTACTCAAGCACAACACATATACATATTAGTGATGTAACGAATGCTGGATTTTTCACATTCGCGAATGCGAATGCGATTGCGAATATTTATCTTTAACATTCGCGAATACGAATGCGAATGCGAATATTTTAAAATTTCAAAAAAAGCGCGCGTAAAATGTTTGACAGATTTGACGTTTCGTATCGACCATGTTTAAATTGAACTAAAAACTACTAACTACTAACCCAAAAACTATTACCGAAATAGAAAGCACAAACTGTTCGCGGTGCCATATTGCCGAACAGTGGCGCACGCTCAGTCTCCGATCCCGAGGTCACTGACAGCACTCAATGCCCTCCTGGACTCAGGTGTAAATCCTGAATGTGATGTGCTGGCAGGTGAATGGAAGGTGATTTTGAATGAGTGTCTGGCATACGCAGAAAGAAGGCCATCTTCTTCTTGGTAATACATTTATAACCTTATTTATTATTACTCATATGTATTTTTTTTCAACTTATACCTCCTCATTAGCGTTAATGACCACGTTGTCGTGCTAATTGTAAATAAATAAATAAATAGCCGAGCCGATATTGGTTAATTGAATGAATTTAGTCACAGAAAGTTCATTCTAAAAGATTTATTTTATTTTGTTTTGAGGTTAGTTTTATGTTATTTGTCAAATTTAACTGATATTTAAGGGTCCAAGTGGCATAAAAACATGAGTAAAGCATACATAGTTGTAACAAGGCTGATTAATTTTAGATTTGATAAGATCTCTGAAGTTCTTTTTTCATAAATGAGGCTTTAATTTAGAATGTAGAAGTATTTTTTTATAAAAATATCTAAGTGTTATCTATTGTAATATTATTTCATATGCATGCATATAATAATTTCCTTTTTGATTATTAAAAACATTCGCTAAATATTCGCATAATTTTTGCGAATGCGAATATTGAAAAATACGCGAATATTCGCGAATGCGAATGCGAATATCCGTTACATCACTAATACATATATATGCCTTTGAATTTCTTCTCAAACATATGCAGGTTTCCTCTCAATGTTTTTCTTCACCGTGAAGCTCGCAGTGTGACTACTGTACTTAAGTTCAGAAAAACTCATTGGTAGTTTGGATTCAAACTTGCAACCTTTGTGTTGCAGGCAATTGTTTGAAGCACCCGGCCACCACAGCTTTAATTTATAACTTGCCACTCTAAATATAATATCACTTTTAATATTCTTGAATAGCAAGATAAAGCTCCAGCTATGACCTTATAAGGAATCCATTACCAACAAAGCCATTTTAGTATTTGTTGGAATAAAATGCCTTTGTTTTATATTTATTTTTATCCAAGAAAAGCTAAATACATATAGATGTGTTATAAATAGTTTTTTTTATTACTTATGAATACTAGTACATACTGCAAGAACTACAGAACAATAATCTGAGAATGGTGCAATTAGCAGATAAACTTACAAGTATATTTACAACAATAATATAAAGAGCCCTACATGATACCAGCTCTACAGCAGTTCCCCCTTGACTTGATGCCTAATTTGTGTTGTGGAAACATTTGTCCCAATGCAAGTCTATTATATCAGTAGCATTTTGAATACAATGTTCTGCAAGTGCACCACAAATCATGACTGTCATCGAGCACCCCAGTATCATCTAGGTAGAATTTAATATCAGGTGCTTGTACCCGACGAAGTCATACTTCCATTGGAAACATTACCAGGGACACCACTACGGCTGCTTGCTGCTAGGTGGGAAGCTTTCAAACGATCTAGTTCATTGACCCAGGACCTAACATGCTCCAGTCTGTGCCAGGCCATTTGCAGCACTTTCTGGGAGGCATAACCAGAGCCCTCATGAGGTTGTCCTGTGGATACTTGTGTCAAGTAGTTTATTTGGTCACTCAATTTGGATTCCACTTGACTAAGTGTTCTAAGGAATTGCGAGGTATTTGTTTCAGCCTGTTTTTGACCTGACTTCTCCTTGCTCAGCTCAAGAAGTGCTTGTGCTAAAAAAACAATAACTGTTGTAACTTTGTTGTTTTTTTGTTGCAGTCAAACATTAAGTATGATAGAACAATTATACTAATACTACTTTTAACAATTTAAAGCATCATATCTATGACTTAATAGTAGTGTCAGTCTAGTTTCTTATATGCATGTTACCTGCACATTGTAAACAAGTTATTATGTCCTTTTCAATATCGTCTAGGACTTGAATTCGTTCCATAGGACCTGCCATTTGAAGTCTTGAATACAACTTTGTTAAAAAATTACTGAAAATTGAAATCTAAAACAAATTCAAATCAAGAAATTGAGTATTATTAATTTCGAATGACTCTAACGCACTGCAAGCAATCCTTAGATTTTAGACTTCAGACTCAGAGCATGCGATTGCGTTTGCTTTTTTTCCAACATTCACAACCTAGTATATTAATAGCAGTCTATGTTCACAACAATCAATCAATCAATCATTATTCATTACAAGCAGTTTTTTCAAGTATTCAATTCAATAGTAATCTTTGAACACAGTTGTTACAGTATACAGTATACATTGTAATCTTTGAACACAGTCACAGCCAAAGACTACTATTTTATTTATATTTAATACTTGTCACAGCCAGGAAGCTCAAAGCTGCACAGACAATACTTGACTATACTATATCCATGGGGGCAAAGACTACTATTTACATGGGGGTCACATCCACAGAATACTACACTGCTTTTAGTCACAGACAGCCAGCGAGTCACCTGTTAAGGCTGGTATGCTGATAAGTATACTTTTCATAATCTTGTAGTCACAAAATATTGGATTGTGATTTTCTATCTACAAACAGGACGCTTTAATATCGTCAATAGTCAGAGAGTTTTTTTTTTTATTTATTATACTTAAAGCTATCCTTACAGGTTACAGGTAACCTAGTAAAATTTTAGGATTCAAATTATATACATATATCTAGAAAACTACTAGATACGCTCTATACTCTCTGCCTACCCCGTTAGGGACTCGGCGTGATGATATGTATGTATATCTAGAGAACCTATTAATATGTCTTCACACCTTAGAAAGGAAAGGGGGTAGGCAGAGCTGACAGTATCCTCTTTCTCTTATCGCGAGATATAAATCTAGATGTGACGGCGTTTCATATATATTTGATGATTACACACAATATATATATGTATATGTCAGAGGAAGTATGAAAATAGCGTGCAGTTGAGATGCGATCTCTTCGAAAAATGTGCGGAGTAACAAATTTAGAATCCGCAATGAAGAAGAGATTCGCAAATCAACTGGCGTGAATGAGGGCGTAATTATAAAGATGAAGAAAGGCCTGTTACGTTGGTTTGGACACATAGGAATGATGAGTGAAGAAATATTGACGAAACAAATCTATAAAGCAAAAGTGTGTGTAAGAAGAGGCAGAGGAAGACCATATTCCAACTACCTAGATTAAATCGATCGGACGCTCAAGTACGGGAACGTCAAGAGTACTCAAAACCGACGAGCATGTATGAAAAGACTGATGGATGTGGACGACGCGAAAGAGGTATGTAAGTCTAGACTCTAGAGAAAACTGGCGCTTTATGCTCTCTGCTTACCACGTTAGGGACTTGGCGTGATCATATGATGATGATGATTTAGGGGAACTTGGAACGTAAACAACTTTTAATGGAGAATAAAGATACAGAGAATTTTAAATTCGCGAATTTACTTATATATCCATGTTAAAAAAAGTAATAAGTTATTTGCCTACATTTACAAAATCATGAATGTCCATATATAATCTGTAGTTAATGTGTCGTTGACAGGAAATACCAAGAACTCTGTCATTTTCCCTGCGACGGTCGATCGACATGGTAAGGACAAAGCTCCAACTTGCCCATCTCAAAATTTTGTTCCAATCACTCAACGGATTTCGTATTCCATTAGTCATACATACTATTGTGTGTGGTTTCTTTTGGAAATTTGTTTTATTTTTATACCGCTGTTTGTAAAACTTAGCCAAATGATGAGAGAAAAGTATCAATTAAAACGGTTAGAACCTGAATTCTAAGTGAAGATTTGTACTAGGGCGGACTGATGGCTTGCGTATTCAATACAAACAACGCGCGTATTATGGGAATTATCTTAACACGTGTATTCCGTTTTTCAGTCGCACAGAAAGTTTTCGGCTCCTCGCCATGGGTCCATGGGATTCTACCCCAAGAAGAGGTCCCGCCGTCACCGTGGCAAGGTCAAGGCTTTCCCTAGAGATGATGCCAGTAAACCTGTCCATCTCACCGCCTTCATTGGTTACAAGGCTGGTATGACCCACGTGGTTCGTGAACCCGACCGTCCTGGTTCAAGTACGTTATATCCTTTAATTCTAGACTTTACCTAGACAGCGGCTTCGGTGCATATTTATTTATTCAACTAATTGCTGAACTTTCCAGAGATCAACAAAAAGGAGATTGTCGAGGCTGTGACTATCATCGAGACTCCTCCAATGGTTGCTGTTGGTGTGGTTGGCTATATTGAGACTCCTCATGGTCTCCGCGCTCTGCTTACTATATGGGCCGAGCACATGTCCGAAGACTGTCGCCGTAGATTCTACAAGAACTGGTAATTAATTCAGACCGTTTAATCAACAATCTAGATTAATACATATTACATGATAACTCCTAAAGATAACATTAATGCGTGGCACGCCATTGCAAGTCTTTCACATAAGTATAAAGTGATAATGCTTTTCGTTATAAATTTGATGCAAGTATTCGAAATGACCCAGTTGCTTAACCACAGCGTTTAGTTATTTGGCGTGCTGCTCTGTCTGAATGGTTTTTAAGTAAACTAAAACCAAAGTAGTTTAGAGAGGCTATATATTCGTTAAATGTATACATTTAATAAATATGAATGTATTGTTTTTACTAATCAAATGTATAGCTCTCCTATCTTACGATGAGAGTGCACAACCTCAAATATGCTTGCTGCATATTGTTACCAAGTGGTCTCCGCTCAATGATGAGGCTGCTAGGTTTTTCTTACAGCAGCTGTTTGGTTTATGACAAAACAGGTACAAGTGCAAAAAGAAGGCATTCACTAAATCCAGCAAGAAGTGGCAGGATGAGCTGGGACGCAAGTCTATTGAGAAAGACTTCAAGAAGATGATCCGCTATTGTAGCGTTATTAGGGTCATTGCCCACACCCAGATGAAGCTGTTGAAACAGCGCCAAAAGAAAGCCCACATCATGGAGATCCAACTCAATGGTGGAACCATTGAAGACAAAGTAAAATGGGCCAGGGAGCACTTAGAAAAGCCTATTCCTGTAGATTCTGTCTTTGCTCAAGATGAGATGATTGACTGCATTGGTGTCACCAAGGGCAAGGGTTACAAAGGTATAACTTAATATTTATTAATATCAATTTACAATGTTTAACCTTTTTGCACAAATTGTCATATGCATGTTTATTTTTTGTTAGGATTTAATGTTTACCTATATAAATTTACATCCTTTTATTAGTATCAATCTTAACAAATATGCAATCAATATTGATAGACATAAGGTTATCTGTTGCCTTCTATAAATTTCTGTTTTAACATGAGAATCATACAACTTATCTCCTTCAATGTTAAAGCTTATTAATACCCGATCATGAGTAGGATATATATATACTGAAGTCTGTTATAACCTTCTAATTAAATTACAGGTGTAACTTCCCGTTGGCACACAAAGAAGCTCCCCCGCAAGACTCACAAGGGTCTCCGCAAGGTTGCTTGTATTGGAGCATGGCATCCGTCAAGGGTATCATTTACTGTAGCCCGTGCTGGTCAAAAGGGCTATCATCATCGTACTGAAATGAACAAGAAAATCTACCGTCTAGGACAAGGTTTGTTTTTAAATTAACTCTACATACACAATAAAAATAGTCATGGGTGTTTTACTTTATATAGTATATATAAGGTCCAGGATGCTATTGATAGTTTTTGAATTATATGCAAGTATACTTGAGGTTTTAGTAATAATTAAATGCTCAATTAATTTCAGGTATTCACACTAAGGATGGCAAGGTAATCAAGAACAATGCCTGTACAGAGTATGATTTGTCAGAAAAGTCGATCACGCCTATGGGAGGATTCCCCCACTATGGTGAAGTTAACAATGACTTTGTAATGATTAAGGGATGCTGTATGGGACCGAAAAAGCGTGTGATTACTTTGCGTAAAGTATGTATTATTTGAAACACTTAATTGATATCTCCTGTTGAAAAGTTTTTTATATCAATTTTGTCATTCCAGTCTCTGCGAGTGCATACCAAGAGGGCAGCTCTGGAAAAGATCTGCCTCAAGTTCATCGACACGTCGTCCAAGTTTGGTCACGGTCGCTTCCAGACGCCGGCTGACAAGGCCGCCTTCATGGGTGTACTCAAGAAGGATCGTATTCGCGAGGAAGCCGCAGCTACCACCGCACCAGCTCCTGCTGCTGCTGCTGCTCCCCAGTCCTAAACTAATTTGATATGTGATATGGACTACGAATAAAATATAAAATTATTTTCCTTGTTTTAACTTAAAAATCGCTTTTGTAAAAACCTTAGTTGAGATAAAATCTGGATTAGAGTATTTCGCACTATTTAATGTACTGCGCTGGTTATCCTCCATCCTTAAAAAAATAGGAATTGTTATTTTGAAGGCATTTAGATATGAGTAAGATAAGGTCTAATGAAACCTCAAAACTTAATACATACATAATCATCACGCTGCATGCCATGTCGACGATCCTACTTGCGGGAGTGCAATCTGCGTAATCGCGCGGTTTTTTACGATACAAATTTGAGTACAGTAATACCCCGCTTTACGCGAGGGATATGTTCCGGAAAAAATCGCGATAACAGAAATTCGCGTATATCGAGGTTTATGGTTAAACAGTCAAAATTTAATACAAAAAAATACGAATAATTTTAATCAATCACTAGTTCTATGAACACTATGCAATACATACAAATTTGTCTTTAGGGTAGCGTTTTATTTACGTTCTTGTAAAATATGTTCATAACACCCAGCACTGTTCTTAATTGTTTGGCACACGGTCATAATTATTATATACTAGCTTATACCCGCGGCTTCGCCCGCGTGAAAAAGTAGCTTATGTATATTCCTGCTAGTATCAGTTCAGCCGCTATGCCGTGAAAGAGCATCATACTTTATAATATTAGAACTGAATTTTCGAGAAAAAAACAGTTGCCTTTGTCCTATTCCTAGGTATAAGTCATCACGATTTCAACTTCCAGCCAAATCGGTTCAGTCGTTTTGTAGTGAAAGAACCGCAAACTTACAAACATTCACATTTATAATATTAGTAAGATACTCTGCAATATGTCTAAACCTGAATAAATTAAAAATGTTAAATTCGCGTTATAGTGAAACCGCGCATAACGGGGTCGCGTAAAGCGGGGTATTACTGTACTATTATATTTTACTAGCTGTCTCGCCCAGCTTCGCTCGGGTGAAAAAGTTAAATTGCCCGTAACACGATCGCAGCGCCACCTATTGGGTCCAATTGTAAATCTAAACCATTCTCGAATCTAGCTTAAGACACAGAAACACACAGAAAGCTTCGCCCGGGTAAAAAGGTAAAATTCTTGAAACTCGATCGCAGCGCCACCTATCGGGTCCAATTTAATATAGCCTATGTTACTCGGGGATAATATAGCCTATGTTACTCGGGGATAATATAGCCTTCCAAAGGTGAAAGAATTTTTGAAATCGGTCCAGTAGTTTCGGAGCCTATTCATTACAAACAAACAAACAAACAAATCTTTCCTCTTTATAATATTAGTATAGATACCTATATTTCAGTAATATTTTTTTTTATCATGTAACATATTTTAGAAGTGTTTTGTATGTTTATTATTGATGTACATATAATAATTTCAAAATGTGTATAATATTGTTGGTGTACTTTAATAAAATAAAGAAAAGATATGGACTGTTTCTAGAAATCGATTTAAACACATAATTATATAAATATATATAATTTTAGATAAATTTATATTACAAGATTTATTAAAAATCGATAAAAAAACTTGAGAGGTGTCAAGGGACACCCGGATGGAACGAAGTTCAAGAAGCACACGTCACTCACACGGGGGTTATAAATATACAGCAATCACTCACACGGGGGTTATAAATATACAGCAAAAAAGTGTCGTGACAACTTTTCGTAAGAATTTTTTCCGTCTAGCCCCCTTTCACAACGCGCGATAAGGAACTTCGTTCCAATAATCGATTTGAATATTAGGGATATATTATTCGATTCTATATTAGGGATGTTAAAAAAGTATCGATTTTTATTTGAATCGATGATTTTTTTAATATAGAATCGAATTTCTTAGGTCACTGACATGGGCTTGGTGTGATGAAGCACAATAATCAATGCAACAGTAATTTTATTACAGGAAGTCATTTTTGAAAGAATTTTTTTTTCATAACATATCTGATACACTGTAGTACAATATTACGCTCATGCTGTACCTCTTTTGATAATAACTTTTGAAGAAGTGTTGAAGGAAGTTTGGTTCTCTTTCTTATATTTTGCTGATGATTTATTTGCACATGCCTCTTCTTGAACATAGTTTGCTTGTCCCTTTTACCTTTTTCAGCATTTGGTACCATATTTAGAACATCAGTATTTTGAATTTCATTTTTTATCACCTTTATTTCTTCAGGGCCACTATCATTATCACTTTCATTATTCTTTTGATCTAATAGTACCTCAACACTGTTTTTATTTTGGGTCGCATTACTTTTAACACTGTCAGTCATATTATGGTGAGATATTTTAACAGAGGTAGTCTGGTATTCTTCATCATCTGAAGATTTGTAATCGCACACTAATGATGATAAAGCACCACACAAAATAGGTTTGTCTTCAATTTCTGTTACTTTATTGAGTGTTTGTTCTGAATCATCATCTTCAATTAAGAAGTTACAGTTTAGTTTTTCATCTTTCTCTTCTGTATCAATATCCATGACTAAGTGTTGAATGCCACCAAATGGTGTAAGTCTGGCTTTCTCCTCAAAAAGAGGTGCTACTTTTGGTTCTCTCCTTGGCTTCTTATTAACAGGTGTGGGATTTGATTTTCTTAGATTAGGTTGCTGGGTCTGCTTATTTTCATAGCTTTCATTGAATTGCCTTTTCACACCTGTTTCTGTGAAATATGGTTATTTTAAATGAAAATTAAGAAATGAAAGCTTTAGAATTAGTATAGAATACCTTCTAGTATTTTTGATTTCAGGCATCAAATTTACTACAAACAAAAAACAGGTCATGCTGTTCACATCTATACTAATATTATAAAGCTGAAGAGTTTGTTTGTTTGAACGCGCTAATCTCAGGAACTACTGGTTGGAATTGAAAAAATCTTTTTGTGTTGGATAGTCCATTTCTCTAGGAAGGCTTTAGGCTATATAACATCACGCTCGACTAATAGGAGCGAAGCATAAATGAATAATGTTGCCAGAACGGGAAAAAATATTCCTTTTTGAGAGCTTTGGTTGCGTACGCTGCGTAAACGGTTTAAGTTACGAAAATATCATGTATGAGGGAATTGTTCCTCTTTAAAAGTTCTAAAAAAAAGTCCGCAACAGCATATGTCTATCTTTTAAGATTGACTCACTATAACCTTTTTTATCTGTACTTATCTATACTTCCTTACTTATATATACACATTATATATACATATTATATATACTTAATATTATAAATGTGAATGTAAGTTTGTTTGTTACGCTTTCACGTAAAAACTACATAACCGATTATCATGAAAGTTTGTACACATATTCCTGGATGTATAAGAAGTAACATAGGATATGTTTTATTGAAAAAAAAAAAAACATTTTTACGACTGAAAAAAGCCGGTTTACTGATATTTTTTATGGTGATGGCTTATACCCAGGATTAAGACACAGGCTACATTTGAATCCCGAAAGATTCAAAGCTCTAATATTATAAAGGCAAAAAAAAATATGTTGCTCTTTCTACGCGGGCGAAGCCGCGGGCATAAGCTAGTAATATTATAAAGCTGAAAAGTTTGTTTGTTTGAACGCGCTAATCTCAGGAACTACTGGTTGGAATTGAAAAAATCTTTTTGTGTTGGATAGTCCATTTCTCTAGGAAGGTTTTAGGCTATATAACATCACGCTCGACTAATAGGAGCGAAGCATAAATGACAAATGTTGCAAGGACGGGAAAAAATATTCCTTTTTGAGAGCTTCCGTTGCGTAGGCTGCGTAAACGGTTTAAGTTACGAAAATATCATGTATGAGGGAAATGTTCCTCTTTAAAAGTTCTAAAAAAAAAGTCCGCGACAGCATATGTCTATCTTTTAAGATTGACTCACTATAACCTTTTTTATGGCAATCAAGTCCATAATAGGCTCCTGAAGTACTTAACCAATTTCAATAAAATTTGCACACCATATGCAGTTTGATCCAACTTAAAAGAAAGGATAGCTTACATCACAATTGGACCCGATAGGTGGCGCTGCGATCGTGTTTCAGGAAATTTTACTTTTTCACCCAGGCGAAGCTGGGCGGAACAGCTAGTAAGTTTATATAATAATAAGATGTATCACCTGTTTTATTATATTTACTTCTTCTCTCTCTGCCCAAACCAATCTTTTCTCCTCTTTTTACTTTTTCTTTCATCTCTGCAATTTTCTTGTCTATGTTTTCTTTTGTAGGATATTTCTTTTTTCTCTCCTCCCTCCATTTCTGTATTTCCTCAGGGTTGACTAGTTTAGCAATTCTTTTGTACAGACCTGATGAATGTTGCATTTGTATATGTTTTGTAATTACTTTTGGGTGTGCCACAAACTGACACCCATCAATATTGCATTTCTGTAACAGACATTAACATTTGGATATGTATTAAAGGCTAAATGAGTGTGGATGAACAGAGAAGTTCTTAAGTCTGGCAATACTAATTATATTTTCCCTGCCAGCAATGTAGTGTCAAAAAATAATTTAGAGTAATATTATACAAGTAACTTTACCTCATGGCTTCACCCATGTCAAATTCATAGATACTGTATGTGATAACTGCACTGTTCCCTTGGGTAGTGCAAAATTAGGCTATACACAAACCTTCCTCTTGAATCACTATCATAATGGTGAAAACCTCCTGGAAATCAGTTCAGCAGTTTTTTAGTTAAACGCAATCAGACACACACATGCAGTGGTGGATAAGCAGATAAATATAAATATATATATCCTCACGCCTTCCCACAAGGGTCCCCGAAGGGGTAGGCAGAGGTGTATAGGTAATACCCACACACCCACTTTCCGCCAGAGGTATATTAGCGTTATTGTATTTATACTAATAAGATAGCAGATGAGCAATAATAAAATGTAGCCTGATAGGCACAATGTTAGAGGTTCAGATCTTTTTTTACAGGTTTATTGTTCACTTTGTTACAATAATTATTAATGGTAATAAAATTAAAAACATTACTAACCTGATGTTGCTGCTTATGTTTTTCCAAAAGTTCAAGGGAAGGAAAGCCTCTGTCACAAGTTTCGCACCAGTGTTCCTCTTTGTTGGTAAATTGAGGCTGAGCCCATCTGGCACGATTATTCAGTAAAGGATTTCTCTCAGGAAATGGAGCACGATATCGAGGATTCGGTCTCCAAGGTCTATTTTGAGGTGGATATGCATGTCTGAGGTTATGCATTATTACAGACGAATTAAAAGGCTGAAAGATTGACTATCACTGCATCTATTAGAAATGTGAGGTGTAAAGTCTCAGCTTCACAAACTCATTATATATCCTCGTTATATAAAAAAAGTAATTCGTTTCGTTCACAGTTCACTTTTATTTCTTGGTTCTTTTCAAATTTAATGAACACAAAGACAAACAAAACACAGGATGAGAGAACAAACAAGTTCGTTAAATTGTGCCACAGAATAAATATTATTATATAAAAGCCACAAACAATAACCCGCTTTGGGGCCTTTTAAACTATATTAAACTTCTATCAAAACGAGCTAGCGTTATAAGTAATAAATAAAAAATATATTGACGATAATAAGAAGATATTAATAAAGAAGATTGAAGAGAAGAAATTCAAAGGCCTACCCTTCGGGGACCCTTGTGGAAAGGCATGAGGATATATTTATATTTATATAGAAAATTATTTTACTTTCATAAATAATAATATATCTTCTCGCCTTCCCACAAGGGTAGGCAGAGGTGTATGTATGGGTAGTACCCACACTTATTTAGTTATATTTATATAATTTTGTAAATGATAGCGACGTAGGAAGACTCATAATTTGCATATTAGTTGCGACATAGACAATAAACTTCCATGTACAAAATATTATATTCTATGCAAGACAAAACAATAAACAAATATCGACAAGTTCGAAAAAATATGTCTACATTACTACCTACATTGTATTTACGTTTGGATTTATCTTGATTCTTTTACTCTGTAGGTCAAAGAGCATAGTATCTATCTATCCCTCAGAACAATAACTATGTTCTGAGATCTATCCATTCTGTAGGCTCACCAACCCAAAACAGTTCTGCCTAGTTGTTTATATGTTAATTTAATCTACAAGTACCTACATAAAATGAATAACTCTGCAGCTAAGGTTGTAATAAATTAATCTGGTTGAGATTTGATGAGAATTATGTCCTAAAACCTGATAAATACCATCTTTATTTTTAAGGTGGGAGAAATATTTACTGAAGCCGGAGCTGCTTTTAATAAGTTGGCAGAGATGACAATGCAGCTTCATCCTATAGCAGAACCGACATCAAGGTATGGTCCCATTTATGATAAATGTCTGCTATTCAACCTTTTGATAGTATTAATACCATTAAGTACATACAAATGAATAACTTTCATTGGTCTTAAAAGAATAAGCATAAGTTCCAAAATTCCAGGACTTTAAAATCCCAGGGAGCATGGGTATTTCTTCCGAGATTCAGTTTCGTGGTAATTTAAAGGAAAATGCGAAGATTGGGGCGTCTAATAGTGCTAAACAGTATTCACATCAGGGCAAACGGTGCTACAATTAGTCACAAGTTCGGCCTCATCAGGACTGCTACCACCTCTACACGCGCCACTCTAAGTCTGAGGACAAGGCTTCCCTGTATGTGTTCTACTGCTTGTATTCTTCAGAATACTCTATTACAGCAAGCCATGTGCATCATGACAACAAAACTGAAAATGGCTTCCTTCTACCACCACACCTCTCACCATGAACAGGGAATTCATCCCTATACTAAAACTTTCTTCACTGCAGAGTTTCAAAGGATTTTCCTACTAGGAATGCTTAGGCTGTGGATGAACTCCCAATTGAGATTTACCCAGAGAATGCATTGAAAGAGTGTGAAAGGAGTCTTGCAGGATTGACAATGCACAAGCAATTCTCCTGGTGTTGAAAGTGTTCATAGCGGGTGGTAGCCACTTATCATCAGAGCCATATACATTTTGACTCCTTAGAAATCTAAAGAAGTATAAAGTACACATTTATTAATATGAGTGCACAGGTAAAATTACATATTGTTAATTGTAATTATACAGTTTGCAGACAAAGACACCTGTGAAGAGAAAATTGGCTGATGAGAGACCTACAAGTCAGAGCACTCCTGGAGCACAACCACAACATAACATACATACAGCTCCTATTTCACAACAGGTACTGAGCTCACAGATTCTATACAATGTACATAGTTTGGCAGCTTTTTATAATTCTTGGTTCTGTAAAATAATATTGATCAGGTTTGACATATGCATCAGCTATTTAAGTACATTAGTTGTCCCGCCCAGCTTCACTTGGGTGTAAAAATAAAAGCCACAGACCCAGTGGCACCACCTATCACGTCTAATTGTGAATCTAAACCATTCTCGAATCCACCTGAAGAAACAGACAATTTCATTAATATCAGTCAAGCCCTTTAAGATTCTATAAAGGACATACAGACAAACATTAATTTTAAATAGTACATAATATAGTATTTTATGAAAACTATCATGGGATAAATTGTAAATGCTTCTCTCTATATAATGCCAACATGATAGCTTGGTTTGAGTTGCCTGCCACACAATGATCGCAAGTTCGAATCCTGACTGTATCAATTAGTTTTTCTCAACTTAAGTGACACCACAAGCTTTAAAATATATCTCTGGTGGATAGTGCGTGTGTGGGTACTACCTACACACATCTGCCTAACCGTTTGGGGACCCTTGTGGGTAGGCGTGAGGATTATATATACAACTAAAACAGCACTAGATTTCTAACAATTTGTTAATTTTCAGGTAACACTGAATATGTTAAATGCCCAGGAGTCTGAAATGGATGTGGAAGGACTAGGAAATGATGTTAAACTAGAGTTTGAATCAAGCACAGAGGAAGTAACACCATAAACCAGTTTTGCCCAGTATCCACTTGGTCATCACTTACAATATGGAATATTTTATTTATAAAGACATGTTGAATAACTTATATTAATTATTTACAAGAAACAATTACAATTGTGAGCTTCTTGACCCAGACTTTTTACTATTAACACCACAAACATACTTAATTAACGAGGAGAAACTTGCCAATAAACATATTGCTATTATGTATTTTAGAAACAAGCCATGCTCTTAATGAACATCTAGGCAGAATATTTTAATAAATTCTGCCTGTTAAGCAGGACAGAGCTTTGTTCAGAAAAAAACAAAGTAAAGCAAATAATATCCTTATCACTTAAACTTATAAAATAGTAGTAAAAAAAGTATCGCAACTAATTCATAGACAAAATGTATCCCCTAAAATCAATGAGGGAAGAAATTGGACCATTCATTTAAAATAATCAAGGTTGTATAACTGTGAACTTTTTCAAAATTCCCTTCAAGAAGCTTTAAATACAATCTATGTTTCATAGATGTACATAATGTAGTTTGGGGTAAGGGTGATATAAAAAAAAAACAATAAACAATAAGTAAATGCAGTAGTTGAAAGCAAATTACTGCTGGAGTTGGTAGCACTGTATTTTTCTGTGCCATGAAGAGGGATCAGATACATACACTTTCTGGTGTGATTTTTCTTTCAAAATTCTATCAATTTTGATTTCAACATCATTCCTTATCTTAAGGGAATCATATAATTCAAAGTTGCCACCTGCTCTTTTCATTCTTCGTTGAGCATTTCTATAGCAGTGCCAAGGCTGTGGCTCAATTAATATGAAATTTGAAGTATCTCTAATATATTTGAGGAAGTCTCGAATACCTTTATCTCCATTATTAAGGTGTATCCACATAGTAACTGAGAAGCAGAATGTTATATCAAATGCATCCTTGCCATGAGCTGTTAGATATTTTTTTATTTCTTCTCGATCCCTTTTTAGCATAATATTCAATGTTTTGAATGTGATTTCGGAGCTATTACAAGATTCTAATGCACGTTCTATAAGAACAGGGTCAATATCGACTGCTAATATATGAATATTATTAGTCGGATATACGGTTCTCAGGTATGAATACAATTCTTCAGTCAATTTACCTGTATTGCAGCCAATATCTAAACAAACTATGTCGTTATCAACATTTTTTGGGAAGACTTCAGCATTTAAATTCTTTATCCTCTGTTTTGTATCATGGAAGGAATAGTAGTTGATAAAATTGCCATATTTTACAGCACCTGGATTTTCTAAGAAAGGAGCTAAGTCCCTCCGAGAGTTACTTTCTTCCATTTTAAATTAATAAGCCACCACAGTTTGTAAGTTGGTTGAATATCTCCGTGAATACTTTCAAGTATTAAATAGTAGTCTTTGGTGAATGAATACCAATTGTCAGAGCTTTCGTAATTCGTACCGATCGTTTGTGTTGTGTTTTGTGTTGAGTTGTGTGTGTTGTGTGTCGTGTCGGTATCATATCTTTTTTTTTTTTTAATTGTCTTGTCTCTCTTAGCGCGAGTTCCGGGAACTTTTGCTACTTAACTGGTCAATGGCGAGACCTAGGCCTCCAGCCAGGCACTTTAGGTGTCGGTATCAAAGATTACATAGAATATATACTGTGGTCGGTACATGGAAGTAATATGTATGGGTTGGTATGTTAGTCGTCTTGTCTCTGAATCTATGTATATGATGTATCTACTTACTCTCTATGAATAATGGAGTTCACCAGAGATGCAGCTTACTTCTTCTTTTCAGCTTTAGCTTAATCGTATCGCTATCGTAATTTTAAGATTTTGAAGGATTGTTGGGAAATGTTTGAAAAATCTTAAATAATGTTTTATTATTTGCATTAAAATATTGAGTACGTTATGGCTATATTAACAATACGGCAAAAAGTAGGAGTGTTGTGTGTGGGTCCTACATATTCTCAGTACCAAAGAGTAAAGTAATATAGACTGAAAGTACTGTACTGCTCAGTACTGCCTACTGCTTCGGGCACCCTTGTGGGAAAGCGTGAAGTTATATTTATTACATACATACATATATATATTATGTTGTCTTTTGTCCTATAAATATATCCTTCCAATTAAAATATATATTTACTTAAATATACTTATAAATTTCGAATTATTTTCAGAATAGTTCAAGGAAAACCTTAAAATCGAAAATAAACAATACAACATGCTTATTGGTGTCAACAATTTTAGCTATCTGTATACGGTTAACGCCATCTAGCTCTAAGGCCAAATTCAATGGTTGGTAACATACTAGCCTGTCACGTTGACATCTACAGAATGCCTCTGTAGAATGAATGAAAGTGGGACATTTACTCAAATGTGTGAATAAGGCTCATATTTTAAGCAAACAAAAGCATGAAAATACATTCAACGTTGACCAATTAAAAAAAAAAACGTTATTCTCGCAAAAAAATCTGCTGTATGGAAAATGTTACCTACATGCAAACTCTAATCACTTTTTTTAATAGTTTCTGAGAAAAAAAAACATAAAACCATGTTGCTTAATGTACGAGTAGTATTGTCTTATTGCATCGCCATGAAGACTGAACTGTTCTATTTTCTGAGACACTTGTTATATCTAATACCATATTTCAAGAAAATTTGGTACTGCACCTAGACATCTACCAACCGGGGGGCAGCAAACCCTTGTAGCATGAATGAATATTTAAAATTGACGTATTACTGATTTAATAATATGTAACTATATGAAGAACCGTGGTGGCCGAGTGGTTCGAGCATGTTGCCTGCAACAAAAAGATTGCAAGTTCGAAACCCGATTGTACCTACTATTGAGTTTTTCTGAATTCGAGTAAGTGATTACTTACACCACGAGCTTAACGGTGAAGGGGAACATCTAGAAGAAACTTACATACGTTTGAGATTAAATTCAAAGGCATATGTATAGTCGTGCTTGAGTAACGGCGATGGACTACCTATACATATACACAGTATACACAAGGGTAACTATACCCTTGTGGGAAGTCGGGTTCTAACCCACACACCCATTTTCCGCCAAAGCTTTATGTCAGATGCCAAGCACGATTAGGTACACATACATACGCCATGGAATCTTTTCAAACGTATGCAGATTTCCTCGCAATGTTTTCTTTCACATTAAAGCTCGTGGTTTTTTTTTGTACCACAAGGGTGGCAAACAAGCATGCGGTGCGCCTGTTGGTAAGCGGTTGCCGCCGCCTATGGACGCTTGCAACACCATAGGTACCTATTACTCGTGCGCTGCCGACCCTGCAGGAATCTTTTCACTCCTATCTTGAGAAACTCCTTGCTCTATTCTCGACGGAAATACTCAACGGGGAGCTCATTCCACAGCCTGATTGCTAGCGGAAAGAATCTCTTGGAACAGCGGAGTACGAGACTTTTGTGCTTCCACAGTTTGGGGATGAATTCCCCGTTGATGGCTAGAGATGCGGTGGTAGAAGGTTGAAGTGGGCATCATGTCGAACAATTCCTCCGAACTCTCCCCGTTATACAAGCAGTAGAACACACACAGGGAGGCAAAGTCTTCCCTCAGACTTAGTGTCTCATCAACCAGAATACTCGATATTGTAGTATTCTGGTTGGTTCTTGTACCAGCTGCAAGAAGTCATAAGCTAGAGCAAGTTCATAAGCAGCCCTCCCCGCGCAGTCAGTACACAGAGAACCAAGCCGCTCAATACGGTGAGCGTTAAAATCTCCCAAAACCACCAGCTGAGCCGCGGAGTGGTACTGCTCAACTTCTTTGTCAGTTGTCGACTGCAGGTGCTCAAATAGGCGAAGTATGTCCGTTCCACCGCTATGGGACCTGTAAAGGCACGCGTAGATTCGGGTGTTGCCACCATAGTCTACGCGTACCCACAAAATTGACAGGTCTCTTCAAGGTCTTCAAGCCCGTGGAGACGTCGACAGCAAATATCCTCCCGGAAGTACATACATACCCCGGCACGGCGCACAGAATTGCGTTCCACCTTGTACCCAGGGTAGTTCTGGTACGATGTATCATCAGGGTGAAATATCTGCGTCTCCGTGAGAAATAGCAGAGTCGGCTGCGTCGTCTCAAGATATTGGTGGAGTGCGTTTAGGTTAGAATGAAGTCCCCTGATGTTGCAAAAGTATTTTTTTTTAGTGGATGGAGAGGCCGCGGAGAAACATCAACTATTTTTCTTTTTTGGGCATTTTTGTTTTTAAAGGTTGCTGAAAAGGGAGAAGAGGACTCGTTGTGTCGGCATCAGCGAAGACAAAGTGTGGATTCAATCTGCCACAGTTATGTACAGGTAGTGTGGATTGACGGAGCGGTAGTCGGAAGGGCCCCCGATCCCCCCTTGATGCAGCGGTCGGGTCTCCCTAATAACCACACTGACATGCCACGCCTGGTCACCGCTACAGCGGAATTACACCACTGGTCCCGGCACACCGCTTCCTCTTGAAGCCTGGCGACCTTTATCAAATTAAAAAATATATTTTTTCTTACTTGCCGAGATCTTTTGCTTCGTCCATGAGGGTTCTCATATATGTATAATTTCATTCGTGCGTTCTTGACCCTTTCCTAACTATGTTAAGAGGGTCTATTCTGTTCCATAGTTACCCTCTTGGGCTGGTCAGAATGCAATATCTGAATTCTACTACCTACCACATACATTGACACAACATTGATTGCTTTACCTGTCATAATGTTATTAATCGATCGAATAAGTACGCTTACCGCTTTTACTTTCTTATATCCGCAAATATACCTAGCCATGTTCCTTATACATGCCGTGGCTTCGATGTTGTACAACCTCGGCAACAACATGCAATACTTGCAGTTCATGTGACTACTGAGTATCAACCTTGAACCCTGCGTATATGTCGATAAAGCCTGAAATATTACTCTGCTAATTTGTAAACTGCAACCACTCTACTGAAATCGGTTGTCCGTAAGTGAAATGTGGGGCTGAATGGTCCTCACACGCACGCGTAATTACTCTTTTCGTACACGTAAACGCCAAGTACTTAGAACATGCGGTGCAATCGGTAACAGATATGTGTCTTGCTTTTTGCCGTGCATTTTATCGGAGAAATTCACTTGGAAAATGGTTCTCGATCATATTCAAGTTCAGTTACGTAAGTGCGCGTGCGGAGAATTAGTGCGGAATAGCGGATGTTTGGTGGTGCTCGACGGTGAAGTGGCGCACGGTTATAAGCTCTCACCCGCTGCACCGCCCGTCAGTCGTTGCTGGACCACCCTCACTTACGACCATAGTAATTTTTAGTGAAGTGTGTGACATTCCATACAAAAATGTGTGCTGCTTTCCGGATATATATCGTAACAGTTATCTGTGTCGTCATCGCCTCAGGTCATGTTCACGGGCCTCGGAGAACTCGCAGAATGGATGCTGAGGATGATGTACAGAATGAAATTGATAGTGGTAGAGCCGATGAGAGCTGGTGGCCCTCGGCTGAATTTTCCGTTTTACAAAAAGTCTACGACCATTGCAGTGAGCAAAAACACATGTCATTATGTTTGAAGGGCAAGGCCTTGACGGCACTTACAAGAGCAGTGGAACAGGTGAATCATCTTCCAACACGTGTGACCTACAAAGCCTTTATTAAGTGATAAACGTTGTATTCTAACGCTTTGTAACGTTATACAGGAAAGCATTCAGCTCGCTGATGGACTGACGCTGGTGAAGCAGGCTGACGCACCCTCAGCGGTTGCGGAGCCTCGCTTCTTTCCCGGCATGACCATGGAAGACAAACTCGACACCATGTTGCGTTCCAAATTCGAACAGATCCTAAGGACGCATACCATCTCGATGGATCTCGCTACCGAAGGAAGAGGACGAGGTTACTTTTAGTTAATTATCATAAAACATCATGTTATCGATAGTCGTAAATAGCTACTTATTTAATTGCATTGCTTGTACATTTTAGGTAAGAAGGTGCTACCTTACCTGCTTCTCGGGATTTTCACCACCGTGAGCATTGTGGGAGGTATGGCCTTAAAGACTTTGGCTGCTATTGCTGGCAAGGCTCTCATCGCCAGTAAAGTAGCGTTGACCATTGCTGGAATAATCGCTCTCAAAAAGTTGTTCAGTCACGATGGAGCCCCCGGTGAAACCACCTTCCAAGTGCATGCAGATGGACACCATAGGTGAGCCTATTGAGATGGTCCTTACGGTCATAGTGAGTTTTCTCAGTCGTCAAGTGCAATTTTTTTAATGTAAAAAAATTTCAATTCTAGTATTTAATTCGAAGGCGGAACCTGTATGTGGTGAGGCCAGCGAAAGAAGGCGCGGTGGATCCTTACAGTTACTCCGAGCACACGACGGCGAGCGCGTAGCCGCCGCGGCGCCCGGCACTGCGTCCAGCGTATGCCCTCTCACCACCGGCCCGCTTCACCGCGCGCACACAAACAACCTCAAACCAAAGTATAGTCCCTTGTGGGACATCCTTAGACGGTTCACTCGTCCACTCTCGTTCTCAAAACTATGTCAATAAATTATATGATTTAATTTATTTAATTATGACTACGGTTGGTCGTTAAACGTACATTAATTTATTAAAGTGATGTAAGAAAATAAAAAATATAACATTTAATTTGGTTTCAATTTCCGAACATATTTGAATTTATCTACGAGTTAAAATAAATATAGGTGTAAGGTAAAGGTAGAATATAATAGATAGAATTTTCAGTTTAAATTGATTAAAATGAAACAATTACAGATTATTTACTGTACAGTAAAAAATTGTGAGGTAAAATGTGCGAATACTAGGCGCGTATGCGTTTTTATCATATTAACAATACTAAAACCTTATGTAGAAATTTATATCAACAATCTGAACACAGTGGCTTACTCAATCATTGTTCATGACCATTGATTGCTGAGGACTGCTCGTGAATACATATTTTCATAATTCATCGTTTAATTAATGACAACAACCCACTTACTTTACTCGCTCTAGTGGAGAGGAGTCCGAGAAATGTGTCGAGATTTTCCGTTAATGTGGGACATTTATGAGCGTGGAAAGTAGAAAGTTTGCTCGAATCACTGCACATGCACGAATAGGTATCCACTGCTATACGATGCATCACCTCGCAATGCCATACACTGTTTATTCAATCGATTAGTGCGAATACTATAAATATTTTCATTTTCATAGAGCCGATTCTTTTTAATAGTTTGCTGGCTAAAATCCTTGGTGATTTCCACCTCGAGTTTTCAGAAAAGTAAGTGATGCGATTTATCGTACTACGAGCTTTATTGTGGAAGAAATAATAGTAAAGAAACTTCGTTGTGTTTAGAAGGAACTCAAAGCTTTACATCTCGCCATATTTTTTTTATACTACAAGAGTGGCAAACATGCTTACGGCCCACCTGATGGGAAGCGGTTACCGTAACCTGTTTACGCTCACGATTCCGCAGTATCATTTGCGCGTTGCCACTCTGTGTTCGGTGAGTTATGCTCTGTTGGCAGCATAATGGGACTAATTCCTCTGTTGCCAACACAACGCCCCCGAGCTCATTATTGGAAATCTTATATATCGCGCAACAGAACACAAAAAAAAATTGTTATTTATGGACTTCTATAAGATCGTGAGGAAGTCTTAGGAGGAAGTTTCCATTGTATGAAGCAAGCCCATATGAAAACTTCTATGAAACAGATGACGCTTAGTCACACGAGACAATAGTATGCGATAGAGTGATGATATCTTATTAATAGTTTTAGGTATGTTCATAAATAGTTTGTAATAAATCAGCCACCCCGTCTAAATTGGAATGTTGATCGTTTCTGAACACTGTGTGTGTACTACGTAATGAAAGTTAGTAGAATGGCAGGCAGAGGTAGCTATTTCCTATGTGGAGGAACAGCATAGTGCGGCGTGGCGTTTGTTCGGCTGCGGAAGGCCAGTTCGTTGATTAGCCGTGCGCCGGTAAAGGGCGACCACAGCGCGCGTTTGTGAGCCCGGACGCTGTTTATAATGCAGATATCTGTTTGCCCAATCGCAGCACGCTACGCTGGCTATATGGCATCGTTAATGTGGCCGACGTCTCTTTGCATACGCAAATATAGGGCGGGCGGACCAACGCTGATTAAGCGGTACGCCAATGCTGACGATAGCTATATTTCAGCTCTAGGAATCGCGTAAGTATGAGTTGATTAGGTGCAATTCTGTAGCAATATATGTACATAACTTAATTACAATTAAATTTGATGTTTCAGTTTGAATTAAGAATCTATTGATCGCTGAAGTTTCGGCTTAGCAAGTCGCGATTCAGCCTTTAATTGAGAACTACTAAACTGCGGACATTTTTAACAATACGAAAAAAAGGCTAATCTACTTCGCGGCGGTATATTCGTAAGTTTGCAATTTTTTTACGATGGAATTACTTAATTAGCAATAGGTATAGTAAAGCAATATATGATGTAGATACTCTCTTAAAATAGCCTCAATGTGTAAGGTGGGCACATAATTATTGTGTTAGATGTGGCGGCCACTTGGACTCTGGGGAAGCTCAGTTGGCACCAACGGCTGTCAGTCACGCTGGCTAATATTAGGTATCTCTTGTTCCACGCCTCAGGTACGTCACCTATCCGTATCTATCTTCAATACTTGATGCCTGTCTGCCCCTAATTATGCCATGTGTTTGCTGACGTCTCGGCAGATTGCTGATTTAGTATTCCTAATGCGGACGTTACATTGCATTAAATGTATATGCAGTGTAGCATCAAACATACATCTAGGTACGGACGGTCCAGTAGGTCTCTACGTTAGTTGATAGGAATCGCGGAATGACATGAACATTTTTATATCTAGGTAGGTTATATTAAAATATGCAAATAATTTATAGGGAGTAGTTAGATTTGTCAAAGTAATGTTGTAAGTAAAGCACGGCCTACATGTTATTGAAATTTCTTGCCAAAGGTTTCTTCACCAAGGGTTTTTCGCACAAGGGTAAAGCTCCTGGTTTGATAAATCACTGTAGCAAAGTCCATAAAATCTCATTGATACAGGCTGCTATGATTTGAACCTGTAATAGTGAATTAGTGACCACGGCGCTGAGTGAAAGTTTATACAGTAATTGATGAAACATATACTTAGATAGAGACTTGCTCATGAGGCGGGACGCGGGACGTCAGTCGTATATCGGAGTAAATTTCTGGTCGAGTGGTCAAAGTACTCGCATAAACCTATTTTGTTCTCTTCTTATATTGGATGTACGCTCCCTTCTTTGCCCAGTGCCGCGTAGCGAAGCTGTCCGATCGCCTAGGGCTGACCTACATACGTTTATCTGAATTGTTTCTTGCTAGCAACTGAACAGTAAGGGTTTTGGTAACTGTGAGGCATGTAAAAAGCAACTACTTTATATACCTAGTTTGTTTTATTACGTTCCTTTATAATCCGAAATTAAATGTGAGCTTAGCGTACTATATATCATAATACCCATGCATTGTAATTATAATTAAGGACAAAATATTATAATTGAAAAAACGGAAACGAGGACTCAGACTTCCCTAATGATTCAAGGAAGAGTGGTTTTTACTCACGTACTTTGTGTGAAGAAGTTTGCCGCATTATTAAATTGCCGTCTTGTAACACTTATTTGGGGTAAAAATATTGATTTAACTATTATGTTCTTCATATACCAAGTCTATGAATTACTTTTGCAGGATTGGCAACGCGTGTCCTACCGTTGGTTTAGTAAGTGTCTTCAAGCAGCAGTTGTTTTTCAGTGGTATACAAATATTTAAAAAATATATTTTACAATATTGATGATATCTCCCCGTCCCACGTTCTAACAGCTAAAGGATCCCATTACAAATTGCACTGAAGATTTAACATGAACTTACATTCAATGATTTCCTTTCGAATTGTTAATATATCTCAATGTATTAAATCCTTCTTGGTAATAACGCCGTGTTATAACATAAGGTATCGACTGAAAGGTAAATAAAAAGCAGCCCTGTTGGGCGACTGTGAGGAAGTTTGTTGAGAATTATGTTGGTGTCTACGTGCCAAAGCCATTATTGCCGCGAGAAAAGTTCATCAATTTCATTTCCAAAGGCCTTTGTCCGTGCGTGAACTGCTTAACTTCCGTCGCTCGCCCAGGTATTAATAGTCTAGGTACATAAATATCGTGAGATTTTATCGAATATGGAAGATAAAGGTGTAACCGGCTTTTTCGTATTTCATTTCATACCTTTGTTGTCTACTCTAATATTATAAATATAAAAGAGGTGAATGTTTGTTTGCAATTTGATATTTGATTGGAATGGATAAACTCTGAAAAAGTAATTAAGCATGAAAAATATATATTAGAAATGAAATTGTATGTAAACCTTCTGTGTCACTTAAATTAGTGAAACAGAAGGTATAAATATAATTTCATTTCTAATATATATTTTTTGTTTATATATATTGTTAACTTTGCCATTTCTATCTCCTTAATCATACTAGACACGATACTAGGTACTATGTACAATCCAAACATCATCAAATAGCTAGCTTATAACAAATAATTTCGTTAGAAATATCGAACAAGTGAAAGTAAGTGCATGCGCACGCGTCTGTTTGTTAATGGAATTATTGAAATCAAACTGCATTTTAAATTGAACACTATATGCGTATTCACTTTCAAATTTTCACTTTAAGTAATTAAACTGTAGGAGAAACTACGAAAATACTAATCCGTAAGGATAAACAGATTTGCATGAATATTCTTAATGTATGCTAATAGGTGCGTTGATCGTGTGGAAACTTTGTTATCTTCGCAAAAACTCTTTGCGCACTATTAGCGACAGGGAAATAGATGACTATTTGCATGCCATCGAGGAATATTTTAATAATTATAGCTATTCTGCCATATAAAGGTATGTACCTATAGGGATACGTATAATATAAGTATGGGTAAGTGTTTATTTTTATAGATACACTAGCAGACTCGGCCACGCGTTGCTGTGGATAAGGTTTTTGTTATATTACATTGTAAATAAATACTCACTCAATCCAGTCAACAGATATCGCCATCATACAAATGTGGAGCTAACAGATAATTGTGACTGTCAAATAATAGACAAATAATTTGCAGTAAAATAATATTGCGAATATAAATTGAGATGAGGCTAATTAAGAGAGGTAGGGCATAACGGGTTTCCCGTTCGAATTCGGAGCTGCCCGACTGGGGCAGGACCCCTTATAGAAGTCCGTAGCCAAATAACACAATTTTTTGTGTTGTGTTCCTACGCGGTGAATAAGGTTTCCAGTAATGAGCTCCTTGGGGAGGGGGGAGGATTGTTACATTGTGTTGGAAGCAGAGGGATTAAACCCATTATGCTGCCAACACACTATAACTCTCCGAACACAGAGAGGCAACACGCAAGTGATACTTCGGTATCGTGAGCGTAAATAGGCTGCGGTAACCGTTTCCCATCAGATGGGCCGTATGCTTGTTTGCCATGTTCTCTTGTTGTATAAAAAAAAAAAAAAAAGATGTAGTAATCTGGATTTATTTTACTCCTATAAAAATCTACCAAAGCCATCTTAGAGGCTCTTGTTGGTAATAGGTTCTTTTCAATTGCTTGGTGTACAAAATTTTAAATAACAGCAATCACGGCTGTGTGTAAGTTATGTGTATGCAGGTTTCCTCCCGATTTTTTCCTGTTTTTAAATATAAATGCTTATTGATGATAATCACAAGGTACTGAACTAAGGTCGTCTACTAGCGGCTATACGGCTAGGTATATAGGTACACGTATTTTGAATTTATTCTCAACTGTATGCAGGTTTCATTTCAGCTCGTACTGTGATCAGTACGAGCTTTAACTGTACTGTACTTAAGTTCAGAAAAACTCATTGGTACAGTCGGGATTCGAACTTGCAATTGTCTTGCGGGCAACTACTCGAACCACTCGACACACACTCGAGCACGGCTCATTATATATATTTGTATTTATTATAAATATAAAAACATTCACTGCAATTGTTTATGTGTCCAGATATTTAGAATATAATTGATCATACATTAATTTATACAAAAACTACTTTAACTGGGGATAAAATTGGAAAAGAATCAAGTATTAAAAGTGTGGTATGATTACTTTCCGATAGCGGTAAGTTGATATTATGGGTTATTTTCTGGGTACGTGCACTCGGCCGTCCGTAATTCTGAATGAAGAGCAGTAGAGCACACGTTCGAGACTGCACGTACCGTAAACACTAGTAATCTTGATTTCTGATTTAGTTGAGCACCTCCGATGTCCCAATGAATACAGAAAAGATTACTTCAATTCTCGTTTACTTAATTACTCATCATGTATCTGGACCAGGGATGTTGCGGATGCCGATTTTTTCACATCCGCGGATGCGGATGCGGATATATGAAGGCTCACATCCGCGGATGCGAATGCGGATGCGGATGTTTAAGATCTATACAAATAAATACAATTTTACTTAATACATATGGATGTAACACGGTACCTATACAAATATTTTTTTACTTTTGTCTGTTAGTTGGCCTGTCTGTTTTTCCGGCTAATCTCTGAAATGGCTGGACCGATTTTGATGGGACTTTCACTGGCTGGTAGCTGATGTAAATAAGAGAAAACTTAGGCTAATTTTATTGTAGAAATCAATCAAAAAAATTTTTGTTAAATTCCTCGCGGTCTAAGTAGTGGGCACATATAGTATTACATATGAATGAAGAATTATAACAATGATAATTAAAATTGTTATTAAACAAAATAGTAATGTAAAATGCTCCTATTTTTTTAACTTCACTTACTAAGTTTCATACTAGTAAGTGAAGTGAAAAATAGGCGCATTAAATAAATAAACAGTAATATTGCCGCCTTTTCTAATTCAAGGTGGTTACATTACAATGGACGTGACAAAACGTAAAATTTTTAAGCGGAAAATGCGTATTAAATGGAATTTAAAAATTGATTTCTTTTTAATTTTAATGTTGATTTAATTTACAAAAATAATAATTAATCAGCCCTTTTGACTGAAACACCAATCACAGCGCATGACGTCATACCTACGAGCTGCTTTCGCGCACTATTGAAAAAGTAATTAAAAAACGGCATTAAAGTACGCTTAACCTTAATTTATTACGGAAAAAGAGGCTTTTTTTCGTAAATAGTAATGTGTATTACTTAATTATAGGTTCAAAATCTTTCGTCATATTTATTCCATATATTACTTTGTGTCGGTGGTGATATTATTAATAAACTTGTTAGATAATCAATAACGGGAAGCTCGCTGAAAAAATTAAGGATATTATTATAAAACAATAAAGTTTATCTACAATAAAACGTATTATCGGTGTAACATAATGGCATTTACCTGGCGATTTTAAAGTAATAAGCTGAGGCTAATATAAAGATTTCCCAATAAACTATTATTTACACTCAATGATCACTGTATCACAATAACACTCAAAATATATGTCTATACGATAAGTAATCCACAGCGCAGACAAACACGTAATGGTTTATTTACAAGAAATACGCGTCGGATCTCGTCAACCATTTTTAACGCTCATATTGGTAATTTTCACATGTGAACGGCACGCGCCATTCGCCGGCCCCGTCCAATTTCTTTATTGTCGCAACTTTTATAACATCCGCATCCGCATGAAAATCCGCATTGATTATTGCGGATGCGGATGCGAATGTCAAAATTGATGCGGAAGCTCCGCATTTGCGGATGCGGATGCGAATATTCGCAACATCCCTGATCTGGACCATGTGTAGAGCTTGCAGACGAGTTGAGTGTAAGGTAGACACAAACTTTGTTTAAAAGGTTTATTTTATCAATTTTCGATTTTACATATTGTTCCTAACTGACAGTTTTTACTCCTTTTTTACAATTTACACAAAGCGCATACAACCTTAAAACTACTTGTTATGAGCGTCGCTAACACCATGTATCGTGTGTAACGTAGACAATGACTAAGTAAGGCATTTCAGATGTGGTTTGGAAGGGTAAGAAACGGAGACGTTGATGAAACAAGAGTACTGTTTAAAACAGTTGAGAATAGAATAGGAAAGATAAACATCCTTCTTTTCCTATTTAATATATAATATAATTTTTTATAGTGATATTTGTCTGATACCTGAGCATAAAGATCTAAATAGCGATGTTAAATAATAGTAGCCTTAACCGTAGCTTGGTTTGAGTAGTTATATTTGCGACTTCAAAATGGTTCGAACACCCATTGTTCTGTCGGAGTTGTATTGAATTTCCAAGAGATGGCGAGGCTATCGGTGTTTCTATATTAATGGAGTTTTTTTATGGATTTAGACAGATTTTGTAGTTATCTCACAAATTGTGCTTTGAAGGTGAATTCTAGTTAGAGCCCCCACCAAGAAAACAACAACTATGAGCCGTGGTGGCCGAGGTTCGAATAGTTACCTGCACCACAAAGATTGCAAGTTCTTCCTGACTGTACCAATGAGTTTTTCTGAACTCAAGCTCAGTGATTAGTCACACCACGAGCTTTACGGTGAAGGAAAACATCGAGAGGAAACCTGCATACGCTTGGAAGAAATTCATAGGCGTATGTATAGTCGTGCTTAAGTAACGACGACGGTCTCGCTCTCTGTCACGGAAGCACCTAAAATATATCTCTGGCGAAAAGTGCGTGTGTAGGTTACTATGTTACAATCTTTTCATCTATGCCTGCCCCTTTGGGGACCCTTGTGGGCAGGCGTGAGTATATATATATATATATATATATAGTATATAACTTACTAGTATACAACTTAAGTGACGTATGAAGTTCGAAGAAAGGAAACCTCAGGATGTTTGTGAAGGGCCAACATAAGCCCCGTGAATGAAGAAATAATGGCTTCTATGGAGCAGCACCTAATATCGTATTCAGTATTGATAGCATCGTGTCTTCGTTCAAAAGGTATTTATTTTAAGTTTGTGTATGAGATGTATTCGTGTAAAGACGGAGTCAGCTACTCTCCCACTATTCAGGCGAATCATCATCTTCACAGCTATCCCATTATTCAGCAGCTATATGTATTGTTCAAGTATTATCAGTAAATTCGTTATTTTTTATCAGAAGATTATATTGTTTCGGGTAGCGGAGGGGATTCCAATTATGTGTGGTGGGGGGGGGTCAGGTGGCCGCGATGCACCACTGGACGGACAAGACCTCCCCGGGAGGTTAGCTAACAGACCTTGACTGATTCCTGTGCAAGCCATATAGCTCATAATACTTAGTGTATAAGATCTAGATTGCGTTAACTGAGGTGAAATCATAAATTGGCGTAGCTCAACACCCTCTGGCCGCTGGCCCGGCCATCATTATGTGTCATTAGTTTTGCGACACTGACCAAATGACTCGTCTGCAATATCGAATGACTCATTCCATTCGTGATTAGTATATTTAGTTTTCTCCGTGTTTATTCACGGCTAGTTGTCTCTCACAGCTTCGCTTTGGTACGAAAAATAAATCTGGTACACGATCGCAGCGTCGACAATCAGGTTCAATTTACCTGGGCCGAAACCCTATATTTTAAGTTATATCTATAATAATAAATAAATCGAGGAAAACTACAATTAATTGTAGTAAAAATAAAGTGGTTTCTTGAGTGATGCGAGTATAAATATACAGACAGAGTTTTGGGTTCTATAGCTCTTCAACATCTTAAATCATAAGACATCTTAATTAGTACGAAATATGATAGTTTCGAACAGCAGGAATATAATACTGCCGAGGAAGAACATAACTCGAGGAAGCTTATAACTAGCGGAATCATTCAATAATAAATCTTAACTTCGTTCTAATATTGCCGACGAAGTCCGAGGCGGCTCTATGTGATCAGCAGGCAATCGCCGACTTAATTATACTATAAATTTCAATTAGTAAGATCAATGAGATGTTATTGGAAATTCGCCATTACGTACGTCTGTTGTTAAAATATTGCCTACATGGTAGATGCCGTCCTTTAATTTTCTGACCACACTTCAGTGTTTTATGCTTAAGAGTGAGTACGTATTGTTCGTCTTAGATTAGAATTATTATATTATAGAGAAGGATGCCGTATTCACATGAACTGTTTATGGAATGCACGTTATTAGTTCTAAATAAAACCCATAGTGATATTCCAGAAACAATAGGCAATTACACGCACGGCTAACGAGAGCAGGCACCGGGCGGCGGGCAGCGGCGAATTTATGCGGCGAAGCCTTCCCTGCAGTGTAAAGAGTATATCTGAAGGAAAACGTTTCATTCCCGCCGGAATATAATCGTCCGGTCGTAATTTATATTGTCTGCTGCAGAGGCGAGTCCCACTGCACATTCATTTATTTTATGTGCCATTTACAATTGTCGGTCGATGGTCAAGGGAGCGGGAGAGGGGCGAGAGGCCGGGGGGCCGGACGACGGTGCCTTCGCATTATAAAACCGTGCGGTCATCTGCGAACGCTGTAATGGTATTTGTAATAGAACCGGCATGAAATGTGACCGACGCGGCGAACACATGGGTCCCATGCTTTATTTGTAGCAATCATTTAAGCCGCACTACCCCATCGCACTCTGATTCAATTCAATTCATTTTCTGTTTCTATTTACTATAAACTTATGCCTACCTTATAATCATAGAACAAAAACCTATAATTGCTACGGTACTATTCATGTGTAGTTTATTCTGTTACAAACTTAAATCATATAATTTTGGTATGGTTTATGACGGTCTTTGAATAGCCTACACATATACCAACAATATTCTGTTACTTTTCTTTTCACCTTTCCGCCTGTGTAATGTTGAAATATATTTATTATACGCAAATGTAGAAGTCAGATTTCAACTCCCTTTGAAATGACATTCAAAGTCGATGCGTTTTTTCATAAGAAAGTTGCACGAACAATGTTGGCGGAGAAGAGGCTGAGTGGCATTGTATTCTTTTGTTTTTTAATTATAGCTCCAGCGCGAGTGGGGTGACACCCCCCCGACAAGTTCTGGTGGAGGTGCTCGCTTGTGTCGCGCGGTGGGTGCTCGCCTCCTAGTACTACCACTAGCCATTAACTACGTGCAAACTTATAACTTGAGTGGTATAACTTATGAGCGTCGCCAATAAATGGTCGCGATGACCGAAGCAGGCCAGGTCCCTGTCGGACGCTGGCGCGGCGCGGTCGGCGGAGCGGGACGGAGCGGCGTCGCTCGCGGCGAGCATTGTTAGCTAAATATCTAGGTGGTCAGTCGGGCGGGCGGGGGCCGGGCGGCTACAAGACGGGGGGCGGGCGGCGGACGTGCGGGCCCGGCGCCGGCCGATGTATTGAGCGCGTATTGCAGACGCGGTCACGCGCTGCAATATTGCGTTCGCTCTGCGATATTGCCCCTCGGTAACTCAATTTGATAAATTGTGCAAAGTTCGCTCCGCATTGCTATCGGAGCCATCGATATATTACTCGGTATATAATTGACCATGCGTTCGTTTATGAGGTATGAGGAGGCAAGTTTAGGTACTGCTGTTGATACATCATAATACCACCTTATTGTTTAAGACAGATAAATGTATTTTGGTACTATGTAGCCTACATACTATAAAGAAAGAAACGTATTTTGATTTTTTCTTCTTTATTAGGACATAAAAACAGATAAATATTGAGACTTAAATATGTTACTCACATGAAATGTTCACAGCATAATGTGACAGATTTACTATAAATTAAATTACATTTAGACACAATATATTTTTTCTCTCATTCTAAATTAATATTCATAATAAATGATGTTATAAGTCATACGATAAAAGAAAGCTCGTCTTGAAACCTTGTCATTACCTATTGCAATGAATACTTAAATGAAAACTAGTATTTCCATACCCAATACCCGTGGTATTTAGTAGAGTTCATTCCGTTGGCGTTCATAGTCTAAACTGGGCATTGTTATATTGCGACTTTAAGCATGGTCTCTGCCTCCTTCTAAACTGAGAATTCTGAACTTTGCTTCTTTATTTGATTACAAGAATGAATAAATATGTTAATAGCAAATGTATGTATACATATCTCAAAACAAGTAAGTAGGACACAACCGTGATCAGAAATAGAGTTAGTATAATTGAGATTGTTTTAGAAAATACTTCCAACGAAGTGTTAGACAAACGACTGATGGTTGGATATATACGCAATTGAAAAGGTTATGAAAAGTTCTTAAGAAGGAGAAAATTATTAACCCAAGGCTCTAAAGGGATAATAGGTAATGTTGCTAGCCGTCAAAAAGAGACGCTAAGGGATCGTAGTGTGGCGGGAAGCGGTCGCGGAGTGCGGGTTGCGTGTGGCCGCGGCCCCAACGTCGGGAAAATGATTTATATTGTTTGTGTAGCGGGTAGGGGGTGAGGGAGGGAGCTTTCTCAAGCAGATCCAGTCCACTGCAGATATGGGCGAGTATTATTATTGATCCGGCTCGGGCGGTCGGCGGTCGGCATTTCCTACCGCTCATACTCGACGGGCGGGGGCGGCCGACGCCCGACATATTTATTGAGGCGCGGGCCGGCACACACCGACGTAAAACTTATTATAACGACGCAGGTCGCCTCGGCCAGTGCACTAACCTTTAATGAGAAGCGGGGTCGGACGGGGGGCGGGGGCGCGCCCTAGCCCTCGCCCAATAAGAGCTTGTTATGATATTATATCAACTCATATTAGCCAATCCCCGCGCGTTATGATATTGTAGGCGGCGATACCGAGACTACGTTCTGCTATCCTTGTAGGGCGGGCGGTTTTATGATATTCAGTTATGATTATAATGGGGCGCGTCTCTCAGCATACCTACACCTTTAATGTATCATGGGCTATGTAAGCTTGTTTAATAATTTCGTTGCAACTTATGCCGACAATGTAGCGAGCGGCATCGCCGTAGTCTTATGATGAGCGTTTCCCAGCCAATATCACATTTTCCATTTGAGCTCTGAGCGGCGGAACGTTTGATTTTATTTTCGTCGATTGTGCACAATCGTGACTTGAAACGTAGATAAGGATTTGTTGCGCAATTTTTATCTTCGACTTGGTCGAACCTACCAATAACATTGATTTAGTCTTACTTGGACTAGTTTACAGTATTTCAAAGAAGACAATAAAGGGATTGGGAAACCTTTATAGACATTTAAGTGAGAGATAGAAGAAAATTCGCACTTCTATAAGAAGCTACCAAAATAAACTTAATTGTTGCTGTTACCGCCGTACATGATTTTCAACAATTCTTTGTGTTTGAGTCATTAGACTGATAAAGAGTAGGTGTTGAGTTAAACTGCGTCCTTGTTCGGCAAATGAGTTGATAATAAAACGATAATAAACAGGCGCCTTTGTAACAAACTATAACAGATCGGTAATTGCTTCCACGATACCTCCTCGCGTTATTACGCCTTTTACGACGCCGTATGGGGTGAATAAAACATTTTTACGAGCGGCCATGGGTCCTATGATATACACACACCTATGTATAGTATCGGAACAGGTAATAAAGTATATAAATGTTAATGCCTTTACATAAGCTTCACATCTATATGTGTATATATTTATCACAAATGTCTATATAGGTACATAAACATAATCTCGCCGAGTACCTCACTGGGCAGGTAGAGGAAGTACATTGCTTTTCTCTCTAGCCTTACATACTCACCAGTCTGTTCACACATGCTCGTCAAATCATAAATACGTCTTTGAATTCTCGGAAGCGTTTGAAGGTCACCATATTTTCCTCCACTGTGTACTGTACACGTGATGTGATAAATCACTGATCTTAAGTTGTGATAACATGATCGGTATTGGCAGCCCTCATTCGAACCTGCAATGTTAGCTTTGTAGGTGATTATTAAAACCTCGGTTACTCAGCTATTAAGAGTCCCTAATACGTATTCATTCCATTTATATTGAAGCAGATTTAGCTAAGAATAATTTGAATGTAGAAAGGGTTTCAATAATAAGGTCAGTTATAAATACGTTATAATTATTTAGTACGTAGGCATATGACGTACCTAGTAGGTACTATATGCTTATAGACGATAGGTACCAACTTTTATGGTAACATGTCTTGTTACATATACAAGACCATCACATTTCCGTCGCAGTTGGATAATTCAATATACTGAAAGTCGGAAGTAGCCGGTGTCCCTCGGCGATGGCGGTGCGCGGACACATGGCACCGGCTCACTCAAATAGATTACCTCATATCGTAATGCTGTCCCCGAGCGCCTAATAATTATACACTCAAAATGTATAAAGTATCAACCGTCCTCCGCATCCTACGCTCGATTCGAGGAGACATTTCCTTTGTCATCTGTTGTACACTCCACACATGACTTTGTTGAACGAAGATACAGTATATTTTTTTTATTTTTTACTCTGGGGACACTTTTTCGACCCTCGTCCGAGCGGTCTCTTTGAAAAGTGGACATCGGAACGCGAGGGAAGGAGCCCCCGAGGACACGGAACAGAAAATGCGTTGTAAACATTGCGACTACATTCAATTTCCCGTCATTTTTCAAACTGATAAATAATTCTGTCATCGAACGCTCGGACAGGGGTCGCTATGAAGTGATTGCCGATGGAAGGACGTCGGAGCCGTAAAAAATAGCGGCCGATGAGACGCCGCCGCTTGTGTGTGTGCGATAAATTTCTTTTTTATTATCAGATATCGAGGGACTCGGAATCGAATGAAGCGCTCATATTTAATTCATAAGATACCGGCCATATAGCACTACACTGGACTATTTTATTTAAGATGTTGTAAGATTACGGACACTGGGCGCGTACTGAGCTGTAAGCAGGGCTATCTGTCCATCTATCTTGAATACGTTACCATTAATGCGGGCAAGGCTTCCGTTTCATCTCATTGTTTGTAATATGATGGTCCTGGCGTTTAAATGTACAATATATCGTTATTGTATAACCCTCCTGAACTGTAAAGCAAAATTTCAATGCTTCGGCCGCATTAAGTTCATATACTTTTAAGATGACTGCTTTGCTTCCTGATATTTAATGCCCTATGATATTATATATATTCTTAAATTACTCCATTTATGAAAATGACATTTTAAACTACGCAATTTCTTTGCGTATGTTATAATCCACTAAGAGCTCAGAGGACGAAAAGCGACTTAGTACTATACAGAGTAGTTTAGAAAACAAATGTATTAATTCACCGTTGTCCATCAAACTCACCTATTGAGTAGATCCAATATATAGTAATATGAAAATAGATGAAAGTGTTGCTTCTCGAATGTCCGGCAGATGTGCTCAATACATTTGCAGCGTCTGTAGCCAGCGCGGGCGTGGGGTCACTCGCAGTATTAAATAACTCTCCGACAGCTAAATGAGTAGGGGACGCGAATAACGTCCGGCGCGGGTGATTCTGCACACTTTATATTCACACACTATAATTATTTCAACATTGAATAAATATTCCCTACATGTTATAAAACAAAGCCCTCCGTCTGTCTGTTTAAGATAAACTCAAAAGGTTTGGTGTGTAGCAAAAGCCACCTGGGAGCTTAATAAAAAACAATGCCTAATTGAACTGAGATGTAAACAAAATATACACCTATCGGTACGAAGCCGGGGCGAGCCGCTAGTTATAAATAAGAAAGCCGCGCTTAATGTCTATCAATTTTTTTAATGAGTATTTAATTACTAGTATAGAATATACTGTAAATATAAACACGATATATAAGCTGTCATCACATTAATTAATTATTAAACATATGATACATGATGATTATAATATTACATATTTATTACAATATTTTATGTATGCGGAAGAGGCAAAGAGAGAAGAGCACCAATTCAATCTAGACATACAGACCTCTTTCGTTTTATCCATATTCATCAGTATTTTCACATCTTTTCAGGTTTCAAAAACTGTTGACGTTCCAAACCTAGTGTCCGATCGTTGATCTTGATTTGGAACGTGGTCTTTCTCTTCTTTCACCTCTTTGTCTAAAAATAATGTCATTGTCGAACAGTTGTCGTCTCGAAGTTGCCGTATATTGTGAATATACCCTCAATACGAAGAACTAAAGAAAAAGTAGCTACAAAAATACAAAATGAAAATATTATATATATAATACTAGCTGTCCCGCCCAGCGCCACATGTCGGCCCAATTGTGAATCTAAACCATTCTCGAATCTACCTGAAGATACACGGAAAATTTCATTAAAATCGGTCGAGCCGTTTAGGAGGAGCCGGAGGATATATATACCGCCACGTTAGCCAGTATATATAAAGATAAAGATATTCACGCAAAGCATGGTTTCATGGGTTCAGAAACTATTAATGACCTAAAAAAATAAAAACGTAGTTAAATTCTACATGTATAACTTTATCGTTATGCGAAAATAAGGAAAAGTATATATATTTATTACTTTCTTTTCATGATCTATTCTGAGACATCCTGGATATATTCTTCTTAATAATATACAAATTCCACATTATGACTTTTATTCCGACGATCTTTCCATGTAGCTGACACTATAGTTGACCAATCGGTTTGCCTAAATATCAACATTATTATTCAAATATTCTGTAAGTATCTATTTTTTAATGGTCTCCACCCCGGAGACACAACAATAAGAAAAAAGTATTACACTCGTCATCTCATAAATATAATAACGTATGAATATATTAAATTGATAACAATTGATGTTTAAACAACTTACAGTTGAAATAAATTGTGTGGAAAGGCGGCGGGCGGCCTTAAGATAGAATAAAAAGGAATCGGCGATGTTGAGAATAGCCCTCTGGATTTGTTACTACCCGCCGCGGTAAGGAACAATAAAGAAAATTACGATACCGACATAGCTACACATACCTTTGTTATTGCAGATACTTTTATTGAGGTTATTTTTACTTTAATTGGAGTTTGTGATACAAAGGAAACGCCGGTGTTAATATCATCTTGTAATTGAAACCTGCTTAGTGTTTGGTCACATCAAACGGTTTATTAAACAGAATTTTATGTATTCGGTTTGAAAAATAAACCAAAGGAGTATGTATGTTGATGAGAATAAAATTGTAACACAAAAGTCAACACTCGTTTGCAACATCGTTTTTGTAAGGATATTTGTTTGACATGACAAAACTGTATGACTTGGTATGATATAAACTGTTGTTTCATCACGTGTCGCCGTGTGTCATGTGTAATTAGAGGTCAGCTATTTCATTAGTAGGTTGTTCAAGAACACCTCTATGTTTAGTCAAAATTTTGTCTATGTCACTATATTGTCTATTCAAATGTTATCTATGTTTTTGTAATGTAACGAATTTCCATGCGACGAGTCGGCTTGTGAAACACCTTGTGAATCCTTCATTATAATTATTTCTTGTCTAATTATGTATTGGGTGCTTAATTTTAAAATATAAGCTAGGGCAGTCGAACCCGAAAAACACTCAACCATAAGATGAAAGAGCAAACATAGGTACTCAAGTGTTGTGGCCGGTTATTTTAGCAAAACTAAAAACGATCATAAATTTTGTAAACTTTTTAGCACTATACGGTAAAACTAAAATATTTAAAACACATTTCTCAACAAAAATTAGTATACCGATATTTACAAACTCACGTTTCAATTGGTTGTCAATAAGAAAACAATATCTGCCTTGACGAATGAAAATTACGACGAATTGTTTTTTCAAACATGATTGACTAAAAATAATTATATACTTACGCACGTGTTCCTTATTTGTAGTTCGAAGCAGTTCTATAGTTCTCAAAATAACACTGTACTCTTAATGAACTCGTAAATAATTGATATCCATTCTATTTGTAGTATAAATTGCTCTTTAGGTCCGGTTTCCTTTATTAGATGAATGTAGTTTGCCAATGTAGAGATTTCCCCAAAATCCATAAGGCGATCGCAACGTACACGATAGGAAGTGAGTTTATATTTTATTCATACATTGTATTGTTGGAATATCAATTGCCTCGCCCGGCGGTAGGTAAAGGGTACATTTCCAATCCGCACGGGATTCACTTAGATTTGAAGGAAAATAGATTTCGATTTCCAAAGCTGCGACAAAGCAATCCGATATATTTTTCAGACAGATATTGCTAGCGATTTCTTTTGAGCTTTGAAATATAGGGGAGGGAATTTAAAAAGATTCCGTGTATTTTCGTTTCTATATTGGAAACGTACATACGCTGTAGTATTCCATACGTATACTACTAAGCTTATACTTAAGTATTATGGATATTTATCCCACACTTGTTTAAAATCAACGCGAAAAAGTTACGTAGCTATTACGCTTTATCAATTATTAAATAGATCTTGATAAGTATGGTCAGAAATATATTTAATGACGAAAGGTTAATGCCGTCTTAAAACAAAGACGGTTGTATCCTCTGTGTTTTTTCTAATTTTGGCTGGCAGACAGTGCACTAAGGGAAAGCATTAAAGGGGTGAATACCGACCCCTTTTGAAGTGATTTATTCATTACCTCCTTTGTTTCTGTTTTGACTTTAGCAGTATAATTATTATTGGAAAATAGAGAGTCATAATTAACATGAAATTATTTACTATACTTGTTTACGTTAATGTACTTGTTGTGTAATGATTAAGATTAAGTAGAATATGTTGGACGTTGGTATTGCTGTAGAAGCAAAGTTTAGAGAAGAATTACAAATTTGCATATGATATAAACAACTTTTTTAATAATAGATCTTGCGTAGATGTATATAACAGATTATCTTAAATGTATCAGCATAAGTTATGTATCAACCCCGTAAAAGTATCACTCGTGCAATATAAAAGTTAACGACACAAGAAAACGCGTTTTCCACAACATTAAAGATAACAACAATACGGGGGCGAGCGAGTGTAGAGCCTCCCGAGGGTGGCGGGCGGGGGTCGAGAAAAATTCAATATTAATATGAAGGAGGTGCGAGTGAGATCGCGGAGGCCTCTCGTTCCCGCGGCCAATGGCGAGCTCCGCCGCTGCTGCGATATGATGAATTTATGGATGTAATAAAAGCGAGGTGCGCGATTGGAGGAGCGGTCAGAGAGAGCTTATTTTCTTTATTTTCATATTTGGAATGTTGGTCTTAAGGCGCTTGCAATAGCCTGTGCACGTTAGACGTTTCTTTTCTGAAGATATAATTCCGCTTTCTCCCTCCCGGGCCCTCCCATTCGATGACTTTAATGTATATAGGCTTATAATTTTGGTTTTCTTTCAATGCCCAGTTTTAGACATAGGGGCACATATAAAATGTTGCTGACAAACATTCGAAATTTAAATTATCGTGTGCATGTAAAGGAGTCAGTGATCGCACCGTTTGAGAGATTGGTGAAGTTTGTGTGGTGAAGCCAGAGGGCTCTCGTATCACAAAGCTCCGTAACTGGCAGTTGATTGAGGCGTGAACGACGCTCGACCGCCGGCCGGGGTTTCTTTCTTGATTTGCTACTCGAGTGGCCGAAAACGACACTTCTATTTGCATGAGTTGATTTCGAGAATTCCGCTTTACATTTCAAGACAATTCAACAAGGTTATAAAGTGAAGACAATGCCTCTAGTTAATTTTATTTAGTACCTATTTTCAAAGGCGATATTATGCAAACTTTTCACGAATAAGGAACTTATGTTGCCACGAATTAGGATATTTAATATGTTTTTGTTCGTGCAAAATCTGCGTTCATCGATTTATGAAGAGGAGGCACGAAAGATGTCGACTCTATCTTAGGGGAGTTGATACCGTCGATATAATGCGTTGGATGGAAAAGCGTTCAGACGCAGAGCCCTGACAGCGGCAAAGACAACGCAGACAAAACAAATAGGCGGGCGGCAGCGACGCGGAAGTATTGGGGATCACGAGCGTAGTTTTGAAGTCCAATTATATCGAATACAGGTGAAGCGACTGACGCCCGAGGCGAGCTACTATCGTCTCTAGTGCCTGCGCTGTTTACTACCTCAATGATCAATCTTTGCGATCTAGTTGCTGCCTGTCAGATACAATAAAGCATTTTAAATTGATATTACTGTAGATTTTTTAGTACGGTTTTTTGCCATTGACAGCTATTGAATATAGTTCGCAACACAATTAGGTATATACATCTTCATGTCCGCAAACTTACTTGACTGACATCTAATCTTTGGCAATTTTCATAATTATGATTTGTTATTTTTTTACAAAGAAACAATATTTTTCTACTACACTTGTAAGACCTTCAGACCTATCAGACCATTGTGCAATTGCCAATACATAAATAAAGATAATATCTTCCCGCATTTCCACGAGTGTTTCCGAAGCAGAAGGCGGCGGCTTAACAACATGTAGTTGCCATAGCAGATAGCGCATCCATCACCGTCAAGCAATATTATACAAACAACTTTTAATTCTTTCCTAATCGTACGCAGGTCTTATACGATATTTTCCATTATCATAAATTACATACTTAAATTAAAAAAAAACTTATTGACATAAGCCGCCTCGGTATAGCCGACGGAGTATGAATCTGCTACCTTATTTCCACAGGCGACTACTTGAACCGCTGGGCTACAACGATTCTTTATATGCATATCTTATGTTTTCGAATAACAATAGGTACAATAAAATAACAATATATCTCGCAATAAATCACGACAAGTGTAGAATGGAATGTACATTTTCAGATCATGGGAAATTCAAGTTTCGAACACAAAGCGAGCAGTGTGAACGTTGTAACACTATTACAAGTTGTAGAGGCTCGTTATGGCACTGGACAGCTAAGGCTCTAGCCTCTAAACTTGTTCTGGCGTTGCAGTTGCTGTGCACATTGTCATCACAGGAAGCCTATTTTTCTTTTTAACCCTGTTGTAAGGGGAGAATATTTTGTGACGAAACTATTTCGTAAATGTCAGTCAACATACGTTTTTTCCACGATCTCGCGGACCGCTTACTTGTTTTTTCACCTTTTTGGTATAAGAAAAAAGTGACATTTGACTTGTAGTGTGATATTACTAATAATACATTGTGATATTACTACTAAAGTACAGCGTGGAGTTCTACAAGAAGGGTGTGAAAAGATTCCTGCAGGGTCAGCAGCGCGAGCGATACCCCTGGTGCTGCAAGCGTCCATAGGTGGCTGTAACCGCTTACCATAAGGCGGAACGCATGCTAGTTTGCCACCCATGTGGGTTAAAAAAATCACAAATAATTGGAATATTATATTTTTTATACAAATAATTGTTTTATTTCAGTCACATTGTGTTTCAGAAATTTTTTCTTTGATCTGGTCTCATAGTTTTATCTTAATATATATAAATTACGTGTCACGTTGTTTGTCCGCGATGGGCTCCTAAACTACCCAACCGATTTTAATCAAATTTGCACACCGTATGCAGTTTGATCCAACTTAAAAGATAGGATAGCTTACATCACAATTGGACCCGATAGGTGGCGCTGCGATCGTGTTTCAGGAAATTTTACTTTTTCACCCGGGCGAAGCTGGGCTGGACAGCTAGTATGTTTATATGTTTTCAGTGAGTCAATAACAGTTTAATACTCTGATTAAAAAGAAAATAAGTCACGAAGGTGGCATCCGGCACTCCGGAAGGTAAGCAGTCACCATTGCCCATGGTCGCTCGCATATCTCTATAGATATGCCCCTGTCACTCATGTCACCGAATCTGCTACCTGTTTGCCGTGGTGGCCGAGTGGTTTGAGTAGTTGCCTGCAACACAAAGATTGCAAGTTCGAATCTCCACTGTACCAATGAGTTCTTCTGAACTTAAGTACAGTGATTAGTCACACCACTAACTTTACGGTGAAAGAAAACTTCGAGAGGAAACCTGCTTGCATTTGAGAATAAATCCAAATGGGTATGTAGGTAGGTACCTATAGTCGTGCTTGAGTAACGGCGATGGACTCGCCATCTGTCACGAAAGGTGTGGAGGTACTACCTATACACCTTTGCCTACTTCATCGGTGACCCTTGTGGGTAGGCGTTAGGATACATACATACTTATATTTTTTCCAAAGCTTATAAAAAGTACATAAACTGAGCAAGGCTATAATTAAACGATATAAGTATAAGAAGGTATAAACGTAAGTACCGACCATACATACTTATATTTTTTTCCAAAATGTACATAAACTGAGCAAGGCTATACTTAAGCGATATAAGTATAAGAAGGTATAAACGTAAGTACCGACCATACATACTTATATTTTTTTCCAAAATGTACATAAACTGAGCAAGGCTATACTTAAGCGATATAAGTATAAGAAGGTATAAACGTAAGTACCGACCATACATACTTATATTTTTTTCCAAAATGTACATAAACTGAGCAAGGCTATACTTAAGCGATATAAGTATAAGAAGGTATAAACGTAAGTACCGACCATACATACTTATATTTTTTCCAAAATGTACATAAACTGAGCAAGGCTATACTTAAGCGATATAAGTATAAGAAGGTATAAACGTAAGTACCGACCATACATACTTATATTTTTTCCAAAATGTACATAAACTGAGCAAGGCTATACTTAAGCGATATAAGTATAAGAAGGTATAAACGTAAGTACCGACCATACATACTTATATTTTTTCCAAAATGTACATAAACTGAGCAAGGCTATACTTAAGCGATATAAGTATAAGAAGGTATAAACGTAAGTACCGACCATACATACTTATATTTTTTCCAAAATGTACATAAACTGAGCAAGGCTATACTTAAGCGATATAAGTATAAGAAGGTATAAACGTAAGTACCGACCATACATACTTATATTTTTTCCAAAATGTACATAAACTGAGCAAGGCTATACTTAAGCGATATAAGTATAAGAAGGTATAAACGTAAGTACCGACCATACATACTTATATTTTTTCCAAAATGTACATAAACTGAGCAAGGCTATACTTAAGCGATATAAGTATAAGAAGGTATAAACGTAAGTACCGACCATACATACTTATATTTTTTCCAAAATGTACATAAACTGAGCAAGGCTATACTTAAGCGATATAAGTATAAGAAGGTATAAACGTAAGCACCGACGAGTTGGTATAACACGAGCACTTCACCGTAACAGTGTAGTAGAGCACAAAAGCCGAAGTTTTCCCCGCACTGAGATTCCTTTTTCTTTGTTTGGTGTATTTATTGTAAATCTACTCATAGCTCCTGCCGCCCGCCCGTTAGAAGTATTCCGACATAACTTTTGGTTCGCGTACCTCTCCTACCTACCCACTGAAACATTCTCTTTGAACTCGCTTATTTAATATATTTATTTTTGGATACTTTCCACTTGGTTTGGTAGCCGATTTATCATTAAAATGCCTCAGAGGAATTACTTGGTTATACAAAAACCGATGACGTAATACGTCTACCAACGTATACAAATACTTACTACCTACCTACTAAATACAATCGCGGCATGTATGAAATTAATTGATATACAGCTCTAAAAATGTTATGAATCTTAAAGATTATTTAATTGGCAAACCACACTTTATTTTAACTCAAATAAATGTGTTGTTTCGAGAATTTGGTTTGATCATGTAATAGCCGGAACACTTTTTTATTTAAATTGATTCTTATCATTTGTGTAACATCATATTATAAATGGTATTAAAAGGTCATTCTTGATAAATGAATGGCATTTGGATGGAAATTTGTCATGTAGCTGTCACTCTACAGCTAGTGCTGTAATTGATCACTGTACTGACCATAAGAACCTTATTATGTTCAGTCGGGATCCGAACTTGCGGGTAACTGAACGAGCCACTCAACTGCCATGGTTCCATCGTTTTCAGAATAAACAAAAACATTATGAGTAAACTAAAAAGAGGCCCAAACAATTTAGGTACAGACTTGAAGAAGCCAGCGCGACTCGTACTTGAACAGTATTTTTAATCATGTCACTATTGTGACTATGGGGTGTTAACAGCTAGGAGTTTCTGTTATAAAATTACTGCGGAATGGTGCAGTAGACGTGGGGGTAGGTAGCATGCAGGCACGGGCACGTTAATATGATTTACCCACACCGGCGCCGCCCGCCTGGCTGTCCTCAACATTTTCACCAACTTAATAAACTAGTGTACTCCGTGTACCGTTTGTTAACTGCTTATTTTAGCTGCATGCCATACCACTTTTTTGTATGTACATACCACTATTGTAACAGGCTCACAAAAATATTTGTTTTTCTTAACAAACTTGTGGCATAATAAGGACAGGCATTGCGTACATTTAATCCAGGTAAAGATCCCTTTTTTCTTACAGATTTTTCCAAATGTGTACTGTTTTAGTGAGACCATAGAATAATATTAGAGGTGGTAATTATTTTCAGCTGCCTTTTCAGTTTGGTATTTTACAGGTATTCAATATATTATTCAATTGATTACATATACAAACAGGAATACTATACTAATAATAATTAATTATTATTGCTATTGTCGTATATTTGATATTGTATATGTTTGTAATTTTTTATTATCTCTATAACATATTGCTTATTGCAATACTTGTTGATACACAACATTATTTCCTGGCGCATAACTAAATAATGCTGATGGTTTTCATGAACAAACTTAAAACTCCATACATTTTCCGAACAATCGACTGTGCAGTGTGCACTAAGAAATATACTAAGCAAATATTTCATATCATTCCGACCAGGGAGCTTGGTTAGGGTTATATATATGTTTTATATATAGGTATGTATAGGTTATATATATTATTTAATTTGTTCTTAATGCCAGCCATGGATTTACATGATGAAGTCCTTGATTCTGACCGATACAACTAATTAACGCAAAGATAATATAATGCAACGCTTGAACTATGCCTTTGTAAACGATGATAATTGTGTGCGATCTGTCTGAAAGACAACTGATAAACAACTGATAGTTATTTCAAACGTGCTTGGCAAAGGGGTTACATTTAAAAATTTAAAATAAAGTTAGTCGTTAAGTTCTTAATTATTTTTAACTAGCTGTCCCGCCCAGCTTCGCCCGGGTATAAAGGTAAAATTCTTGAAACTCGATCGCAGCGCCACCTATCGGGTCCAATTTAATATAGCCTATGTTACTCGGGGATAATGTAGATTTCCAAAGGTGAAAGAATTTTTGAAATCGGTCCAGTAGTTTCGGAGCCTATTCATTACAAACAAACAAACAAACAAACAAATCTTTCCTCTTTATAATATTAGTATAGATGTCAGAACCTTCTACACAGTAGAGAAAACATTTAAAAAAAGATGAATTAAATTGGTAACGCCGTTCCCAAGTTATAGCGTGACCAGGAGAAATATGGGTTCATTTTTATTAAATAGAAAATAGTTTAAGATAATATATTTATTGAAAATAAAGTAATTCGTTGGTTAATTATTGATTCTCAAATAATTTTTTATTTAATGTCAAAGAGAACGAACATAATAAATTCATAATTAGCCCAAAAGAAATAATATTATATAATAATAATAATATTATAAATAAATAAATAAAAAAATATATACCCTCAGCAGAGCTGAGAAGGGGAAGGCTGAGGATGGCGATGGATTCGCCATCTGTCACGTTGGCAACTAAAATACCTATATCTCTGGTGGAAAGTGGGTGTATGGGTATTACCTATACACCCACCTGCCTGCGACTGCCTTCGGCGACCCTTGTGGGAAGGCGTGCGTGAGGATATATTTAATTATTATTTAATTTATAGTTAATTATAACGGCAAATAATTTACAATAATCATTTAGAATAAAATATAACTTTACTGTAAGACTGTGTACATTTGTTACAAGATGTTAAATTCGATAAAAATAAGTTTCAACAGTTTGTCCATTACAGACGTACAATAATAATAACTACACATATTACTATAAACATATAATAATTAATATATTATGCTGGTGGTCAATGTATAAGTAAGTACCCATTATATTATGACAAAGTGAGTTACACGATAACGTAAAGGGCCATTAGAGTCGAATGCGGCCACGGGAAGTGCTACAGAAGACGTGTAGTGGGCAGGGGGTGGTGGAGTCCAGTCTTGAAGATACTTAAGGGGGCTCCCTCCCCAGCGTCGGGCGACTTGCTTATTCCATCAAGCGTGGCGCACACACGCGTGCCCTGCACCGACGAGCGCACACACACACGACCCATTATACGGCCGGCCACCACTCCACTATGTCAATACAATACGCTCTCTTCGGCTGGACTTAGATTATTTAGAAAGCACTTGTAACGCTCATATAAGAACCTCCGCGGAAGACGTATTCGACGTCACAATGGCCAGTACGTGTCGGTAAGGACTCAGCCGGGATACGCGGAAAAGATTAGGATCCTAAAAAAACAGTCGCCACTCGTGAATATACCTAATATTCTTTTCACAATTGGCTTAGGTTTCCGCTGTAGTGGTTTTGTATTTCTCATTGTTAATAAATTGACCTCAGTTAATATTGATTGAAACGATATTGTATTATTTACTAAAAACAAATGAGATGACATATCAACGATAAAGTAGCATTATTATAATCACATCAAAATATACGGAAAAATCGAATTGTTATATTTCAAAACAAAGTGGGGTGCAGAGATTATAATATTTAAATATGTATGTAGAGCTGTCAAATGCATTAAACATGACAGGGAAAGACCATCAGTCATATCAACGGCTACGACAAGAAGCGTGAGACTACGCTGCTGGACGCGGATTATCCGCAACGCAGCTACGGCGTAGCACTTTATATTGGTACGCGTGTAGCTTAAGCACGTACCTACGTTGCTTCGATCGTGCAAAGACTATAGCTATATTCTCAAGTTACATTTTTATCTCATATTACGAACGTTCATGTCATGTACCTACCTACCTACGCATATATTCTATACCTCGTTCAAATAGTTATAAACTTAAAGGTCACACCGTAACTAGTGGTTACTTCAGATTTAGTTTGAAACATTTTCTCAAGCAGTGCTCGGAAATTAATGATCCTTTAAATTAATAAGTGTCAAAGTTTAGAAGGATCGTACAAGTGTATGCTCTCGGCGCGCGTTCGTTAGTTACGTGTGTGCGCCTGGAGACACCGGTTCATGTGTGGGTACTTTCATAAATCTGTCGGGAGATATATGAGAGCGCAATTTCCGGTATCCGGCCATTAGCGCCGAGCTTTTATAAGCTTAAAGCTTAGGTTAAAGATTTTCTGGGTAGTTTAATGCGAATCTTGTAATAGGTACAATAAATTTTGTATAAAGTATGTGATTGCATATTAGGTGTCGATTCAGGAACTTTTAATGTGTGTAACTTGGCCTAATGTCTGTTAGAGGGTTTATTATTGTGCCGGTGAGCACTCTGTGATGTCTCCGGCAGTGATATTGGGAGACTAATGAAATGTTTCCATGAATATCGAGATAAATAGTTACATAAGAATTTATATAAAATGTCATGACCAAAAATGAGCCCGAGTGTAGGCGGCGATGGAGGCGTATGTGCCAGTCGCGGGCCGGTGGGGGCGGGAGGGGCCAGCGACTTATTATTTTTATCGACCGTAAAAAGGTGCCGGACCTCGCGTAGACCCTTCCACTGTGCCTCCTCGAGAGATTCCAATTATTTACGGATATTTTGTTCCAAATCCCGAAAAATACTGACCAATAAAAGGGAGCGGTGTTTGTTTTATGCTTGATCAGGATCTACCCACTTACATGAACCTTATATATTATACAGTATTGACCCTAACGCATTATGTTACGACAATATTTGTAGTACGAAAACATAGATAATATATTTTATTAGTAAAGTGCGAACAAACATGTGTTTATTAAAAGTTAAAAGTGGATGACAGTGTTCACATTACGAAAAAAAAATTAAAAAATTGTTCGCATTTCACAAGATCGTGACAGTGTTATGAAATAACAATGGATGTGATACAAATAATTGAATTGTATAATGAGCAACAAATTGCTAGCATTTGTTCCGCTTGTCCTGGTTGACTGCGGGTGATGCAGCTGCAGCTCAACCTACCCCTGACTGTCACGAACTACTCAATAATGCAACTGAACTACTTTGTTCTACTTATTTTAATTTAACAATCATACAATAAAAAGGGAGAGCGTGTTTGACGGTGCCACCTCACCCGTGAATGCTGCCCCGATTTACATTTGTCGAAAAAAAATCTTTTAACAATTAAGGCGACAATCTTCATAAATCAATTTCCCCCGAATTGAATGTCAATAAGTAGGGCCCGTCGTTAAACGACACGCCGTGAAATAAAACTTTCCGGAGGGCGGAAAGTTGTGCAAAAAGAATATTTACATTAATTCTCTTCATTATGTTTTGAAGAATAATCATGGGCGCCGTTTCCCATTCCACTCTCTCGATTGAGTTTTTATTTGAATATTTTTTCGTCGCTCCCCAAGTTCGTCTCTGGGCTACAAAAGGAAGTTTTTATTAGCATCTTAATGATTTTACGGCCAGTCCCCGGTTACAACAGCCTTTATGTCGTCAGATTTTCTTAAGTATTTTTTGTAGAGTTTTTTGCATCTTACATTATTAAAGTTTTCATTCCGGCGCTTAATGAAGCTCATTTCTTCTGTTCGTCCGGGCCTTGATTGCCTTTGTTTTGCATAAATGCAACGTTTCTATAGGTTTCTTTCAAGTTAATCGGGAAACTCTCGCGAACAAATTTAAAACATCCAGTTTCAAATTTGTTCGCGAAGTTAATTAGTTGTATTCGATATCACTCACTTTGTGAACACAGAGATTGTTAACGATATATCAATAATAAGTAGATGTTATTAAGCCCCTTCAGTGACAAATGCGAAGTGTGAATATGGCGTTCACACCATACTTATATAGTGATACGAGATCTGGCTCCGTCTCACCTCCCGGAGACGTCGGTGGCTGCCGGCGCAGCGGCTGCTCGGCAGGAGTGCCTCAAGCATCGTAAATATGCTACCTTGAGCCAAGACTACGTTTTTGTGGCGTTTGGAGTCGAAACTCTAGAGTTTCGACTCCAAACGGCCCTAGGGCCGTGGGGACCGGATGCTCTTCATTTTTATAGGGATGTCTCGAGGAAGCTCTTTGAGGCCTCCCGTGACTAGAGGGCTGGCGAATATTTCGCTCAGCGAATCAGCATTGCCATACAACGTGGCAATGCCGCTAGTCTTCTTGGCACCCTTCCGCGTGACCAGATATGGGTAATTTATTCTATTTATAGTAAGTTTATATTTATTATTATTTTGTACCTACCGTCGCAATAAAAGAAACGTGTTAATAGCTTAAAAAAATAAATAAAAATAAAATATAATAAACGTGACAACGTGAAAAGGTTTTGGTATAAATCCGACTTTTTTGTATCGAGCAATGTAATTCAGAAATAAGTCGGTAATATGTTTATTTAATAACTTAAGTGCTTATAACAAATATTATAACGTTGTAAAAATTATCGTATGATACACGTATCAACTAAGAGAGAGAGAGAGAGAGAGAGATCGGCTAGCGGCGATTGTGAGTGTCTCGTCCGGTAATTACATTCATCTCAGCTCCAGACTGATTTATGCTATGCTTCGTGCGCCCTCACCCGCCATTCTGCCATTAACTTCTTTTCCGGGTCTATCTTACGCACCACAAAATAATAATCGTCCGGAAAATCGACCGAGGCTGTATGTAATGTTATGAGAGGAGGCCTGTCGTTTTTCTCGGGTCGCAATCGAGTCCGAGATCTTGCTTTCTTTTTAATTTCCCTGCGGCCTCCTAATGAGGTCCCTGTGGCGGCTGCGCGCCGTTATCTATGATATTCTTGAGGTTGATGCTTATTGTGCGTGTCACTGATGGCTTCCCTTTTTATTATCCTCTCGAACACAATTCAGAGGCCGCCCAAATGAGTTCTTCTCATTTATTTTGCTCTCTTTATTTCTCTAGGCGGCAGTTTGTCTTGTGTCGCAGCTTAACTTCTTTTAATTTTAATGAAAAGGCCACAGTTTCGTTTTCCTAATGTTTTTTCCTTAAACTTTACAGTACCAACGTGTAAGTTTCATACAACATAAATGTATCGTTGACAATATCAGTAATAGTCTGGAGTTAAATAAACAAGGCCGCTGAGCGTCAACAAATCACACGACTCCGCCTCCACTTATCTATTAAAATGAGAGATTATCTTTGCCCAAGCGATACGGCGTTGTATAACTGGGTGTTATTTTCACTGGATTGTCCAATATTGTCACAATGTGTATAGTAGGGCAATTAGAGATGTGTCGCGCGTGGCGGTCGCGTGGCGCGGATCGTTGCGCACGCGACGCGGCATCACTGCTCCGACATTAAGCTCCCATGTTTATACTACGCGATATGAGGTGAATTTTAGATAATCCTGTACTTACATAACTGTTACTTAATACCTTCATTAAAATTTACAAAGAGTCTACTTAAAATTAGGTGTCATTTTACAATACCTACGCTTGCATAATTTCATTCATTTATATCCCGTATTTATGAAATAACAGCTGAAAAATGTAACCCCTCGAGCCAATCCCCCAGAGGAATTCGTTTAATTTAAAAATTCTCATTTTTCATGAAGATTATACCTTACGACAGCTATAAAAGAAAACAGGAGACCCGCCCTTCACTAATGCGACGAGTCTTAGGAATTTTTATTCCGCTCAAATCTCTCCCTGACATAGGTATATTTCGCAAGATCGCCTGCAGATTTTAATACCCGATTTTATTCAAATTCGTTTAGCCGATGCGGGTGAGTACTTCTTCAGACATTTATCGCGGGGGCGTGATTGTATTTATAAGCAGGAATGGCATGACTGTTTACAACATACACACAGATGTTTTGTGTAAATAACGACCCACACAAATATCCCGACGCCCCTGGTAGGTAATCATCGCTGATATCCCTACATGAGTAGATTTTATCGCAAGTTTTTTGGCTCATCCATCTTAGTGTAGCAACATGTCTGTGATAATCTGACGGCTTTAGAATCTCAGCCCGTTAATGCAACTATTGGAGCCTGTTATAGAAAATGTATCTATTTACTTTAAGAAAATCTGTGTATTGGGATTATTATTTATCATAAATTCAATTTATTTCTATCATATTATATTACAATTAATTCTGCAAGAGAATAATCAAGAAAATATGTTATTGTTCATACCTACATATCATCATCGTCGTGATTATTCGTAGAGAGTGGCATATTGTGAGTCTCCCACAAGGTAGGCAGATAGGGAAGAGCGCCAATTCTGCCTAGATTGCATATCTCTTTCGCTTCGTCTACATTAATCAGTCTCTTCATACATGTCCGCCGGTTTCCAGTACTCTTAACATTCCCATCCTGGATTCGATCTTGGTAGTTGTATCGTGGTAATCCTCTGTTTTTTCTTCCACCCACTTTCGCGTTGTAAATCTGTTTCATCAATATTTCTTCAGTCTTCAGTCATATAGACGACAGTCTGGTCTAGTGGTTAGAGCTCTTGACTGCGAAACTTGAGGTCGCGGGTTCGAATCCCGCTGAGGGCAGATATTTGTGTGATGAACACGAATATTTGTACCTTAGTCTTGGATGTCCTACGTATTTAAGTATATATCTATCTATATAAGGAAATATATCGTTGTCTAGTTACCATAACACAAGCTTTGCTTAATTTGGGACTAGGTCAATTTGACCCAGGTAAAAAGATAAAAAGAGTTTCAAAGTGTATTAAAGCGTGTCGTATAGTACGCGTATTTGTTTTTTATGAATAAAAAAATACTCTTACTAAGGACGTAACTATCTAATTTGAGTGTAGTGCGTCATCATTCACTTAGTGAGACGAAGGTGTCATGATCATCTCACGATGCACCCACTCCCCCGTATGCACCCCACACTAGTGGCTCTGCGCGGTGATCAGTCTTCATTAAGCTTCCCATCCCAATCATGCACTTGACCGCATACGACGCTAGTGTAATATTATCTACTCTGTTTATGGTGTATATTAAATATTTCTAATTATTTATCTACTTTTAAATGCCGTAATTGGTATGGTACCTATACACCTCGTATGTTATGATATTTTTATTATTATCGGTGTTGATGGGCAGTAAATGTCAGAGCAATTTATCCACAGCAAGGGGTTATCGAGAAATAATGCCTGTAATTTTTCATAGCGTTTTACGTTCTTCTATCGCAATGAATTTCAGCGGCAAAATTTTCCTTGCCATTTGTTTCCCTCGCATAAGATCTTTTTGTATGAGGCGAGTTCCCTGTTAATATATGTGCCCGGAATACCGTGGCCATATATTACTCCGACCTCTGCCGGACTGGACATAACAATCCTCGATTTGCTATAATATCGGTCGTGCGTCCCTGTTTGGGCGGGCGGCGTAGGGCGCGAGCGAGCGGGCGCGCGGCCAAGGCGCGGGGTGGCGGCGGACGTGCCGCGTATAATAAGCATTTCATGCACGGGGCGCGGGCGCGGGGTCTGGAGGCTACCTACCTATTTCCCGTAAGTCGTGTACCTAACCGGACCGTACATTATGAGCCGAGGGTCAGCGAGTCTCGCAAGCCGTCTCTGTCACGCTTGGCACAGGAACGCAGCTCCAGCATAATTTCGTGTGATATATCGTATACGCTTGGGTCGTTGTGATGGACCTACATGAATGTGCTGCTCCGTGCTCGGCTATGCAGAGTAGTATTTACGCTGGCAATAACAACGTCGTCGAATATTAACAGTGGTTCACTACAAAATGTTCCTGTGCATTTAGGTACTCCCATATAAACGCGTTAGATAGGTCGGCAGCGGTCGCTCTAGTGCCAAATTCATCTTCTATCTATACGATTTATACACGAGGAGGCCGTAAAACGCAACAATAAAAACCCAAAACAGCAATAAATTTGGAACAATAGACGCAAAGGTTCGAGCGCGCCTTATCAATTCCATCCACGCATGGGACTCGAATCGTACAATAAACTTATGACGTCAGCTCTGTGATATTTTCATATGCTTTTGGTCTGGGAAATCTTATAGTAATTACTGTTAATAGATAACGAAGTACCCTGTTTACAAGCAATGAGCACTTAGTGGACGACGAGGGTCTCAGGTGGGTAGAACAAATAGCGGACAAGTACACTGCCTCCTCGAGGGGAGGGTCATCTTAGTGGACAAGGAACGGCCGTGGCCGGTGTCAATACCGCAAGGTGTTCTTTATGCATTAATAATGGCACCTAATTGAAACCAACTTACGATGTCGGCCATTGCCGCAATATTAAATACTAAACATTTCGTGGTATCGAATACATTTCATGTTTAATGATTCATAGGTGAGGCTTCCCGCTCCAAGAATCTATTTTTAAGATTACGGGCGCGCCTATGTACAGAATACGAGCGTATTGCGAGTATACAGCTATTAATAATGCGTGACTGTGGTCCAGCGCTCTTACATGGCCGATTCATTATCGTTACGGTCTCGACCCGACGGAGATCTACGATATAGCTCCCTGATTGACCTCACATTAAAAATTACATACAAATAGATAGGGGAAGCGGAGCACTAATAAACAAAGCCGTGCGCCCTGATTCGATTTGTTTCCACGAAACATAAAAAATGTATAAGAACAAAGTACATGGTCATTCGACTGAGGTTATGGTAAGCTTTTTATACTACAATGTATTGGTTACTTTTACCTTAGAACTTAGTTACCTACTTAGAACTTTAAGTTATTTAATGCTCCTTAGATTAGTTAAGTTGGATAATTTTGAAGGGGCAGCGGGCGAGGAGCGTCGCCTGAGGTGGCCGGAGGGTCGAATAAATATGTCCCAAAGAGTTAAGTGTGAGAGAAGTACGTTGCGGAGACCGCGTCCAACGTTTGCTCTTCCACTCGTGTTGTTGCACCACTTATTACACACAAAGTTCGCTCAAAGTTTTCTCCAACACTCGAGCGTGAGTTTAATTTACTCGATAGTGTAAATAAAGCGGGCGGAGTGGGAAGTTTCGCGGCGAGCAGCCCCTGGCGACGCCCGGCGTCTCGTTGCGGCCGAGTGATAATAACCTCTGCCGCGTGGGGCTTCCTTATTAATCGAGAACGACAAATTTTAACGACAAGAATTAATGAATCTCGTTACACGGGTTAATCCCTCGCTCGTAAAGTGTTCGCTCGACGGCAGTAAAGGTGAGCGGGGTGGGTGCCAACCACACACCTTCACTTCACACAAACTATAACATTTATTTCTTACTACTCTATTCACGTTATGTAACCATGCTATTCATCTAATACCAAAACCTCATTACCAATTGTATGGAACAAACAAATGTACCTATAGGTACTAGCCATTTTGCATGCAGATTTTAATCAGATTGAAGAATGTCAAAATGTCATGAGAAAGCCGGTGAGATGAAACGAGTGCGAACAGCGAGTTGACTGAGGGTAGGTATCTGAGATATATCGCTCAGTTAACGACCATGTGCGAATGGAACTTTATTGTAATTGCCTTTTGTAAGATCGGGATAGGGTCATTACGGACCGTCCTCACAAACCGACCGACCTCCCGTTCTGCAAAACTTTCCTTGTACTGTACACATTTGGTCAGAACTAATTTCTTCGTCTTAGATGCTATTTAAATAGTCTAAATTAAGATAAAGCAATACGCAACCTCGCGTAGCGTGTAACGTGTTAATTTATATTTTAATAATGTACGTGCAATTATAAAGGCTGAGTGAATTAAGGGAGTAATACTTGTGTACTCAAACCTATTCATCGGATGAAGAGGTGTGAGCACATTAGGGGGCTGAGGCAGCCTCAAAGCCAGAAGACTGATTATGTCTATCCGCAATTTCTCTCCGTCCCTATTCTCGCGAGCGAAAACTAGCGAGTTTTCCACCGCGCTATTAAGCGGTCGCTTTTACATTTGTCCTTATAATGGAAAATGTGTTACTAATTAATTTAAAGCGAAACTCATTATGTTGAAATGCGTGTCTATTATGGGATGATGGGATGAGCGCCTTTCGGTCTGATCGTAATACGTTCAATTGTTTTCGCAAAAGTTAATTTGTGTATTGTTCCTGTACATGCCTGTACATAGTATGGGAGTAATGTGAAACTTACGTGAGTCCGGTTGCAGGTACTCTCCCCAACACGAGCCGCGCTCATTCTCAGTAAGACTAATCAAATAACAGTCTCACCGCCCCCGCACCCCGCCTTGCCTCACGGCCAGCGGTCATCTCTTATCGATTGTGGTGGAATTCGTGCACAGAATGCGATATTTCTCACCAGCCAACGCCGCATAGAACTTTCACGATATATTAATCTTGTTATTAGTTTCTTTTTCTCCAGATAATTCGTGATTCGCGGTGGCCGAGTGGTTCGAGTAGCCGCTCGAATCCCGACTGGTCATGGAGTTTATCAAAAATTAAGTATTGATAAGTCTCACCACAAACTTTACGGTGAAGGAAAATCGAGAGGAAACCTGCATACGTTTTAGAAGCAATTCTAGTATAGTTGTGCTGGAGAAACGGCGATGAACTGTCATGTTAGCACATGAAATATATCTCAGACAAATTGTGGCTGTGTGGGTACTACACACCTCTGCCTACTCCAAGGCGTGACGATATATATTAAGACCAAGATAAATACAATTGAAAGGCGCCTTATGATAAACCTGATTGATTATTTACTTATTATAAACATCGATTATTTTATCAGGCGCCGTATAAAATAGTATTGCTAATGCAAATATATAGCAGAAGGTTAACGGACGTCTCCTTTCTTGTAACATAAAAGCAAATTAACATGTCTGCTGGTAATATTATACACGTTAAATATAGAACTATAGAACATTATCGCGCTTGGAACGGCTCGTCGCATTTGTAGTAAAATAGTGAAAGATGCAATGAGAACATATGACAGATGGTAGTACATATGTCCAAAGACCTACGCCAAGGATCAATAAAAAAAAACTGAATCAAAAATTAGGAAGGTATCAATGGCAAACTTAGGTAAGAAACAGCCGCTGTCATTTGTAGATAAATACCTACCTACTGATCTAAATGGCGGAATAGAACAACATCAATATTGACGGACGGGAAACGATATGTTTTCCTCGTGAAATAAACTGTGTCATGAACGCGCTCTCTGCGTAACAATATTTATAAACCTTGTGGTTAATAAATAGTCACTGGTATGGATACAGTGAGAATCGTTTTACAATTACTTTCCTATTGGACTTTACTACTAATTTACTGTTTAGAATATATTATTATAAACTAATTTAAAGGTGCGTTTTCACTCGTGCACCTACACTTGGAAAGAGAAAAGTTGGTGTTGTCGCAACTCTGCTTCTATGGGGTATTTGTGGGAGGTGTATGGGTTAAAAAGCATTTCGTAGGCTGAGATGCTTTCATAAATCTATGGACTTGCTCGGCATTCATAATTTCCTCTCGGCCTTGCCAACGAAGTTTACAGGAGTGGCAGATCACTACGTACAGGGTTGGCTTAGCCGCGTGAGTTCCTTGGTTGTTCTTATTGTTGGTTTGATCTAGAGATGCGTCATTGGAATATAAAATAAAATAAATAAATATCCTCACGCCTTCCCACAAGGGTCCCCGAAGGGGTAGGCAGAGGTGTATGGGTAATACCCACACACCCACTTTCCGCCAGAGGTATATTAGGTGCCAACGTGACAGATGGCGAGTCCATCGCCGTTACTCAAGCACGACTATACATACGCCTTTGAATTTCTTCTCAGACGTATGCAGGTTTCCTCACGATGTTTTCCTTCACCGTAAAGCTCGTGGTGTGACTAATCACTGTACTTAAGTTCAGAAAAACTCATTGGTACAGTCGGGATTCGAACTTGCGACCTTTGCGTCGCAGGCAACTGCTCGAACCACTCGGCCACCACGGCTCACGGTCATTGGAATAATACATGTAATTTTTCAGCAACTGTTTCCGTACATTTATTTAACTGAACGTAAAAAATATTGCGTATGCTAATAAAGCATATTTTCATAAACATACCGTAGTTATAATGCTATTGTGAATAAAACTAAATAATTCCGACTTAATTTTTCTGATTGCTATCACTGATAATTTATACATATACAGATATAACCAATAACGTAAATTTTGGGTCCAAATTATTATTCAAAGTTCGTATGGAGATTAATCGGTCACAGTAGTGGTGTGTCAAATCCGAGGCGAATTCGGAGTGGCTGGGCGCCGGTTGCCGGACGAACGTTCCGGCATGTAATTCTAATGAGTATTAGTGTCGTCCGTCTGCCTCGCACCGTCCACTCCGCCGCTACATTCTATAAAGCAGCCTCCTATTTCACTGTTAATACGATTGTGTATAATACCTACCGACTAAGTACTAGGGGAGTTTGGTGTATACTCGTACTTATGTACTAAATGTTAGATTTATGCTAAAACCGTGAATAGCATTAACATATTTTATTTTGATTTGAATCGTTCGTATTTATGACTGTGGTGCCGTTAAGGGCATAAATCTTGTGTGCTCTAAGAATCTTAGATACTTGGTAAATGAGCCTGTCTATCTAAATTTAGGGAAGTCGAACCCAGGCCCTTACGAGGTATGCAGAGATAGCAGAGATCATTTTATGATGAGGGACTCGGCATGATGATATGTATGTATGTAATAAATAAATTAAGAGTGCTCACCCATCCTCCTACTAACCACACTTAGGGTTGTTTAACTTCGACTGGGTACAGTTAGTACACACATGTATCGAACATGTGTGTACTAACTGTACCCAGTCAGAGTATGAATGATGCAATCGAGGTAAATAGGTACATAGTGTACAGAATTCTGTCTGTGTTGCCAGCCGTACGTCGCTTCACTGGACTGTGAAAATGATTTTGATTTGACCCTTTGAAGGGTTCCTCTACCGCAAAATTACATTTCCATACGTGAATTCGTTCATATACCTGACACTCCATAATATGGTGTTAATGATTGAATGTAACTGACAGTTTATTGAAATAATCTTGCTATTTGTGATAAGCGAGTGATTAACACGCAACTCCTGCGATATCTAGAGGGTCACGGTTTGTTGAGTGACCAACAGTATGGCTTCCGCCACAGTCGCTCAACGGGTGACCTTCTAGTATATCTCACGCACCGTTGGTCACTCGCCATTGAGAGTCAAGGTGAGGCATTAGCTGTTAGCTTGGATGTGGCGAAAGCGTTCGATCGGGTCTGGCATCGCGGTCTTCTATCGAAGCTTCCATCCTACGGACTGCCAGAGGGATTATGCAAATGGGTCGCCAGCTTTCTGTCCAGCAGATGCATAAGAGCCGTCGTTGACGGTAGCTGCTCCGAAAGCATGGAAATTAATGCTGGCGTCCCGCAAGGCTCTGTGTTGTCCCCGACTCTGTTTCTTCTGCATATTAATGACATGCTTTCTATTGAAGGCATTCATTGCTATGCAGATGGCAGCACTGGGGACACTTACTACACGGGCCGTGCTAATCTCCCTCGTTCCACTGTGGAGGAAAGTCGCGAACGACTTGTGTCTGAAATCGAGAGTACACTTCGCAGTGTCTCCGATTGGGGTCGACTAAACCTAGTTCACTTCAACCCCACTAAGACACAAGTTTGCGCGTTCACCGCAAAAAAAACTCCATTCGCTGTGGCTCCACAATTCCAGAACACTCCCCTGAACATCTCGGAGAGCATTAGGATCCTTGGGGTCGATATTTCTAGCGACGTTCAGTTCCGTGGTCATTTAGAGGACAAGGCTAAGCTGGCGTCGAGGAAGCTCGGTGTGCTCAACAGAGCTAAGCAGTACTTCACACCGCAACAAAGGCTGCAACTTTATAAGTCGCAAGTTCGGCCACATATGGAGTACTGCTGCCACCTGTGGGCTGGAGCCCCTGGATACCAGCTTGGGCCTTTTGACGCGGTTCAGAAACGCGCCGCTAGAATTGTCGACGATCCCATGCTCACAAGCGGCTTGGAATCACTAAGTCTGAGGAGAGACTTTGCCTCCCTGTGTGTGTTCTACCGCTTGTATAACGGGGAGTGTTCTGCAGAATTGTTCGATATGATGCCCACTTCCACCTTCTACCACCGCACCTCTCGCCATCGACGGGGAATTCATCCCCATACCTTGGAACCACAAAGGTCTCGCACTGTGCGCTTCCAAAGAAGTTTTCTTCCGCGAACGCTCAGGCTGTGGAATGAGCTCCCCGTTGAGGTTTTCCCTGGAGAGTACAGCATGGAGTTCTTCAAGAAGGGTGTGAAAAGATTCCTGCAGGGTCGGCAACGCGCGAGTGATACCCCTGGTGTTGCAAGCGTCCATAGGCGGCGGTAACCGCTTACCATCAGGCGGACCGCATGCTTGTTTGCCACCCAAGTGGTATAAAAAAAAAAAAAAAAAAAAAAAAAAAAAATTACCAATATGGTATTTAATTAAGGATTAACCTACCAATTCGATGTACTCCTATATCTTTACGGATCCCACGAGGTACTCCGAAGAAAGAAAACAACACCCTATTTTGAGGTACAAACTTGGATAACGGGTCTGTCGCTACCTCTCAGGCACGACTGTACATACAATTTCTTCTTAAACGTTTTCAGATTTACTGTTCACTGTATTAATCTTTGTGATGAAAATAACTACCGTTCATGGTCCAGAGTATAATATAAGCACAAACCACCGGTGTTTGAAATTGCAGTCTTGACTTTGCAGGTGACTACTTTCTCCACCCAGTCACCCAGTCACCAAGGCTTATCAATCTTATCTGAAACAAAGTATAATAATTCTAACTGGTATAATGCACCCTGTGGAGAGTCCTTGGCACCTTAAAGAAAATCTACCCAATTACCTAGAAAAGTAAATTGATATTATTGCATATAAAGCTTATTAATATCAGCCATATACACTCGGACATATCATCTCATTGGTATTTGTGTCGAGTAAGCAACTGTAAGCCCTAATGTATCACTCCATACTTGTAAGAGTATAATAACAAAAACCGACTTACTCTCTGTGATTTAATATACAGTTTTCATTGCCCCTGGGTGTCAAAGCGTCTCGGCTCTTTATCTGCAAATGTGGCGTCGTAGGAGATAATTTTATTCTGAAAGTATCTCTCCTTACTGCTGATATATTCAACAGAATATTCCCATATGTGCGTAATTCTGCGGAATGGCAAAAAAGGTCTGTTTGAGGGGTGAAATATGTAAATTTATTGTCTTGGGCGGCGCGGCGCGGTGTGCGCCCCCGTCATACGCCGACACGATGGATAAAGGAAATGTTAATGCCCGCCAATTTATGTGCTTTTCTATGATTTCGCTGAATCGGGCCCGTCTTTCCCCCTTTATGGCTTAGCAGGGTGTGCATTTTGTTTATACATTTAAGTGTTATCAATGACTCCGATCGCTTAAGAAATGACTATTTGGGTTTACTTTGTGTATTTTGGACCATTCGTCTCATAAGTTGTACAAGTGACAAAAAAAATGTTTGTTTGTTAATTCTTACCTCAATGATTGCAAATGATTCTAGTTTCTTATGTTTGAGCAAGGATCATAATAGAACAATAAATCACATCTCCATACATCGCCACGGACGGTTAACACCGCCGACAGACACCCAATCTATTCCCCTTGCGATTTGCGACTAATTCACAAAGGCCAAATGTGACATAATACCAACATAATTCAATGTTTTGCTCACCATATTGTATTTTATTTATGAGTTATAATGTTGTGCATCTCTTTCGTGTAACTAGAAAATATTATCATTGTCCTTGTCTGTTTTGGGTGGCGAGGGTGCTGTTTCATCACTGTATGAACGGATGGTTAAATAGTACGAGTTAACTTACACCGCATCCGCTACGCGTCATTTAGGGGTGGCGTGAATAGGTTTATGCATTACGTAGTAATTTCTTATATTATTAATCGTCATTTGCAAAGTGCGAAATTATGGCCGAATGGTTTAAGCAGTCACCTGCATGCATAGCTTTAAGGTGATCGAAAACATGATTACGAAACCTTCACACGCTTAAGAAGAAATAAAGGGAAACCTAAGAGACGGCGACAGACATGTAATCTGTCACGTCAGCTCCAATATGTATGTCCAGTTTAAGGTTGTTCCTACACCTATGTTATCATGCTCGGGTATTTGGCGCGAATATTGATAAATTACAAGAAACGAACTATTTCATTGGGTTATAATATATAATATAAATATATATCTTCACGCCTTCCCACAAGGGTCCCCGAAGGGGTAGGCAGAGGTGTATAGGTAATAAATACCCACACACCCACTTTCCGCCAGAGGTATATTTGGTGCCAACGTGACAGATGGCGAGTCCATCGCCGTTACTCAAGCACGACTATACATACGCCTTTGAATTTCTTCTCAGACGTATGCAGGTTTCCTCTCGATGTTTTCCTTCACCGTAAAGCTCGTGGTGTGACTAATCACTGTACTTAAGTTCAGAAAAACTCATTGGTACAGTCGGGATTCGAACTTGCGATCTTTGTTGGGTTCATTCACTTTCATTGGGTTAAAACCATGTAATAAGCAGAAGGGTACATTTTGCATGACACTGTCCTTACAAAGTTTGTTATGGACCAAAAAGTCGTAAGTAACAACAATAAGTATGAAAGAGTGGCGTTCTGTCTTTGAAGCTCACGGAACATTTTTCAGAAGCGTACTCATTTAATTTAGGAGGGGTCGGTATGTCGATATTTAAATTTTTAAGCGTCGAGACAGGGGCTAAAACTCTGTGAAACCAATTTGTTTGCACAAATTTGTCAAACAAAAATATAAGTTGTATATTATCACTGTGAATTACTAATTCGGAATAGTGTTACATTTTTACCATCGATATTCACGTTGAGTTTGGTTAAGGTTTTTTGTTTTACATATAGATATACGAAAACTATACAAAGTACCGCTGAATGAGTTTGTTGAAATTTAAAACTTGTTACAAAACCATAAATCAAAAGCCTTATCTCTAGACTTACAAGTCTTTTTTGCGATATGTAAATTAATCAGTTTCTTCAAACATGTTCAATCTCGTGTACTTGACGTTCCCATTGCCAAGTGTTCGATACTATGAAATAGTTTATAAGCTGAATGCTTTAAAGTACCGTCATAAAAACCCTAAAAAACACGCTTTTTATAGAAAACCGAACTAAAAAATAGAAAATAAATTTAAATTAAGAATAGTGTTAAAATTTCAATAAATATAAATTAATAATAGTGTGGATAAAAAAAAATATTTTATTTAAAAAAAAGTGTGGGGTGCATGGTGTCGTTTTCGTCGGTTTTCGATAATATCTTAAAAAGCACCCCGCGCTTTTTTTAAATAAAATCTTTTTTTTTATTCACACTTTTATTAATTTATATTTATTGAAATTTTTAACACTATTCTTAATTTAAATTTATTAAAATTTATTTTCAATTTATTAGTTCGGTTTCCTATAAAAAGCGTGATTTTTAGTTTTTTTAAACTATTATTTATTTTCTAATTAATTATAATTATATAAATTAACAAAAATCATATTTAGCAAATTGAAAAATGGAATAATTTTATCAAATTAGTGTATTGTCATCGGTCCTCGATAAATCTACAAAGTTTGAACGAAATCTGGCCGTTTAAAGTGGGTTAAAATCGCGCCCAAAGAAGTCAGTTACAAACATACAGGTGAAGCTAATAAAAAGCGTGTAAAAAAAGATGTCACACGTTAGTTACAATAATAAAGCGCCGCCATATTAATAATAATTTCGTTTATAACAGATGACGTCAACAAGCATTGTGTCTGTTGCTATATACGTATTACCTTAATAAAATTAATCTGTGGTCGGTTATGCAGCGGGGGGTTAAACACGTCCTTTATACTTTGTTAATAAAATGTGCAACTTTTATTGCGTACGACGAGAAGTATAAAGATTCAGTAGTTGAAGGGTTAACATTAGATATGGAGAAAATTGAAGTTAAGAATTATTAATTACTAAATAATAATAATACATGTATTAGTTAAGTATTGAATCGCGGAGATCTCTTCAAATCGGGTGTTACATGGAAAATATTCTATTAAAAATATTATTATATATAATGTGCTTATAAATAAATTATTATCTTTAAATAAATAAACATATCGTACAAAGAGAATGGTGTAAAAATCATTGTACGTTAATGCAGGATGTAACTCGTACGTTTTCGGGGTTGGTTAGAGCTGACACCAACTAAACATCCTGTGGTACCAAAGTGTTTTAGCGCTTAAGTAAGCGGTGTTATGCTCATGTTGTAATTTTTTCTAAGAACCCATCTTCCCTCTCCCCTCTATTGAATCAATAAAAAAAAATTTTACTCGTATGCTCCGAGTACTTAAGTACCATAGTAGTTCCATAGTAAATTACAGCAATCTGTCGTATTATTATATAAACAGATGCCGTATCAGATGTACACATTGTCAAACTGCGGATGCGACGCAGCGTGTGGGGTGTTAATGCAAATTGTAGATTTACCGTCATAGCGATAGATAGCTATCTGCCGGCACGACGGGGTTTAGCGGCTCATGATTTATCGGCGTGCGATATGAATTGCGGCTCATCTTCATCCCGGGTTATTTGACCGGCCACGCTTTGCCTCTATCGCTATTAATGTATACAAGAAATATCAACAATGTTTCCGCATAAATAAATAATTAAGGAAGTTGGTAAATAAGCGTGCGGCCTCATTTATTATTCTTTATAAGGAAACAAAGGCGAGGGTTAGGCGTAATAAGGCTGCGCCACCTCGCCGGCTTATCTTTATTGCCTCCAACCCACGTAGAATAATAAATCGTTTTCATCAAAAACAAATACTCGACAGTTTTTGTCGGAGTCGAGCGAGCGGGAGGAAGGGTGGCAATTTTCCACCCCCATAATACAATATTTCTCGACATTTTCCACGGGAATACAGCTTCGAATCGCTCGCTCGCAAACGGCAGGTTTCTTAATGTGTATTTTTCGTCCAATCAGGGAGCGGCGAGAGTCTCGATATTACCTCAACTGTCACACATAAAGTGGAAAATATGGTCGGCAGATGTAGGGGGTGTGCGGGCCGCTGGGCGGCGGCGCGGGGAGGGCGGGCGCAGCTCTTTGCCAGTCGGCGCGCGTACGCGACGCTCCGGCGCGCCGGAAGAAACGCACAGAACAGGTTTATAGCTTTTCTTTCAGCTCCACTCAGGTACGGGCCGTATCATAACAGGGAATAGCGGCGCGTGATGTGAACCCGTGATAAAATAAATGTCGAGATAGGCTTATGTATTGTACTGTTTATCTTCATAATGGCCACCCCGAGAAAACTTTCGATTAAACTTTGACTTCCTTTATGCGGGTGTTTTCTTGTTTTTTATTTCACTGTATATACACATCTTAACATTATGCTAATGCATAATGCGTATTCACAATGTAACATGTAATATTTTTACCCTTACGGAAACGCGATATTCTCTTGGCAAAAAAATATTGTCTTCGAGATCATTGTTTAAAATTTGTTTGACTTTCAATATGTACATATGTGAACGTCTAATCGATATGAGATAAATAAATATGTTCAAAAATATGAAAAAGGCGAAGATGTGTTTTTGAGAGATGACTTACTAAAGAGACGTGATTTATATCCATCAAGTTGTCCACGTCACCATTAACGGGAGATGGTGTAAGAGGTCCGAAGAGGCGGCGGTAGCGCGCCTTCTCGCCGACGACTCGGCTGTGGGAACTGCCGGCGGATATAAATCGCGATTCATTTCTCATCGTAACTTTTTGTAGGTTCTTATCTGTTAGACTTCACTTTTCATCATCCAAGGGGATTTATGTAATGCCTAGTCATTTCTCGGCGTCGAGGCGCGGCTTATCGGAGGAGCGCGAGCTCGCTTGATTGATGAGCGCGCAAAAATAAATGTTCAGTTAAATTATTCGATAAGTTGGAAACGGAAGTTAAACGGGAATTATCTTTGTCTTGCCCCTGAAGACTTCACGGCTGTAACTGTTATGCCAGAGTGATTGATCTACGCGGGCCCTACTTCTGGTTACATACTTAATGCTCAGCTGAGGGTAATTACACTTTATCTGTACTTATAGAAGTATCGGAAATTTGCCTCTATGTAAGTATGCTTCTCTTAATGAAACATTTACTTGTAAAATGATGGTAGATATTCAAGGAGACCAGAGCGTGATGTGACAATTTATTATTATTATAAGAGGCTTAATGTAAAAAAGTTGACAAGCGGTCGATGATCCAATATGACTTGACTATTAAAACAGTTGAATTACAATAATAATAATATCCTCACGCCTTCCCACAAGGGTCCCCGAAGGGGTAGGCAGAGGTTTATAGGTACTACCCATACACCCACTATCCGCCAGAGGTATATTAGGTGCCAACATGACAGATGGCGAGTCATACTCAAGCACGACTATACATACGCCTTTGAATTTCTTCTCAGACGTATGCAGGTTTCCCCTCGATGTTTTCCTTCACCGTAAAGCTCGTGGTGTGACTAGTCACTGTACTTAAGTTCAGAAAAACTCATTGGTACAGTCGGGATTCGAACTTGCGACCTTTGAGTCGCAGGCAACTGCTCGAACCACTCGGCCACCACAGCTCTTTGAATTGAATATATATTATATATGAATATATATAATATTGGAATAGTTGAATTCTACAAGCCTATAATTTGGTATTATTTTTCAAATACTACCCAAAACGCAACCACCAATCATACAGTTCACCTGAAGGTAATCAGGTAACGCATACAAGTCGCCGGTTAATTTGTTTTATTATGAGTTTAGTTTCATTATTATATTATACAATTCTATGAATATTTATCAAATGCAATGAATTATATAATCTTCACGCCTTCCCAAAAGGGTTCCTGTAGAAGTAAGCAGAGGTAGGTAGTACACCACTACTATCGCTGGAGATATATTTTGTTTTCCATTACCTTAAAGCTCGTGGTGTGACTCACTGTTACTCAAGTCCAATACAATATATAAAAACTCATTGGTACAGTCGAGATTAGAACTTGCAATCGTTGTACTAGGCAACTACTGAAACCACTCGCTCACGGCGGCTTTTATAATATAAAAGCCGGTAAGCTGTTATTATAATAATAAACTTATATTTAATATTATAATAATAATATTAAATATAAGTAATATCACTATCCAGTGTCTGATTTTGATTCTTGAGCTGTTATACATTCTTATTCTCGTTGGTTCTGCGTGTTCTACATAATTCATTTAATAGTAACTTAATGGGCACATGTATAAAAGGACTTAATACGAAGTACTTGACCGCGGCGAGGGAGGTAACTAACGATATAAAATTAGCCATGAAAGCTAATGCCATAATTGAAGGCAATCAGCGCCCCTCCCGATGATTTATGGCATTGCGCCCGCCGCCTGCCTGCTACATTTACATCTTTCGTACATTTGGCGCGATTGCCGCATGTACACTGCTGCGGTGTCAAAGATCCTCCTTTATTATCCACGTTATTTCATGAATAAATCATTCTGTACTATTGAGCAGAAGCGGTTTATTATCAACGGGATGGATATTGGTAGAAAGCATAGCCTTGGCTTTAGTAACCTTGTTGGCATCGATGATGGCAAAATTTCACCAGATATCCTACAATTGGGTATTTCGGTACTGGAAACCGCTTCGAAATTGTAGTTATAAATGTATGTATACGGTGTATAATGTACGGTTATTCTAAAAAAAAATGTTTATTTCTCTTTTTATTTCTCTTTTTATATTTCTCTTACAACTAACATTACAAATATATCCCATCACCATCTTCAAGTTAAGGTCACGCTCACTTGTCCGCGGAAGCGAAGGAAACACTGCGTTCTGCGGCCAGAAGTCCTAGTTCATGCCGTATTACTATGTTCATATCTTTATACCTTCTCTACAAAGTCTCTACAAAGGTAGGCAGAAGTTTGATAGTATCAATTTTTTACCGAGGATATTATATTCAATTACTACTGTAGTAAATGGCGAGATCATCACCGTTTTTCAGGAACGGCTACATATGTTCTTGATTATAATGTTAAATATTGAATAAAAACTTTCAGACGATTCCACACAAATTGACCAAGTCCCAAACTAAGCAAAGCTTACGCTATGGAAACCAGACAACGATAATTACATAGGACATCCAAGACTAAGGTACAGAGATTCCTATTATTCATGCATATATCCGCCCCCAGCGGTAATCGAACCCGCGAACTTAAGCCTCTCAGAAGCTCTGACTACTAGAACGCTGTCTATATACTTACACTAATTTGGTACGTTTGGTTAAGTAGATGATTTGTTGTATGGACATAATTTTTCATAGTACTTACTTAGCAGAAAGAACTGACACAGTGAGGTAAGATGTATAATAGTTGCAGTAATGGCTTCTACAATTGCAATTGGGACTGCAGGTGGACCACTTAAAAAGAGCAATGCGGCTAATCTCCAGCGACACATGTACAAACAAAGTTTAATTGTGAGCGGTGCGGCGGAGCGACGGCCCCCGGCAAAACCGATTACAGTCTTAGCGGCGCGCTCACCTTCGATTCTTGCACCACCCCCACCCACACATATTCCATTCCAATCAATCCCCCACACATATTTATATGTAGACATCGACTATGTTTTTATTGCGGCCTGCATCGAATGACGGCCGCAAACATTGCATTCCCCTCCCTCGTAGCGTCGGAAAACCTTTTATTTTTTAATTTCGATTTTGATTTTTCCCGGGCGTACCGTCGCTCCACTTTTATTTTGTTTCATTTCATAGCGCGGGGTGGGCGTGCGACAGATCGGAATTTCAGATATGTACAATTTAAAATCGTGTAAGTATGGTCAGCGTTCATCGGAGCGGCGGCGAGCGACTAGGGCGGGCGGGCCGCTGCGCTCCCGTTAGATTGACGCCTGTCTGTTTGTTTCCTTTGCTTTTTTACGAATTCTATTTTCATTTGATTGCATTTGAATTTCCGCCGCCAATATCCGCTAACTAAACACGATTAATGCGGAGAGGAGATGGACAGGCGGGCGGTGCGGGGGCGCGGGGCCATGACGCTCTGTCGGGGTTTTGTCGTTTTATATTAGAAGCCAGCTAATTTATTGCAAACTGCGCTACGGGAATCCTCTTACAACACTGAAGGCGAGCCGGTATTGCTAACATTATTTACATAGCTCCAATTGAGAGGATTAATGTGTAAAAGACCGATTGCTTTCACTTGGCCATATTTATTAGGAAATATTAAATTTTAGTTCATTAAACTGTTGATTTATTTTTGATAAAGGCTCATTAGACTGTTTTGAGACTCGGCTTATTGCATACAAGATCATAATGCGCGAACATTGCCTAGTCCGTTATCAAATCGATTACGGCGTCCTTTATTGGGGAACTTCTCCACAACATGGCCCTTGATTAAAAGTATGCAAATTTTATTACGTCCGGGTGAGGTCGTCGCTTCGCGCACTCTCAATCACATCCAGTTCAATCTAACTACATATTTCAGACATGTTACAAAGGAAATGTACATCGGTTACGATTTAATTGTAAATAAAATTCAGGTTTAAGTAACGTCACATGATGTAGGGACTAAGATGGCGTGATGACTAAAATATATAGACGTATAAAGTATATATATAAATATATATCTCTTTATTTATTTAAAGTTTATGCACAATTACAGTACAATGGTGGACTTAATGGTAAAGCATTTTCTCCCAGTCAACCTTATACAGTTAAAATACATTTCTTAATACAGTATACTTCAACATTTCGGGAACTGATAATTCTCAGTCCCAATTTCAGTGCGACAGTTAGTCTAAGATTACCATATTCTATATAAAGCTTTCATATAATTAATCTGATTATTTATCCTCCAGTCGATCTGGGATTTAGGGCCTCATTATTGTAAGCATATAGTAACGAATTTAATTAAACACAGAACACGGAATATTATTCTATCGAATGATACCAAAATTAATCTTATAAAAAAAAACAATTTGCTGGTAAATAATAATAAACGTGGTAATGTTCTGAATGAATCATCCGACTTGGGTTGCAATAAATAATTCGTAGCAACCTGTACTGGAGTGGGGTTTTGTTTATGTCAAATTGTAATTTATTGGTTACTCGGCCCCACTTGGATATTACAGGAAGACCGCCCCTCCCCACCCGCGCCCACCACCTACCGGGCTCGATGAAAATTTTATATCATCGTGACGTCATCCCGTTTTTTCTTGCCCGTGACCGGCCGAAGCGATCTTTTGATTAAATTAAGGGGATCAACAGGGAATTTTTACACTGATGGATAGGTTGACACAGCGTTTCAAGGAACATCGCCGGAATTTATATTGGCTATAAGTGATTGAGCGCAAATTTAGCTTGTTTAATGTATGCAGTTAATAAACATTAGCTTTACACCCCCCCGTAGATCGATTTGGGTGAATTATTGGGTAGGTTTTAAGTAAAAGGGAGTACTCGCGCATTCTATAGAATGAGATTTATTTTTGAGTGAGTTATATATATATATATATATATATATATAATGTAACGATTGCCTCTGCCCGCTTTTGCGTGCCATTTTGGAAAAAGTTTGCCTTTATTTGTATGGCTTTTACGTTCATTCATGGCCTGACAAAGTTCATTCAAGGTATTTGTTTAGTTGATGATTTGATGATCGGTTGAGTAGTTATGACGTCAAAGCGTAGCAACGGAGCAATCTCACATGTATACTATTAGATAAATTCATAACGCTGGAGATCTAACTTTCTAAGGATTTTTTAATCTAACGTTGCTTTAAACTATACAAGTTCGAAATCCGACTGAGTACAGTGAAAATAAATACAGTGAGTAGTCACATCACGAGCTTTAATCTGAAGGAAACCATAGAAAAGAAATGTGCATAACATATCGGTGTAGTCTTGCTTCAGAAACGACGATGGACTCACCATCTTCTGGATCCACTTTGGGATCTTATAAGGTACTACACACCTACGTCCACTGTGGGAAGGCGAGAAGATATATAATAATAATAATAAATAATAATAATAAATAATAAATACCTGGGACAATTCCACACAAATTGACCTAGTCCCAAATTAAGCAAAGCTTGTGTTATGGTAACTAGACAACGCTATATTTACTTATATAGATAGATATATACACAAATACATAGGACATCCAAGACTAAGGTACAAATACTCGTGTTCATCACACAAATATTTGCCCTCAGCGAGATTCGAACCCGCGACCTCGAGTTTCGCAGTCAGGAGCTCTAACCACTAGACCAGACGGTCGACTATATCGATATATAGGTACATAAAGTTGCTTTAATCAAACATTTTAAAGTTTTACTGGTGCAACTTTAATATAAATGAAGCTCTTTCTGGAATACCTATCTCTGCGATCTGATTAAGCTATTTTTGATATGCGACGAATAATAACAGATGAATCACAGAAATGTGTTTGCAACAAAAAGCGAGCGATCATTATCATATTGTAACGAGAGCCATGACGGCAAATATTGTGACCCTAGGGTCGCGACCCCTGCACCCTGCATCTGCACCCGATAGCGATGCACCCTTCCTAATCATTGCATTTCTGACACGCTTTTACGTAACAATAAGCTACTCTTGTTTGCCAATTTGTCACAATTTGCCTGCAATTGGGAGCCAGTTAAGATATACATATTAAGATATATTTGCCAAAATGCACAATCAGTGTACCGATTAAAGGCTAAGTCCGTATTTTAACCCTTTTATTTAAGATGGGTGGACATACACCATAACCATAACCTCGACCCTCTAACTGGGTAGGCAGAGAGAGTAGTGTACCTGTTTTCTTTTTATTATTAATTTTGTTTCTCTTAAAATTTTCGGGTCCCGTAAAGGGGTCGGTGTTTTATCAATTCTTGTTTATCCAACACGAGAGATGAGAGAACTGGCGCTCTATACTCTCTGCCTACCCCGTTAGAGACTCGGTGTGATATTTATGTATGGATATATGATAATTGTAAGCACATTAATATTATACAGAACCCTCTGTGGTATATATGTACTACCTACCGTATCAGGCCTAACATATTTTTTTAGTTAACGCTACTTGAACAGCACCAAAATTTGAATGATGAAAAATTTTTTAGATTGCTCATTGGACAAATGAAAGTCGTTGTGAGTTATAGTGATTTGCAATTGTTGGTTACGGTATATACAGGACCAAAACGTAGCGCGTTGTCTTCAAACTACGGATGGAATTTGTCGACTCCAACTAATTTCACTCAACTCTTCCACCAACTTATAATAGAATAACTTTCCAGATTAATCTATTTATGCTCGAATAACACTCGACTGGAAGTTGACGTAAGACTGCAGTAGTAGATAAACATGAGAATTTAAGTGAACTTATTTTGTTGTTTATATATAAGGAAACAATAGCGCTAGCAGGTTGCACAAGCCGGAATAGCTCAGTCGACATTACTTTTTTATCTGTAGTGACCCACGGGTCGCTACTCTCGCTGATAAGCAGTAAATTGCTTTTCTTTCCATTTCTTAAATAACTGACTGCTCCCTCGCTGAAAGGTACTAGCTAGCATCGCGCAATATTCTTTTACAACTCCCAAGAAAAGTTTAATTACAAACCTGCTTAAAAGGGCGAAGTCGCGTTATGTTCTAATTATTGTACCAACAATAAAAATACGTAAACGAGTGTATTATACAATTAGACACTTCTCCCCGATCGTTAAATGGGAAATTTAAATGGAATTTTTATGTTCAGCAATTAAGGATAACGTCGGGTACTAGACATTTTTGTAATTACAAAAATAAGATTCTTGAAATGTAGCGTGAAGAAGAATTAGGGCGAAGTTCGCGGAAAACACTTTGTAGGTACCGTACAAGTTGACAGATGGGATAAGTAAGAAATGTTAATAAAACTTGTTGGCTATTTTAAGTTAATGTCACGGCCTTTAATGTTATAAGATTTGGATACGGTATGCCTTAATTAAAGTGACATTTGATTTTGCTTACATTGGATTATGCAATATTTTTTATCTGGTGGCTGGAACATTCAAATTATCGTGGATCATCATGTGATTATGTATGTTATCCGCAGTTTGGTCAAAGTTATTAGTGTAATAGTGTTTTAAGCGCGGATTGCGTCTGGTAGCTCGCGGTACGTACATGAAGACGGAACCAGAGCCCGGAGCCCGAGGGAGTCGCGGATTTATCGCCGCGGCGGCTGACGAGCGCCCGCGCCGCCCGTCCCCGCTCGCGCGCTGATTTATACCGCGCAATCTCGCAAAACTTACTTCACATTTAAATTTCCAAACTGTCTAAGCTGCTCTCAACGTCGACCATATTATCTCATTCGATCGCCTATAAATTTTATGAGCTGACTCGCCTTTGTCGCATTTTAACTCTGACTTGAATTAATAGTCCAAAGGGATCGTATGCTTTTTGTTTTTAAAGCCTTATTAAGTTCAGTATTGTACAAATATACACCAAATCTATATATTTTTTATTATATTCATGAACTAGTAGACGTATATACCAGAGGCTGTCAACTTATCGTAAGTGTATAAGTATGTAACTAGTGAAATGATCTACTCCAATGAAAATGAAACAAACCATGAAAAAAAACTATTAGATAAGCATTCTTCTTTTATATTTCTACCACTGAGGTGGCTCTACTTCTCAACTGTTCTTGAAACTTATTACAACGTATGTGTACGTACGTTAAGTCTGCATATTTATTGTATGTATTGAAAGCAAAATATATTTTGCTTACAATTGTTTGTATTTGAAAGAAAACAATACTGGGATTTTCGAAATGACACCTGTTATGAATATCAAATGTGAATTAGTAATTCGCCGAGCGTGACACCGATGTTTGTCGCGTCAACTGTGTAGACAAACAGTGAGTCGGTACCTCGAGCTGCGCCCTCGAGGCAGGCTTCACATTCCCGCTAACACCCACTCTGATTAAATCTTTGCACCAATCTTGGCACGGAGGCCATCCACGCAACCCCTCTCATAATTCAGTTTGTAACTTTTTAATTAGCTTTATATTTGTGTTTGCAGATTGAGACTTCGCCTCCCAGTTTGTCATTCCGGGTGCTTGCGGTACAGAAGTTATATTATTAATAATGCCGACTTTGAACGCATCTCTGTTAATGTATTTGTATGTACGTTTTGGTATGCGAAACTTCAAATATTGGACTGCGTTCATTGAACTTAGTAAAAAGTTAAGCTTTGTTAGAATATTTGTTCGCAATAACTACTGGACGAAATTTAGTAGTCACAGTAGAAGATTATTGAGATTATAGAGATTCCAGAATTTAATCTACCAATGTAATTAAATAATATAAAGTAATTGACTACTTTATAAAGCACACTAAAGCTGCATCCTACATTTTCGCCGCTTTCAATTTGCCGCTAGGTATTGAATATTTTTATGAATGCTTTCATTAAACTTGCAAGAGTTTGGACGCACATCGCAAATCGCGTGCGCCGCAGCATGTGCATCAAATTTGTATTGAATGTATTATTTTTGGGGTAGAACTTTTGTAGTCATATAAAATATGTAGCGTTCGCTGTTTTGCTTTGGTGGATATAATATTCACATGGTTTAAAACAAAGTTGCTTCACGTCGTCTGTACGCTTAGATCTTTTAAGCTACGTAACGGATGTAATACGGTTTTCATCAATAGTGAAGTACCCAAGGAAAAGGATCAATAATCATATAATTATATGATGACACCTACACCTATTGGCACCTAATATACCTCTGGCGGAAAGTGGGTGTGTGGGAATTACCTATACACCTCTGCCTACCCTTTCGCAGACCCTTGTGGGAAGGCGTGAGGATATTTATATGATGACCTAACGCTTGTGAAACCTTTAGGGACAACTTTTTTATACTTACTAGGTGGTAAACAAGCTGAGGGCCTTTCTGATGGTAAGCGGTTACCGCCGCATATGGACGCTGGCAATACCCAGAATATCGTTCGGGCATTGCCGCCCTAAAACCGCTAATTGGTAATAACAGATTTTTTATTTTTATACGTTATTAAAATGTATGCTTTAAGATGACAGGGGACAATGTCAAATAATGTGTAACGTTCGTATTTAGATAGCGGTACGAGTACGTACCGTTGTGCCGAAGCGTACATGACTTGAATTCGATCCGAGAACTAAATTTTATCGGACAAATATACCTTCTTGTTACAGAGGTAACTAAATGTGATTTAAGACGAGCAACACAAATATTGGAATACGTCTTGTTGGTCTGGCTCGAGTGTCTGATTAGATAGGCCTGGACCGCACTAGGGCTGAATAACAATCGGAGAATATCAATAAGATCCCTCTGAACATTGTTCCTAGCTTTCTTCAACATTGACCCTACTTATCACGCTATATACGGTATGACGAAAGATTTTAAAACTATCATGATGACGTTATCAAACTTTACAGAACTACTGTTTAGAGGTCTAGAGAGAATTGACTCTCTCTCTGGCTACCCCATGTGAGAATTGGCATGATTATTTATATAATGGATGATATAGTGGGTGTGTGGGTATTAACTAGACACCTCTGCCTATCCCTACGGGGACCCTTGTGGGAAGGCGTGGGGATATATTATTATTATTATGTATGATACGTTGTTTGGTGGTAAATAGTTTAAATTTGTCCATGAAAGCTCATTAGGTTCATACTTTATCAGCCTGTATGTTTGTCTCGGGGAAATTCTGTTTCCAATTTGCGGGAATTTTCACGTAACCGAAAATAGTTAATTCCTGAAACCTGTGGGTTTAATATTTAGTTATATAATAGGGCAACACACAAGGCCACTACACAGGAGCTGTGCTCCGTATGCTACGATCAATAATTGTAAAGTGGGGGTACTACTCAGGTCGGTCATCTCAAATTTTGGAACGGAAAATCTGAAAACTTCATTCTGCAGTTAACAAAAAATTTTACTGAAAATATAAGACAGCAACTGCCAATTCTGTTAGTATCACTACCGTTAGTCCCGATAGTTCATCAAAAAATGATATGAACCTTATATACAATAAGCATATAGCCGACAAATGAACACTAATAAAATAACGGCATTGGTGGTGACGACTTGGTCGTGGTATTGTCAGTGAACTTAAATATCCCAAACAAGCAAATTAGTATAATGCCCTTATTTATTTTATTATTTATTATATTATTTGAGTACCTAGTTTTTTATGAAGACTACATTATTATATATGATAGCCTGATCGTCTACATCGACCTCATCTGCTCTTAGACGAGTAGGGTAACAATAAATGTACCTTTTTTAATTACCTATACATATGTATACACAGGTACGCCGTTAGGGAGTCTGCGTGATGATAAGTTTGTACGCATGTATACACAGGTATACTATAAGAAAAAAACATCCCTACTTATGAATCGAGATACTGGTGCATTTTTGTGTAATGAGTTAAAATTACAACGCTTCCACGACGATTGCGAATAGTTACCTCTAACCAATAGGAAACCAATTAGAAAAATTTTTTTAATTGGATATTAACTTAGATTAATTCCAATTAGCATGTATACGATCGATCTGATCGACACAAAATATGCCATTAGGCGACCAGTGAATCTTCACAAAACATGTAAATGCAATCGCAATGAGACAGCTTAACCAAAGATCTATGTAAATGTAAACTAAAATGTTAATTACCTTATATGCTTTGGAGCTACGTAATTATGCAGGTACTTTATTATGGTTGAAGTAAGGTTTAATTATACAGAGACGCCATCTTATAATTTACATGTGTATTTTTTTGTCGCTATATTTGAAAGGGTGAGCTAGTCGTACACTTTATATATACCTTGCACCTACCGATATAATAACAACTTTTACACCTATACCTTCCTCATAAAGTATTCAGAATTTTGGTGAAAACCACCTAAAAATCTGTTAAGTAGTTTAGGAGTGTATCGCGAACAGACAGACAGACGCGACGGACGACCGCGTTTTTTAATAACAGTATATAGTGATGTACGCTTAGAAATTTAATCATCAATACTTATATCATATATATTTCATCACACTTAATCCCAAAGTCGTAGGAAGAGAGAGTAGAGCACCAGTTCTCTTGAGTGTTACTTCCCTTTTTTTTTCATTCAGGCTTCAGCGACTTTCATCACTCTCCACATACTCGTACATGCACGCTGGTTACGATGTAATAATCGTATAAGAGCATGAGCTCTTCATACATCAATCTACATAGATCTTCAAACCGAAACACCGTAGTGCGTAATATTGGCTCAAAGCTATTCAGGGAGCTGGTACTATTGAGGGCCTTCCTGGACAGACATGCAATGAATGGCCTACACTACAGTAAATTAAATCGACATTCAGACCTACCTTCTACCTACACATCATCTCATATTAACTGACCGAAATAAGCGTTTGTATCTGGAATCCTATTTAATTCGCCCTGCACATCTGACACTGACACATCATACGAATGTTAATTCAGTAGGTAAATAACAGCTGACGGGGAAGTTATTTACATAGTTATGTGTTCGCCTAATTCACTGATGGTACGACGCGAGCGCGTTTTGATTGCAAATATCATATACCTCGGTCGGACAAATGACTGCGCAGTAGACTTAGGAATGTTGCAGACGCCTCGTCAAATATTATTTTTGGGAAACGGATCTTCAAAATGATATTTTATACAACATGCTTGTAATGTTAGTTGTCCCTACAGATTAAATTTAATGAATTATTGTCTAATAGCTAGTATAATATTTTCTAATCCGACGACGTCCATTTAATGTCGAATGCATGATTGAGATAAAGAGCAATTCAGTTTACAAAATATCGAAGGAATAATTTGTCGTCTTTTTAAGACTGCTGATAAGGTAGGTATTATCGCTAGGTTTTGTAAAAGAACATAAATGCTAAATATTATGAATATAATATCCTCACGGTTTCCCACAACGGTCCCCGAAGGGGTAGACAGAGGTGTATAGGTAGTACCCACACATCCACTTTCCGCCAGATATATTATAGGCGCCAACGTGACAGATGGGGAGTCCATCACCGTTACCCACTATACATACGCCTTTGAATTGCTTCTCAGACGTATGTAGGTTTCCCCATCGATGTTTTCCTTCATCGTTAAGCTCATGGTGTGACTAATCACTGTAGGTACTTAAGTTCAGAAAAATTCATTGGGACAGTCGGGATTCGAACTTGCGATCTTTGTGTCGCAGGAACTACGCGAACCACTCGGCCGTGGTGGCCGTGTGGCTATTAAATATAATTATATCATCAGCTGAAACGCTCACGAGTTATTCTGTGGGGATAGAGTGCTAGTCCACTGTATTAAGACCAGACCTGACCAAATATGGAACTTCACGTTCCTCCGTTCCTTCTCCAAACATATTCGTATTGTACCTAGCAGTCAGCTGTTTTTTTTTAATGGTATCATATATTTATTTAAGTTCATAAGTCTATGTGTGATGAAGTTAGTATTGGGGGCGCGCGGGTATCATTCGCGATATAATTTCATGCGCGAGTGGCGGTGTTTGTCCAACGACCCCCACTGTCTGTCACACTTTACATGACAAATACCATTTCTCTGATCTTGTATTCTGTAAGTGATATTTTGGCACCACTTTCATTATATGACAAATGTAAACTATATGTATGTATATATACATATATTTATTCTTTCTTGAGCGCTCATCTTTCTATGAGAAAGAGAGGCTATGCAATGTAAATGTCACCATTGTGCCATTGTGTAATGTCAAAATCTTTTATTCGTTCTACATTTTCGAAAAATAATTAAACAAATCAGTGATACCACATTTTTAAATATTATTACTACCAATGAAAATTTATTTTAACGTGTTTTTCACGTGTCGACACAAACAGGCAAAGCGCCTATTGATACTAGAAAGGCAAAACGCGTAACGCTATTTATTCATCTGATTTAAAGGCCTGACCATTGTGTCGTATAAATTAACCTGAATGTTGTATTATTCTATGCTTTATTGGTTACTAGCGATCCGTCCCGGCTTCGTACGGGTGGACATATTATAGCTTATATCATTTTGGGTGAATGTAGCGTTCCAATGGTGAAATAATTTTTCAATTCAGTCCAGTACTTTTTGAGCCAATTCGTTACAGACATACTTACATAAAAATCTTTCCTCTTTATAATATTAGTATAGATAAAATGTTCTCCCAGTTCGTAATTTCCAAGTGATCTCAAATAGTACTAGGTATTTTAAGGAACAATATCAATACCACATCCGCTTTTTGTAGTGTGGTAAAAATATTTTTGGTGTAAACAGCCTTCTTACAATCGTTCACGAATTTTTAGGCCGAAGAGTAATAACACCCTCTTTTCGCCGGCGATATATTTAGGTGCCAACATGACGGATGGCAAGTCTGTCGCCGTCTCTTAGGTGCGACTTCAAATACGTTAATAAATACCTTTGTAAACGTATTCCTCAAGATGTTTTCCTTTGCCAAAAACCCCTTGGGGGATAAATCACTGTATAGTAGGCTCATTGGTATATATTGCTGGGGTTAAAACTCGATCAGACGCTCAAGGACGGGAACGTCAAGAGTACTCGAAACCGACGAGCATGTATGAAAAGACTGATGAATGTGGATGAAGCGAAAGAGATACCTCTTTCGCTTCGCTATACTCTATACTCTCTGCCTACCCCGTTAGGGACTCGGCGTGATGATATGTATGTATGTTAAAACTTGGAAAATTGACTTTACAGGCGATTACTGAAATCACTTAGCCAACGGCTTAACAAATACATATGTATTTTTTGAATAAGTTGAGCGTCTTTAATTCACGGCTGTGTATATTACGACTATTACGATATTTAAGATATCAATTAAAATCACACATTAAGAAAATAATTAATGAGCAGGCATTAAACGAGACAATCCAGCCCTAGGACCGGCACTGAAAGCAATAAGACTTACAACTCCGCCCTATCGAAACAATCCCGTGTCTTGGTGTGTTCTGTAATGGCCCAAGTTCGACACTCGAACTTACTCAGAGTGTTCTACGGCTGCAATAAAGATAAATCCACCAATAATATGTACGCTGGCCTTACGTGGAGGATTGCTTGCCCCCAAATTGAATTTGCATTGAGCCTTAATTCAACCCTGGTTGAGGCGCGACATCGCTGTTTCTCTTCAATCGAACCTTTACTGGCTGTCGGTTAGTAAGCGATCGGATAGTACTACTGTGGATAGATCAACTGACGATAGAGACAATGTTGTAATAGTAATTTTGAAATACATGTGTAATAAAGAATTATAAACGCGAACTATATTCCAATTAAGACAATAAATTCAGTAGCTTTGCTAGATTTTATTATTATATATGCTTGATTTTAGCGTAACCCACTTTGGGTATATAATAATATAGTTTAGGTAGAGTGCAGATGCGGATACAGCTAATTAGGGGAGCATATTAGAAATAAAAAATAGTAGGCCCAATGTAGACTTATGCAGAACTCCACATAGTAGGACCTTTGATGTGACATTGTTAGTGTACCTATATTAGAGTGATATTGCTTGAATTTTACGTAATAATTAATTTTGTGTGTACATTGAGAGGGGGTATAACAGTGAATGAAATAGGGTGACATGACAAGCATACCCGTGGTGTGTGTCTAGTAGTGTAGCTACGTGAGCAGGAATGTTCGTGAAGTTCGTGAGTGGAAGACCCAGTAATCCACACGCCGGAGGGCCAGCACCGTATAGAAGGACGTTCCTTATCCCTTGATCCCGTTGTTTACTAGACATTAAACAGATAACAAGTCCACGCCCTGATACCGTCTGAGCAGATTAAGCCCCGGTCGCCGTAATCCGAACTTCGATTAATTTCATCCAATACTTACTCAGAGAATGCTTAATTGTTCGTACTGTAAATTGTTATTTACGTACGCACGTACCCTTAAGAGCTTGGAATCTTCCATCGGTGGCAGTTTTATTGCAAAACTCGTACGTAATTTAAATACGGCAAGAGAAAAGATGTTGCTCATCACGATGCTACTGATATTCACTATCATCCTATAACATGTAGGTATTGCGTATTCAAAACTATGTTCTTTCAGAGTTTTCAAGGCGGCGAAATAAACAGGACACGTATCATGACGTGCCATTGTATCAATTAATAAATATCGCGCACCAAAACGGCGTAAAATGTTCGTCTTTAACACTCAAATAACCGCCTCAAACAAGAATCGAACAAGCGACGTTAAGCTTCGTAGCTAGGAGCTTTCACTGTTAGATCAGACGGACCTGGATATCGTTTTTGTGTAAATTCAAGGCGAACAAAACATGACATTCTTGTTCCTATAAAAAATATGTCTCATATTCAAATTCAACTACGCCGTCAAAATGAAATTCTTATTACATTAAGCGAGTAATGTTATAAAACACTCAAGTATTATATTTATATCAGTTTTTCTCAAATATATGTAGTTTTTTGTAACGTCAAAGTAATTATACACATTGTTTAAGTTAGAGTAAAAAGTGAATACCTACTTGTTGTAATCTTAATCCCAACAGATAATTCTGTGCAGCTATGTGTACTCTACATGAATGATGGCACTTACATAACGTTGAAAATATCCCTACCATTAAATTGTACAAAAAGACAGGATGTTTACTAGTATTGACAACACAGAATTCAATTTATAATATAATGCCGCGACAAAAAGCGACGGTCGAGTGCATGGAGTACTTGTGTTATGACATACCTAATGCGTGAGTACCGACCGTAAAAGCCGGAGACACAAAAAGACATCACTGCCGGAGGTAACAAAAGCAGACGTCACAAGCTAATCCACCCGTAAAATGTCCCAAATCGCTACAAAAAGAAGCCGACAAAAGTGTTGTTGTATAAACGTAAAATGAAATTTAATAAACATTGAACAATAGCGCGGGCTGTAGACATTTTGCGGAGATCCAGATAGTGAATGGGAGATAAGCTGGCAAAAGGTTTGCAGGCCCCGCGTATGTTTGATGTCGCCTCTCGTCGCCGGAGCGTGAACGGTTTAAGAGCAAAATTGCACCAATGCTAGTGGCATCTGTTAGCTGTGCTCGCAACACAAATAGATACTTTTAATTTTGTAGATGGAATGTCATTGAACGGACCTGTTTAATGGAAAGCGCGTTCGTTAAACAAGTTATGTATTTTTTAATTAATATATATACATACATTGATATTCTTTCATGTTGCTCATTCCATTCAAAACATACCTAAGATTGTAGTAATTTCCATAACACTTATGTAAAAACATAATTTACTTGATCTAAGGGTGGAACTTCAATGGCCACCGGGACGTGTCTAAATAAAATAATTAATTTTGCTTTAATCGCGCAATCATCCCAGAAGTGTATTAGGAGATAAGTATCAAACGTTTCTATTTAACTTCTCTCCCGAACGGAAATTCCCCGGGCGCCATATTGAAATGTTTATAATTAAATTACATAAAGACGAAGAAAATTAATTTCAGAGTGCGAAGTGGCGAGCGCCTCGCACCGCCCGCCCGAGCACAAAAGCGGAAGCGCGCCTCAAAGGCGGCGCTGCCGTCGCTCGGTGAATTTAATTTTCTAGATGTTTTTGGAAATTGCCGAGGAGTTGAATAATCACGTTATAACTTAACGGTATTAAATTTTATACGTTAAAGTGTTAATATTTCATTTTCAAGTTTAATTTAATTAATTCCAAAGTTAAGCTTCCACGGAATGGAAATAGCGTGGTAGAGTTCGGAGACTTATCTTAGGATAATTATTGTATGTTATACTTACTACTTTTGAGGAAGATTAATTTATTATATATAATATATCGTCACGCCTTCCCACAAGGGTTCCCAAAGGGGTAGGCAGTGGTGTGTAGGTAGTACCCTCATCCACTTCCCAAAGAGACATGTTTGAAGTGCCAACGTGACAGATGGCGAGTGCATCGTCGTCACTCAAGCAAGACTTTACATACATATTCAAATTTCTTCTCAAACGTATGCAGGTTTCCTCTCGATGTTTTCCTTCACTGTAAAGCTCGTGGTGTGACTAGTCACTGTACTTAAGTTCAGCAAAACTCATTGCTACAGACTGCTCACAACCACAGCTGCAGGTTGCGGACAAAAGAACAACATGGAAACATGCAAGAAAAATAACAAATTTGTGATAAGGTAATAACACTTTGCTCAGTACCAATTAAAAATGAATAATATATTAAGAAATACAACAGTATATTCAGGTCAATAAATATGCTATCACTTAAGTGTGTGAGTGTTTGTTAATCTTACTACTTAATATTATAATTGCGAAATTGTGTGAGGATGTTTGTTACTCTTTCACGCAAAAATTACTGAACGGAATTGATTGAATAATTGCACAGAGATAAATTATGAGCTGGACTAACACATAACATATCATTTGTTTCAGAAAATAATATACCGATTAAATCCAATTTAACGTGATTGATACCGCGCGTAACTGCTTGTACTCTTGATAAGAACATGATATGATGATAGATTGTAGCTCTGATAAGAACATGCCACACAAGACGATGTATATATGATATCTTCAGACTTATCCCGGTGTGTAACGCTCTTTAAAGCAAAGAGCTTTCAGGAGCTTGGCTCGAGCTCCACGCGACGAAACAAATTGATGTACCCAAATAATTATTAATGCCTCACGAAATTTAATTGGAAAAGTTGAATTTGTATCGCGCTCACGGCGTAGGTGAGCGATTCGCGCCGAGGCGGGCTGCGACTGTTTACGAGATAATTAATCTCAAAGTATTTACTGCTTTAATCGAGCCACTCCGATGGGGAGCGAATAACTCTCGTATGTAATAACGTTGCCTACTATGTCGATATACCTCACCGAGTGCTATGTACGTGTACTTGTGTCTGTGTTCGCAAGTAATTACGTATAATGAGTGATGTACCAATTATGAGAGTTTATTTGCTCGCATGTGTCTATTATAAGTATGTTTAAGTAGGCAGAGAGGGTTGAACGCCAGCTCTCTTCTAGAATTTTTCCAATTCGTCCACATATGCTCACTGCTCACGTGGTTTTCCTTTGCCACACTGCTCCTGCTATTGCTAGCCTTAATAAGTCAACATATTATCAAGTTCACGTTTCCCGTGGCTTCGGAAATAGAGCAGCTTGTCACGGGCAGACCACTCTCGATTCGTCCTCAATCATAATTCTCTTCATAACTACTCACCAGTGTCGAGTTCTTTTTGAACGTTTCCTTTCCCGATCGTTCGATATATATGATCTAAGTAGCTACAACGTAGACTGCCAGTATTTTTTCTTTCAGATATATTCGCAGAGTACCTATGTACATATATTATATACTAGCTTATGCCAGCGGGTTCGCCCGCGTGGAGTTAGAAAAGTAGCTTTAGAAATTCTCCTGCTAGAATCGGTTCAGCCGCTATGCCGTGAAAGAACCGCAAACATCAAATCTTACAAACTTTCACATTTATAATATTAGTAAGATATATAATCAACATTTCGTCACAGATTATTTTTTATTCTATATTATATTCAAAACCATTTCTTTTTTAAAATTAACATTCACCCACTTATTAACTTTTAGGCTTTGAACTTCGAATGCTTATGACAATATGTCATGACAATATTTTATTCAAATATGATTGAAAACTTGTGATCAACATTAAGATACATTTTCTTCAGCTTCATATTATACCTTTGCAAGCATCGCAAAATATAAATCATGTTATTTCCAATATGCTACCAATAGCACAAAATTATTGGTTGCAGATGGACAATACCGTAGACGAAATTATGTTCAAGGTTACAAATAACATTCTACCAGCTTGACGTGATATTCGTCCATTCGACGACAGATGGCGTTATGAGTACCTAAATAGTAGTGTAAATTTGTAGTTCACCGGCTTACCGCAGCACAGTAACGCTACTTATTTCGGAATTCCATATTTTTTACCTCAGTTAATATAGAAAAATGTATTTTGTGTTCGATGTTGTTAATTAGCTATAACAAGGTGCATTGCATATTCTAGTGATCCCGGCATTATCGCGATGTCCGTGGATGTAGCAGCTCTTGTTTGGCATCGCGCACGTATAGCGCATGGGCCGTTTAAGCTAATTAACAATAGATCGAATCCGACTGCAGCAACAATGAAAAACGAAGAATAAATGTCAATTTCACAAACGACGAGGAGGGTTCGGCTTTAAATCGAATTCCGTTTAATAATAGTAGCGCGTTAGAGTTGAATGCACTCTTGATAGTGCGATAGTTTATTGTATTTTAAACATTGTATCGTTCGAATATTCGAATATTTTATTACTTATAGTGTATTGAACCCCGCTCAAGAAGGTAATATATTAAATAAAGTAGGTAGCTGTCTACTTAATATGATAGCGATATACTTTTTAATTCAGTCTCAATAGAAGCACGTATTAGGCATTATATTTCGGGGCTACAAAAAGGTTTCAATCATTCAGAGTATCATACATCTATTCAATTTATTTTAAGTGGAGTAGCGCGGACATATCATCTTCAATGTTCCAGATTTAGTTCTTGTTTTTTGGCTTTAATAATTTGCTCCTTTGCTATTCTCCAAGATATGAAACACACTGGTTTTTGCCAATCACCATATTCAATTGTATTGCATAATATATATTGTGTAGGTATGTATCTTATTCTAACATAAGAAGGATTTATTATTCAGCAAATATTGTAATATATGCCTAGTAATATTTATATCTAGTAGCTATCTTTCAAATGCTTGCATTTTGCGGGAGAATAATTGCTGGCCATTTTTAGAAGCCTTTCGCCTCATAATAAACCTTACCTATTTAGTCGGGTAAAGTCTGATGAGACCCCTTGACCGTGGCATTAGATTAAGATCTGTTTAGCGATTTCCTTCATTTAAAAATATAAAAGTGTCGGAATTGCGTGAAAAACCAGGCTGAGAAAAGCTAGGACAGTGTTGGCTAAATAGCCACCATTTTTATCTACGTCATTCCCACTCACAGGCTTATCTAAATAAAAATAAGCCGATTTATTTTTATTGTATATGATTAGAACTATATACTAAACACAAGATTAGTACCTATGTACCCTTTGGGGACCCTCTTGACAGCAATAAGGGTAATGTGACAGGTCTGTCGCCGTCTCTCAGACATTAATGTATATTGTGCGTCTTTGCGTTTCTTCTCAACCGTCCTATGCAGCTTTCATTACGATATTTTAGTTTAAAAGCCCTTGATACCACAAACCACACAGTTCAAACTTGACACTTTGACTTGGTAACTAACTACTAGACTACTACGACTATTCGCAAATTTATAGTTTAGCGAAATTACATATTTCCCATTTTTTGACGTTTTTAATCACATGAGCAGACAATATTTTATCTATAGAATATAAAACAAAGCGTTTCAAATTACTATACTATATTTATACTAATTTGGTTGAGCGGAATATATTATTTATGTGTCATATATTAAAATATTGTCACTGGACGGGCTCTTAAATAATCTATTTAGTATCATTATAACGACGTGTGAGCACTATATTGTTATACGTATCAAATGTCAACATCGAAATCGATTCTTCTAAGTATTTACGTGCTGTAGTTTGTAATAAGTAAACAACAGTATTATTTAGCTGGGTCGGCACATGAAAATGTTAACGTATCTGGAGGGTTTCCAACAGAAACGTTATGATGAATACAAATAAATAAGTCTGGCAGCTTCCGAGCTATTCGAGAGGTTTACATTGTACATTGTAGCTCGAATCGTGTCTTAGTCATTCCAATATCCATATACCTACCTACCTACCGACCCGTCCAAAATTTAGTTGTGCTCAAAATAAACAATGTGGTGATTGTATTTACAAGAATAGAATAAAATATGCAATTGTATTGTTTTATTTAAAAATGTAACGCGCAGAATAATTATTTGCGTCTTAAATTATTAAGTTTTTGCAATGGATTAAATACCTACTCATCATTGACATTAAATTGAAATGAAAACGCGAAGGAACGCCTAATGGCAATTTTACAATTATTAATTAACATCCGAGAAAATTCGAATAATATAATATCGAAGATAATGAAACTATAATTCAAATGAAGTATTTTGAAGCAGTTGAGACGTATAAAGTGACATTAAACTTAACACGGTCTAGTACAAGGAGAATAATTATCAGGGTTGGGAGGGTCCGAGCTCGAGCTCGCACGAATACCCCGAGTATGAGAAACGACCCGCTGACCACTGCCCCCCTGCCTCGTTGCTAAGCAACCGACCGCCATCTAATCATCATAAACATATGACCCGCCATCTTTGTTACGTATTACCTTTACAATCAAATTTGAGTAAGGTGGCGAACAGCCAGTTGTTTTAATAAAATTCAAGTTTCCTCGTCGAGTAGGTACTATTTATTTGAAGTAGATATCGTTAATAAGCAAGAAAATATTCGAACCGTTACTGACATACGTACTTTTATTCATAATTACATATATTAATGACACCTAAAAATGTTAAGAGGTTACGTAGACATAGTCGCTGTAGTAAGAGATATAATATAATACCTATATTTTGCTCGTCTTCACGCCAGGTCAGGTTAGGTGAAAGGAAACAAATAAATCTCCGATGAAAAGTGGATTTGCTAGTTAGGCGTGAAGAAATTTTTTTATACCACCAGAATGCCAAACAAGCATACGGCCCACCTGATGGGAAACGGTTACCATAGCCTATTTATGCTAACGATACTGAAGTATCACATGCGCGTTGCCATTCTATGTTCGGAGAGTTATACTGTCCTGGCAGCATAATTGCTAATTACTGGAGAGCTTATTCGCGGCATTATTGTGCAGGAATACAACACAATAAATTGTGTTATTTGGCTTCGGACTTCCATAAGGTGGAGGTCCTGCCCCAGTCGGGCAGCTCAAAATTCGAACAGAAAACCCCGTTCTGCCCTACCTCTCTTAAAATAATAATAATAAGAAGCTTTATTTTCATACATTAACACATTAGACAGACTTATAAAATTAAACTTATAATAATATTAACACAAACACAGGGTAATCTTAAGCAATACAACAATGAAATATAGTTTAGAATATGTTTATGTGCGACTGGAGCCTAAACTAGGGCGGCCCTGTATTACAGGACTCCAGGTATATAAATCCAGGTAATACATATAACTTGTCTTGAAAATAAGAAGATTATTATCGTAGAAATTTTGGTGTGTGGTAATCCTTTCACTTGAACGTTTAACCCCTATTTAAAGTTGAAGCCAGCTGAATATTTAATAAATTTCAAAGAGATGTCAATCGAGTGTTTTATTTTGCATAGGGCTTAGTGCGGGGCGTAGGGGTGCGCGAGTACATTTCGATGTATGTCATTTGTTTGCACCGCACCCTCCGCGGCCACGTCACGATATTATTGGCATCGCTCTCCTTGCTGACAGCATATCAAATGACATTTATGATTGTTTGCATACTATTGTAATAACAAATATCATATAATAAAAAATAGGCCGTAGTGATCGAGTGGTTCGAGTAGTTGTCTGCAACGACAAGATTGCTTTGATTGTAGAACGAAGTTCGAATCCGGGCGGTAAAATGAGATTTCTTTAACTTAAATTCAGTGGTGACACCACGAGTTTGAAGATGAAGGAAAACTTCGAAGGGGTAACCTGCGGAGGTTTGAGAGAAAAAACTTAGCTGCGCTTAAGATATGGCAATGGACATGCCATCTATTATCTTGGCAACTACCACCAGGTCTTTCTTATATATCTTATATAAATAAATATTAATTTCATATCATTTAAAATAATTTCTTTCTGAAGCCACTAACTGTTACGAGAAAAGCTTGGGTATGGATAAGGTATTAACTTCGTTTCCTTATCCATGTAATATTCCCAATTGTCAGAAGAGATTGGAAGACAAACCGGAAAAAACTAGCAAACTGAGCAAACTAGGTATTCTGCCTTGAGTGACCATGCCAGAGGTTCGAACAGAAGTGTCACCACAAAATTTATTCTCTTTTTTTTTTTTTATGTATTGTCTCTCGTAGCGTGAGTTCCGGGAACTTTTGCTACTTAACCGGTCAATGGCGAGACCTAGGCCTCCAGCCAGGCACTTTATTTCTAAGCAACACAGCTAAGGGCACCCCCTGTGGGGTACGAACCTCGGCTTAGGGCGTTGCTGGATCGCGAGCAAGGGAGCTGGGCTGGACTGGTAATTTTATTTAAATATTATTTGGGGGCGGGATTTGCGCGTCAGGCTTGGCGCGGGCCGGCGTTTGCGGCGGGGGTCGGGGGGGAACATTACGGCTTATTCGCGTCGAGCCTCGTCGGCGAGGACGGAACAGTGGTCGGTTTTGTGTAGTGTTGGTATGTTTTTGTCGGGCGTCCTGGAGGACCGTTATGTCGTCATCCGGTTCGATGACGGCGTGTCTTGGACGCCTTATCTTCGAGATAAGGGAAGGAGTGTATCGGGCGGCCGATACGACGAGGGGGTTGGGGTGATTTACAGCAGAATCGAAATGACGTTTGGACAGTTTTTTCAAAAACTGTTTTATAGTGGGGACTTTGAGGTCAACGTGGAGTTGACTATTACGCATGTACCACGGGGCACCTGTGGCTCTCCGGAGAAACCGGCTTTGGAGCACTTGCAAGGGGTTAAGTGTTGACTTGCTAGTGTGTGCGAACACTACACCCGCATATGTCATGATTGGTCGAATGCACGTCGTGTAAATCCTCACCTTGGATTTCAATGAGAGTTTACTTCGCGCATTCAACATGCTGTGAAGTCTACCGAGCGCGAAGCCGGCTCGCGCGCGTACCGCCTTTACGTGGTGACGGAAAGAAAGGCGTTGATCGAGGATCACACCCAGGTATTTGGCTTTTTCTTCCCATGGAATGGGTTTGCCGAAGAGGGTGATGGGGGCTACCCGTGGGCGTTCGAGGCCTTTCCAGAATAGAATGGCTGCGCTTTTGGTTGGGTTCACTTCAATTCTCCATTTCCGGAACCACCGCCCCAGGGCTGTGACCGCGGATTGGAGGTTGTCGTGAATTCCCTCGGGAGTTCTACCTTTGTAGTAGATAGCCGTATCATCGGCGAATAGAGCGCTTTTAACTCGTCTATGGAGGGGAATGTCGCTAGTATAAAGCGTGAATAGGAGTGGCGAGAGCACTGAGCCTTGCGGGACTCCTGCTCGTATGGGATGGGGGGAAGAGAGTGTGCCCTCGACTCTGTAGCGGAAGGAGCGGTTTGACAAAAAGTCCCGTACTATGCGTACTAGACGGTCCGGCACGCCCAACTGGTACAGCTTGTATATTAAGCCGTTGTGCCAGACCTTGTCGAATGCCTTCGCCACGTCGAAGAGGAGCATACCCGTGGTATAACCGAGTTGGAAGCCGCTACTGACGTCTTCCACTATACGGTGGACTTGTTGGACACAAGAGTGTTTGGTTCGAAAACCGAACTGTTGGTCAGGTATGACTTTCTTAGAGTCTGCAAAACTCTTTAATCTATTGTAGATAAGTCTCTCGTAAATCTTGCCAAGGACGTTGAGGAGACTGATGGGGCGATAACTGGAGGCTTCGGTCTTGGGTTTCCCTGGCTTGGGAATACCTATGACCGTTGCACTTTTCCAGGATTGGGGGAAAAAGTTATTGCTCAGTGCGGCATTGAAGATGGCAGTGAGCAAAACTATGAGATAAGGAGAGAAGAGTTTGATAACTCTGTTAGGGATCCCGTCGGGACCTGGGGCTTTCCTGGGGTGTAGATCCTTGATCACTTTCCGGACTTCGTCGACCGTGATTGGGGCGATGGGGTGGTCTGGGTTTTCGGAGGGTGGGAGAGATAGTTTGCTTTCGACCTCGGCTTCCACCTTATCGAGATGGCGCGGGTCTACCGGCAAGGTGCTGGGCGTACATTGAGCCTCGAGACTGTCGGCCAGGCACTCGGACTTCTCGTCATCGTCAAAGGCGGGCCCTTGATTTGAACGAGTGAGTGGAGGCATGGACGAGATTTTGTCCGATTTGAGTTTTCGTTGGAGATGCCAGAAGGCCAAGTGACTCGGTTCAAGTTCCCCTAGGAACTTGTTCCAGCGAGCGTCTCGCAGGTCTTTCATGCGGTATCTCAGCTTGCGCTGGAGTGACCTCAGAAAGGTGCGGTTCGCTTCAGTCGGGTGAGCTCTATGAGCTCGGAGGGCGGCGTTCTTTTCCGTCACTAGTTCACGCACGTCGTCGGGAAGTTTCCAGCGATGGTCTTCCATCACCGGAACTTGTCGTGAACAGGCGTCCACGGCTGACTGTACGTGAGCTGTGAGGGAATCGACCGCCTTTTGAGTGTCGGCTGCCGACTCTATGAGGGGCGGGATACTATCTAAGTGAACAGATGAAGAGGACTTGAGGAGTTCCTCCAGTTTTCTCCAGTCTGTTATCTTTTTCTGAGGCGGGGGCTGACCTGAGTCCGGGGGGCCTAGTCGGGGGGAGAGCGCTAAGGTCACAGGTCGGTGGTCGGAATCTAATTCGTCGTGCGACCTCAACGAGTGCAAACGGAGGTTTACATTCTTGAGGATCGCAATGTCTAGTACTTCCGGTCGGTGGTTGATGTTCTCAGGGTAGTGGGTGGGGTGCATAGGCGCAATGACGTCGAATTGGAGGAGCCCGCTGAGGTCCTACAATTGGCGTCCTCTGTTATTTCGTGAGTGGCTGTTCCAAGCATCGCTCTTGGCATTCAGGTCGCCCGCGATAATAACCGAGCTACTGAGGTTGATGAGGGCTTTGATATCAGCTTTGATATCGGCCGTTGAGTTAACTGGGGAACAGTATGCAGAGACAATCGTGATTGGCTGATGGCCGGTCATTCCTAATCGACAGATCGAGGTCTCAATGTGGGAGAGGGTTGGTGGTTGGATCGGGATACAGTGCAGGGACCTCTTGTAATAGATCAAAGTACCGCCGAGGGCGGATCGAGATCTATCGTTGCGGACTACGCAGTAGTTTGCAATTCTAGGGTCTCGGTGTGATGGTTTCAAGAAGGTTTCCTGCACTAAGAAAACGTCGATATTGTTGTCGCGGAGGAACGCGGCGATCTCTTCCTTTTGGCTGTGAATGCCGTTGGCACTAAAATAGCCAATTGAAAGTGGTCGGGGTTTGATTCTGCTGCTTACGTTTTTGTCCATTATTGGTTGGACGAGAAGGCAGCCAGGGACTCTGATACATCAGCGTAGTCGCCGAGCACCTTGAGGAGGGCCAGAGGGTCCTTCCGGACGGCCCTGAGGCTTCGTGCCATTTCGTTAACCCTTGAGAGGTTGACGGTGGAGAAAAGATCCGCCAGGAATGCCATGTTGGCGGAGGTTTCAGAGGGGGAGGAAGTGGGCTGGACCGCCTGGGGTCTACGCGGGGGAGTAGCAGCCTGGGGCTGGGGCTGTTGAGGTTTGGCGGTGGAGAGCGACGGCAGAGGTGTAATCTGCGGGCTCGGGGCCGCTGAGGGGACAGGTGGGGACGCTTGTGGGAGGGGTGGAAAATCCCTCGGAGGGAGAACCCTCCACGGGGAAGGTCGAGGTGGGGCGGGTTGCGCGGGGGGGGCGTTACGCCATTCGCGGGCCGCTGCCCTCTTGACCACGACTGGTCTGGGTTTGGGGGCTTTAGGGCAGCCCCTGTAATTGGCAGGGTGGCCTTCCTGGCGGCATAGCACGCAGCTCGGGGGTGAGTCGGCGAGAGTGCGGTCCTTAGGGCGAGAGCAATCGCTCGTCCCATGATCACCCAGGCACTTGACGCACCTGGGTTTTGCGTTACAGTTGTGGTACTGCCCTATAGGGCCGCCCTTGTGGGGGGTTTCAACCCTTATGCCAGACAGGTGGCATATGGTTTTTATTTTGAAGACGGCTTTACCGTCGGAGGAGTTCTCGCAGATGGCGAGGACCATGTTAAATGCCTCTCCGGCATTTTTTCGGTGCATGCGGTGCACTTCCTTCACTGCGACATTCTGAGCCTTGAGGTCATCTTTGATCGACTCGGTGTCGATTTCGCAAGGGACGCCGCGGATGACGACCCGGAGTAAGCGGTCCTCCGGCAGGTCATAAGTGTGGTATTCCACACTTCTGGCCTGCAGGAGCTTCGTAAAGGCTCGGAACTCGGTCGAGTTTGGGAGGTGCACCTTAATGCCTTCGGCTGTGGCGGTAGCGCGAGTGAAATTTATGCGGTTGGTTTGGCACCAACCGGAGATTTCCGTCCACTTGGCCTTTGTGTGGACGAATACGGGGGGGCACGAGCGCTCTTTCGTTGAGGAGGGCCGCGTGGGTCGCGGGACGGGGGAGAGCCGGCTAGTTTGAGTGACTTCGGCTTCCGGAGAGGTGAGGGGGGCGGGGGAAGGGGCTGCCGGGGACGGGGCTGTCGGGGAGGACTGTGCGGAGGGCACGGGCACGGTTTTGGGGGCTTTAGTCGGGGGGGAAGGTGAGGTTGAGGCCTCTTTCTTTTTAGCGCGTCTGGCGCGCTTCTTGGAGCCCGTGACGGGCGTGAATTCGTCCGAGGAACCCTCGGACGACTCGGATTGTAGTGACTCCATTTCGGAGTCTATGATGACAGAGTCGGGGGACAGGGGGGAGTCTTGAGACTTGTTGGCCTCATTTGTGACGTCATTAATAGCGCTCTTGTCGAGCGCTGCTGCTGCGTCGGCAGTGGAAGTACCCGCGTTTACGTCGCGGGTAAATTCGTCAAACTGACGTCGGAGGGTGGGCACGGCTTCTAAGAGCCGCGCGAGAAATGCCACTGAGGCTTGGGGATCCATACTTATGGACGTGACGTTGGGCGAGGGAAACGTGTTTCGGGGCGCGGTCGCCCAGGGGAAGAAACACGCAAAGAAACCCCTGGTGACTTAACGTTGGGAGACCGATCCCCGGGGGGTTGACCCGGGGGTGTGTAATGAACCCTCCCTGTCGGGTGTAGACAGGGAGGTGAGTGTGCCTATGGTGTGAGCCCTAAGCTTGTATTCCCGCTGCCAGTCTTATTGTGCAGCGGGTTCCTGACAGTTCCGGTGTAGAGAGCACTAGTCCGTGGACAGTGCCCAAACTAACACCGGAGGATATGAGGTAAGGGATAGGTAGGGTGGGCGGTGGGTGATAACCAGGCGCGACTAGGGTAGACCCCAAGGCCGGTGAACCTGGTCCCGTCCGTTTGTAGCCTTACCCTGAAGGGGCAAGGCTAAGAGCGCAACGGGGCAGCGCCCCACTCGGTTTCGTTGGCACCGTTTGGTTTCCACCGAGTGACCACGAAACTGTGGATTTTCCCAGAAGGGGACAAATATTATTGTCGAGAAACAAGAATTGTGATTGTTGTTGCCTTGAAAAAGGCGACCAACAATCACCACGTGCGGTGCGTAGCGGCTAGCTAACGCGTGGCGATTTGCGTAGCGGCGGGTGTGGCTTCTGCCGGTCGTAACGGGCGCAGAGCGCGGGAGCGGTGGGAGCACACGTCTGCTCGGTACGGCGGCCGGAGCGAGAATCAATTTATTCTCGTAACATGTATGGTATATGTGTACAAACAATAGTCTTCGTCAAAACTTCATGCCTTGCCACAACAGTACCCGAATGGAAACACAGCGGTGGGTAGGAAGTACCCACACACCCAATTTCCGTCACAGTTTTTTTATTTATACACACTTTAGTTCAGAAAAAGTAATTGTACAGTCGGGATTCGAACTTACAATCTTTGTGATGCAGGCAACTACACGAACCGCTCGGCCACCGGTCTCTACTGACAATAGACAGCGTAATTTATCCAGCAATTACAAAACGTATTTACACCAGTGTTTATGTGAGTGTAAATTACATGTTATGAAACGCTTGTAATAGTAATCGTTTAGGTTGCGTCACGTGTTCAACGAATGACCAAAATCACGTTCGAATATCGTCAGGACCGGTATGAACATAATATTGTGTGTAACACAAAATATACGTGGATCACATACAAAATATATTAATGACAATTGAGTACAAGGATCATTACTATAGTCTTTTCAAAGGGATGTCTGGTTCAAGCTTAAAAAGGGTAATGGATGCATGTCTTGTCGGCTATTGTCTTAGGGTAATCACTTCCGTGAGAGCACGACGGTCAGAGGCGATCGTCCAATATGACACTTTCAATTTGTATGCGGACTACCATCGCCGCTACGGCCACCCCACGCGCTCTCACAACACTGTATTCAACCATTATATTGGTTTTTAGTTCTCAATTGTTAAATGGAACTGTGATGGCAATACAAATTCGAGAAATATTCCTTGATTATATTCGTCTGCCGGCACTTAACAGTTATCGTTATTTCCATATAAGTATGTACCACAAAAACCAACTCAATTAAACTCAATAGACAATGGAGTCAGAATAATTATTGACGGTCTAGTGGAATAATAAGGGTAATTCTTGAATATTATCTTTAATTGAAAATAAAAAGGAATTTCTCTCTTTATTGTCAACATATTTCGTAGCAGCAGTATAAAGCAGGAGTGGATCGAATAGTTGCCTGCGACACAAATATCGTAATAGATCGATTCGAATCCTGACTGTACCAATGACTTATTCTGAACTTGGACTTAGCTTAGACGAGGCTTGGACTTGGACTTAGAAAGCGTGATGATATATTATTATTGTTCTTCAAGATGTGCAACAATGTATTAATTGAGTTTTAGAGGGCAATATACATTGACAAATAACTTGTTTTAAAGGGGTCATGTAACATTATAGAGATGAATGGACAAAAATGCAAACTGTTGTGGAGAGTGACGGTTAGTCCGCGCACGCTCCACCACCTAGGTATACAGGATGTGTCAGTTATGGTATGGATCTAATGATCGCATCCCGTTTTGGTGGTACTTGGAATAGCCACTTTTTGTAGTTTTTCTTGCATCCTACTGTGGCTCTCTGCCAACGGGACGTCATATAACGGCGATAACTAGTATTCAAGATATAATCATATTTGTGTTAACGTCAAATTTAGATTGTATTTGAATCTAAGTGATGCTTGAATATTTATGTTTACTATATGCACATATATATGAACATCTCTCAGTAAAAGTGATGCTGAAAATAGATAATAAATCTCTACGGGACCACGCTTCTGCTACCTAGATTAAACCGACTGGATTCATGGATGGAAATGTCAAGATTACTCGAAATCGGCGAGCATGTATGAAGGGACTGATGACTGTGTAAGAAGTAAACGCGATGAAGAAATCTAGGGGAACTGGGGCTTTACTCTCCTGCATACTTCGTTAGGGACTGGGCGTGATGATGCGTTGGTATATATGTAATAAACCTATGAAATGCAATATGTGTCTAAAAGGATATTCAATTATTTCATGTGAATTTAAATATGTTCTTGGAATGACAGCAATTAATTGGATTTAATAATATTATACTAGGTAGTATCATACATATAAAGAGCTTACCTAAATACTTAGCATTCTAGTACACATCTATTCTGAATACTGCCTTGATTAATGCCGTTTTCATATATGTATGACATGAGCACGGTACATGACTAATTAAGTGCCGTGCCCTCAGCATTTACATGCAATAGGTAAATATTAAAATAATCATTACTAACGACTCATACTATTTAATCATGCCGTTTGATTATACCAGTACTGGTTGGATACATATACATGTATATTTTTAGTATCACATCAGCGCCATTAAAATCCTCCTTGCATGCGTTAACAGTGGCTGTGTATGGCAAAATATGTGCACCAACTCGATCTCGCTTACCGCTCCGTATGATTTTCAGAAATGGCCACAGCTTATAGGCACTAAGGATACAATATTTTTATGTAGTGCGTTTTTCCTAAGAGGTTGTTTTTACGGCCATTACCGTATCTAAAGTAGGAAAATCGCTTGCGATGCTACATTCTAATGATGGCTCGCAGCGCGCGCGTGCTCTGGTACTCAGTTGCGGCGTAGGGCTGGCTCTCTTCGGTTTATCTGATATCTACTGGATAACTAATGTACTTATCTGACAGAGCAACTTAAAATAACTTTGCCATACCAATAGTTATTTAGTCGGAGGATTTCTTTAATAAGAGTATAAGAATAATTGTTTTCATTATACATACATCTACCGGGGGCTTAACTTCGTCGAGTCTGAGGTGATAACGTTTCAGCTTAAGTGATTTCTATAACATCGCGCATCCATAAACTTCACGAGCATAAACCACCACTATTAATTAACACTAATATCAGATGTTAAAAAAAAATCGACAACCCTAACGCGCAGCCACACCTGACAGATACAGCACATAGTAGAAATAACCCAAGCCATCGGAAATGGAGTGCAGATATATAAATCAATATTAATGCAACATTGTTTGTGGCTCGCACCTTAAGTGAGTTTGATTGAACTTGGATTCCGGGGCGAATTAGCAGTACTGCTCATATCGACTAATGGAACAACGAATAGACTAAATGATCTAATTAGTGCTATATATACCTCAAATTTCTTTTAAGAGACCTTGCAAGTTCGCCTGACGGACTGGTCAGCTAGAATATCGAAGTATTATAAAACTATTTTAAATGCGAAAGTTTGTTTTTGTTTGTTCCTCTTTCATGCAAAAGTTTCGGAACGAAATTAGATAAACTTTGGCACAGAGATATATTAATAGCTGAATTAACACATATGCATGATACGTTTAATTCCAGAAAAACTACAATGTAACCAATGAAATTAAAAATTGTACGGGTGAATCCGCGGTACACAGCTAGTATTGTGACAAAGGATCGACTACTTCCATGTTTATCAACGTGTTTCCGAAGCCCAAGTTCTTGTAATACATAATTAATGACTAGCCGCACCCCGTGGTTTTACCCACCGTTAAAGCGCAACAGCTATTAAATTAATAAATTGTATTTTTGCTGTCAGTACTAAGGTATACGTATGCATGTGCATTTTGAAAAACATTGTTATTTTGATATTACAATCGGACACTTAATATTTTGTGTATTACATTAATGTATTACATAAAAAAATATTAAGTGACTAATATCGCACTCACAATATCCAATGCCGCGATATAGGCAACGAACGGAACGGAACCCTTACGATAATTAAAGTATCGTAAGAAATATTAAGATGAGGATTAAGGTTTTTTTTGTGTTGTCTCCCGTAGCGTGAGAGGACTGAGGGTGAGGAAAAGCATGCTTAGAGGCATAACTATCCCTTGCTTTTTGCTATCTTTCTTCAAGAGTGTGAAGGGTACAGATGGATTTGACACTTTATGCATAATTTTGCACGCTTGAATTGTTAACACAAATTTGTTTTTTAAAAATAGTGGTGCACTGATGCTGCCATATCGCTTCTTTACGGTATGTAATTAGGACCAGTTAACCTCACTTACATATCAAAGCACCTGTTCTAATGGTGCTCAACGGTTCATTATTTCATATTGTATCTGTAAAAAATACAGCTTAAAAACTATTTTCCACATTAACTATTCTGTTAGGAGAGTTAATTCAAAATTTACATAAATCCATGATCGAATGATAATTTACATGATGCAACATCTGATACCATGTTTGTTACTTAGTTTACTTCGTAATAGACATAGTCCCTTACATGACAACTTAGATGCCAATGCGACAGAATCGCCATCTGTCAAGTCGGCACTTAAATATATCTTAGTAGAACATCCCTTCAAGTCTAAGAACACACCCATCACAAACGCGTACGTACACCGCAAAGCTCATTATAATATGATAAACCATTGTCCTTAAGTTCAGAACAAACTAATTGGTACCTACGATGCTTGCACCTGCAATCTTTGTTTCGCGGACGACTATGACCACTCGACCAAAATGGCTCAAATAATTATTATCTACAAGTTTGATTCGGTAGTTATAGTAGTTTTTGTTTCGGTAAAATCTCCGCTACTTGAACCATAATTCTTACGCCGCAAAATAAATGCAGAAGCATATGAACACGTAAGCGATGTAAAAAGCATCCTCAAGCGTGCTAATTTGAAGGAGGCGACCGGAGTGTCGCGTTGCGATGGCATCTTCACGGCTTACAATAGTAAACAAATGTGTCGGTCGGACGCAATTACGCCGAAGCGGGTGCGCGGGCGCCGCTGCCGTACCTCGGGGACGCGCGGCAGCGTCACGCCGCGAGTCGGCAAATCGCGCGCACATCACGCTTCGCTTCGGACTTATGCTAATGGCCAACGAGCCGCGTAAATTGGAGTGAGCTTGCTGCAAAACAAAATGGATCCCGCCTCTTTATCTTATTACTGCAGTAGTTGCAGCGAGCTATACGACCAAGCTCCTGATTTCCTATTAACGGAAATGTATCCTATATCCCTTGCGTATGGCATATTTTCATACGGCATGAATGCGAGTACTCTCAGCCGACAGTAAACCCACAGATTGGCGAAGTGAAATTCGAATACAAAAACTTGCGCAGGAAAGAACGTGAAACCGATTAAAAGACCACATCACGATTTTGTATGCACTTTGCACTCTCTATGCTACGGGGAAGGCTGGCTCTTCGCTAATACTTTGATTTTCTGTGTTTTTTTATAGATTAGTCAAAGGCGCCTTATAATTAAGGTGCTCTCGTTCGGTGATTATTCCTTCTATCTTTTGTTTAGTCGGTTACAATTAGGTACATTGTTTCTAGTCCATTGTCCAAAGGACGCTACAGGGACGGTCCAATTTCTCTGAATCTTTGTAGAGCGACTAAATAAAAGCCAGTCTATTATGTATCTAACGTTATTACTATCAGGTTTCAAAAACGTTATAAGCACTAAGCGGTTGAACGAATGTAACGTTTTTTCGGAGCGCACAAAATCCGTCGAATGGAAGTGAGGTAGCGTGATGATTGAATATTCATCCGTGGATCAATAATAATAGATCCCATCAGTGGCCGGTATGTGGCATCACATTTAATATAATAAGAATTCAATACGTCTCACCGTGAAATGTTTCGATACAAAAACTTAACTAACTATAACTGCTAACGTGTGAATCGTATTAAAAAGCTGTTTAGTCATCCGACTTCATAAATAGGTGGCATTCGATTTGTCGTGATTAAATTTCGTCCATTAGGACCCCGTTACAGCGATCGGTAAATGTCTACGGATAATGTGTCTAATAATCCGGCAAATAGAAATGCGCTGCCATCTTATTGCTATGTAGGTATGTGCGTACGTCATTAATTTCATTCCTTTTCATTGTTAGCTACACAGTAAATAATATAACAAAATAAACAATGATGGAAACGAACGAACACAGTCCCGTTAAAGTTAAACTAAGTAATTTCGTTCAATTGTCTTGCAAAACGGAGTCAGCCAATAAACAATCGCTCATATTGAATGGCCGGAAATGTCCGTCTGGAAATTAGCTCGGAAACAAGAGAAAACCTTTAAAAGCGAGCTCTTTATTATATTTAAAACGTTTTAAATTGAAGAAAGGCGAGCCAGCACTAGACTAATGTATTTCACTTGTTCATCGCAACTGTCGCATAAAATGTTTTCGTAATTATATGACGGCACTGCACGCATTATAATGGCCTCAGCTAGTTAAATCCACATTCGCCATAAAGGCTGACGTAACAACGATTTAGGTAACTTCAATCTAATGCAACTTTTAAAGTAAAACATCGGCTTAATGTATTTCCAATGATTTAAGCAGCTTACAAACAAAGTTGAATGCACGTATATTTTACTCTTGCGGAATCTCCAGAAGGATTAATTCGACAGTGAATCCTATTTCAAAACGCATTTCACATACAAATACCTAATTTCGAAGTAAAGTACGCACATTATACAAGCGGGTTCGCATTTAAATTATTCCAGCGGATCGTTTATAGGCCATAACCGAATTTGGGAATTAGCTATAAAACAACATTTGATACGGGTTGGCGCGGGCGGTTTGCAATTTGAATGTTTCGCCCGTTTCAGAACTCATTAGATTGCGTGGCGCGTGCACGGCGTTATCTATCTGCGCCCATATTTCCATACAGATCGCGCCCTATCTCTCACGTCTACTTGCCAACGGAATCCAACCAAATTATAGCATCAATGAGAACTCATCTTCTTTCTTATTAACATTAATATTGAATTACTTATATTGGGAACCGTTACGTGTACAAAGCATTTTTCAATAGAATGGGACCGCTTGCCGCAGCGGGGTGATCGAGACAGTGGCCAAACCAATTTAAATAACTTAATACAAGATTATGATTGTCTTCTATAGATGCATCTGTTGACTAATATTAGTCACGTCTACGAAGTGCTTAATGAGTTAACCGAATGGTATAAAATTACTGGTGGTGAATGGTAAAAGATTGCGGGTAATGAAAGATTTTCTTTCAAGTAAGACCGGTGTGTAAGCTTAAGGAAGCCATACGTTTTTCTGATTAAGAAAAGGAATTTATCACACCAAGATCTCTACAGTGAAGGAAAGCTTCATGAGGAAACTAGCAACTGTTTAAGGAAGAAGAATCTTTGAAATGCTCGAGAATCATTTGTCAGGTTGGCACTTAAATACATCTCTGGTAAAAGAGGATGAGGTTACATCTCTGTCTACTCCTTTGGAGACTCATGAAGGAAGGCGTGAACCTAGTCACGAATGAAAAATAACTATTACTTATAGTGCCTTCCCACCTTCGTGCCTTTTTAAAGTGTTCACATAAAACGAGACTGGTAAGGCATAAAGGAAACTATTCCTTGCTGCAATTGAAATTCCATTACAACGAATATGCCAATTTGAACTACCCATTCGGAGCCGTCTTATATAGCATATATTTCAATGTTTCAACTATTCGTGTCATAGTTCTGAGCTAGTAAAAGATATGACTATATGGTAATTTATACGAAACGAGATTTTATTTAATTATTTATTTCGTAAATTAGCATGATCATTTACGCTAATTTAGCTCATAATTCGGTCGATTCGACGAATATTATTATAGCAAAACTAAAAAAAAAAATATGAGTAATAAAAATAAATATCATTTTAAATTAATCACCCGGAAGAAGATGGCCTTCTTTTTGCGTATGCAGGACAGGACACTCATTCAAAATCCCTTCCATTCACCTGCCAGGACCAGAGTTGCACTTGAGTCCAGATGTAAGTAGATACTTTGACACTTGAACTCGGTAAAGTTGGGAAATGATAACGGAAGATCTGTCAGACATATGGCCAACCTGATCTGCTACGCTACTAACCTACCACAACCTCACAAAACTATCTTCATGCTTTTCCACATGGGTCCCTGGAGGAATCTGCCCTTATGAAGCGTTAAGCAACTAACAGTCTGTATACATATTAGATGCAGATGTGACAAGCCCGTGGTAGCTTTTCAAGCACGTTTATGCTGCTTTGAATTGTCCTCAAACGTATAAAGGTTTCTCTGATATGGCCTCATGATAAGTTCCTCAACTGTAAATACGAGATTTACAGTGGAGGATTAATCACAGTACTTTTGTTCAGAAACACTTATACGTAGATATGTACAGCCGAGGCTTAAAACTATAATCTTTATTTAGCAGGTGACTTTAAAACCACTCGGCCATATAGGTACGTAAATACATATCATCATGCCGTTTCCTCACGAGGCAGGCAGAGAGAGTAGAGTGCGAGTTCTCACTATATTTACATACATCTTTCCCTTCATCCAAACCAATTTATTATGTAGCTAACATATTTTGCAATTGACTAAACAATTACGTAGTAACATTAGAAGTGGGGCTTGTCATTCAAAGAGGCGTCGTTAAGTACACGCCAAAGGCTTGGAGCCGTGTGAATAGCGAACCCCAGCATTAACCGGAGCGAGCAATTTTGCAAATAAAACAATAATGATAGTGTCTGTAATAATGTTTCCTCTAATTTTGCCTGCGAATAGTCGTGATGCGAGCGATCTAAGCCTGACATTATCCAACCAGAGCCTTCCCAGTTTCCGCTTAATGCCTTGTTATTTTATTGCAATGAGCTTAAAGAGAATGATATAGTTACATGGATAAATAAGGTAAGTCAGTGATATCATTAATTAAGGTACAAGAATAATTGTATTTCTGATTTGTGTATTGTATACTAGGTGAGGATTAGAGGGTTTTGGTAATACATTCGTCGTAATTTTATCCATGTTTATTAGGATGTTGAATATAATGTATCTTAAAGCCTATCCACAATTTTCTCCGTAGTGGTAGGCAGCGGGACAGCAATAATTGCTTTTCAACAAAAATCAAGTAGATATATTTAGGTGCCATCGAGACAGATGGCACGACATAATTTGCTTCGCCATAAAATTGGGAGTTTTTAATATTCACCATATGGTGGTAATTCCGATGTCTCTATATGAAAAAAACATCCTCTATAAGCGAAATTTCCCATCAACTAGCTGCAATGAGGCCCTGGGAGCCTCGGGCGCACTTGACTGACACCATCGGAGCGTCCGTCATGGCTGTCAGTTCTGGCTCTTTGCACTCCTTGCATAAGCGCCCTTCCCTCGTCTCACTCTAAATACTTACCAAATTATTTATTCACTTTGCATAAGACTAAAAACTGTAACTTTTAGTGTCGTGTTAACATAAACTGACTAATTGTCACTTTCACAGCGAGTTACGTCCATCGCCTTGTTTTTATGTATGTCTTTCGTCATTTGAAATACCTCTCGTGCTGGATTTTTATTGTCTCCGGTAATACGATAATTGAAATCTTTACGTTTTTTTTTAAATGGGATCGTTAAGATGTCTTTAAACAATAATTTTGCAATTCATTTTTAAATAGCTACCATAATTGTATCGGCAGATATGGTGTGTGTTGACCTCGTACCTGTCTCAGCCGTCAAATGAGATCCGCAGCTGACGTTGGTCTGGCCTAAAGGCTAATCCGGCCCTCGAATTATACCCGATATAGGTGTATTTAATTTGTTATCATCATTTAATATTTATATTGTAATTGCCTGGCTTTTTATATAATATTAAGCACCTCTATTTTGCAAAATGTACAGTTATTAAATTTATTTACAGTAGTCGTACTGAGAAACGGCGATATGTACAGCGAAGAGAGTGTGCTAGTACATCTATACCTACTCCTTTTAGGACTTTGAGAGAAGTTGTGCTATGTGGATAAAAAAATACAAAAATCTCGAATCCTTTTCGTATTCAATAGCCTGGTGTCTCTATATGTTACGGTCAGAAGGAGACCAAGCGAAAGACCTTTAAGAGTGAAAGATTAATGAACCTCGTACTCATCTGTAATGTTGCAGCATTCGATGATTGTTACGTCCCGGAACTCGAGAAATACAACTTGATACACAAACGAATAGTCAAATTTGTTTGGTTTTAAAAACCCAAAAAAAAAACTTTGTAATATTTCGTCGATGGAAAAACACAAGTTAGCGTACTATCTTGCGACTATTGCGCACAGCATGATTAACTGGAATAACGAGGTGATGAAAATGATGAGCAAATCACGCGCGCGCTGAATACTAACACATACCTATATGTGTGATCTGAATACCGTATTATATATGAACTTTTATAATATTACGATATTTAATCATACCCAGTCATGAAACATCGTCAGCGTGCCCGAAGCGATTGCATATTTGAGATGTGTCTCGATATTTGATATCAGGTCGACCTGGATTTAGTTTCATCACGAAATTAAGACTTATGTCTAGAAATTAACTACTTACCGACATTCTGTGATATTTTCGGTCCGTTATCGGTGCAATAACAAACAGAATTATCACAGAATTTCGTAATTAATTAACATTCCTTACCTTATAGGTACGCGAATTGCAGTAGCAAATTTGGAGGAAAATGTTGCATGTATGAAGATGTACGTCATTTGGAAAGCAACGGGATATTTCAGAATTGGTTAGTTAAAAGTGTCGCTTGTAGTTAGCGGAACTAATTAGAGAAGTCGTTCGTTTAACACAGATCCGCACTTACGTACGATACGTTGCTCCTTAAGGGAAAATTAATTATAGCAATAAGCAAATTACCACACTAATCTTAGAAAAAGAAGACTTTTGCTAATCTTGGTCGGCGGCCTAGATTTTTTACTCACGTTTATATATTAAATAGCTGGAAATTAGTATGCAGCTCGGATATTCTGTATTTGCATGCAGGCGGATATATTTAATTTATTTATTTACGGATTTAATTATTTACGGATTAATTACGAGTAAATTCCTTTACGTCATAAGCTTTTTACGGCTGGAATCTTTGATATGTGATAGGGATATTTTTTTCAATAACATATACATATATTCATGTCTTCGCACCAAGGGTAGAAGACGTAGGCAGAGGTGTTCAGCCCAATTAGGTGCCAGCATGACAAATTGCCACACTGTCGCCGTTATTCATTGTAAATCATCATAATTAAATATCCTCACGCCTTCCCACAAGGGTCCTCGAAGGGGTAGGCAGAGGTGTATAGGTAATACCCACACACCCACTTTCCGCCAGAGGTATATTAGGTGCCAACGTGACAGATGGTGAGTCCATCGCCGTTACTCCAGCACGACTATACATACGCCTTTGAATTTCTTCTCAGACGTATGCAGGTTTCCTCTCGATGTTTTCCTTCACCGTTCAGCACGTGGTGTGACTAATCACTGTACTTAAGTTCAGAAAAACTCATTGGTACAGTCGGGATTCGAACTTGTGTCTCGTGTGAACATGCTTCCTAGATAACTAGATATACAAATTCATTCACTTGCTCTAGAATTTGCCCATTTACCGATATAGCACACTCGGTCACTTGTTCATCTCTTTCGAATACCAGACCCTTAATCTTGCCAGTCTTATATTATGTAAGATATAATAATAATGTTTAAAAAAAATGTTTTGAATACTCAATATGACGAGTAATAATAAGATTATTTACCAACAGGAAAGGAGCCTAACAATAATGACGACGAAAACAAATTAATTTTCTTAGCACGCGATGTGACGGCCGACTTAGATGTGAAATGCCTTCGCCCAGTTCGAAACCACATTTATTAACATTATGTGGTTTCGATTCAGTTCTATTAACTGATTGCTTATCTTTGTATTTCAGATTGTTATCAATAAATTGAAATAATATTGACTGAACGTGAAATATTCCACCCATATATTTTTAGTTTTAACAAGGAGTTCATAATCAGTTATAAGTATAGTAATGTTATGTGTTGTGTTCTTGCACGATGAATTAGGTTTCCAATAATGAGCTCCTTGGAGAGGGGGGAGGATTGTTATATTGTGTTGGCAGCAGAGGGATTAGTCCCATCATGCTGCATCATGAAGAATGACAACGCGCAAGTGATACTTCGGCAAATAGGCTAGCAATTTGTATTTCCACACAGTTCCTTGCAGTCTCAGTTTCCTTGCAGTCATCTATATGACAATCATTCTGTCTAGCTAAACAAGTAACTATCTTTTATCATTTCTGTTTGATATAAGATAAGTATGAGAAATATATGTGTAAATATAGGGTAATGGTAACGCGCCCCGCTGGGATAAGTGAAGGCAGCGCACCGGAAGTGGGCACGTCCGGCAACGTGCATCGCTTCCTATCCCACTGTCGTCACTTCCGTTTCCGTGCGATCATGTCTACGCATGACATACACTCCGCCCTCGGGATACTATATTTTTCTGGCAATTTATTTGCTTGTCAATTTCAGGAAAAGAGCACGCGACTCCAATGACTCTATTGGAATATCGCTGCCATAAATCTGGGGCCATCGTCGTATGAGCAATGATTAATAAACACATTTATGTCAACGTGAACGATTTTATCGGGAGATGAAGAGCCTTTTCATTATTAGAGTCGATTAGAATATTATGTTACACTACTTTGTATGACATTTTATTGCTGCAATAAAGCTACTGTATTAGAGTGCTGGCTCAACGACGCTATCTTATTATAGGTACATATATGGATACTTGTACCGCTGGGATAAACGTGTCCTTCAGTGGAGACCTCGACTAGGCAAATGTAGTGTAGGACCAGGTGGGATGACGATTTGCGAAGGACTGCTGGCAGATGCTGGATGCGGCAAGCTGAAGACATGGCGCTATGGCGCTCATTAGGCCTATAGCGCCTATGTGCAGCAGTGGACTAGAGTGGGCTGATGATGATGATGATGATGGATACTTGAGACCTATGCGCTCTACATAAGAACCTACTAGGAGAAGTATGCTAATGCACTAATTTACTTACTTTTATTAATTTAAATTACTCCTTACACTGAAAGCTTGTACATATTGCTTATTATCCTACAGTGTTGTTCCTTCTGTGTATTTTTTTATTGTTACCTATATACTGTGCGGAGGGTATGTAAGATCTGTCGTATTTTCCTATTCCAAGAGCTTTTAGGCGAATCGGTATAAATCGACCATATATATATTCATTCGAATGTTTTCGAATTAATGTTTTCTGTAGATTCTAGTTTACACAGCCATGTTTGGCGCCGCTGGAGATGGATCAACAAAAGGTACAAATGTGGGTAAAGATAACATAAACAAACCCAATTAGCTAAGCAGGTCCTAGTGACGTATTTGAGAGCATAGCGGAAATGACAGGCGCGAATAATATATATAATTTGATGTTCGGCAGATAAGCGACTGAGCAGCTTCAGGCTGATCACCATCTCCCCGCTGGCGAACATGTGGACAATATTTCACGCTCATGTGTGAACTCACCCTTTATTGAACGTGGGACGATAGATTTCAATGGATATGCCGTTTGTTTAACTTAAAGAAAGAACTAACAATATTTAAAAAATTACAGTTGAAACTAAATACTTAGAGATAAAATATTTGACCCAAATCTGAAAGAACTGTGTGTAGGCATACAAAATATCTGATCCTTGATAGTAACAGTTATCGACATTTGTAACTAATGCCATGAAGGGCATTAAGCCTTTAAGGAAAGAGTTACCTAGCCCTGATTTTACTTGTCTTCATTTATACAAAAAAATCCACATATTAAATTAAACAACTATTGGCGGATGGTCCTGGCCATGTTAAAAATAAAAATAAATGATATAAATGATGTATCCATAGAAGTTCCAATGTCCCGCTGATTAGAGTCCACGGCCGGCTTAGGGTGAGGAGAAGAGAGCGTGAAATTGTCTGCTCACTCTACAAATATAATTTCGGCGACAAAAGGACACAAATGATATACTCAGAGCCACATCGGTGCAAGTGCGTGCAGCTTTTTTCTATGGGAATTTTATAAGCTTTCAGTATTTATTATGGTATTTTTCTCCATGCTTTAAGTAAGTTATCAAAATCGAATAGGAAAAAAAAATAATCAAATGCATACAAAAAAAAAAATAGCGAATGCATGGTATTTAATTCATACATGCATATATTATCAAGCCAAGTTACTCACGGGGTAGGCAAAGACAGTTAAGTGCCAGTACTTTCTAGACATACAGACCTCTTTTACTTGATTCACGTTCATAAATTCCTTCATACATCATAATCGTCATTAATAATACAACATTAAAGATACACAAAAAAAAGCCGTGGTGGTCGTGTGGTTCGAGCAGTTGCCTGCGACACAAAGATCGCAAGTTCGAATCCCGACTGTACCAATGAGTTTTGCTAAATTTAAGTACAGTGATTAGTCACATCACGAGCTTTACATTGAAGGAAAATATCGAGAGGAAACCTGGAAACGTCTGAGAAGAAATTCAAAGGCATATGTATAGTCGTGCTTGAGTAACGCGGCGATGGACTCGCCATCTGTCACGTTGGCACCTAATATACCTCTGGCGGAAAGTGGGTGTGTGGGTATTACCTATACACCTCTGCCTACCCCTTCGGGGACCCTTGTGGGAAGGCGTGAGGTTATATTATTATTACAATGATACATTCACATTGAAAGCGTTAAGTTGATTCATTTCTACTAGTCCGGATCAAACCTTGAGTGATTTACGGCGATATTCATAGCAATCCAGTCAACATTTCCGTTTGATTAATTACAGCTTACACCCAAATGACATCTTGAAAATACGCATTCGCTTTATGGCTTACTTTATTGAATGAATGCATTAGGATTTTGACTAATGGAATCACAGAACAAATAAAATTAAAATGTAAATAGTGTAACGGCGAAATGCTAATAATAAATTTCTCCATTTTAATAACTGTAACTGCGCGCGAGGGGAGCTTCTGGCCTGTTAAGTCAATATAACACTTCCATTACTCCAAATTAAATTCCTCGGGGAGAGAGATGAAGTTTTTATTCTGCGCAGACAAAGGCCCGGAAGAAAACTGGGTGCGAGGCATCGAGTATACGTAAAGCTGACGTCTATGGTCACACACTCGGTATTGCACTTCGTTTAAATGTGGAATTTGTCTATTGCACCATATTGTTTATTCGTATAAATTTCGCTATATCGCGTAAATAACTGTCTATAAATGTCTGTATCACTCAAAGGTTGACGGTAAGAGAGGAAAGGAGAATTTTCAGTATTAAATTCGCGTGATTCCGAAAATAAATGCAGGATGTTTTAAATAAATAATTAATAATTATTTTCAATCATTCATTAACTTACTGCATGCTCTTTTTCTGAGTACTTATGTACGTAGTAAGTACTTCGAAAAAAGTATATAATACGATACCTATGACAAATCCCTGTTCCAAAACAAAAGCGCACTTGTATGGATATTTCAATAAGCTTTTATAAAGAAGTGCAAGTGTTCGCGCGGGTGTGATGGGTATTAATATTTTACGGAATTAATCATTATAATCCTTCTGGCAAACAAGTCGCCCCGGGGAGCGCGAACAATATAATGAAGTTGTCATTTTTTAGGCTACACGAGGGAGGCTGGAGGAAATCCAAATTGAATCATGCGGCGAGGGAATTGTGCTATTATGTTATTAAACAGGCGAGGGCAGGACCCCGACACCTATTTTTTGCGCGAAGGGCGCCGAGACGGTTAACAGTTTTCACAATAGAATTATGATATAATTTGGCACAACAATGGTATTGTCAGATGCGTCGCAAGTGTACAGTTACTTAACAAGACTTAAGAGATTTTATAGTTTACCATTAAAGGAAAATTTGCACGACAAGTATTAAACTATCCTGAATCCTTGATATTCGGTATCAAGGTATATAGTTACCATTTACATATATGCCCCATAGAGCCGTAGTGGCCGAGTGTTTAGAGTAGTCGCCTTCGACGCAAATAGTGCATGTTCGAATCCCGGCTGTACCAATGACATTTTTCTAAAATTAAGAACGGGGACTAATCACACTACGAGTTTTACATCGAGAAAATGTGCATACGTTCGAGAAGAAATTCAGAGACATGTATATCCGTGCTTCAGAAACGTCTTGACTTGGGTTACATCTTTGCCTACCCCTTCGGGGACCATTGTGGGAAGGCGTGAAGATATATAGGTACATATACACGTCATTGACTGATAAAAATATCTCATTTTGAAATAGTTACTATAACACGATGAAAAGGATATTGAAATTGAGTTTTCTCATAAATTAATGCAATGTTTAAAGTCGCTTTTCCCACGAACTCAATAATACATACTCGTGCCTACACTTATCTACTTACTATATTACACTCAAAAGAGCTAAGAGTGAAATGAAAGCTTTTATCCATATGTCAGAGAGAGTACTTACAGCGGCTTATTGTCACCCCCGCTAGAGAATTTGATAAAGCGTGTGCGAATATTAACAAAAGGAATATCTTGTTAAATTGATATTGCATTGTGTGTCAAACAAAACTGAACTCTATGTTACGCTCTCCACTAGCTGAATAAGACATTATCGAATGCACAAACCCGGCGAGATACACCATTTCGATGAACTGGGCGTGAAATTGTCTCCGTTGGAAAATGTATAATTCAAAGGGGAAGATTAAAATATTATCCATGTTAAGTAAATATTCAAATGAATATTTTCCGTGTTAGACAACAATGGGTGAGGGGACGGCGCGTAATTTGATAGATACCTATCTACAAAACGGTCTCTTCGTTAAGGGACCTCCCTGTTATTATAAATTATAAGCGCGATTTGGGAATTCGCTAGAGTTAATCGGTTCTTAGGCAAAGGGCGGGATGGATATTTCTGCCTGCGTTTAAGATAGAGTATGTAATATTCTACTCTACAGTACGAGACGGAGTGGTTCCATTTAAGAACCATTCTTTGGTATGTCATGCAGAAGAATGTAATAAAGTATTACGTGTAATAGAGAAGAATAATATCCAGAAGAATATTTTTATGCTTTTTGGACACAATTTTATACTATATGGGTGTGTACATTATAACTTCTTCGCTTCACAACGTTAGTCACCTTACGCCTTTTACAGATTATTTCCGTGGAGAGGGATGACAAATGAGTGAAGATGTATGTATGTACATATATCAAGAACGTCAGCTTCCTCTTTTCGTCCGATATATGTAGTTGAGCTTGAGAAATTGTGACGGAGTCCACCTGCCACTTTGCCCTAACACCTTAGCATTCCCCTGGATGCCTTGTGAAAAGGCGCGAATATACATATATTAATAGCAGTATTAAATCAAAGCCGTGGTGGCCGAGTGGTTCGAGCAGTTGCCTGCGACGCAAAGGTCGCACGTTCGAATCCCGACTGTACCAATGAGTTTTTCTGAACTTAAGTACAGTGATTAGTCACACCACGAGCTTTACGGTGAAGGAAAACATCGAGAGGAAACCTGCATACGTCTGAGAAGAAATTCAAAGGCGTATGTATAGTCGTGCTTGAGTAACGGCGATGGACTCGCCATCTGTCACGTTGGCACCTAATATACCTCTGGCGGAAAGTGGGTGTGTGGGTATTACCCATACACCTCTGCCTACCCCTTCGGGGAAGGCGTGAGGATATATTATATTATTATTATTATTTTATTAAATCAACAATAGTTAAAAGAAATCTGATAAAAAATGATTAGTCATAGAACAAGTGATTAAACGAGCGTCTGGTAGATAAATGGAGTTGCGAGGAGCGGTGCATTTGCGACATTGTGTCATGTAGATTATACACTTGCACCCTCTGAGCAGGAACTCCGCGGGGACCGCCCATTGTTATAATAAAACGCCATCTCACAATATGAACTGCACACGCGCTGGTTATTGGCGACACTTAGGATAGCTTAACACTATTGAGGTATTAACATAAAATATATCGTATCGCTTTATGTTCTCTCATTAAACAAAAGATTTAAACTTAAAGAAATTAAGACTTAAAGAAATAAATATAAGACTGTGGTATATATTGTCATAATATGTTACTAGACATTAGATACCATCAACTAAATATTGAACGTGTCAAAGTGAGGATCAAAGTTAACGCGGAAGTTTACGCGGTAGGAACTGGGACAGGAAAACGGTTACCAGCATCGTGACATCTCAATAATAAGAAATATTTAGTAGTATACTAATGAAACACAATCTCAAGAGTGAGAAAATAATTGGGTAAAGAGCGACAAGTCGATACTCGTATGAATCTCATTTGTAGCATTCAAATGTCTGTTAAAGTTCTGCTGCTGAACAGATTTGATGATTTTTGGACTTTTTTAATGGTTTAATGTTGATCAGACTCTTAAGTAGATGAAAACAAAGGTTGCAGAGGAGCTGGAGAGAGAACTGCTCCGGTTATCTTTCGCTTTACCCACATGCGTGTCTCTAAATACATGTTTGGCAGTATTGAGAGTTCCAACGATTTGATCTAGATAGTTTTAACTTGGCCTTAATTTGCCCCTTTTCCGGACTCATTGTTCTAGTGAGATAAAAAATAATAATAACGTGTAAAATACCGGTTGAATTACTAAAAGTATGTACTAGAAATAATTACTAATAACATATACAAGATCAATATACAATTAGACGCGTCGCTAATATCGCTCCGTGCAAATTTCGCCTGCAGATGTGTATCCAAGGCGAGGGTGTAACATGTTTATATGTTTATTTTAATACGCGTGTCGTGTGTATAATACGGAATTTATTACGGCACTACCCCCAGCCGGATTAATGCGATACGGAAGATTTGAATTCAGAGCATTAACTTGGATTGGTACGCGCCGGGGGAGGCATTCGCAGCCGAAGGTGGTTCGACATTCTGATTAATGTTTCATAATTAGGTCATATTTTATTGCCCGGATATGTACGACTTGGAAATAATCCTCATCCTCACGCCTTCCCACAAGGGTCCCCGAAGGGGTAGGCAGAGGTGTATAGGTAATACCCACACACCCACTTTTCGCCAGAGATATATTAGGTGCCAACGTGACAGATGGCGAGTCCATCGCCGTTACTCAAGTACGACTATACATACGCCTTTGAATTTCTTCTCAGACGTATGCTGGTTTCCTCTCGATGTTTTCCTTCACCGTAAAGCTCGTGGTGTGACTAATCACTGTACTTAAGTTCAGAAAAACTCATTGGTACAGTCGGGATTCGAACTTGCGATCTTTGTGTCGCAGGCAACTGCTCGAACCACTCGGCCACCACGTCTTTTACGTCGTTTTACGTCGGTAATAATGCAAGCTTAATAAATCCTTAAACACAATACAAGACGTAATTATGCCTACAAATAATGGTGTGAATACTTATGTCATGGTCATCTAGCGGTTTGGGTAGTCGCATACAAAATCAAGACTGCAGTTTCTAACCCCGAATGTACTGAGTTTGTTTTTGAGATTATGTTGAGTCACACTACGAGCTACATGGTAGACAAAAATGTATGTAAAGTCGTGCTTGATAACGGGAGCTGACCACCGTCAATCTCACTCACCTTCTGTCACATTGGAACCTAAATTTATCACTGACTAAAGATGATGTTATTACACCCATTCCCAACTAACAATCAGTTCAATAGTTGCTTTGAATTTTATGTTGTTAACTAACAAGTGTGTAAACAAAATGGTTGGAAGCTCATACGTTTATTTGTTAGTGCATGGCATTGTACAGGTTCGTTTGGAAGACAATGAAGATTATTGGTTTACTTCACCTCAGATCTAATTTTGAGGATCAGTCGCTACGGATGCATCATGATTTATAGCTACTAATAACGGGAAAAACTGGCTATAATCTATTTTCATTCGTATACAAATCGGTTGAACAGAAAACCGTAAAACACCCCACACAAAGAATCTTTATGTAAACAAAACAAACATAAAAAAAAGTTATATCTGTTGTTTTAACTCATTTCGAAAGTCATTAATAACGGTGTATTGTGTATTGCTTTGCTTGCATTCTTACTATTCAATGATTTTTATTATGTTACGCTAGTTCTTACGGAACCGTGCACAAAATACACGTCATTCACATTCCAAGACCTACATACCTACATAGACATAGATATACCTACAAGACATACCTACTTTAAATCTTTACGCCTCCTCACAAGAATCCCCAAAAGGGGTAGGCATATGTGTGAGGTAATAAACCATCTTTTCGCAAGAGATATGAATGCCAACGTGGCAGACCATCGACATTTATTTACAGCAGGACTATACATATGTTTCTTTCAGTTTTTCTCTTTCCTTCGCTGAAAATCTCGAGGTGTAACTAATCATTGTACCTAAGTTTGGAAAAATCTCATTAGTATGGTCGGGATTCGAACTTGCAATCTTCGCGTAGCAGGCGTCTACAGTAACCCTTTGGCCACTACGGCTTTTTATTTAGTTTATTTTATTGAGCCACGATCTATTTTGAAAGTAGAACGCTGCATTGCGTTTGATGTACACGTACCCTACTTGAGTAGGTACATATACATGTATATACACTTTAAAAACATTCCAAAATATAGTAGAAATGAGAAAAGAAACAATTAAACAGCAGTTGGTGACTTTGTTTAGGACAAACAAATTTAATTAACATTGGCTTATTTCCTCGCTTGATCCGAGCGAGACAAATAGTCTAAGTAAAATTTATGTATCGGAATCAAATTCAATTTCGTCTTTGCATTTTTTACACGATTTTTTACCGTCGTTTTATTTTATTCGCCGAGTAAAAGGATAAAGAGGATATTCCAAAAAAAAATATTTTAGTTTATGTTACAAAATGAAAATATGATACAAATACTCAGACTAAAATTATAGTGTCAATGCTATACCATTTTAATACAAACCTAACATAAATAACTTTAATTATATACATGTATTTAATTAACTAATATATAAACAAAATTTAGCATTAACATTTTCAATATGGACAAAAGATATTGAAATGTTTTTTTTATTTATTTAAATGGCATACGGGTATTAATAGCTTTTTTCGTAATATATTATTGAAAATGACGTATATTGATACTTGGTTGCCACCTTGGAAGAAGATATAATATAGTGTTATGTAGGTATTTTTAATTTTTATTCGTAACACAATTTGGAGATGCTAGATCTTATTTAGAAGCATAAGAATTATAAATAGCACATAAACCATTCGCTTCGTATATATCCGTGCATTTTACTTTAAGTATGTGCTCAAGAGTCAGATATAAATAAAATTGATGATAAGATCTCGAAAATTTTAAATGTGTATATTTTTGCGTTAATAGATGCATGAGTAATTCAATTAAAATATTTTCCGAACATTACTTCCTTTATCGGTACAAATAACAGCGGTACTTCGTACTTAGGTACTGAGTAACCGAAACAACAAACCCGGTGTCACACTTCCACAGGTCCTTTCGATCTTGTGAAATTTGTTTTCTTACTGGATTTTCTAATCTTCTTTAGCATCGTTTATATTGATTATGGCGCTCCTCCGGCCTAATTTATATTCAGCTAGTGTTTTTTCATCACGCCCTGTGCTTAATATCGCAATTTGTACCGTAGTTGGCGTAAGCCGAGGGGCCCTGTCACCTTTACTCTCGGACGGCCTGTCTTCTCTTGAATGCCTATTTTATTGCTCCCTTACACATAAACAACTAAAGTTTACGATCGTTTTTTACATTCACAAATCGGGGATGAGCAATAAACTAATTATTAAATGAAGATTAAAAACCTACAGTACCCGTAAATAAGACTGATTATAGATCGGCGGCAGTTGGCTCTGATTTATTGATTTGGTGACGTTCGATGACAAAATTATGCCTCTGTCATAAATGTTCCTCGTATTGGATGCCATCCATAATGGACTGTTTTTTCTCGACGACGTCGCCAGCGCCGTCTGCGGTTGCGGTACAGAGTAGACGAAAACATTCATTATGGTTATTGCTGTTTTAATTCGCATTATTGCATATTAGCTGCGGTGAATCTAAATTTAGCGTTGAACTAGGTGATGGCAGTGGAAAATATATTATTCATTCATAAATTTTATAACTGGGCTCTTGTCGGAGTCTCTAATTCAATTCCAGATTTGCCTCAATCCAATACAAGCTGGTTAGCGCATAGGAATGATACGCCATAACAGCTTTTCTCTAATCTGTATCATCTATGTTTGTTTTGGTCTACTTCTCTCTTCGGTCTCTGTCGCTTTTTCTCTTTAATTCTAATATATATAATAACGTGTAATGTATCGGCACTTGATAAACCCTAACAAGTAAATTTATTACTGAACTTCGTATAAGTCTGAATAGCGCCTTTTATTTTTTTTTATTTGAGAAGTTCCTTTATTTATACGAACTACTATAAAATATGATAGTATTTAAAAATATTAGCCCACTATAGGACCTACCGGTATCCGAGATCAGGGTCTAAGGTAACGGCGTCCAGGCAGGGTCCCAGAGAAAGGAATCTCCTTAACGCATGTGTACGGTGAGTACAGATTTCTGCATCAGGTACAAACGAAGATACTTACTTGAAATAAACTTTATAAGCTATAATGTAAAAAAAACAGATCCTAACTTGAATAAGTTACCTTACTTGAGTAAGATAAGTTACCGCTGTCAATTAACCGTTCTACGACTTTAACTATAAAAGAGTCATCATTTTGTTAAAGGTCTTATCTTGTAATCGAACCTGAGGAAATTTACGTATCTGCCCAGGAGTAGACTGAGTGGACAATTTTAGAAGATTTTAAAAGCATTGTATGCGTAGATAATTAAAATAATTTAAAGATATATTTGAACATATTTATTGAAATATCAATAGGTTTTCGATGAATAAATTTATATCCCAGCCCGACATAGTTTGTTAGCTATTACGTTACATGTGACAAGAGTGACTCAATTTCCATAAATATACGTAATTCTGGCCACGGAGCTACGAAATAAGCATGTCACCGTCTAATGTTTCTACATTCAATTCTACAAAAACAATGGCGCCGCGATTCAATTGGTTCCAAGTAATAAACAAAGCAAATACGTCAGTTATGAAAAGAATTCTCGCGGTCAATTTCTTTAGCTGCATCAATCAAAATCATACTGATAATGAAATCATCATTTGGGTGGCCATAGAGAAGTTGGTTCCGAGAATTTTGTCTCAGTCCCTCTTCCAAGTGCACCGACATCATTAACACATTCCTGATTTATTAATTAGATGTTAGAAGTCGCCGAATATCTAAACCCATGATACTCGTATATAAGCACGCTAGCTATGCTCCATCTTTTATTTTGGACATGATATCACATTATACTTATTATCATAATGTTTGCGGGTTTGTTGTACCCCACGGTATCACTCACCTTTGAAAGATTTTTTTTATTTATACTCGGCTTCAAGGTGAGGAGCGTTATTTTGATAGACTGCTTAAAAAAGTTGCTATAAAAAGAAAAAAAAGTTATTCATATCCGACTGTGGGTCTAAGACCTTTTTATTTTTTTTATATAAATAACAATTATATTGACCATATAAATATCGGCCTTATGTAAAATAAATTATATCATATTAAAAAGTGATGTAAGCGAATAGGTGATTATACCACACGGGTGGCAAACAAGCATGCGGTCCACCTGATGGTAATCGGTTACCCCGCTCGTGCGCTGCCGATTGTGCAGGAATCTTTTCACAGAAGCTGTACTTTCCAGGGAAAACGGGGAGCTCATTCCAGAGCTTGAGCGTTCGCGGAAGGAATCACCTTTGGAAGTGCGCAGTCATACTGCGCACTTTTATGGTTCCATGGTATGGGGATGAATTCCCGAATTATTATCATATAAGTAATAATTCAATAGGTAATATGTATATACGTATTATTATATAAGTCAACTACGGACACATGTTTTACCTGTTTTATTCTTTATAACAACGTGTAGTAGTAGTCATAAACTGTTGCATACATGTTTGTATGCTTAGAGAAATTAATGTACCTATTGGTTAAAGCAAATTGGCAATAATCATAAATTGTTTAAGACCAATAAATGTTAAATATCGATATTATGTTCCTATAATTGTTCTCAACACGTAAATTTAATAAATGGTTTGCTTGCTAGTTGAAGACAAATATGTTTTTTTTTATTCCATTAATTTTTATTCAAGCGATTCATTCACTAAAAGGTTATTTAGTTGTATCCTAAATATTTTTAAATGATTATTCATGAGTAACCTATTATATTTTTTGTTGACAGATGAACATGACGAAGAAAACCTAAACCTTAGCAGACGACTGTTTGACGAACAAGACCTCAGGAGGCATTACGGCTTAAGTTATAATGTATGCCCTCAATACCTCAAGACATTCAAATGCATGACTGCTTGCAAAAGCATCGGCTTTCAAGTATTTAGGTTAACTGCAGATTGTAAATGTACGTGTCATGAGATGAAAACTACTACTATTCTGCCGTTCTTCAAATGGAGAACTAACGGTACTACAGGAGCTGTACCCAAAACCAAAAGTCCGGCGCTTTATGAGGTAGCTGGTTCGTTCTCACCACCTACAGAAGAAGTAGTAAATACGACAGAGATAGATACTACAGACTTAAATACAAACGCTGGTACAGAAACAGCCACAGATTTAAATGCAGATGTCAATGGCACAGTGGCAAACTCTACTGATACAACGACTGATTATGCCCCTAATATCGATACAACCCTTGCCGATACGACTCCATCTGATGATGATACAGCGTAAAATAATTAAATACTGTAATAGCAAAATTCTAACAAGAAAGCGTCAAATGAGGTAACCGGATTTAATATTAACTTTGTGGGGAATGGAAATACATATTATACTTTATTGGTAAATTAAAATTGGTTGTTTCAATAATGAGTACGATTTCCATAGAATTTATGGAAAAGGTTTGGAAATGGATGTTTGAGCAGGTGGAGGTTGGTCCTTTTTAAAATGAAAAAGTCGTTATATAATATCTTATAGATAGTGCCATCCAGGAAGACGCGCCCCACTATTCTTCCCTATAGTTTATAATGTAAGTGTGCAACCTTCCACTAATATTTGAGTATTATCGGTACACACTGATTACCTATATGTAGTGTGCACACGCACACTTCAATTAATATATTCGGGTTATACTCCACGCATCCCGCGACCCCCTCGCTCGCCTAGAAATTGGTGGGGCGCGTCTTCGTGGATGGCACTACCTATATCCACTGGAATATCACTATGTCCATTTGGTTATCTCAGATTTTATTAAAGTGTATTGTGTAGAAAAGCTTTCTTCCACGAACGCTCAGGCTGTGGAATGAGCTCCCCGTTGAGGTTTTCCCTGGAGAGTACAGCATGGAGCTCTTCAAGAAGGGTGTGAAAAGATTCCTGCAGGGTCGGCAACGCGCGAGTGATACCCCTGGTGTTGCCAGCGTCCATAGGCGGCGGTAATCGCTTACCATCAGGCGGACCGCATGCTTTTTTGCCACCCTTGTGGTATATAAAAAAAAATAAAAGCTAGCCAAGATTAGCGTACCTATTATGTTACTTTTCTGTAGGTTTTTAGGTATAATATAATACCTAAAAATATTACTAATACCTAAAAAGCATTAATTATAATTTAATTTAATTTATAATATAATTAAAATATAGTTTCCTCACATGTGATAAAAAAATTTACAGGTAACCGTAAATAAAATAAAAATAAATGTATCTACTTTAAGCATCAAATCAAAATGCCTATAATTATATAACAGCACAGAATGGCACAGTTTATCGGTTAAATAAAAAGTAATATATCTAAAAAACTATAAAAATATTGATAAAATTAGCTTGTTGTCTATATATCTTTATTATATCTCTTTAAAAATATACATAACTGTGGAATTATAGAATACACTAGTATTCAATTAGTCAACGTAATCCTAGCTTCATTTTACGTTACTACAGTTAATATACCTTAGAAAATTATGAAGGTTGCTAGCTGCATACATAAAGCTCTAGCAACCTTTAACCCTTAACCTTGGCTTGTAATTATCTCAACCAAATTAGCTGCAGTCATTTGTTAGGTAGAGTTATTGGCGACTGATGCAATATCTTTGCATAAGATTTGAACAAAATGTCACTACTTCAAGCTATTTGGAAATCCTATTAACACAGTGTTTCGGCAAATGAAACCTCTCATATTACAAACGTCCTTATAATACAGTAAATTTTGAGATGGGACAGGATTGCCAGCCACGAAAGATTGTTATATTAATTAATAGAATTTAATCACGTAGGCACTTAAAAATTATTGCATAATTAAATATACCTTATTTAACGGAAGTATAAACCAAATACTAATTAAAGGTACAACTAGAATGAGCGATTAGTAGCAATAAACGTTCACAATGGTAGATCGATGTGTTTTACTCTCTGCAATAATAATCATATGTTCTGTGTTTGGAGATATTACAACATTGGGTAAGGTAGAAAGGTTTTCAATCGTATTGCTAAGACTGTTAGATAATTGGAAAGGCAACTATTGACTATACGAAGCCGCTGCAAAGCCGGCAAGGCAGTCTCCTACTCAATGAGCTTTATGGTAAAGTTAAACATCATGAGGAAATTTCAATACACGAGCAGTACAGCATGATGGCGGTGACTTGCTATACTTCACCTAAAAATATTTTCGGTGAACAGCGGGAATCATTACATTTCTGCCTAGGGTCCCCAGAGCGCCGTTGTCGTAAAATATAACATTATAATAATATATTATATATCCTCACGCCTTCCCATAAGGGTCCCCGAAGGGGTAGGCAGAGGTGTATAGGTAATACCTACACAGCCACTTTCCGCCAGAGGTATATTAGGTGCCAACGTGACAGATGGAGAGTCCATCGCCGTTACTCAAGCACGACTATACATACGCCTTTGAATTTCTTCTCAGACGTATGCAGGTTTCCTCTCGATGTTTTCCTTCACCGTCATAATATATTATATTGCATTAATTATATTTATATCACATAATATTTGTACTTTTTCAATAAGAAGTATGTTCCAGATCACTATCATATTGTTTTATAATTTCAGGCGATTTATCTAATGATTCGGAAACACTACAAGCGAATCAAAGTCTAAGTGGTAAGAGATATGAAGTAGAGATCACACACAAAACGAACAAGACATTACACTACTAAAAGGCGCTATTTTTTCATATTAGTTTTGATGTGCTTTTGAATAGGTCAAGCGATTAGCCTGACTCGCTCAAGATCACGGGTTCGATCCCCGTGCGAAATGTTTATGGCTTGGGTTACAGGTATTCGTTCTCAGATTGCGTCTATAGTTTCCAAGCTGAGTGCAAACGTGGTATTCAACATAAGGAAGAGAAACACCAGAGTGGCAGCCCCAGGTATTGCAAGTGCCCATAGACTACGATAATCGTTTACTCTTATATCGGGGCTGGCTGTAATTCGTGCAGTGCTTGCCGATTTTACAGTAAATGTAGGTTTTAGAAGCAGTATACATAAAAATATATAACCTCACGCCTTTCCACAAGGGTCCCAAAGGGGTAGGCAGACGTGTATAGGTAGTACAAGCACAACCACTTTCCGCCAGATACAATATACTCCACTACATTGATTCAATGTTATCAAAATTATGTTACAAATTAGATACTATACTGCTATTTATATTAGTATATACTGGACTGCTCAGTCAAGGGTCATGAATGCGATATTCATGTATTATATGATGTATTATAATTATCAGGGACTGAAAAAGAAAAACTAATAGCACGTTACGGCTTTCAAAGAACTCAAGAGTGTCAAAATTTTGAGAAGGCATTCACGTGTGTAAGAAAGTGCATGGACTTCGGATACGACGTGGCAGTGGCTGACAAGCAATGTAATTGCAGATGCTTTCAGAAAAAAGGTAAAGAAAAGTATAAATCTACGGAGCCCAACAGACCTACAAAGTGGAGATTAGGAGCTCCAACAACTAGCAAACCACATTGGGCACAAAATATGCCCGTCGAGAGCAATCAAACGATTTTGCACATAAATCCTGATGGTCAGGCGGTACAAAATGCAGAACTAAACAAGACACAACATACTTATACAACCACGATAGAAAGCAACTATGGGGATAATAAAACTGACACTGTTACTGGAATGGATAACAACACAGATCCTAGTACTACTGACCCAAGTATTAAAATCAGAGAAATAACCAAAGACAACGATGATGATCCTAAAGGAGAACACGCTAGTAAAGGAGAACACGACGATGATAGCCACGATAAACCTGAAGGTGAACATGTCGAAGGTGAACATTCAGATGATAATCACAATAATCCTAAAGGTGAACATGCCGAAGATGAACATGCCAATGGTAATCACGATAATCCAGACGGTGAACATGCCGAAGATCAACATGCCGGTGGTAAGAATGATTATCCTAAAGATGAGCATGCTGATGGTAAGCACGATAATCCTAAAGGTGAAAATGTCGAAGGTGAACATGCCAATGAAAATCATGTAAAGCCGGAAAGTGAACATTCCGATTATTACGAAAATGCTGCTGTTGGAGTATGACACAGGTACCAACAAAATAAAATTGTCTAGTTTAAAGCTCTCACATAATTTATTGATAGCAATAATATTTAGTTAGTAGTTAATTCACAAACTTCCACATTTAGATAGAGATATATTTTAGGTGTCAGCGGGACAAATGGAAAGTTCATCAACGTTACTCAAGCACAACTGTACATTCGTCTTTGAATTTCTTGTCAAAAGTCTACAAGTTTGCAAGCTCGTGGTGTGCGTAATCACTGTACGTAAGTTCAGAAAAACTCGAACATGCAATTTTTGTGTTGCAGGCAACTACTTGAACCACTCGGCCCCCATGCCTTTTTTCCTAACCTAAAGCTTAAAGTTATAAAAAAAATATAAAATGCTGTACGGCTTAAAGGTTTATCTGAAGTAAGCGGTAATTTTTTAAAGTCGACTCTGGTCATTAGATTTTACGAAGTCCTTTTGTAATTATTATTCGAAATTATTTTTCGATAAAAATAAAATTTTCGATTGATGTTAGCTTTTAATTCTGAGTTAAGGTTTATTCACGGTTATAAAAGTCAAAAATAAAATATAGGTGAAAATATGTATAGTTTTAGTTAGGTATGTACATACTATTCCATTTGATAGGGTAATAATATACAACGACGACTACGTTTTTTTTTTTTATAATGTGAGTGATAGTTATGACTCTTTATTCAACTAAGATAGAGGGTCTTAGGTGAATAAAGAGTCGCACATATAAATGTCACAACGACTAATATAATACATTGAAAACAAAATCTGTATGTTCTTGTATCGAGTTCACAATACCGGTAAATCAGTAACCATGTTGCGAGTAGAATATTTATGGAGCCTAACTGATATAATTATATCAATATATTTCGCTAACGGCCACATTAGGGAAATATCTGCCAGCTCCTTATCAAATATTAATCTCGATGGCGTAGAGTCGACTGTCTATTAAATTAGGAGTTCTAACTAAACTAGGTAATAGCTGAACTTCATCACGATTTTTGTCACACAGCTTATTTCCCCGTCTATGGCAATAGAAATAGATCTCATTTGGGGAAATAAACGCCATACTTCGGACCAAAAAGGTACAAATATTGCAGGGTTTCAAGGGAGTTTTATTCCGCGTACGCCCAGGTTGAGGAATGATCTCCACGTTTAGGCTTGGTCTGAAGAGTACACCATGGTGTTTTTCACGGGTGTGAAAAGATTCGTCTAGGATCGCCAACGCCCGAGTAATACCCCTGGTGTTGCAAGCATCCATAGGCAGCGGTAACCGTTTACCATCAGGCGGACCGAATGCTAGTTTACCACCTATATGGAATAAAAAAATACTTTATTTGATCATCATAGATATATCTATATCTGAACCGCTTCCTTCTTGTTTGCAGCGTAATGTTACATACATATTTTTTTCCATACGTTCCTCAATAAATGTCGAATACAAAAATAAACAAACTCCGTTTTTATGAAATAGCTAAGAAAAGCAAAAGCAAAATTATCTGATATCAAGCTTATTAATATTCACTTAGACGGCGATGAAATAGAGGGTAGGAAAGAAAACTGTTGTCCGGTACTGAAGTCCCTAAGGAACAAGAAACGAGACGCTTTGGGGCCGACTGTCGATATTCATATTTGCCGTGACGTCACGTAATCGAGTACTTCGTGGTCGTGCATACAGAGAGTGATTTGCCCATACATTTAAATGTGATTGTTCTTCTTTGGAAAATATTCAAAGTAATATGGATGTTTTAGACAAGACTTGGGAGGTTCTTAAAGCCTTATTAGACTCTTTGGTAGATATTTAGTACACATTTTCAACTCGTGTCTCAATCAAATTAGCGAACTACTTTAGACAAAATGTTTTCATCATCATTCAATGATTCATTAAAATTAATCATGTAAACATACTATTTCGGTTTTAATAACTTGAATATTTGAGGGCAGATATTTGTATGGTGAGCGAGAATATCTGTACCTTTTATAGTTTCCATAGTACATCATTTGCTTAGTTTGGGACTAGTTAATTTGTGTGGAATCTTGGTAAAAGGTTTCTTAATAATATTTCTTAAAATTCAAGAGGGAAGAACTGCTATTGATATATATCTAACCACAATTCGCTTATTTATTTAGATATCAACGTCACAGATGACAAGTATGACACATTCTCTCAGGTATGACGTATGGAGGTTTCCAAATGATACTTCACCTCAACGGTCGACATATGAAAACTTAAGGAAATTGACACAAAAATCATTGACACATAGGTTTTGAACCTGCCAATTCAGCCATCTCGACTTAATTAATAGGCTACGTATGCATTTACCATAAACTAACAATTATTTCTGTTGATATCGTAATAAAAAATCTTATTTGAGAATAAGAAGTGCAGTAGTGTGTACGATTAGAAAACTTTTTATGCAATACCCTAGAGACGGTAACTACTTGACGTGACGCCTATGACGTATCGCTTAGATTTTTTTACGAACACACACTGAACATATTTTTGCTTTTATATCAATATATCAATTTCTTTTATCCACTTTGACGTTTTGCCGCAAACAATTTTACTATAAACATTTTCGCGATAAGGTTTATGCAATATAGAGAGCGAGTTTTGTTAAATATTACCAAATTGTCATTTGATATATATAGATAGTTCGGCTTAGAGAATCTTTATTGTCTTAAGAAATAAAATAAAAAATCATTAGTGATATTCTTACTAATTCATTTTATCTCACAAAATAGCACATAGCAGTTAGCATGTAATTTACAATTATACAAGATTATCTTTGTGATTATCAGGTGTGCCTTAGGGGTTTTCTTCTAACATCTACATTCATGGTTTTATTTTTTAACACAAGCTGTGGCAGCCGATTGGTTTAAGTAGCCGCGAAACAAGGATTACAGGTTCGAACTAAAATGAGTTTTTTTTTAATATGTATTCATCTCACCTTATCTATGTAACCAGAGATACCTAGGCAGAGTCCATATTAAGTAGGTATACTAGGTAGGTACATATAAGTATACTTATAAAGACGTGAACATATGCTCCTATTAATATAACAATATCAAACAAACAGATATGTACCTAAGGCGAACACTTGTTACTTTCGGAGATAAAACCCTGGCCCAATTTATACTTTGCCATGTAGCCAACTGTATCAAAGTACCGAATAACAAATATAATCAGAAATATTGAATATGAAAAGTCAGGCGTATTGTTAGCTATTTTTCGTTAGTGTAATTGTTCATCCTTAAGGGGTGAATGTGGAACATTTCCAGGTAAAGTACACCTGAAAATATCTCATATATATTCATATCAGAGAACCTCAAAAATACAGAGCGCCTCTGAAAGTAGCAAAGTTGCTTAATTGTGTGATAGGGCACAATAAAACGAAAAGGATAAAAACATACAAAAAATATAACATTCTACGTCAATACAATTTTTACCTTATTTTCGCATAAAAATCAGCTGTAACGTATTTTTTTTTATCGTATTAATAGTTTCAGAATAAAAAACCATAAAATATATCTTTAGAGCTATTTGTTTTATTGCATCATCATGATGATATGTTGACCACATCATACAATTTCCAGAAGTCAAAAGTTATATTTTCTAAAACAACCTGTATATCACTGGGATGACGAATGAGAGATATTAGTAAACGATTTCAACCAATATTTGCGATAGAGCGAAATGTCGACTTTGATAGCTCTACCAGTTTGTCACTAGGGGTTGAAGTTATAAATCTCGATGACCCTCCTTTATGCGAGATTCAACTGATACCGGTCAGCTGGGGATGGACACAATAAAACTTCCATGGACAATATTTGTGAAATATTGATCGCCATAACTAGGGAGTGCATGTGGCGGTCCGTTGCATTATCCTATAAAACTATGTGAAATAATGTTTTAGCTAATTGTGTGTAAATCTAGTGTTATTGGTGCTACTTATAATGTATTACCTAAAATATATCTATGGCGGAAAGTGGGTGTGTGGGTACCACCTATACACCTCTGCTTACCCCTTCAGAGACCCTTGTGGGAACGTGTGAGGATATACATACATATTGATTTATCTGTTCATCATCTCTGAAAATAATTCAAGGATACAGTAGAAGCTCACTGCCCAATATACATTACTCGTACTTGTAAGGGAACAAAAGACTATGATTAACTGGATATAAAGGAATCAATTTCGTTTCGAAACAAAGGATATTTTCCTGAGAATGAGCCGAATTATCCGAAAAACATACTTAGATTAAAGATTGATTTATTTGTAATAAAACGTTTCTGAGCTCTCTTTTATCTTTCTTCACACAATTGAGGGTGAAATGAGAGAAGGCAAACAATAAATCCTCCTACATAAAAATTGCAACAACTTTGTTCATAATGCCGATGGAGGCATCATCAAAAGTTGGTTCGCTTCGCACCCTCGCGCCCATTCGTGCAGAGATTACCAATAAATCCAATACGGGATAATTGGCCGGCTTAATTCTGTTCTATCTTTCTACTTAGTTCAGTCGTCAGAATGTGCCAGCTCAGGTCCCTTGGGAGAGTCCAGTCGGGAGTACAAACACCACTCACATGCCAAACAAAAATAGTACCTTGTAAGTTTTGTTAAAACAGAAAATCTCTTGTATAGCATACACAAAGCAAATTCGTTAGCAAATGAAGAAAATAGCTTAGAGAACGAAGTATTTCTAGTTCTTTGCTATAATTTATTGATGGGTCAGTTTGCGTTTAATACATTCTATTATCATATTTTGTTGGCCCTTGTGAGTGACACGTGATGGACATAGGTGACGCTTCCCCTGTCGTCTAATGGATCGCAGTTATGGAATCAAGGGGTGACAGCCATTTGATATTCGTAACAGCCGCCGGCCCTTGGGACTACTGTGACGTGATTCAATAGCAATGTCCGTGATAGAAGTTTTATACAGATTTGGAAAGCCTGTTGAAATATACCGGAATAACGGAAGATTGAGATACCTACAAAATATTCTTATTTACATTATTTTATCATTATATTGATATGTTTCGTGATATTAGTTTTTGCGGGTGAGGACACCACTTAAGACCTACTCCTGCATTTATGTGTACGGGCATTCAGGTGTAGGATATCGGTACATCACCCTACGTAGCATTTCATTCGTCATGACATTTAAAAGCTGAAGCTCACCCCAGCAGTTAGAATTAAAACGTCAGTCAAAGCGGAAAAATCTCGTTCCGAAAAATTAGCCAACAAAATTCCAACAAATAATTAATCTGGAATAATCATACAAAACGATGCGAGCGGGATGCCCGGCCATTATTACCATTCATTTCAAATCAGCCGTGCGGGAGGGAGCGGGCCTCGCTCGACCTGAATAAGCATATATTTTCCAATCAGGACACGTATCATTTAACTTGCTATTAAATTCGACTTCTTCCTTTTCAATTACTATCATGTCAAAAGGTTTTACAAGAAAATGTACACACCTAAATTTGTATTAAATTCGTCCGTCGTAAAATTTACGAAATTCGTAAGGATTTGAGGATTTTGGCCTTTATTTTGCGGTAAAGCATTCAGGCATAGAAAAAGAAAATTCGGCAAGTTGAATTGAAATACTTTTCATAAACACCGTCATAACATTCATGCTTAAGACCTTTTACTGTAATTACTCGCTTCGTGAGCGTCTGCGTGGGGTGAATTAGGTAATTAAAATGTTATGAAAGAAGTCGTGCTTATTCTTACGTTCATATGATTTAGGTTGCTTGCATTGAGATCAGGCTTTTCAGTATATTCAGACTTACAGCTGAATAAAATCACGTGATGAAAAGTTTGTCATAAATGTCTTATGAGTAGATATAAGACATTAATGAGTATAGATACGTATCTACTTATACCTATTAACTTATATAGGCTTCTAGCTGTTTCCATATTTAATAGGTCCACAACGGTCCTCGCAGGGGTAGGCAGAGGTATATAGGTAACACCCACACACCCACTTTCCGCTAGAGATTTATTTTAGGTGTCAGCCAACGTGACAGAAGGCGAGTCCAACGCCGCCGTTACAATTTGCACTATATGTACATCCAAATTGTAAAGTAACAAATATTTCATACTTTTTTGCAAGTATACCTTTACAGTTTACAAAATATTTTAACTTAAGGCTCAAAGTTATACTTGAATAACACTAATAGTAGGCTATATAACTTCAATTACTTTCAGTATCCTGTATGGTCGTCAACGTGCAAATGATACCCCTGGTGTTGTACGTAACCATAGGCAACTGTCACCGCTTACAATCGGAAGAAACACATTTTTGCTTGCCAATTTAATGGTATAAAAAATAGCACTCCTTACACTACTCAATATGTACAAATAAAAAATACTTTAGATTCACCTATGTAGGTATAAATGTATGCGGTATAGTTCATATTTTTAGTAAAAAAATTTTTTTTTACTGTTGTTGAGCTCCTTTATAGTGATATGACTCGCGCCGTCACCTTACAGAGTCGAGTGCGTCACCTGACACCTATCCACCCGACCTCCCCCACTTATTAAATTAATAACTTTGAGCACCGTCATTATCCGTCTAATTGGAGGGGTGATGAGCTCCTCTTTTAACGCATTACCTAAGCGTTTAACGCGTGTTTTATGAACTGTGTAATTAATATTTTCTACGCTCGTGTGCCACCGTGTTCAAGATATTATGCTTGTAGTTTATCAACACTGTTACGGGTAGGCGTGATGTAAATGGTCAGATTAACGACTTGCTCATTTCATCGTGATGTGATACAATTACTTACTTATTATGGAAAAATAAATAGTTACCTATAACTTAGGATAATTTTACATAATTTGACTCAGTGGGAGTATACAAACTTTGTACTGTACGAACAACATAAAGCGATATACATACGTCACTCACATATCATCACGCTGAGTCCCTAATGGTCTAGCTTGATAGAGTATATAGTAATGTATCAAAATTTTATATATAAATAGACAGGACATTTATGACTAATAGACATTCATAGACAACAAACATATATTATATCGTCCTCAGTGGGAATCGAACCTACGACAGCCTTAGTAGCTTGGATTTTCGACCACCTATGACTGTATGACCAAGATGGGCATATTATATTATTATAGACATACTACCTGCGCCGGGTAATTTGAAGCTAATCAACCAGTCAAGCCTTTGTCACAATCCGGCGGATTATTATCAAAAAGTATAATTAGCGCTTAACGGTAGAATTTTCGTTGTTTACAAACATATCATTTTGCTGCCCCGCCAGCGCTCCAGGCTAAATTTTACTTAGAAATTTAAGAGATATAATTAAGAAATTGCAGAGCGCAATAATTTTGGGCTTTCCTAATGAATGATATCAGGTTCCAAGTAATTAATGCCGAAGGCAAATTGCTATTTTTGTTATCAAATATAAATGTTTATCTGTGGCAGTGTAAATAACCCTTCGCCTTCAACTACTTAAGGGATTTTAGGGAATCGTTAATTGACATAAAGGTAAGAAATAATTATATTGCTTTGCTCACTATTTTTATCATTTGATTGTACGAAATAGCCATTGTTGTGTTTAACACAAGGTACATAGCATTAGCTCTTTAGGACAATAGAGATCTTTGAAGTGGTATGCTGACGGTTGGACAGAACCAAGGGTTAGGTACGGTAGGCATCCCCCCCTCGGTAGCAACAGCCTCTTGTCATCGGAGAATATGATGGTGATAAATACTTATTATATTTATATACTAACTATGTGTGTAACACAATATTTAAAACGATGTTATGGAGATAACTCGTTTGCAAACCAGCAACATATACTCTTTATTACGCTATGTGGATGATTATAATCCATTGTCGGTACATGCGCTAGGTATTGTCCGCTGAATGGAAGACCTTGGTGCGTGGTGTCCGTTTCGCGGCAGCCAGTGTACGAGGCCTTACAATAGCGAGCGTGATACAAATATACACATAATTTTAATGCCGGGGGTGAAGCATTAAAAGTCAGGGATCAAATGCCTTTAATACACGCGCGGAAACCGTGGAGCGGCTTTGTTTACATTCATACTAATTAGTGTTATAGTAGTAAGTGTTGTTTTCAATCGATACTTTTATTTTTTAATTCTTTATGTCAATTTGGTGAAATAACAAAAGCATAGCGACCGATATAAGTGCGTGTTATAAAATTACACCATTGCATGTTCTTCTTAAAGTTAATGGAATAGCGGATCATGATAGCAAATAGGTGCCTGCCAAAAGTTGTTTCATAATTTTTTCCACCAAAGCCTTTCAAATAGTACATACAGTATGCTTCTCCGTATATCGTCCTAATATCCGAGTGGTCTGTGGTCCTGCCTGCTAAGAGAAACGAAGGGGGTTCGATCCCTGTATATCAGACATTTGGAGGTGATCACGAATCTTTTACGTTTAGGTACTTATTCATGAGCATTTTTATAGTCCTTTAATTCTTATGTCACAGTTTTGCTTGATTTGTGATTTGGTCTCCCATATGTTTTATCGGCCTATATGAATATATGTACTTACCTTCCTAAAGATACAATTTAGGCATTATCATCGCATACCTTTTTATAATAATGATAATGAACATTATAAAGTGATAAAGCATGCGAATAATATATCCGCTTTATCATCAATAATCTTCGAAAAACTAGCTCCAAAGTTTTCCTGGTAAAGTGAAAGGCGTTTAACCCATCGTGGGGTGAACGTGACTCCCACCGGCTTACCCAGTAGCTACGCGCCTAGGCTTACGTTAATCTCCACTCATATTTACTAATTACATGTTGCTTGCCTTGTATACATGTTCTAGTAAGTAAGTTCTATTTCAATGTACCTATGTATATATATTCTTGCTTTTCCGTTTAAAGTGCCCCTTTTAAGATCGAGGAGCTGACCTAAAAAAAATGCTATATTAGTTCTTCAGCTATGTAGAGTATCGCTTTTTTACTTTTTTAAGATGAATCTGCATAAATTCCTAACAGAAATAACTGGAAGCAAACTGGATTTAAGAATAACGAGTGCCGACCCTAATTATAATCACATAAAACTAATTAATTATACATTCGTAAGAATTTATTGAAAGTCTTTGATTGTATGGTTACATTCAAAGACTTACAATAAATTCTTACATGATACATAGATATACCTATGTATATACATGAACACTTACATGTATGGATATTTATGGAGTTAAAGGGCTGCACGCGTCTTCTAATGAGTTCACATTTCGCCGAGTCGCTATTATCTATCATCAAATATTCAGTCTCAATCCGCTCACATATAACGTATTCGTCAATAGGGTTTGAACCATCACCCTTTTAATTTAGACTTGGCGGAGGGGTCATTAAACAATAAAGTGTTGATTAAAAGCCCCTATGCGCGAGCGGCGGGGGGAAGGGCGGGGGCGACGAGGATATGCGCTTCCTGCACTAGAACCATTACTTTATCACCGATGATTGGCACCGCACTCAGTTCGAGAGCAACCACTCGGCCTCAATCGATGAACCCGCAAAAAGGAAGGTCATGCATCAAATAGGTATACAAAACAGACACACCATTTATTTGATAGCACAGACAACTAGACTTTGAATAAGAACCCACAGAACCAATAACAATATCAATCCTGAGTATGTCAGAATTGTCCGAGAAAGCCTGAAAGTAGAGTAAATGCAGTAAGGCGCGATGCCCTCCGAAAAAATTAATGTGTTAAAGGTTAACAAGGCAAGGAATATCTCTTATCTCAGTGTGCCTCTTCGCAGATGACACTTCTAATAGTTTCAACTATGATCTGTCCTCAGCTACTCATTGGGCCAGTCATTCACATAACGTGGATATTTGTAAACTTTCTGTAAGTTCATCGGGAAATCAATAAGAGAACTCACAATAAACCTTGCGATAATTACTCGAGATAAAGGTGGGTGGGGAGCGATGAATCGAACCTCATTACAGCGGGTATTTCAGTTTCCTTCTTATTATGATCCCTGTGCAGAATACGTTATTGTTTGTTCTTTGTATTATATTCACATATGGACTTCTAGGTACGTACAGATACTAGGTATCACTATGACTTAGTCTTTATAGAATTAATACTTCTTAGGGAGATCAAAGAACATCAAAAATGGTTAGGTAAATTTCCCTACAAGATAAAAATTATAAATTTAAATAATTATTAGTATCCACCAAGCTTGTGAAAGCGAAAATAGCCGTCAGAACGTACAAAGAAGTCAAGGACACGGCTTTAAACAGAGATAACTGGAGGGAGCTTCATCATTTACACCAACAAGAGTTTTAAAAAGAATAAGTACAAGTAAAAAGTAATAGATAATACTAGGTAGAATATTAATCGATAGCATTTGATTACTTCATTAAAAATCTGAGGGGAAATCGCACGCTAATAACCAAGTCCTTATTTAATCGAAGATTGTATAATGGAAACCAGTAATCCATAAACATACTTGCATATTTACATAGACATCTAAGACCAAAATAAAAATATTCGTGTTCATCACACAAAATCCCCTCGCAGCAGAAATCGAACCCACGACCAAGCTTCGCAGCCAGGAGCTGACGATGTATGACGTGCAACTACTTTTTAAGCTTCATATAAATAGTAGATTATCTGAAAAGCCATATACGGATATTGTATACTACCAATCGTTAAAAAGAGAACCGTCCTGTTAACAGATTTTAAATCAATGCCGTCAGTGGGCGCTATTGTTACGTCAAGTTTGTTCAAAAGCGGTCACTCCAGTCGAACAAAATGATCTCGGTGGTATGGAATCGCGGGTTCCACACCTCGAGGATCAATAGATCTTTTTCAAATAATAATAAGGAGTTATAGATCAGACGCGCAGAGCTGTCAGCGTCGGTCGCGAGGCGAGTTTGATGGCTGCTTGAAGTACGCCTCAGCTCCTGTATGGAAATGAATGTTTATTTCGCCGCCTGGCACCCACCGCTGCCGCTGCGGTGATCGCCGAAGGTGATAACGCGTCGATTTATATATTTCACTCGATGATAAGTAGCTACCACGCTCGCCATACAACTGCCACAAGCAGAAAGCTTGTTTATGGTGACACTTTGTTATCTAATATTTTTGTATCATTATGATATTTACACCAATATTCGTTCGAAATTTGTAAAAAATATACATAGTATATAAAATATGTAGCTATACTTTGTTACAAAAACATTAAGTACAAGTCTTTGCCTGCTGCTTCGCTTGCGTTAACGAAGGTTTTTTCATGACATTACATTTTCTTCCAACAATTCCTTTTTTCTGTACTCCAGGCAGCGTGTTGCAATGTCAGTTGGTTGACTTGTTATGCCGGGCGAGCGTCAAAACCTTTTTATTTTATTTCTAGCGAGAAGTTTTCTGACTTTTCCTCCGGCCGAAAGAATTTTATGATTTATTTTATGAATTTTCTATCTATATCATCCTACCTGACATCGTAACAACTTGTATGCAAATTTCGTGATGATTCCTTAAGGACCTAAGACGTGAAAGCGTACCAAGTTAGCTCACTTTTAATCTTTGATGAGGTAATTCGATGATTTAACAGTCCTTAATTTATTTAAGCACAGTTTTGTACCTACATGCTTAAGCTAAACTGCTTTCTAAAAGATAGCAAACATGCAGAAACCTGCAGCGAATAACTTGATATTGCATACGAAATGCATTCGCGACCTGTCGCTTATAGTTGAGCGATAGGCGACGTTTTAATGTAATGCCCTGTCATACTGGAAAGGGACTAGGAAGTATGGTATCCAATGTAATTCACGTCGTTTAAATAATTCTAAGTGAATGGTTTAGTTCTATCGAATAATTAGACATGTAATTAGCATATAAAATCTAGCTTTATGTCAGTCAAAGTGCACTATTTTCTATGCTATAATTTTTCAATACGCCTGAGTACTTACTCAATAGATGAGAACGTATAGAGAATTGGGAACCGACCAGCTATATGAAGATACGGCTAAATGTGGGTGAAGAGAAAGAGTTCAATAAGTCTAGAGAGAACTAGCGCTCTACTCTATCTGCCTACTCCGCGAGAGAAATCTACTATATGTGATTAGACGTTTTTGTATTTCAAATTTCTCCTCACTAAGCCCCCTACTACAGTTATATAATGACATATCTATACTAATATTATAAAGAGGAAAGATTTGTTTGTTTGTTTGTTTGTAATGAATAGGCTCCGAAACTACTGGACCGATTTCAAAAATACTTTCACCTTTGGAAAGCTACATTATCCCCGAGTAACATAGGCTTTATTAAATTGGGCCCGATAGGTGGCGCTGCGATCGAGTTTCAAGAATTTTACCTTTTTACCCGGGCGAAGCTTTCTGTGTGTTTCTGTGTGTCTTAAGCTAGATTCGAGAATGGTTTAGATTTACAATTGGACCCAATAGGTGACGCTGCGATCGTGTTACGGGCAATTTAACTTTTTCACCCGAGCGAAGCTGGGCGGGACAGCTAGTATACTATATCTTCGATGCATGTAATCCCTACGAAATAAGCATAACCATGTATGTATAAGTTGAGACTAGTTTGTATCTAAATGGTTAAGATAATAAGAATGTGACCTTACCTCGCATTGGCACAATGTGCGAGATATTTGTTTTGCAGTCTTTATTGTTTCTGTTGTGGTCTGAGGCTGCGGCTACAGATTTTAAATTTATAACGCGGCTATGTCACGTCCCTGGTTAATTAGGTGTGGCGGCAGCGAGGTATTCGACGGAGCCTCCTATTATTTTCGCCATTGCATACACGTATGCCGCTCAGAATAATTATGGACCTCGCCACGCCGCCTCTACGGACGTTTTGCATACTTACACTCGCAGATAAAAGTATACTTTATTGTAATGTTTGCAATGCTCAGGATAAATGCCCTTAATGAAATGCTGCTCTGATATACACACAGATTTTTTTCATTTAAAATTAAATGTGAACTAGTTTATGCGTGGGAAAGCAAAGAAGATTATACGTTAAACTTGAAATTTGAATAGATCTTGAATTACCTAAATTCTACAAGTATGTATTTAAGATATGTGACGTTGGCATTAAGATTATTTAATATCAATGTCCACCTCAATAGGAATCGTCGTGGCCGTGAATGGGCGGATAAGTATAATAATTACGGAACGTAATAGCCTCGTGTCCATATCGCGACTTCACTCTGATGCGCTGCATAAATTATTATCTAAAGCTAAATATTTAAAAGCATGAGCGTATCTCGCGCTAATATATTTCAGCGATTACTGGAAACTTATAACATATAGCTACTTGAAAACTGTTACACATTAAAGCTGATTTAATCGCTGCGATAAAGGGCGTACATTATGAAAGGTTTATAAAACATGGCGTCGCGAGGAGCCGATGCATATTTCCAACATTAATTGGAATATGGCGATAAGTGGAGGAGGTGGATCTTCATCATTAAGATAATATGCAAATACCCGAAGGAATGACACAATAAATTCCCAAGAAGGCTGTGAGGATCAGGCCTGATTGATTCGTGATGATAAGAAGAGATGTGGCCAGGCTCTACTTAATGCAGCCAGCCTTATTTCTATACCTACCAATAGACATATTTATGTTTATACATGAATATTTATATATAGGCGACCGTCTATTTAGTTATTTCCTGACTGCCAAGCTAAGTTCGCTTGTTCATTCTTTTTATTAATTACTCTTTTTCATACCATCTTGTCCGTTATATACATAAGTTTAGATTTATTCATTTAAGCCGTGGTGGCCGAGTGGTTCGAGCTGTTGCCTGCGACACAAAGATCGCAAGTTTGAATCCCGACTGTACCATTGAGTTTTTCTGAACTTAAGTACAGGGATGAGGCACACCACGAGCTTTACGGTGAAAGAAAACATCGAGAGGAAACCTGCATACGTCTGAGAAGAAATTCAAAAGCGTGCGTGCGTCGTGCTTGAGTAACGGCGATGGACTCGCCATCTGTCACGTTGGCACCTAATATACCTCTGGCGGAAAGTTGGTGTCTGGGTATTACCTTTACACCTCTGACTACCCCTTCGGGGACCCTTGTGGGAAGGCGTGAGGATATATATTATATATATCTATATATATATATAAAATATATATATATTATTATATAGATTTATTCCTTGTTATGTAATAATAAATAAATATATATTCTCGATGCAGGTTCATACAATCTGAAATATTTTGAGTATATTCAAATAATAATTATGTATACGATAAAGAGAATTTTCCACGGAATGCGTTCGAGTACATTTCCAAGCGCAAGTGCAATGCGGCAGAGTCAAGTGCGACCCCGGCGCCCGCGCATACTTACATCTCACTTTACGGCCAACTAGCGCCACGCCTCGCCCAATCTATTATAAGGAAATGTTGGCCGGAGCACGAAACAATTCACATGTACCGTAATATCTGCATACAAATGTTTGGAAACTTGGCTATGGTAAACGACCTGAGTGCTTAATAGTTTATTTCGTATGGAATTACACAAACAATATTGAAAATGAATAAAACAATATTGAAAATGAACAAACTATTTTTATTACATCACCATTCTCTCATCTGTAAGAGCCGTGGTGACCGAGTGGTTCGAGTTGCCTGCAACACAAAGATTACAAGTTCGAATCCCGACTGTACCAATGAGTTTTTGTGAACTTAAGTATTGCTAAAGAACGTAAGAGATTTATACGATAGATACCTACAGCAAACTTATTACTCGTTCACAGGTCCTGTATACATGAAGAGAGACAGATGATAGATGATAGATGACAGATGAAGCTAGGGCCCTTAAGTCTAAGAAAACTGGTGTTCTAGTCCTTATGTTAGTATACAAAGTAATTATTTAGGTAAACCTACCTGCCTACCATAAACTCCTATTATGTTATACTTCAAAGTAACACTAATAAATAAGACAAATTAGAGGAATAATTTAGTTATCACGTATGAATAAATTTAATGAAATAATGTATAAGTGCTTTGAGTGAGAAAGAGGGTGCGCGTACAAAATTGTACATATTAAGTCAATGTCGCTCTCGTGACAAAAACAGACTGACGGCAAAATTTGTCATTGGAAAGCACGTAATGTAAATTCTATTATTACGTTCTTTTATTTTTCAATTACGAGACCCCAGCTTCGGTAGCGCCTCGGGGCTAAGTTCGCGAGTCCCTGTGATATTGTGCTCCATTTAATTTATTTCTTATTTTAAAATATGTTTTTCAACGAAATGTATTACGTATACTGTACTTTAATAGTAAGGTATCGAAACAACCAGTTCAAACGTTTACCCAGATTGTATAACTGCTACCCCTCCTTAAAGTAAAGTGCCTCCAAGGAAAACTGCGGCAGTAAATCATGTAACTTATAACAAGCTGTGTTTTAAATTTGTTCACGAGCACTCCATTAAGTCAACACTAGGGAGGTAGGTCACGCGATGCGGCGGCGATGACAAACGATCGCGCCAGGCCGCGCGACCACAATACTCCACTTGCTCCCTACGAGCCACTCACACACAAAATTAAATCATTTCTATTTCGTTTGCGATTGTACACACGCGATACTGCGCTATCATACTAAGGACATAACGCTTAATCCTTCAGTTAATCATACGATTTCAACATAGGTGATTTTGGGTAACACAAAAATGGTGAGTAATGTTTGGAATTACTTGCGTTCGAGTGATTTGTCTTATAATCAACTTTGAGCTTTAAATATGACATATCAGATTATGCCGTACAATCTGGTCGGGCACCAGACGATGGAACATATATATATGCCCCATATGAACCCAAGTAATTACAATAAATATATGCACTTTTATAAAGGTACCTAAATAACCTTACCTTGAATCCCTTAACAATAGTATAGCAAACTGAAAAAAACTTTATCTCTGCGGAAACTGAGAAATACTATAAAATTATGACTGATGGGGTCTGCTACGCGATTCAGAACAAATAAAAATATACAAAAATTACCTCGTCTCCGATCTTATCCATCACTACCCCATTCAAGCAACTTATGATATCAATACAAATACATCGTGATTCGTAAAACCCATCATAGTGTCGTGATTGTTCGCCATAAAGTTATAAATTGATATTACCATTGTGAATAACAATGTTGAGCATACATATTCGGGTTACGTTTCACGCGCGCGGTGTTGGGTCTAAGCCCTGCGACCGATGTTGTGGTAGGATATTATGTCGTTTACGATAAATATATCAAATCTAGGACATATCAGTCATAAATCTAAGCTCAAGTAGATCATACAATTTTATTGGAAACGACCACTTGTTAACATACGTTAGCTGAATGTCGCATAATTTCACAACCGGCCGCCGCGCCGGATCACGTACTCTGAAATCCACGTTCAGAACATAAACTATTTACAAACTATTCAATATTCAATACGCGATTGCAAAATACGCCAAATTATTGCATTAGTAGTGAACAGGGATTCCCGATATTGTGGTTCAGCGATCGGCAGTCGGCGCACCGCGATATGTGGCATAAATAATTTAATAATTCGCAATACGGAATTTACCATACCAAGTGTCGTACCGTTCGTCTGCTTCGTATTCAATATGAGTATTTGATTCTCATACTACTGTCGCATTGGGCAACATTCGAATACAGAGTTGCGGACAGACGAAACAATAGCTTCCGCGGCGGGGGTAAGGCTTAAATTAATAAAGAGATAGTTTCTTGGCTTGTATCTTTTCAAATTGCATGTGTTGATATGTAGGTGAATAAAGCACGTCTGTACATTTCAATATCGGGAACATCCGTGTTATACGCGTGACCTTGCAAATCACAGCCTGCTTTCCAAACGACTTCAGAGAATCACCAACCGGCGTCTGTATTGCGCGACCGTCACTGTCTTTATAGAATATGTGATTAGCTCGTTACATCGCCAACTATTTAAGCAATAACATCTTACCCACTGAGAATATTATTCATGTCTCATTATATTCATATAGCGTGCTTACGGTGATTGTTTCAGAACTTTGCAGCTATTTATATGTGGGAAAGCATATTCTAGACAATATGGACTAAAATATAGTTTATTGATTTCGATATATATTTTAGGTGCCAACGTGACAGATGGCGAGTCCATCGCCGTTACTCAGGCACGATTATACATACGTCTTTGAATTTCTTCTCAAACGTATGCAGTATCATTTAGTTATAGTCATTAAAGAATTAGTTCGTACATAAGGCAGGGAAGTATCACCAATGTTTGGAAACTATGATTGAAGGAATTGCCAAATTTGTATTTAAAGGTTCTGTACCCATGGGATGGGTCAGGATCTAGGTGCATAGTGGTACGATTGCACCCCCGTGTCGGTAAGGAAATCACTTCGTATTTCGATAACTACATAAATAGTCGTAGTAAAGTTGCTCTATAGTATGTCTTAATGAAAACACATTCATTAACGCGTGAAATCATTTCAACTCAGACGATCAGCTACCGTTACATATGCACGTGAAATAGACGGTGGTTTGGTGCTCATTTCTATTCAGAAATCATTGGAGCGTTTGGTCGGCGATATGTCACTCCTGTATACAAGTTTGTCCGAATTCACCCGTTCCCAGGGTCATAAAATAAATCGTGATAATATGGTAAGCGTGTGCCAGATTTATAAGCGGTACTGCCGATAATTTCATCCTTTGCATTCTGATTCGTTGGATCGGTGCTTGGTGGATTCGGCGGTGACATGTATGTGACAGTGAGAATGGACCCAGTGACCGTCACTCACCTCCTGGACGAGAGACCTCTTTGAATGCAAAATATTCTTTGTGATATCTGTCTATGTGCAATCATTTCATTATTAACTTTTATGAAAAGACTCTCATTACTGGATAGCTAATTAGTGCTGCTTACTTAGCCAAGCACTGTTGATACGGTGATATATACTATCTTAAAGCAACTACTTTCAATTAATTTATTCAATTCAATTACTAAATACATCTTAAGTCTACAACTTAAGAGCTAGGTACTGAGTCTTCGCAGGATTTAGAAAATACTGCCTTATAAGAATAACAATAGTCTGGATATCGGTCATGTTGGTGTCTAGATACGTCTCAGATATTGTGATGTATTTCTCCACTATCTACCCCTTACGGGACCCTTATGACAAGGTGTGAAGGTATGGAGTTGAAAAAAAAAAATCCAACTTCAGAATTTAGAAATCGATTATATTTTGGTGTATTTGGACGTGTTACAAGGGTCCCGAAGCTTTAGGCACAAATGTAACAACACTATATTTTCAGCAAAGATACATTTAGCTGCTAACGTGCCAAATGCCGATGGTGAGTTCAACAAAAATGTTTGATTTCAGTGCTTTCGGTATAGCGGCTTTGATGAGTACATCGCGAGTATTATTAATATATTTTTTAAAGAGAGAAACCCCTATTAGAGTTTTATAATACTAATTATGGATAACGAAGATGGGTAAGTACGTTTAGTGTAATAAATTGTAGTAACCAATAGATTACTATGATCACTTCTAGTAACAATTCTTATCAAGTTAAGAGTTATGAACATTGTTTCTAATAAAAAATGGAAATTGGGATAAAGTCTCCTACGTTAAAAGCTTTAATATAAGTTCATATCTTAATTACTGCAATAAAAGTATACCTCTCTAAGAACCTTATAACTTTTTGAAGTGAAAAATGGAAGGACAAAAAATATATCTTGGGGATATAAGATGAGAGCCCAGACGACAAATTGACCAATGCTTATGTCACAGGCTGATAGCGGCTGATTGTACCGACTCCCTCGCCTGATTTACTTTCACATTGATTGTGTCAACAATAATAAATGACACATTTCACAACAACATCTTACTTGCGTCTGTGTGCAAATGGTAAAAAATTGTGACTGCAAAAAATAATTGCGTTTGTATGTAATAACCTCGCTTTATTCTACCAATAAACTGCGAAAACACGGCATGATGATGATCCTCTCCGTGGCTCTTAAGAAATCGTGCTCACCTACCTAACCTCTGAGAGAATAATGTATAAAATAATCAGTGACGCGGGAGTTCCGAACAATTATGTAGAAAATTCCTGACAAATACTCGTTATTGGTTTGGAGTGCAGCATGGTAGCGGCAGCAGCGGACAGTTCCACAGCGTGCGAAAACCGCGCCGACTAATGAGGTAGTTTGCTTCTTTTGTTTATGTGATTTATGTAAATTGCGGCAAATATTTTCACAAAAATTAAGAGCTTGAACACTCGCGTCACACGCCCTGTGAATTTTCAATCGCGTACATTTCTAAACGCTTATATAATATAGGTACGTACATACATGCATTGCGAATTGCGTAATAAACATGTCATAGATGTGGATATGCGTATTTAATTTGGGGAATATCTAATCTTTAGATCAACGCGATGCCGGCTCTTTCGTGACTGTTTGATATAATATGTGCAAATATCGGAGAAAGGCGAGATTATAAATATATCTTCACAGATAGACGCATGTAAACGTGCATAGACTTCACAAGTTTAGATCGTGTATTGTAAAATTTATGTTTGAAAGATTTGTTTGCCACAAATAAGGTTGTCAGTGTGTTATCTAAGGGATCGTTAATTAATTAGAGAAATTGAACGGCCGCGGCCGGCGCACGGGGACCAATAACTCGCAACCCGCCTCGTATCATATGGAGCTTCGTTAGCTTTTATTTATTTTTATCACTCACGTAAGCAAAATTGAATTCTAATAGGTCGAGGACATGTTTATGCAAGTTGTCGCCAATCACGTTTTCGTGCTCAAAAAGTACTACTGAGTTTAACAATCATGACTAGGTACAGACTATTGAAGGAATGACGAAACTCACTACAGTTATGATGTTTACTGCGTGTGGTCCAGTGGTCAGAACTCTTAACTAAAAAGATTTCCGCTTGGAGATATTTGTGTGATAAACACGAATATTAGTACCTTAATGTCCAATGTATTTCGGGTAATTATCGATTTATGCAATATCATGTATATCGCGTAGTTCCCATAAAAAAACACCTGCTCAACTTGGAACTAGATCAATTTGTGTGGAATTGTCCCAAGATTTCCATTTACAAAATTCTTGTGTGTAGACGTACGGAACATAAAAATCTAACATTTATGTGAATGCTTGTTCGGAATAAATCTTTGTGTTTAATGTCGGAAAACGTTGTTGGTCCCATACAACAGCGCGCCATTCTCTCTGGCCAGTTGCGTCGGCGCACCGCTGACAAGGTGTGACACTGTTTACATGTTGTTATCACCACAATCAACTGCGATGAAAATGTTAATTGAGCTGTTTGACTACCAAAATTTATTGTGTTAGCACGTCAACTTCGTATTGTAACACGATGGAATCATGCTTAATTTAACTTTTGGAAAGTAGTAGTAAATAACGTGTAATTATTGTATGGATTGAGCGCGTAATAATCTCTAAACCTTCACGTTGGCGCACAAGGAACTCCGTGGTTGGCACAAATGTCCGAAAACCAAACCAGATAGAATGTTCTATTTGATTGGTAGAGCTAAGACCTCTGGTCCTTTGTATATTCTACAAAGATGGCAAACAAGCATACGGCTTGCCTGCTTTTGAGCTATAATTCTGAACGGGAAATCCGGAGACCTACATCTCTTGACGAGGGCACCTGAATATAACTTAGAAAAGGACAAGACAAGAGACTTACAATTTGTTTGGCTATATATTCAATGCAATAACGCTTTCGTGAAGGTTGTAATCTAAGAGTTGACTGGTGAGAGGCACGATTCGCCCAGTGTTTTGTTTTGTATTTGGCAATCGAACTGTTTATTCAACAAGCGCCGAATAACTGTTGCACTAATTGTAATGGCGAGTACATTTGACAATGATATAAACAAAGATGTATCTGCGACTGAGCGCCGTCACAGGGACAACAAAATGGCCTAATAAAATGGCGGAGCATAGACAAAACGCTACAATAACACCAGAACGGGAACGAATCGCCAGTTTACGACATGAGCACAACGACCGAGTGCTCTACAAATGAATAAGCCATCTGTTCTAATAGCTACAATTAAACATGGTCGTCCTGGCACTGGCCCGCCTTGCTCAACGTTCAGCTTAAAGGAATCGATAATATCTAGACACGCCATATTGGAAGCATCTAATCATCTGTTGTAAGAATGCACACAGAGATGTAGAACTTGTATTGCCAAATAATTGTTCGTAATATCCTTAGTAGGTATCAATTTGCTTACATAACTTACATAGGCATGTTTTTATACTAAGATACGAAACCTTTTTGGTTTATCGCTCTATCTTTACAGTTGCCAACTATAATCGCCCTGTTTAAATATGCAATTAGTTTACTTCGTTGTCAATAATAAACTTTATACTAATTATAAAGTTGCTACGAACATGTTATCACGTTATGTTTTCGGTATTTAATATGTATTTTATATCGTTGTTAGAATTACCATGCATTTGATGGTGCAATGATTAGATAATTATTTACATACATGTAAAGATAACCGCCGTGCCTCACGGGGTAGGGCGAGTGAGTCAAGATAGTATAATAATGAACTTTGGTTGATTTATATTATTTCAGTGCAGTTCAGTGAAGTGAAGTAAAATAAAAGAGCCGTGTTGGCAGTGTGGTTCGAGTAATTGCCTGCGACGCGAAGATCGCAAGTTCGAATCCTGACTGTACCAATGAGTTTTTCTGAATTAAGTACAGTGATTAGTCACGCCACGAGCTTTACGGTGAAGAAAAATATCGAGAGGAAACCTGCATACGTCTGAGAAGAAATCAAAGTCGTGCTTGAGTAACGGCGATGGACTCGCCATCTGTCACTTTGGCACCTAAAATATATCTCTGTGTGTGTTTACTACTTATACATCTCTGCATACCCCTTCGGGGACCCTTGAGGGAAGGCGTGAGGATATATATAACTAAAAGTTCCTACAATAGCGCCGGAGTCTCGTTTCACAGGAGATATATTTAGGTGCTAATGTGAGAGGTTGCCTCTCATTTTCTCCACACCACAACAGCCACAACATCCATCCTTGAATTACGTCTCAAAGTTATACAGTTTTCATTACGATGTTTTCGTACAGCGTAAAGCTCGTTTTGTTATTAATAACTGGATTGACAGTCTTGATTTTGTAGATGGACCTGCCCCACTAGGGCTCACAAAGGAAAATTACTATTTATACCACGAAGGAGCAGCAGAGCTACACCGTATTTTCACCTAATATATATTTAGGTGTAAACTTAGGTATTTATAACAGGTCAAATTTAATTATAAAAGTTATCTTGAGACGCAGCAATTAAATAACCCCTTTTTAGACTTCATAAATACACAGATAAAGTTACAGAAAGCATCTAGTGTTTCATAAAGCTTTTTACCAGCAGTCCAGTCGCTCTATATAGGCGAACTCTTATGGGAAGAATACTTGTTTTTTTAAGTCCATTGACCGCAGTTGCGATCAAGTAAACCATTCATATATGGCAAACTGTCATAATTAAAGATCATAATGAGACTGTCGATATTTTTTACCCGATACCGAATCGAGGATCTTCATAACTTAATGTCAAAGTGACGTACAGTCTCCGACGTTGAATATCAACCTTGATGGTTGAACATTCAATGGTTATTAAAATAATTTAAAAAATAATACGCTGAAAAAGTATGTCGAAGTGGGGCACCCAATCCAATTACAGATTCTGGAGCATTGTTACTTACATACAATGTTGCCAAATACAACATAAAAACATTCGGAATGCTTTGCTTTTCCTTTAATGTTTGCAGCAATGATTACATAAAATTTACAGGGCTACAGGAATTATGCTTTATCGAAAATGGCGGAAATGAAATTTTCGGCACTATTCGACAATTGTCTTTATATTTTAATCAATTTATACAAAGTACACATAAACCACTGAAATAAATCACTCTGCCTAGTGGTAAAAGCCGCATGAAAATGTGTTCCGTAGTTATGGAGTTTACTACCACTAAAAGATAGATGCTGCAGGATACATAACTTTATGTTTTATACTTAATATAATATGAAGTGATAACATCATCAGTATATAAGATTAATCAATCAACATTAATCAATGCTAGGAGCATGTATGAAGAGATTGGCTCTCTCTCTCTGCCTACCTATCTGATGATATACATTTATGTATATAAGCGATTTTAACTAATCGCAGCAGTTATGCAGCATACGAAAATTGGATACAAAATTCTTGAGGTAAATTTAATTCAGTAAAGTTCAGCGGCTGATGGCCCGTCAGAGCCCGTGTATGACCCTTAAATGCCGACTATTTTATTACACTACCTATCCTACAAGTTTATGTCATTCAATTCACGACTCTTAATTGAATAAGCGACATGAAATTTACAACCGTCATACATTCAACTCGTCCTAGTTAAGAATCTTTGACGGAACCATTGCGGCGTTCCTATTGTTTTTCATTTTCATTAAAAAGTAACGAGTTCTTGAATGGCGACCACGTACGGGAAACGCAGTCAGGGGCGCCCTCCCGCTAGCAGCACAGAATTCTTTATGATTTCTCATAGGACCGCAAGGCATTACCTACCGATACAAAAAATAGATACTCAAACACCTAATACATATGTAATGAATTCTGTGAAATTAGTAATAGATTTAGCCTTAGATACATCCTACTAATAATAGATATAAAAGTGTAAGTTTACGAGGATAATTGGTATAAATAATTATAACCACGCTAGAACGGTTAATTGGATTAAATTTGGCTCACGGATTGACACAGTATGTATCATTCCAGAAAAAAAACTACCAATTACTTACTTACTAAGCCACCGCCGTTGTACCTGTCATGAACGAATATTTTACTTTAATTCGTAAGTTCCCGTAATTGTGTATGCTACTCGCATTTCTAGGACCCGGATTAAGCTATTATAAGCTATTTAACCCGGTCAATCACCTACTTAAGTTCATGCAAATTAAGTCAGATAAACAAAATTAGATCTGTAATCACACGTGAATTTAAAGCCGCAACGTTCAATACTTGACATCCTCTAAATTAACATTACATATATTGCATATATCGCAGCTATACAGGCGGCGGCTAGCTTCTAGGTAGTAGTGTGTTCCTGCTGGGAGAACGGTTCCCAGACATTCCCATGGAATGTGACGAATTGGCCGTGTGGTTCGAGCAGTCGCCTGAAACACAAAGACTACAAGTTCGATGCTCGACTGAAGCAATACGTTTTCTGAACTTATGTACCTGCTATGAGCTTGACGGTGAAGAAATACATGGAGATAAAACCTGCGTAAGTTTGAGAAGAAGTTCAAAGATGTATGCTTGGTCGTGCTTGACAAACGGCGATGGACTCGCCATTTGTCGCGTTAGCACCTAAATACATGGCTGCCGAAAAAAGGGTACAGGTGTTACTACATATCTCTACGTATCCATTCGAAGTCCATTATGGGAAGGCTTGAACGTATATAAAAAAAACAGATAGAGATAATAGAGCGTTTTTACACATGTGGAGATGATATTGTGGAAATAACCTTGCAAATATTAATCAAAGATGAGGCCGAGGAAGACCACGTTTCTAATATCTAGATCAAATTGGGCAACGCAGGTATGTAAGGGGCTTGAATATGATATTGAATTATTGCGATCTAACCGCGTCTTCCTGTGAACACGATGCGTCATAGAAGGCTGTGAATACCAATACTATTTTAATCTTTGCGAACATGTTATAACAGTCAATACTTTTGGCATGATTCACACAATTGTGTGATGTATGGTTCAAATCAAAATACATTTCATTTACTTTTACTATTATATGCAACTATGCACAACGAAACGCTTGAACGGATCTTAAGGAAATATATAAAATTATGACTTCGAGTCTTTCACAAGGTAGACTGAAAGCGCCAGTCTAGAACTGGCTACTTACAGATCTTTTTCCATTACTCCACATTGAACAGTCTCTTCGCATGCTCGTCGGTGTCAAGTACTTTTTAAGTTCTCAAATGAGATGAACTGATCATCGAGCGATAGATCACATTAGTCTAGACGACTTATTATATTTCTTCCACACACATTACAGATACACACGCATTGCATATCTGATTTGTCAACCAATAGACATTAAATATAAGAAATGTATATAATTGCAAAAAAGAAAAGAAATGTTTCTTAAAAGCATCCTCCAAAGTATTAGTCGCAATAACTGCCATATGCAAATATTATGCAGAGATAATATATCTTGCAGGTAGGTATATCATTTGTGTCCCAGGCTGCCTTCTAATAAAGGTACGGAATCAAAGGAGCTCGGACTGGTTCACCCAATTAAAGATGAATCTCCCTGCGGATCATGTGACAACAACTCCTCATGAAATATAACCGAAGTGTGCTGTACCAACCAACCGCTCTTGATACTTGATCTAATTTTATTAATGAATCGGTTTTAATATTTTATAGCGAAATACGTTAATATAGAATACTCTATCTATCATTGATGTTATCTTTACAGCAAATCCAATATTAAATAACAATTTTGAAAGGATATATTATATAAGAAATATTTAGAGTTATATCATACGGATTCTAAGTTATGAATAAATATTTTGCACGGATCAGATCTAAGCAGTCCGGAATGCCAAATATCAAAACTTTTTTAGCACACTAACCAGATTTGGCAACAGACTGACATATCAACGTAGCTAACATGTCCGCTATATATTTCAGTATGAACTATCGCATTTTTATTATAATAAGCGTTTAGAACTGCTCGTGCGTCTTAAAAAGGGTGAATATTTGATGGGTCGGCTCATATTTTACTCTCATCCGCAAGCCACAAGTAGACGTATAAATCAAAGGCATGTTTGCAAAGAAGGCAACCGCTCCGCACGTCCCGGTAATTGCTGCAAAAACACGCGTTGTGTGATTTCCGAAGGCATTGGCAAATTTTCGAGTAAGTTTTCTTTAACTTAAGCCGCATTATGGGTCCACTTTATTAGTAACGGTTAACACAGGTTTCATTGCATAATTGAAGTGTATAGAGTATTTATTGCATTTTGTTATGGGATACCATAGACGATAACAAGTAAAACAGGCGTACCATAGATTGATTATGGCGCAAAATACAAATGTCATCGGGGAGAAAACAATTGAGAATCATTCATTCAATATACGAGTCCTCTTACGGGACGCTAACTGGTTTTCTTTTGCTTTCAACTCTTAGACTTCTCAATAATAAGCCTTAGCATTCACTGACAAAGCCAATTCACTCTTGTTCTTCACCAATAATTCACTCAGTACTAGCAGTTCAGTAACTACCTAGACTTTTCACTTCAACGTTTCTTGGCAAATTTGCTTAACAAAGTTATTTTATAACGCACACTTGTGTCACAAATTGTTGTTTCCTTGGAAGTCGCCATGCAAAAAGAAACGGTAAAGAGCAGGTAGGTTAGTCTGTCGGCCGGGAACTGATTAGCGGAGCACGGAACACATCTCTCAATGGCTTGGGACCCGCTCGCTCTCGGGTGCGTCATAAATTTTCATTGATTGGATTAATCTGATATGGATGTCAGCTTCGGATGGAAAGTACATGCATGAACAGCCTTTTAATATAAAGTTTGGCGTTCATTGGGAATTCACATGTTTCTTGCACATTCAATTCAAAATGTCCCTGACAATACTCGGCGCATAGCACGGTAAAATTTCGTTGGTTCCGTTATTATTCAGGAGTGCTGAAAGGATGTTCCCCCATACTTGGGTACTATTGCTGTAACGAAAAAAAAAATTGTATATGCCTAATGATCTGAAAAGAGTAACCACGGAGTTTCTTGCCGGTTCTTCTCCATGGAAGCGACCAACCCGAACCGTGCTTCTTTTTCGACGTTTTATAAGTGCCCACCTGGGCCTATGTGAAATAAAAAGATTTTGATTTTGATTTTGATGGAGTTATTGACAAATACGTCTATATTCTAGATATTCATAAATTATCTTTGAAAAAGTTAAAAAAAAATTATTACGTTATTGTACATTTATCCCAATCGTTATCGAAAAAGAGCCTATTGAATGTAGAATTCACTTGCCATAATATGAAATGAATAATAGGCTCACATAAAAAGTGTGCACCGAGTCAGGAAGGTAAGGCCGGGCCGTTCACATCCCGCGCGCGCTCCCGGACACTGCATACTATGTTACTTGTTTGTTCGCTTCAACTTTTCCAGTTATTATGACATGTACATACCACTTTTTGTTTCGACATTTACCAGTCATAGCTAGAAATAATCATTATCCTACATAGATATATGCCTAGAGCATAGCAGTAACTGTAACACACGATCTTTGAATATTATTATTGAATTATGCAACATTTTCTACGTAAATAACTTCTATAGTTGATAGCACAATTTATAGACATCAGCTGCGTTCGCTCAGTCACAAACGAGCAAATTTCCCACGTCAATTTTGATTGCGATATCATAGTGAACGATGACATTTGAGTACGTACTAATTTAACCCTTGCAAGAGCGCCTACGAGCCGAACGCTATCTCAAATTGATACACACTCGCGTTTGTGTTGACGCAAATTTCTCCTTAAATTCCTATGCAAGAGAGTCTATTTTTGAAGCGATCACTACGACGAAGTAATCACGCAATGTTGCCCTCTTAGCACTGAGTAAACAAATCTTCGACATTGTATCTGTGCGCTTTAACTCTCTTTATTCAAAGGAACATTGTCAAGAGAAATGTACGATTATTGTAGTGTTTCTTATGGATTGTGCTACGAAAATATATAACTCGCGGCCACACTACGAAAGGTTCCACTATCTTTGATTTCATGTTGTTTATCAATGCGAACAGGGCAATAGACATATTTGCTCTTGCGTCTCTAATCTATATCTGCTTACATTTTCTATAACGATTGCTTCGTTACATAGTATTAAGGTTTATATCTTGTATTATTTTTATTTAGCACGCGTATACCGACATACAGTACCTACAATACTTTCTAGTGCAAAATTGAGACTGCAATTTAGCTATCCAGGTCATACTTTACGCTAGCGTAATGCCGAAGGACAGGACACGATAATATTTAACGCGAGATTCCGTTATGTCCTCTCCTATAACTTATAATAACTAGCAATAGTTGAGCCAATTTGGTTCAGTAGTTCTCACAGGCTGTGCCTAATATGCGGCGGGATACATTTTACTATCATATAGTCGGTCATCTTCCTTTGTTATGATATCGATGGAACGACATTCCATCCGCATAATTATGCAAAAAGCTGGACTGTGGTCGCGGCGGTAGTTCTTTGACAACCACATCATTATAGTTGACATAAAGTAAGATTTATGCGATTGATTTATAAACAAATATGAATTATGTTCCTTCAAGCATGACTTCTCAGATACGAACCATAATGACGGGAAATAACTTCGTTTGAAGATATCAAGCTCACATTATTGTATTGAACTTCACTATAATTTATAAACTTTTTGACTTGAAGTTATAAGGAACAAAAATGTATTAATAATGAAAGGTTCGAGCGCGAGGAGCAAACGAATGCGTAATTCGGTGGACAGTGGTTAAATTAGCTGGCGATGCGGGCGTCTTTATAGTCTTTAAATTGGCAAAAAATGGACAAGCTTCGACTGACACCGATCGCGGAGGCATCAGCGAAACAGGTGTTATCATAAACATACATTTTGCGATAAAAACAAAATAATTTTCATGAGCGGCCGGTAGGCGCGAACTGCCGGCCGTGTCGCGGACACAATGGCGATTTCATAGCTTTTTTGTTCCGTCGTCGGTAAAAGCCGACGATATTAAATTTAGTAAGCGGAGAGGTGTCCGAAATCTCACGCAGACGTGCGATCCGCCACACATATTTCCATCTGCACAAAAAGCGGAACTATAGCCATAAATATGTCCAAATAAACATTAGTCGAGGTCCAACTGCAAAATATTTCAGAGGGTTCTGTAGGTACGATAATTACAACGTCCATCCATATAAAGTTCTTTGTGTCATAATATGTATATAGATTTTTATCTCAAATGTATTTGTAACCTCTAACTAACGAAGCTCTATGATGAATACGATGCAATGTGTGCAGTGATATTTAGAGTCATAGCAAAGGAAATCATAAAAAGGAGTAGAATCAAAACAATAATGGCGCAGGTGTCAAGTAAAGTTAGCATTGTCCGCGCTAACAACTGCGCGCGGCGTGCGGTGCTCGGCGTGACACTCGCCTTGCACTGCGATAATATGTGTACATATGTAACATTAAACTGCAAAAATAAAAGACACTTTCACACTACATGGGTTCAAGAACAAGTTTTTCCATAACACAAAAGACGACACTGAATAGTTATAGCTGCTTCGCGGCCTCGCCGCATAATCCAATAAAACAATCCGCGGAATGTACCGTCAGTATAATGTTCCAGATTGTTAGTAATGTTTTACACTCTTATGTGATATCCCATTACAAGAACCCTAATATTTCATTAGCTTTGTTAAAGAAGTACAAACTACTTTGTACTTAAATTGAACCTTCAATATTAAATCACATGATGACATGACATTTATGAAGTCTACCCGAAACTGCTTTGTAGGTACCTAAATATTCTGATGAATTTGCACTCCGCTTTTTGCCTACCTTGTAATGAATTTAGCGTGATGATATGTAGTTACGTATGAATCTTTAAATCCGGTCGGATCAACGATGAAAGGAAAGCTTACGATGTCTATGATGTGATGATTAAAATTTTATACAACGCCAAATCAAATATAGGTTTTTTAAAACATACATACATACATACATATCATCACGCCAAGTCCCTAACGGGGTAGGCAGAGAGTATAGAGCGCCAGTTCTCTCTAGACTTACATACCTCTTTCGCTTCGTCCACATTCATCAGTCTCTTCATACATGCTCGTCGGTTTCGAGTACTCTTAACGTTCCCGTCCTTGAGAGTCCGATCTATTTGATCCAGGTAGTTGGAACGTGGCCTTCCTCTGCCTCTTCTTGCACACACTTTTGCTTTGTATATCTGTTTCGTCAATCTTTCTTCACTCATCCTTTCTATGTGTCCAAACCAACGTAACATGCCTTTCTTCATCTTTACAATCACGCCCTCATTCACGCCAGTTGATTTGCGAATCTCTTCATTGCGGATTCGATCTAATATCGTTACGCCGCACATTTTTCGAAGAGATCGCATCTCGACTGCATTCAAGCTATTTTCATACTTCCTCTGACATACCCAGGATTCGCTGCCATACAATAAGGTAGGTACCAATATCGCGTTGTGGACAGCAACTCGAGCATTCTTGCTCAGACTTTTACTGCCCATCAACGCCGACATGGCTCCATTCACCTTATTTCCGGCAGTTATCCTTCTTTCAATATCTTTTTCATACTTTCCATCTCGTGTGAACATGCTTCCAAGATATACAAATTCATTCACTTGCTCTAGAATTTGCCCATTTACCGATATTGCACACTCGGTCACTTGTTCATCTCTTTCGAATACCAGAACCTTAGTCTTGCCAGCGTTTAGGCGCAGCCCCTTCTTTTCACATACTTCTTTCATTATGGTAACTAGTGACTGCAGTTCGCCCTCTGATGACGCCAGTAAAACCGCGTCATCGGCGTATAGTAGGCAGTTGACCACTAAGTTTCCCATTTTCACTCCACATCCGTTCGTTCTTAGTGCTCTCAGACAGTTATCTAGATATATAATGAACAGCCAGGCAGACATGATACACCCTTGTTTGACCCCCGACTTCACATCAAACCAGGGTGACATCTCACCGTTAACCCTAACGCATGCCTCGCTATCACTATAGAGTGATTTCACGGCATGCAGTAGGGAACTGCTCACTCCATATCCAGGCAACACGTCCCAGAGTTCCTTTCGTACGACTCTATCAAATGCCTTCTCTAAGTCGACGAAAGCGCAGAAAACCCTTTGGTTAATATCCAAAAACTTTTCCGCGATTCCGCGAAGCGAGAAGGTTTGATCCATACATCCTCTTCCTGGTCTAAATCCACCTTGGGATTCCCAGAGAAACCTTTCGGATCGCTCTTGCATTCTTATCGTCAGGATCTTCGTGTACACTTTACTAGCTAAGCTGACCAAGCTGATGGCTCTGTAGTTGGAGCAGTCCAATCGTGATCCCTTTCCTTTATAGAAAGGCACGATGACTGCTCGCCTCCAGTCGTCCGGAACATCACCCTTTTCCCAGCAAAGATTGCATAGCAAATAGATGACGTCCCAGACCGCTGGTCCACCGTACTTGATCATCTCAGCCGTAATCCCATCTATTCCCGCAGCTTTTCCACATTTCAGACTTCTTATCGCACTTACAATATCTCCCATACTTATTTTATCCGCTATAGGATCCTCGACAGATTCTGTTGGAGGCAGCTCTATGAGTAGATCAGCGGCATCATCATCATACATATCTTTGTAGAATTCACTCCATCGCCTGAGGACGTCAGTTTTGTCAGTAAGTATGTCATTGTCCTTCGAAATAATCACATTCATCCTACTACTGGCTGTAACACAATTTCTGGACTTCTTAACTTCTCTCCAAAAAAGTTTTGCATTGTCCTTGAAATTATGCGACAGTTTTTCGTCTACAGTCATTTGGAACCTCTCACGCTTCTGAGCTATTATCTCTTTCGTACGATTTTTTTGCAGGCGATATTTTTCTTTCATCTTTTCTTTCATACTTTCACTTGAGCTGGACATAGCCAAAATGTCTTGCCTTGCATCCTTCTTCTTTTTAACTTCTTCTTTCACTTCATCATCCCACCAACCATCGCCATTTTTGGTTGTCCGCCCTTTCGAAATGCCACAAACCTCTTTCGCGGCGCATAAAATGCTGGACTTAAGGAACTGCCAACAAACATCGACACTCTCAAACACATCTTTCGGGGGACAGGCTAGCTGTTCAGATACCCTTTCTTGATATCTGTCTCTAATAGCCGCATCTTGAAGCCTCCAGCTTTTGATGCGGTCTGCGACTGCAGAACAGGGACCCCCAGCACGGGATCGCCAGCCCGCGAACAGACCTCTTATTCTAGTTATAACCAGAAAGTGGTCCGTTCCCAGGTCGGCTCCCCTATACACCCTGGTGTCCATCACCTGTGTTCTGAGTCGCTGATCTATTAGAAACAGATCTATCATGCTTCGCTCATTTTTCCGTTCCCATGTATACTGATGAATCCTCTTGTGGTCGAACATGGTGTTCGCCACAAAAAGGTCTCTCTCCATGCATACATCTAATATCAGCTTGCCTGCCTCGTTCACTCTCTTATCACCATACTTGCCGAGTACTGCCTCGTAATCCTTACGGGCTGTCCCGACCCATCCATTCAGATCACCACAAATAATCGGCTTTTCATTCCCTTCTTTCGTCTCTAGAACATTACTCACACATTCCCAGAACTTATTCAGGTCGCAAGTGTCCGCTGAGGCCACCGGAGCATACACCGCGACTAAAAATAGTCGGGTAAGGCCTATTTTAAAGCGAGCCCAAATAAGTCTGGGGCTCACCGCATCATAACTTATCATACATTCTGCCAAGCGGCTGGATAGTAGAATTCCCACTCCCTGGCAGGCGTGCTCGGTGTTTGCCACTCCTGACCACAGCACTAAACTCCCGCCCGGGAGCTCGTCTACTCCACTACCCTTCCGCTTGGTTTCAGACAAGCACACAACATCTAACTCGCTCTCTGTCATAACATCGATCAATTCGTTCATCTTATCAGCCATACCTCCTCTTACATTCCATACACCCATCCTACACTCCACACTCCACTTCCCGCCGTGAGGCACTCCGCGTGATGGGTGGCGGTCCCCATCGCCGCACTGTGCTGAATTTTTCGCACCAGCGGGGACGGACTGGTGCGCGTCGCCTCGGGGGCACGCCCTAACAGCCGTCCGGCCAATGCGCATCGAGTGGAATTGCAGCCCTCTGGGCTGGCAGGAATCGCGACGTGCACGCTTCCACTGTGATTTTTAAAACATTCTTAAATAAATACCAAACCATTAAGAATATAAATTATGTAGGAAAAAGTTTTAGCTTGGACTTTATTATACTATCTGTACCAATGAAATTGGCGACTGAATCTCAAAATATATGAATTTGATTCAATGGAAAGGCAAGCGGCTTCTTTCTGTTATTCTAAGGGCTGCCACCGGAGCATTCGCTCGTTCAATTTTTTTTACGTTTTATAATATTATATATGGCCACATGATGTTGATGCCACTAAAATATTCCGTCATATTTTGACTTCAAAATATCCCCATGACGATACAGATAGGACGAGATTGGCTGCCGGTTATTCCTTATTCAAAAAACGTTTTAAATAAATATTATTAATATATAAAATATGAGTATGAGAGAATAATCTATGTCCGAGCTAAGGAGGTTTTATTGACTTCAATACCTACAGTGATGTCATACCACGAACTTTGAAAGATCAGATTATGGGAACTCGTGCCTGGGAGTCGGAACCCAGATCCAGCATAAATTATTAAGCTAAAAAAATAAATATCTGACGAAAAGTGTGAGATATTATTATGTACATAGATAATTATGCAGCGTAAAACTGACGTTGCCGAAAAGTTCATTAATAAAAACCTGTCTAAAGTTTCATATAAAAAGATAAGTTTGAGCTTATTAATAAACAAAAACTGTAACAACGCACTTCCCACAACACCAGACGCAGGTGTTGTGGGAATACCTTTTATGAGATATTAATTTCAAAAGATATTAGAATAAAGGACGTAGATATAAATAACAAATGTTGCCCGAGCCCTGTACGATTATGCAAGTGGCAACACGTGTAGCGAGCTTCTGGTGACACCTTCGCTTCCATAATTGTCCCAGTATTATACTCACCGCACAATACGAGCTCCTTATAACACAAACATTCAAGTGCTATAACGACGTCCTTTAAACTGATTTTGATTAAATTATGATAATGACAAAATTTTATTTTGACAAGTCGACTTATCGTCTTAGCACAGTTCCGTTCAGTGTTTAATTGAAGTTAATTTTATTATTTTTCTAAGAAAAAGTTTGGTAGCAGATATTTGACAGTGACTGGAACTGTTTCAGGGACTAGAGCCTACGACTATACCACTTATAAAATTTTTCGTCAAATTTTATTGGTTCACTTGCCGAACTGTACTGCAGTGGGCATTTACCAAATTGAACGGACCTTGTTTCTTAATAAAACTATTTTATATTTTATAAAGATTTTTATAAAGAATTTTTTATTATTTTATTTTATAATAAATAAATAAATAAATAAATATCCTCACGCCTTCCCACAAGGGTCCCCGAAGGGGTAGGCAGAGGTGTATGGGTAATACCCACACACTCACTTTCCGCCAGAGGTATATTAGGTGCCAACGTGACAGATGGCGAGTCCATCGCCGTTACTCAAGCACGACTATACATACGCCTTTGAATTTTTTCTCAGACGTATGCAGGTTTCCTCACGATGTTTTCCTTCACCGTAAAGCTCGTGGTGTGACTAATCACTGTACTTAAGTTCAGAAAAACTCATTGGTACAGTCGGGATTCGAACTTGCGACCTTTGCGTCGCAGGCAACTGCTCGAACCACTCGGCCACCACGGCTCTTTTATAAAGATTTTATAAAGATTTTATAATAACAGATATACAGGTAGCATATCATTATACCGATTCTCACCCCGGGTAGGCTGAGTGTAGAACGCCAGTTCTCTCTAGATCTACTGTTGCTTTCGCTGCAATCACATTTATCGGTTTCTTCATACATGCAGGCCGATTTCGAGTATTCTCGACATTCGTATCTATGAGTGTCCGTTCGATTCTATATTAGCGTACCTAAACGTAATTGTATCATTATGAAAGATACAGCATGTATCCAAATAAGTAAATATATATCGATAAAACTTAAGATATAATCAATCTTTAAGTCTCTCGAAAATATTCTCCACTTTATTTAACCGAGTCTACGTTTTCTGAGCTCCATCATAGGTATCTCCTTTATTTTCATTCACACGGTTCGTCGACGTTTGCCCTTTCCTTTTGTCAGACATAAGTTTCTATTGTACCAGTTGTCATTGTTATGCTACCACTTCGGAGCGACACCGAATAGTTCTTCCTTCGAAACATTTCTTGTACCAGCTGATGTTCGAGGGAACATGTCTGCTGATGCTTAAAATACATTTATTATTATATTTGAAGCCTTTTCACATTTTAAAAGAGGCGGTAGAGGTATAATATTAGCCACATTGGAATTATTTTTTCTAATACAAATCTAGACATGAATACTAGTATACTCAAGTCATAAGACTCATTATAGGTAAATACTAATTATACTTCTGACTAAAATGTGCACACTGTATAGTTCTCAACTTCACAGTGCACCTTCATATTACTTGAAATATATACGATTGTATAATTATACAGTTGTGTTTAATCAATACTTTGCTCACTTATCTCATTAAGATCTATAAATAAGTTGTTAGTGATGTGGATGAAGTGATCCTGGGCGATAAACTGCATTGGACTTTGGAGTCTCACTGAGAACACTCTACGTGAATATATGACAATGAGGAACAACAATGGTACATGGCACAGGAATTACAAACATGTCCAAAAACAAAACTGCATTGTGAAAGCAGTGCTTCTTGTGACGTTGTCAATAAAGCCTTACAGGGAGAAATACATGTGCTTCGACTTTAGAAAAAGGACAATTAACGTACTCAATTAACGATATCGGTGTCGAAGTATTTTCACGGTTGCTGTCTGAATAAATACGATCCTCTTCCGATACACAACACCAGTGAAACCATAGCGGCTGAGTAGCGCAGCCGAGTGAGATGACTGGTTAATTGCTCGTACGCAGCGCACGTACCGCCGCTGACATGTCACAAGTCGTCTGCCACCGGCAGCGGCGATCCCTCAACGAATTCCAATCGGGAAGAGCGAAAAAGACACGAGCCGAGCATGTGTGGATAAAAAGTTGCGGTACCAGAGCCTCGCTGCGGGAGGCTCCGCTCGCCGCTTGCGCCTGCGCCGCCGCGCCCGCCCCGCTACTGCAGTATTGCGTGGCCAACTGAGTCACACGATTAAAACGTTCAGTGCCGACTATTTAGTACATCGTTGAGCTTTTATCAATCTTACCAACAGTCATTCATGCAATGTAGAACCCTTCTTATGTTCACCGCTCGGTCAGTGCAGCTAACTAAAATCTTAGTTTATTAATGTTTAGGTATTTAGCATGACACCTGCACTTAAGTTAGTATATAAGCACATATATATATGGATGCACATGCCTAAATGTACCTAATTGTAAATAATCTGTATCAATCTGGTTTATTTAATATATGTGGAGCGGTATGTGTTGTAAATGAAATGTTCTAGTTCCCAGTATTGTGTTGTTCGGTTTTGAGAACTGGCGGTGCGGCGAAGGGTCGGATACCGGTGGGCGCGCGACGCGACTCACAAAAACAGAGCCGTCTGGTGCTCCGGTGCATATACACCGGAGACTTCATTTGCGAATTTAGCTGAGATGCCTACAATAGTAAGTTTTGGCAAATATATCATATTTATGTAGAAGCATGTATTTAACGGTCAACCTTGTTTCACAAGTAAAATTGCCTAGACAAGACATTCGTGATGGCATTAAGCGAATAAGGTAATTGACCCGGTAACAAAAGAGCAGCAAGTCGAGTGGCATAGCATAGCATAATAAGCAACGAGAGGTTTGCTCGCTTTACCTGCAGACGCTAGCGTCATACGAATGATACAATATAACGGATCGACCCGATTATTTCTGTCCATTTCACGACTGTTTAATAGCAATGTTAAACTCGGCGAAAGCAAACATACATGCCCTGTTTATCGAATATTTTACGATGTTCGCCGGACTCATTTTAAAATGCTAAGCTTTGTGGAAGCGGCTGAAAGATTGTTTGATTTGAGCCCGATTTGCTAGTTTTACTATTTAAGATATTTATTTTACAGTTAGTCATTTACCATTCTGATTTACCTGCATGTATGTTTATTCAGACTCATGTGTTTATAATACACGAATACTTTATTTCAAATAAGATTTACCGTGCGTGAAATTATTTGGCGTTGAAACATCTGGACGGGGTCTGCTTATTTAATTTATTCACTGCCTACCCAGTTACATCTTCGAGAATGTAATTTTTGTACCGGATTCGCAGAGCTGTCGATAACTCATTGAATTTACGTCACTATCATTTTTTCATACCTAGAACAAAAAATAGAGCAACATGAAACCAACATTGAATGATTGTTTAAAGTCATTTCACGCTTCAAATGCCTCAAGTTTGTTTTCGTTAGATTAATTGTGCATAAATAACTTTATAATTATAATTGTGCTAGTAATGTAGTTTTTGTGTAGTGCGGCACCTCGTCGCTTCCGTTCAGGTGACGAGTGGCGATATCATCAGTGCGGTTGTTATAACTACACAGTTTGTCACTCAGCTTATGTTATATCCGATAGCTAACATATTCACGTGCCCCAGGCTGTTCTCATGCCCCCAAAATTAATAGTTAAATAGATAAAGGTCTACGCATGGGAGTCGCGCTTAAGTTTTGTTATCATTTACATAAAGGTACCAAGGTGTTTGTGTGTGCGTAATGAATTTGTTTTATTTATTATCTTATCGCTGGCAATGAATAAGCAGTGGAGTCAGTAAAGTAGATAGGTAGGTTTTATGTTGCCTTTATCGTGTATTAAAGTTAATATTATTCGCTGGGGTGCATTGTTATGTTGAATAATAGATGCAGACCTACTGAAATTAGCGTCTAGTAAAATAATGCAATGGATACGATAGGTAGCTGTTTGTGTTAAAGTGGTTAAAAGTTACTTTATATTCATCAACATAGCATGAAGATGTGGGATTGATGCTGCTCCAAAGTATTTTACTACCCTCCATTGTATGACCTCCTGTAGTGCATGTAGGGTATCGAAAGAAGAGAAATCTGTATTCTGATAATTTCATCGGAAAAATAAGAGCCGTGGTGGCCGAGTGGTTCAAGCAGTTGCCTGCGACGCAAAGGTCGCAAGTTCGAATCCCGACTGTACCAATGAGTTTTTCTAAACTTAAGTACAGTTAGTCACACCACGAGCTTTACGGTGAAGGAAAACAACGTGAGGAAACCTGTATACGTCTGAGAAGAAATTCAAAAGGCGTATGTATAGTCGTGCTTGAGTAACGGCGATGGACTCGCCATCTGTCACGTTGGCACCTAATATACCTCTGGCGGAAAGTGGGTGTGTGGGTATTACCTATACACCTCTGCCTACCCCTTCGGGGACCCTTGTGGGAAGGCGTGAGGATATATTATATTATATTAAAAATAATGAGGCCGCGGAGACTGTTTTTTCTAAGAATTTATTTTTCCATACTATACTTTACATCAATGCCTTGTGTTTGCACATACAGTAAGTGAGTATGCCTATCTTTAAGATGGAGGATCGGATAGGAGCAGTGCTGAAATTCAAAGCCACCTGTGACCTTCCCGAGAGACGAACGTAACTTAGGTATATCGCGTGTGACTGGTGGAGCAAGTGGTTTATTAGTTCTAGCCCTTCTGAGGCCTTCGTAAAGAAATATAAATAACTTTTGCTATAAGGTGCTGTGAATACTCGACCCACTCCGTTCCGCTGTAAGCAGTCGTGGATGATGATGGTGGAATTCAGTCCTCTCAGAATGTAAATATCTTAAATAGCAACTTAATATACTTCGTGCTTCTGATTTAAAAACAAATGAAATCTAAACTAAACACATCATATGTCAACATTCCTTTTTATAATTAAAATACATGCATAATGTAAGTGGGTAGGCAGCAAATATTCATTGTATTCATAATGGTATGTAATTATCAAGCGTAGATTATGAGGACGACCTGATTAAATTTTATTTATATGAATAATTTACATTTTGCTCCGGAAATCCTAACAATAGTGCCATCCGTTTTATGAACGGTGCTTTTGTTATTTTTCCTGATATTATAAAAAAATATGCAAATCAATCGCGCACCGGCAGGATGTTCATTTTAGTAATAATGCGTGTATTTGCATGTAAATCGCGCCCGTATCCGCGATATTACAATCACAATTCGTATATTCTGTAATGTCATAGTTGGCATTAAAATGCATTGGCAATGCCCGCAACGGCCAATGGTCTTTGGCCTATGTTATTTCTTATTTAATTAAGGTGTTATTATTATTAACAACACCTAAGATAAATATCAACTCTCAAGCGCAACTTTTTTTGAAAGACACGTGCTTTTGAAATTCTTCCTAGACGTACATATATGATATCTACGGGTTTCATCAGGATATTTTCTTTTAACGTTAAGCTCGCAATGTGGCAAATTACTATCATGAAGCGCAGAAGAAACTTATTCAAGGTTAGTACCACCTCCAGGGTTCAAACCTGTAAGCTTGACTTTGCACTTGACTGCCATAACCGTGGTTACTTACTGCACTATTTCGTTCTACCTACGATCTTTGTAAACAACTTGATTAGGTAATGACGATCATTTTTTTTTTTACTGCAGCCTTCGTAAATATACCAATGTATTGCAGGTAATATAGACAATTTGTCTTTCTTTTATATAAGTGATAATTCGGCTATCGACCACTAGATGGCGCTACAGGTATCATAACACAACACTCATGTCGCTATAGGAAATAACATTTTAAAACGCTTTTAACCAGTTTTTGATAGTTTATTCAGATCATTTAGTTTTGTTATGTGATACTGCAAAATTTGTAAATTGGAAATGAGTTCATGGTAATAAAAATCGTGGTCTAAGTTTTGACTCAAAGGTGGATTGTGCTCAAACAGTTGATTACAGTGATGATATCTAAGAGTCAGGCAGGACGAGTCATAGGGACGGCTAGCAGGAGTGCAGCGATGTCTAGAGGAGGTTTGAGAGTGCAGTGGTTGAGGTGAGGGGCGCGCGGTGCACGCTGCAGTGACTGCACGCCCCCGGCCCGCCCCACGCCCCGCGCCCCCCGCCCCGGGGCCCGCGCCTCCTCGCACCAAGCCTCCTCGCTCGCTCCTCCGCCGACCTCACTTGTTTTGATCTAAGGTGTCCACCGGCCACTATGCTAAACTGCCTCGCACACCCGCGTCGATGGGGCTACTTTTCTGTTTTCTTTCATGCCTTCAAAGGCCAACTTTTATACCTTTATACTTCACTTTGAGCCCGCTACAAATTAAGCATTAGTAGTAATGAAGCACGATAATAAAAAGAAAATTATTCACAAGTCGATTCTATCCCTACCTATAGGTAGGTATAACACCTGTTGCGACACAAGATATGTATGTATATTACAATGAAATAAATAAAATTAGCATGCGTAGATAAAACACACATCTTAATAAATGAAGGTCAAGTCTATCTACATGTGACTAATTTGTCCATCTGTTATTACTTAGATATCAAGTCTGGGTAGGTAATAAACCAATTTTATACTAGTTGTACCCCGTGGTTTTTATTTAACTCCATTTTTTTTTGCGGAATTTACCATATTTTATAGCTTAGCTGTGTTTTCAGTCAGACAAAAGTATAAGTATGAATATTTTCGACAGTGGACTTGAGAGCGTGATTTTTGGGCTTATTTTTCAGTGGTAGGCAACATTTTAACTCGAATATAATATTTTCATGGAAGGCAGTTTCTTTTAAAAGTGTTTCCATTTTAATGCACTAAATTGTGTAATAAGCAATAAAAAAACACTGCTATTTTTCAAAAAGACAGTTGTGGGAACGTGATGTTTGCACAGGAGGCAAGCGCCGACCTGGCACGAGTCTCCGTTTTTGTGGTGACGATTTCTAGAATACGAAATTTTTACTTTAAAAGAAGATAACTGTGATACTTAGCAGTCCGTTAGTTTTGGTTTTCTTTGATGGACACAATCATTGTTCTGCAGAGCTGTTTCCGACCGCAGCTTTTTGTCATTGTGACGTCACCGGGTAGGTACGTCACTACTGTAATACTTTATCTAACCAAGTTTCTAATTTGTAACGAATTTAGTTTTTTTTACCTAATAAATAGCGGTATTTAGTATGACAGTCTTATTTTCGGTCAGTATTAGCGACAGAAATAAATAATTATGTCATACTTTATTATTCATAGGTTGGTTTATAGGTATGCTGTTCCTCCGTATGAGAAAACTAGATGTAGGTATGTATAGAGGAATGTATACTTAGGTATATATTAAACGGCATGTTTGTTACAGTTTAACATCAATTCCGATCGATACTTTTAAAATCTAACATTAAGATGAAGATTTAGGCCAAGTTTACGAACGATCGGCGTGAAATATGTGTAAATAAAATTATTTTATATAAAGACATTTAATACTATACCATTGTGCAATGTTGCAACACTAATATTCCCATAAGCTGAGTTGTCTTATCCTTGCTAATTTCTCTGTTTGTTTACACCCCATAGGTAAGTTAATTATGTAGTGAAAGCGTCCATAGGTAAATAATCGAACAACCATCAGACTAGCCGTAGGTTGTAGTAGAAAACAAACTTTTATACCTAGTGACTACGAATATCCTAGTTTCTACTACTATCTCGCTATGGTCGACGTGATGTATTCGGATATAGATATAGCAAATTAGTCATCCATTAATTTTGAGATTTTATTAGGACACCTAGTATGAAAAGCGAGTTCGTGTTAGCTTTATGCAAACATGGTATGTTAACATTGAATAGGTACATATTAATTCAGATCATATAAAATTAGGCATATGGAAAAAGTATTTCAACATAAAAAAAAGATAATTTACCTATTTCTATCGTCTTGTTTTACTCATGAGATACTTGTAATACAAAATGATTTTATAAATTTGGTTTTACAAAGAACGACATAATTGGGAGCCCACGCATAAAATGTATTTTCTTGTCGATCAAAGTTTTGCATTCAAAGATTTTTGCCTACATAATCAAAGCCGTAGAATATTTAATCAAATTGACAGATTTAGTGAATTGCATTTACCATGCACGGCGGTCGGAACACGCCATATGAGTGATTATAAAGAAAGGAATTGAATGAATGTCCGAGGTTAATGCAATAACAATACATTTAAATAATTAATTAGGTATTTACACAGCCATGGAGCAAGATGACTTTGTTTTATCAGAGCGCAGAGCCGCATATGACCAAACGCCACTATGAAATCCAGGAACTCTACGCGACAAAACCTGTTTCCCAGTAAAAAGTCAGTTAATTGATTTCGTTAGTTTAGTCATACTAATTTACTGATAAATATTAAACAACCGCCATATACGTGCCAATGTCGCAGATGGCTTGTTATTTCGTGTTTTACAGCAAAATTTTATCGCTCCGCCGGGTTCGTGCTAGACGTTGTATTGTTGTCTGACATCTTTACCCTTCCATATCTGTCTATGCATTTGCACCACTAATGTAATTAAGACACGTTATGTCCAAGTAGAGAAGGTGATGCCATTTACATACATATAACTCAACTATACATTTAGCAATTATATGAATTAAGTTTTTTTTTAGGTTCAATTGTATGACGGGTTCTCACGTAAGTATACATCTAAACATCCGAGGATCCCATGAGGGTTTTTGAATTTCTTCTCAAAGGTATGCATGCATGAAGGTTTCCTCGTGATTTTTTCATTCAGCGTAACAAGCGTAAAAATACTTAACTTCAGAAAAACTAATTGGTACTGTCGGGATTCAAACTTACAACTTAGTGTTGCCGGCAACTACCGACGAACCACTCGCCCACCACGGCTCGAAGGTAGGTGATAACATTAACACTTCTTTTAAGATAGCTTTTATAGCACTGGAAGGCAAAGTTTTCTTAATGCATGACTTGGCTACATATTTGTATTGCATTCGGTTCGGTGTGGGCTGTTTGTTGCAACGAATGATATAACCACCAAGATACGAATACGTCTGGGTAATGTAAGTTTTTATAGAGCAGCCGAGCCGAGCGAGCGCGCGCCCCGCGGGTGGGCGAGCGACGCGTTCATGCTTCATAATTAGCCCTGTTATGAATTGTATGAATGTTTCATGCCCTCGACATGGGTAGCCAACAATTAATTAACTCCTGTGCAGTGCTTACATTAATTAGTCGTGAGACATGTCGTGTTCCGTCGTCATACATAAAACATATTCGCCGCGTTCCACCGAAAATTTATTAATATTACGTTATCTCTCAATAATTCAATTGAAATCGTATTTCGTACTTCACAATGCACACTGAGTTCTTTCGAAGTCTAAATGGGTTATAAACCCGACCACCCGTAAGGTATATTTTCTTTATTGTAGGTAATGCGCCTACATAATGCTACATTTGTCTAATTAACGCATTCATTTATTGTAATGCCTACCTTCTATAATTCTATGAACTGCCTCGTCCGGCTATTATTGGTTATAACTTTACAGCCCTTAATTTGAACTCCGACTATAAGTTGAACGTTCGTGTATAGTACACATACTAAGGATACATACATAATACATTATAATAATAGATATTAGAAGTTGGTTTGTGTATTGTACAGACTGTAGTTATCGAATTCATTGTTTGGTTGCAGTTTTAGTCGATAGGTTTTTCTAGTCAGAACTTTATTGATTTGGGTAGTATGACTGGCATTAGAAACGCAATTTGGGTATTGACGTGATTTCCGTTGGTGTGAAACAAACAGTGAAATTGACTTCGGATTTAATAGATCACCGTTGCACTCAGGTTTTTAGCAAATACACTGCTGTATATAAATATTCAGTGTATCACTACCTAAGTCTCGTCTAGCTTAGCTTTGGGACTATGTAACTCGTTTTCTCACGAGGAACCCCGGGATATTATTATTATTACCTACATACAAAAATAATTATCTTCATCAATAATTTTATATTATTCAGGTTAACCTTTTACCGTCAGGTTCACTAACTGAATCTTTATCAGCCCAATATTTATTATAAGTGCATTGGAAATGTAATATTGCATCATATAAATGTGGGATCATATAAATTAAGGCTTCGCATAATATTTATTTTATCTGCATTATATTACAGCCAATAAATGACCAACATTAACAATATCAAACTGGGATATTTCATTAAGACAGTAGAGCTCTAAGTTTACAGCATAATTGCCTTCGCAAACTTATAACACGATCAGTTTTTATGACTCTGCCAAGGCATCGGGAACAATCTGATGGAATCATTAATAACTTCGTATTATTTTTGTATCTTAATATTCCTTCGGATTCGACTCTGCCTCCGTCTGTTTAGATTTGAAAGCTTCTTCGTTTGTCGATAATAACATCGGTAAATATCTGATGGTTTAAAATTTTAACCGACTTGAAAAAGGAGGAGGACGCCGGTTTGATTTTTTAATGTATGTTAAGTTAATAACTCCGTCATATTATGTAGGTATAGGCAGACATATAGAATTTGAAATTTATTTTTGAGAAAGAAAATTTGATGAATCCTAAAATAGTCATTTGAAGTCGGTTTTTATGTTAAAAAACAGTTCTATTATATTACATCTATAATTGAAGTATTAGTGAAGCAATCCTCAATCAATTTACCTAAATGTCGAATATGTCGCCGTCCATCAGGCACTCGTTTAAAGTTCTAGGACGTAGATATAGCGGTTAGTATGGTCCTTGTGGTCGTTTGGTAGGAAGTACTAAACTAACAAGAACCTGACATATTTTGAATATCGATCGACTGACTTTTGTATGGAAACAACGATTGAATGAAGAGCATTCGCTTTCCGAAATCGAAATAATATTGATACACGGATCGGCTGCCTTTGAGATGGAACTTGTTACGGATATGCGAACATGCTAATCACCGCAGAATAATCTTGGGTATATTTGTCGAGTGGCATGGAATATTGCGCATGGGCATACGCGGGTACAATGGGCAGGCAGGTTGATAAGGCGGGCCTGCGGCGCGCTCGGGCCGCTCGCCCGTGATTGTCAAACGATCGGTAATATTCCCATAATGATTACTTGATATTTCATTACATACCCCAAGTTCAAAGAGCAGACATCGAGCACTTATCGACATTGGCTGCGGAAATCCTACTTATGTTATAAATGTGGAATTTTGTGCAGATATTTGTTCCTTTTCACGTAAAAAGGACTAAATGGAAATTTATGAAATTTGAAACAGAAATTATTAGCTGTATTGACATGATCACTATCTATACTAATATTATAAAGAGGAAAGATTTGTTTGTTTGTTTGTTTGTAATGAATAGGCTCCGAAACTACTGGACCGATTTCAAAAATTCTTTCACCTTTGGAAAGCTACATTATCCCCGAGTAACATAGGCTATATTAAATTGGACCCGATAGGTGGCGCTGCGATCGAGTTTCAAGAATTTTACCTTTTTACCCGGGCGAAGCTTTCTGTGTGTTTCTGTGTGTCTTAAGCTAGATTCGAGAATGGTTTAGATTTACAATTGGACCCAATAGGTGGCGCTGCGATCGTGTTACGGGCAATTTAACTTTTTCACCCGAGTGAAGCTGGGCGGGACAGCTAGTGTTTTATAAAAATAAAACTTTCAATTAAACCAAAGTTCATGCGGGTGAAACCGTGAGCCACAGCTAGGCTACTTATATTTAAGACATACGAGTAGATATTTCATTATGGTATGAATAGGGATGCAGTTCTAAGATAAGCATATTGAGTGGTTTGTACAACGCGAATTTGCCTGGATCAAGAAGCATATAATGACGTCACAACTAGGTAGATGTAATCGTGTGACAAGGGGACCGTCAACCGGAATTGTAACTGGCATGTATGAAGAGACTCATCAAAAGTGAATGAAAACTAAATGAAAGTTTGTTAAAAGTTCAGAGAGTGACTCTCTACTTTGCCTACCCCATAAGGAACTCAAATTTTAGGCGAGTGAATACACCGACTACTAAGGCTGTATATGGAGTTAATTTGCTCAGATAATTAGAAACACTTGGAAGGAAGTTGAGTTTTTGTATTGGTAAGTATTCAAAGAAAAAAATGTATAAAACGAAGGATGTTTTAAAGAAAATTAAAAACAAGGAAGTGTAGCCAATCGCGCCTGGTAATCTACTCCGTGTAAAGAAGAAATTAAAACAACTTTCTTGGATATTTATTACACTACTTTTATTACCTTTTATTTTACTTTGGAACACTGAAATTAAAACGAAGCTTGGGGCTTAGCAGGTACTGTTACAGGATTTCCTATAAAGGCCCATTTTGTTATTGTATTGCTTTAAAAACTTGGTACATAAAAAACATGGTTATTTACGAAAGGTGGAAATATTCACAGACCTCATAAACAACTCATTATAAAATATAAAGCCAGGATATCGCTTCATCATTCATCAGTCCCTTTATATAAGGTCGCCGGTTTGGAGTACAAATAAATACTTTTATGAGTAATGATCATCGTTACCTCTGTACTTAATTACTTTTTGCTTAAAGTTCTAGGGGTCAATAGCAGCCAGGATGATTTTTTCTGCGGATGTTTCAAGTGTTAAGTGATCCCAAGGGACGATTAACGCTTTGTCCGAAATTTGTTATCTTAGTTGGAAAAAACTAATCAAGTTTTTATCTTCAACCTACTAGTTAAACGTTTTAATATCCCTAAAACTACGAAATCAAATGTCCGAAAAATTTATCTGCTATTTCATAAAATATATCTTGATATAAAATTGCCTTTCTCGTGCGTGATTCCGGCGTTAATTAATTGTGATAGCAAAACTGTTCATTACGCAGCTGAAATTGCAAATTAAACGAGAATAATGGCTATTTATTAATTTAATTAATTCGTTAATATCATTTGTATTTTTTATTTGGATTGAACCAAGTAGTTCTTTCATAGGCAGGGAATTTAAATTATGAATGAAATTGTAATCGAATTTAAATCAATATTCTTAACGACACATTTTAAGAGTCAATGTATCCAAAGCAGAATGGAATGCTACGGGTAAGACCAGAAAATCTGATATTAAACCTTATCGTTATGTCAACAAAAACTAAACTATGAAACAAAAGGATGGTTTATATTAAGCGACATGGTGACGATTCCTTTTAATTACCTGCAATTTTTTTGGTACCCGATATGAAGTAGCTTAATAAATCAGTACGCGTTTTTTACATAACTGGTAAGTTTCCTGCCATAGTGAGAAGCAACGATTAGATATTCTTGAATTATGATTGCAATAGCAAGCGATATGGCATTAGGGTCAGGCATATGAACTGATTAATTTGAAGTGAAATTCAGTATGATACAAATTAGGATCATTGTTATCCCTTATATTCCAGTTAGAGTCATATTGATTAAATAATTGCTAATTGATCATACGAACTAAGTTTTTTTTAACATTAGAATGTCGTCACGTAATCGTCTCGTCGCTGTGCAAACGGAACCACGGGTATTACTCTAATTTTGTATGCGATGATCGACTTAATGATAGTTATCGTAAGATCTAAACAAAGAAAGCTGTATTATATCAACAAGAATGTAGTCCTGCAATAAAATAGTTATTTATACGGCCGCCCAGGGAGGTTCCGTCGGGCAGGTACGCAGGATCATGTCGGGCGCAGCGTGATGTCGCGGAAACCCGCTCAGGTGTTTGTTTGATCTTTGTTTAAGTAACGAAATTACGTGCTATGGCTTATATCCATTTTATATGCCGATAACGATCATACCATAAACCAACTTAAACCAACTTCCGCCGAACACTGACGATCACGAATATTCAATAGTAACAAACGAGCGAAACTTGTGTGTTGGAATTTTAAAAGACGTGTAACACTCTTACTATCTGTATATCTCTAGATAAGGAAAACAGTTTCTTTTTTAATCTTAGATACATTTATTGCGAAAATATTTAAATTCTTTATACAAACCAAACCAACGAATTCAACAAAAAGTGTGTTTAGGCAAATAGGTTGTAATTGGGTTCTATACATTTGAATACGTACATATTTAGCATTTGATGATCAATTATACTGTCAACTAAGAAAAAGACACATTTTAGGTGTTGTTAAGCCTTGGTGGCCGAGTGGTTCTAGTAGTTGCCTGCGACACAAAGATCGAAAGTTTGAATCCCGACTGTACCAATGAGCTTTTCTGAACTTAAGAACAGTGATTAGTCACACCACGACACACATCACACAGTGAAGGAAAACATCGAGAGGAAACCTGTAATCTCAGATGTATTAGAAGCAATTCGGAGGCGTATAGTCGTATTTGAGTAACGCCGATGGACTCGCCATCTGTGACGTTGGGTACTAACTATACACCTCTGCCTACCCCCTGTGGGAAGGCGTGAGGATATATTATATTGAGTGATCAATTCATTGGTTTTTCGAACTGTTCACATTAGGACTATCTATTTAACTAGCATGTCAGTGGACAAAGAAATTCTATATAGGTAAGTACGCATCGACACGCTTCGCTTCCCACAACGTCCCGTTTACATAATTATTTTCAAAAATATGCTAGCTAGCTTTCGACGTTTTCTTCACGGTAAAGGGTATCCAAGTGCTATCATAAATCACTGTAACTTCAGAATATTCGTCGCTACAAACAGTCGGGGTTTGACACTGATCTCGACCTTGCAGTCAGTCAGTAGCTGACCAAAATCAAAATCAAAATCAAAATATTTTACTCAACGTAAGGAACATAGGGAACACTTATTGAACTATTTGAATCAGTCAGCCAGTGGCTCTGAACGTTTTAAGTATGGTAATACCAATAATATAATATCAATGCTACCTGTATTTAAAGTAGGTATATAATCTTGATTGTATCCACAATGCCCATTTCTATAAGCTATCTACCTACATATTTGAAACAGTTTCACGTTATGGAACTGTTTCGACATGTTTGATTATTTATCAAAGCCAAAGAGCCATAAAACTTAAGATGCCTTTAAAATCTGATTATAAAACAAGTTCTTTGTTCCTCCTTTGGAAATCCGTGATGACGGTCCTTTGAAGGCTATAATGAGTATTGATTTAAATTGCTTGGATTAAAAAATCTGGGAAAAATTATAACTAAAGGATGCCGCCATCAGCCTGCCTACTATATCTTACTATGGATCTGTCGTAAGCACAATGACATTTGATTTAATGATTTTTAAGGAGAAGCTCAGGAGAGTCTATCCTTATATTCCTTTAATTTAGTTCCGAAATGTCCCCAAAACACAAAATCGGCTATATGAGAGTAAAGTTCCTGATAAAATAAGCCTATAGTAATTAACAGATATATCCTCCTTGGTACTTCTTATACTTTATAATAAATTCACAGCAGCTCTCTAGAGTTAATTTTGTCTAAAAATTATCAAAATTATGTTAACATTGAATATAATAAATTAACAGATACAATCATTTCATTCGATGAACATAAATACAATAAATAATAAACACATTAAGATAAGTTTTACTGTAATAAATTATTATATGAAATCCACATTATACAGGACGCAATTTTTTAAGAATAATGAAGCAGACATTTTTATAACAAAGGTCCTTGGCCGTGCATCTTGATCTTAATGTTATCTCTAATAGGTCAATAAATAAGGAGCAACGCGCGAGCTTCGGCGACACATACACGCCAAGGGCTTATTAAAATAAAAAATATATAAATACGATCGCTGTTCACAATATTGCTGTGTGCTTTATATTCATATTTTAATGGCCGAGCTGAATCATTAACTTCTTGCAATATATAAAGGCAATATTTTATTTACCCCGGTTGGCTAACAAAAAAATAAAGTTATTTAGGTATGTTTGTTTTTTGATGAAAACACTTTTTATCCCAAACGCAGTTTATCCGGTTAATGCGATCGTGGATCTAAACTCCTCGACCTTTAAAGGCTAAATAAAATAAGAGAAGACTAAGAAAATAACTTAAAGCAATATAAAGTTAGGTTTTATGATAGGACAATCGTCCTTATGAATGAAATGTAAACAGCCGCAATGAATTGATATAAATGATAGCTGCCCAGGCGCAGCGGGCCGGGCACAATCTGTCCGCGGCATCTCGCGCCCATCCCGCTCGCTTTATGATGTTCCACTCTTTTATTTAGATATTTGTAGGGACCCCTCATTTTTATTCACCCAAAAACATTATTATGCATAAATAAGAAGTGTTTTATTTTATTCTCATCGTTATTTCAACAAGGCAGAGTTGGCTTCGTCACCTTCTCTTGCCGCGCGCCGCCTGACATGTGGGGACAATATTTAACAGATAACTAGATAAACTCTCTTCGAGCGGTGTGATGTAACTCGATGCTTTACTGTGTCTATTATATTTTATAGGCAGGATGTAGGTAAAGAAAACATAAAATATCAATTTTACTTCTTTTTTTTTCACGAGTTAGGGCTTTGATAGTTTACTAAATGATTTAGTTTATTAGTAGAGTACTTGGTATATGCGAATGCGAGGAAGGGCGATCATGGAAGATATCCAGGTCCGTGTGCTGAGCGAGTAGCGAGTTGAGTAACGCCACTGCTCTAGGAGTAGGTGCAGCGGCAGCTCGCATAGCACACTACATTATTATTACAGTATATTTTAATTCTATACTATATTTATAACTTGAACAAATGTTAGCTTATAATAATACTACGTTAGAATAATATTACGCACAATGTAGCGAAAGCGAAATGTCGAAACATGTATCTTCCGTTCAGCTGTCTGTTCCGTTTAGTTACATTGTAAAATACGGTGTTGTAACAATTATTCATAGTGTGAGGTGTCAGGTACGGTGCGGGGGCCCATAACAATTAGTTGTGCGTCGGCCCCGGTAGCGGCCGCCTGCTGGGCCCCCCGTTGCGACACGCGACCATCTCGGCCCCCGACCCATACACTTATAATATTTAATATCTCAATAATCACTTAGGGTGAGGTTAATTTGCAAATTAAACAAACATTTTCATGGATTTATTGGATTGTTTAGTTTATGTTTCTGTATATTTTAATGGAAATTGTTATAAAGGTTGTTCTTAAGAATTTCGATCCAATTAAGATATAATAATAGGCAAGTAAATAGTTATATATCATCACGCCTTCCCAATAGGGTCCCCGAAGTGGTAGGCAGAGGTGTATAGTTAGTACCGACACACCTATTTTCCACTAGGGATATATTTTAGGTGCCAACCTGGCAGATAGGTGGCACCTTTAAATTTCTTCTCAAACGTATGCACATTTCCTATCGATGTTTTCCTTCACCGTAAAGTTCGTGGTGTGACTAATCACTGTACTTGTTAAGTTCAGAAAAACTAATTGGTGCGGTCGGGATTCGAACTTGCAAACTTTGTGTTGCAGGCAACTACTCGAACCACTCGGCCTCCACGGCCACTGATGAAATGTTTGTATGTATTTGTGATACATAGGAGTAAGTCTAAATAATACCAACACCGGGAAAAGCTCCATTAACAACGCAATAATATGACCACGAAATAATAAACGAGTAACGAATGCGATGAAATAATAATTTTATATATAAATACTTACCTTTTTATTTTTTATCAAACAGTCATTTAAATTTGGACATCCAAATGATGTTTAACGATAAGATAAAATCATAAGTATGTGTTTCCAACACCCGCCAAACCGCCTGGGCACTTATAAACCGATTTTATTTAAGGCTTCCTACAAACTCTACCCAAATATCTGCTGTGCAATTTTTTTCATATTTTTCCAAGCAAGCAGATATACAATTTCTGAGGAACCGAAATATTATTACTTTAATACTGGACTTAGACATTATTTCACGGATTATTTATTCAGATGCATAGTTACAATAAAATGTTATTAGATATTCAAACACTGCAACCAAGAAAAAGTTTTAATTCTGTCCATTAAATTAGTTTCCATAATTGTGGTATTTAAAAGTTATGTACACCACAACATTTAAATTCCCCAATAAAGGAAATGTATGTAGGTTTCATAAAAATAAAAATATATACGAGCTCTACTATTCTTACTAAATTAAAAATCAATATCTATGTTATCGTATAGCATTTACCTACACTAATATCAATAGCATCTATGATCTTATCACGTACGAGTATATGACATTGTGATCAAACGAGCGCTCAGCCTTAAGACATTGTAATTGCAGACCTAGGCTTTGCATACAAATGAAATTAAATAATAGCGGCTCAAGATTTCACTTTGGCGCAGTGACGTGACCCCGGCTAATGACAAATGTTGGTCGTAAGGGGTCGTTAATGGTTGGAAAGTGTGTATCGGCGCGGCGGCGGGCGCGGCGGCGCGGGCGGCGCGTACATCGGTTATTGAGCGCGATTTGGGCAAGCGATCTCAATACAAGTACGTGCGTCTGATTTACGAGAAGAGCGTGTGCCCTTTGTGCTCCAGCTGACTAATGGACGGACGCTCACGGACATTTATGTAGATTGATTGTATAAATTTTATTCACAATGTTAATACAGTAACAGATTTAGATGTCATTTGGAAATGGCGCTCAAAGTTGTGCAATTTAGGCCGTGAATAATGAATGATGAATGGATAGGTTCTATAGCGAGCTCGTGCCGGCGAGGTGGAGCCCGTATATCCAATTGTGATGCTCGCCCTAAACGCTCACACACCTTTGTGGCCCGATGACAATTTAACTGTCGAATTAAAAAAACTACTCAGATATAGATACACTGTTTTACCTTATAAAACTAGAGTCAATAATTCTAAACAGACATGATACTCTCTTGTACCATAGGCAGAGGTGTAAAACCTACTGCTTTCGCCGGAAACACATCTAAGTATGTTCCAACGTGACTGATGGTCAGCCTGTCGCTGTTTCTTAAGCGCGATTGTTGATCCATGTCTTTTACGCACTTTTACGTGTTTTTATTCACGAACTTAAATTAGGTATTAATTGGTATCTTTAAATTCAGACGTTACCTAATTTGAGAACCCCTGGCAACCCTACTTTACTTCAGTAGGTAAGTTTTAACTTTAATTACTGCTTAATACTGAATCCTGCTTAGCTTTAATAATAATATTTTGCTTAGTGCACAGGCTACTTTGTCATGTTCAGACATTATACTATTGCGCCTTATTCAGGCATAGGTATATATATTTTTGGTATTACCTGTTCCTACTAAAATCCCCATAGAGGTAGGCAGACGAGGAGCACCCATATTTCACCGAAAGTACATTTAGTTGCCATGTCAGATGGCGAGGCCAGCGTCGTTACTTAAGTACTAAACTAAACTTATCTTACGCCTTCGAACAAGAGTCCCCGATGGGATAGGCGGAGGTGTAAAAGAAGCCACCAAGGATATATTATACAGTAAAACTCGTGGTGTAACTTTAGGTACTTTAATTATATTAAACACTTGTTCAGAAAACCTCATTGGTACAGCCGGGATACGAACTTGAATCTTTGTGTCGCAAAGAACTACTCGAACCACTCGGCCACAACGGCTCAAATAAACATATCTATATTATATATACAACTATAGGTCTTTGAATTTCTTCTTACACGTGTGCAGGTTTTCTCACGGTATTTTCCTGTATACGTGTTTTAATTTTGAATTTAAGATATGAACTCGACTTACCACAATTACTGTGGTGCTATTAAATGAATGTGAAACTTTTCTTTTCACTCGTGACGATTTATATTATACCTATGGAAAGTTGCAGTCCCATTAACAATATAGCCCAATTAGTATAATTTTGCTGTTTTATTTTAGTGCTTTAATGTCTTCCGATACGATATTATATTCCTAAATCGGTTGCGTCATTCATTACGAAAACGTGTTGAATATATTACATTTAATCTTAAATCCTTAATGGTTATCTCATAAAATATAAATATCGATTACAGATATCGTTAAATTTTGCTTTACATGTTTAAGTTGCAATTTAATGCATTTTTCATGTTGTTTATCATCCTGGCCTTTTTCTCAACATTGTTGCCAATGGGGTTGCCAAACATTAAATCCACCCTTTGCATGAGAATATTTGTATGATAATACTTAGCTTTTAGATCGTAGCCTAGTCCTTGCTAGTTCCTAGGTTTCTAACAAATCCATTATGTTCATCAACGATGATCAATTGGCAACTCGTTTAAATTAATATGACAACATGGTCAGACCTGGTCAGACCTGATTGGCAACCTGGTCAGAGTTGTCAGTTGGGTAGTATGAGAGTACTGGTTCTATTCAGGGCGGATATTTGTGTAATATCCTATGCATGTATGTATATATCTACCTATATAGCTTATGCTTACCATTGTATAGTGTCTCAGTATCAACTAAACAATAGTTTAGAATTACTTAGATCAATCCGTTTGGAATTCTCGAAAAAAAACGTGTTCTTCGAGTGATATTCACAGAGCTTTCGATTAAATTTCACAAGAGTGCACCGTAGACTACGTAGGTAGGTAAGTACCTACGTAGTCTACGGTGCACTTAAAATTACGGCAATTAAAATCAACAATTTTAATATTAGTAGTAATTAGGTATATGTACTTACCATCCCAACGATAGTTTTATACCAATGTTTATTTTCAATACTGACAATAAAGATTTATCAAAACCTTTTGCGGTAGTAGGTAATAAACATGTTTTATATAAAGCGATTTTCCGTCCTCGGTTATTGCAATTCAATATTTACTTTGTCTTTATTGTAATTTAATAGGAATTGGTAGGAATGATGATTTTGTTTTATTAACTTAGCTTTGCAATTATTGTTTTTACGCAAGTTATTTGATTCTTGACAAACATTTTAAGCTTTTGAGTATTGAGTAAATGTAAACAAAGTGTTTCCCTAGTATTAATTTTAAACTTACGTTCTGTGTTTAAAAAACTATAATATTTGAATGTTGGTAAGAATCATTTAAGAGAAAATGAAATAATAAGAACTTATCAAGCAATCAGAGGCATGAGAAGAGCTTCCGTTGGAATTCTGATGTTCCTAAGGATAATATTTTAATATATACCTTCCTACAGAGAATGGTAAAAAATATACAAAACATTTAGTTACGGCTCGAAGCAAAAGGACAATATCCGAAGATATCGCAGCGTCATCCAATCGACACGGATCAAACGTTGTTAATCAAAAATTTTAATGACCATAGTTCAGAAAATAATAACTTTTCTTCACCTACCAATATACATAGAACGCTCATCTCTATCTGATACTTTAGGATCTATTATTGCGACAACTGAAGCTATAAACATGCTTTTTATTTTAAAAGTCTTAATTCGTTTATCGAACGAAATAAAAAAACATCATTAAAATATAAGTTGAAATCATATCATTATAATATTAGGGTGAAGGAAAACATCGAAAGGAAACGCCTTTGAATTTCTTCACAGACGCATGTGAAGAAATTCAAAGGCATATGTATAGTCTAAGTGGTAGTATAAGTGGGTGTGTGGGTACTACCTATACACCTCTGCCTACCTTTTCGGGGACCCTTTCGGGAAGGTGTGAGGATATATTGTAGTATTATAAAATATAAGTCACAATTTGGTTTATTCAAACGGAACGTACCTACTGTATTTAAATTGGCAGATAATTTGATGAGACAAAGTGCTTTGAACCATAGAAGGGAATCTGCTCATCACGAGTGACATTCCATCTCAAGCAATGTAAATGCACAGTTCGTTACCACTAAATACTATTGTATTATACCTATAGGGATTAGCTGTATATAGATGTAATATATCATGATGATAAGCAAATATAGTACTTATAATGCTTCTGCAATAATTGAAGCAGCATTGAAACTTTTTTTTTAGCAATTTTTTTTTCGAGGTTGAAACCTTCTATAGGTACACGACCGTCCTAGTGGGGGACGAACGGGTTATGGAGATTTCTACCCACTAAAACCCCCTCGGTGGCCATCCTCTGTGAATATAGGAGGGCTCTGGGATCTCCTGAGGAACGCACCACTGCCCTGAACTTGATACGTACTGTATCAACCCCGGCTTGAACCGGTCAGGCTTTAATTATCAGTAACTGATGAGTTCTATTTTTAAAATTCTACGAACACATGCTGATCGCATATTTTTTTTAATTTAATAAAAACAATGTCTTTAGGTACAATGCTTAAAAGGCAGACCCTCTTGTTCCTACTTTATAAGCCGTATTTTTTGAAATGTATATGTAATTTTGTTGTGTATGTTTTTTGTATATCTTCTTCTACTTACCTTTGACTTAGTAAAGTACCAAGAAAGTTTGTTATAGTTCGGGCATCGGTCACGGTGCGTGGCGACGCGAGACAGTTTGGCATTTACGCTCATTGTAACCATGTTATTGACTATTCGATCCATCCGTCAGGCCTGGCATGCTTATGTTAAAACTCAACTTCATTTGGAAATTCCTCTTCTCCTCTATACTTTTACTGTAACTAAAGCTTATAATCCCAATTGACATTGGAATGGTCAGTTATAGTGTGCAATACAACGCAGTAGATGTAACTGATAAATATATGACGTATTCTTAATAGCAACACTATAGTAAATACAAACGCTAACTTCTTACTATTGATGTAAAAATATTTGTGAAGGATATTATAATCCACACTCCTTCCCACAAGGGTCCCCGAAGAGGTAGGCAGAGGTGTATAGGTACCCACACACCGACTTTCCGCCAGAGATATGTTTTAGGTGACAACGTGCCAGGTGGCCAGACCATCGCCGTTACTCAAGCACGACTATAATACATAAGCCTTTGAATTGCTCCTCAGACATAAGCAGGTTGCCTTTCGTGTTTTCCTTCACTTTCCAACACAGTTATAAGAGTTATGGTAATAATGTGTGCTCGAGTATGTTGCTCCTCTCAGGCACGATAGTCTCTAAATTTCATCGGAGACGTATACATGCTCCTTGACAATGTTTTCGTTCACAGACAAATTCAGTTCAGCCAACTAATTGGTACAAAGGGTGCTAACCTGCAAATACGCACTTTTAAGACCACCTTAACCACACTGCCACCGTGGCTCATGAATATTAATTAAAAGATAGCAAGACTAACTCTAATGAGATAAGTCAAAACACAAGATAGTTAAACGTAATTATATTTAACCAACTCAACTTCGATTCAACCAGTAATTAAACAAAATGTAGTAAACTTTTATTGAAAGCCTTGGAAACGGATAAAATAATTATCATTATATTACCTATGTATGATAGTAGTACGCTTGGACTGTTGAAACAGAAATGATTCTAATTCTGGTGAATGAGAGTTAAAAGTCGAATGAGTTATTTAAAATACATAATGGTACGAGATTATGATGCCCAGAAGCGCAACATAATCCATTCGACACGGATGCATATTAAAATGAGCTTCGACTTAATGTGAATTGTAAGAACTCAAACAAAACGCTTAGCTCAATATATGATCTACTCATTATGTGCCTTCTTGTAGTTTTTTATGGTCAGCGTGATAGTCCGGTGGTCAGTGCTTCTCTACAGAAATGCTAATTGAACATAGGTTCATAAAGAATAGCAGCAGACAATGTGGAAATATTTAGGTTTTGATGTTTATTACTTCTTACTTTACCCATAATAACTTCAGGCAGATAGATCTCAAACTTCTAAAGTTAATATACTAATAAATATCCTCATGCAATCCCACAAGGGTCCCCGAAGGGGTAGGCAAGGGTGCATAGGTAATACCCACCAACCGCTTTTTTTTTTTGTATTGTCTCTCGTAGCGTGAGTTCCGGGAACTTTTGCTACTTAACCGGTCAATGGCGAGACCTAGGCCTCCAGCCAGGCACTTTATTTCTAAGCAACACAGCTAAGGGCACCCCCTGTGGGGTACGAACCTCGGCTTAGGGCGTTGCTGGATCGCGAGCAAGGGAGCTGGGCTGGACTGGTAATTTTATTAAAATATTATTTGGGGGCGGGATTTGCGCGTCAGGCTCGGCGCGGGCCGGCGTTTGCGGCGGGGGTCGGGGGGGAACATTACGGCTTATTCGCGTCGAGCCTCGTCGGCGAGGACGGAACAGTGGTCGGTTTTGTGTAGTGTTGGTATGTTTTTGTCGGGCGTCCTGGAGGACCGTTATGTCGTCATCCGGTTCGATGACGGCGTGTCTTGGACGCCTTATCTTCGAGATAAGGGAAGGAGTGTATCGGGCGGCCGATACGACGAGGGGGTTGGGGTGATTTACAGCAGAATCGAAATGACGTTTGGACAGTTTTTTCAAAAACTGTATTATAGTGGGGACTTTGAGGTCATCGTGGAGTTGACTATTACGCATGTACCACGGGGCACCTGTGGCTCTCCGGAGAAACCGGCTTTGGAGCACTTGCTAGGGGTTAAGTGTTGACTTGCTAGTGTGTGCGAACACTACACCCGCGTATGTCATGATTGGTCGAATGCACGTCGTGTAAATCCTCACCTTGGATTTCAATGAGCCCACCAACCGCTTTCCACCAGAGATATATATAAGGTGCCAACGTGACAACGTCTAAAGTTCTGTTTGTAAAAAGCGTTCAATATTTTTCTGGGATAAATGTGATAAAGGCACCATTCCAGTACGTGCCCGAGTCGGCGGGTTGCGGCCTCGTTACAATAGTACTACCTGTTTGGACAGAATATCATCACGCCGCAAGATCGTCGCGCTAACTATAGCTACAATTAAAAAAAAACATAGTCACGTACCCCACGAATTACATGGACGAAGTCAAACTACAACAATATTGTAAAAAAGACGACCAACTAGGCTACAACGAATATCTGGCCTGATGCAAACGTGAGATGACTTTTTATTTTAAAAACTTACCTATTATCCAATCATTGGATGTTGAAATTAGGCACGCTTTGCGCCTACACTTAGTAAAATTTGTTTATCGTGACTCGGCGTAATCCGCCAGTAGTATAATATCGCTGCGCCCTCGATCAATCATCTTTCGGACACACTCCTCTGTTATTGAATGGCGGACATTAATCTTTCATGGAAGTCATTTAAATAGTCACAACGGTTGTGATGTAGTTATCCAGGTATAATGGTGGGCGAGGCCAGCGGACGGTGCGCTTCGTTGCCGCTCTCATTGTGCTCTCTATAATAAATGGCAACAACAGGTGAATAGCTAATTTCACTCATAAAATCAGCTCTTCATGGTAGGTTTGGAGTGCAATATTTAATGTTGTTGCTAACATCCGTTGCCCCTGTTATGTTCATATCTACGATATAAGCGTGTCATACTTATTCACACATCACTCATTCAATAGACCGTCTGGTCTAGTGGTAAGAGCTCCTGACTGCGAAACTTGAGGTCGCGGGTTCGAATCCCGCTGAGGGCAAATATTTGTGTGATGAACACGAGTATTCGTACCTTAGTCTTGGATGTCCTATGTATTTGTGTATATATCTATCTATATAAGTAAATATATCGTTGTCTAGTTACCATAACACAAGCTTTGCTTAATTTGCGACTAGGTCAATTTGTGTGGAATTGTCCCAGGTATTTATTATTTATTTATTATTATTATCAATGTGAAGAAACCCCAGAGGGTAATTTTATTACCCCGGTCCAATGTCAGTACTTAGGTTAAAAATATGTAGCTTACTATGTAAATAGAACGACGACGTAGTGGAGGAAACGAGGGATTCAAATAGCCTGTAATATATCCCTGGACATTGTTTTTGTCACTATTAAATATGCAAAACGGAGAATGAAATATTTGATGCGGTCCACGCCATTATATAAATGGAATTATTCATGGAGGCAGACAACGGAAAAAGCGACTGAAATTCGACAATTCATTTGTTTGCGCGAGTATTGCGGCTTCATTCCCGTTTGATGCAGCGCAATATTAAATATTTTGCTACTATTTTCACCTTCTATAATTGAGTGAACGATATTTTGTGACAGCACAGCCCGTTTCGAATTCAATTTACAAATTTAAACGAAAGCTACGAATGGAGTGAATCAATTATTAATAACGGCCCGCGAATAGAACTATGCTAATAAGCTGGGTTGGTAATTCGAGCGACACTTCCTCGTATGCAAAGCAGATAGGTAACTGCCTAACCCTGGCTACGGCTCTCCCCACAAGTGTTCAAAGCGGGCGAAATGACTAGACAACCCTTTGCCGCTCACTCGCTCGTGAAATCACTCAAATACTGAATATTTTAATCTGAGCAGATAACGAGCTCGCAATTCTATTAGATGAAGCATAGCTGTATGAGGTTAAACATGGCTGAAGCTACCCCGAGTGCACGGCGCCGTTGTCCGACCCGTTGCACTCGCATGCGGACTGAGGAAATTAAAGTTTTAAGTGCCTATTCATCTACAATTACTTATTATATACGTTTAGTTTCTTAAAAGTAATATTAGGTACTTAACTAACACGTATATATCTTTATATGAACATATGAATTATAATAGGTCAGAACATTATTACACACCATAAAAGTTGGTGAATTTAAACATGAAATATTTAAGCCGTGGTGGCCGAGTGGTTCGAGCAGTTGCCTGCGACGCAAAGGTCGCAAGTTCGAATCCCGACTGTACCAATGAGTTTTTTCTGAACTTAAGTACAGTGATTAGTCACACCACGAGCTTTACGGTGAAGGAAAACATCGAGAGGAAACCTGCATACGTCTGAGAATAAATTCAAAGGCGTATGTATAGTTGTGCTGGAGTAACGGCGATGGACTCGCCATCTGTCACGTTGGCACCTAATATACCTCTGGCGGAAAGTGGGTGTGTGGGTATTACCTATACACCTCTGCCTACCCCTTCGGGGACCCTTGAGGATATATTATTATATTATTTTATAAATATTTAAGCGGTCATTACTGCATGTTGTTAACCGGACCGCGTGCGTTCACGGTACAGTAGTGACATTAATCTGTGCATCAGTTTAAATAGCATATTCATTGTTTTAACTAAACCATTGCTTACTAAAGCCGGTGGATGCATATTTTGAACAGGAGTTAAAGTTGCAAGCCGAGCGCATGCAAAGTTTGCATAACATTGCATAGATCCGCTTCAACGCACACTTAATTTTAAAAGCGTGTATAAATATATCACGTCGAGCAATAAAGCTATCAAATATTTACAAATCTAGAGCGGTGAGAGCGTCGCGCGAACCCCTTCTGGGCTCGAGCCTCATAAAATAAATTGAAATAGTCGTGCCGCCCCCCAAATTAAAATATTCAAATGGGACGCACGCGCAAGAAAATTGAAAATTGTCGTCTATTGCCCACAAATGAAACCTATAACTCCTCACATACACTTTAGGTCAAAAAAATGGGCTGCTAGTTCAACAAATGTAGCATGTGATCTTTTTTGTACTCACATGGGTGTCATTATCAACTCAGGTGCAAAATCTACCATTCATACGAGATATCATTTAGGTACTTCCAAGACGAAGTACTGCATTAACAGATATGCATATGATATATATTTTAAGAGATATAAGGCTTCGAGCAGCAGAGTGTAAACCTCGTGTCTTGGGTAAAGGGCATCGTAGAACAGCTTTTGGGTATGTAACTGTTTTAAAATGCCATAACCAAACACTTAGTATTGTAACTACGTGGAGTTTGTCTCAATCGTTGTCATTTGGTTGTATCAACCACAAAAATTATACAAATTAAGTAAATTGACCCAAATTAATGAATGATCTAACCGTATTTTTTTCTTATTTATCTCTACCTTTTTCGTAGCGTGTTCTAAGATATTTTTTCTCTAATGTTGACACCTAGAAAAATCACAATATAAAAGCACGCACGGTATACATCAATGCATTTTTTGCACTTCAGTGTAGCGTGGTATGGAAATTATAACATTTGATATGCTTACGAATGAACACGGTCTTCTCTTCGATCACAATTTGTCTGAGACATTGATTTTATTATCTATACAAATAATTTTGTAATAAAGTTTTAATCGAAAAAAGCTAAACGATTTTATTGAAAAGCATTGTTTGCACTGTCACAGTTATGCCAATATAATCAAGTTTATTTAAAGTTAAGAAGTTCCCATCGTTTAGTAATAATAGATAATAAATCTTATTTACTCACACAGGATTTCTTATACTTAACCAGTCTCCTGATAGGGATAGAAGACCGTGCTCTTCTATAACTGAGAGTAAGTGACATTGCTATGACTATGTAACTTATGTTTTAAGCGATTTAAGCCATGTCTTCAGACTTGACCTTTATTATCTTCTACATGAGACTTCTTGGTGCTGAACGAGCAGCTGTCAGAGTTATTACACAACGGAATCCCATTTCAGAATTCGAGCTGCCCGCTGAGCAATGCTTCCATATTACAAAACATTGTTACTCCTGAATTGCTTTGTATTTTTTGTTGAGATAGGTTTCAAGAATTCCACAAATAATATTGCTATTGGGTTAAATATCGGCTACCACGTCCGAAATCCTTATAAACAGCGGTACTCGCTTACTGTGAACAGCATCTATAGCTTTTTTATGAGGTGTAGGTAGGTATACATAGCTAGGTTGTCTTTCGTAGCGTGATTTTGGGGAAATTTGTTACTTAACCGAACAATGGCAAGACGAAAGGTATCCTCATAGCTAAAGTCTCCCCCTGTGGGGTGCTGAACCTTGGCTTAAAGCGTTGATGATTTGCAAGCAAGGCGCCTGGGCTAATCGAATAATATCTACTTCTTGTATTGATGTAGCTTTTAATATCAGTTCTGCAATATTGGAGCCGCGGTTGCGAAGTGGTTCAAGTAGTTGCCTGCAACACAAAGATTGCAAATTCGAGTCCCGACTGTACCAATTAGCTTTTCTGAACAGTGATTAGTCACATCACGAGCTTTATGGTATAGGAAAATATCGAGAGGAAACCTGCATCCGCTTGAGTAGAAATTCAAACGCGTATGTATAATCGTGCTTAAGTAACGGTGACGGACTCACCATGTGTCATGTTAGCACGTTAAATATATCTCTGGCGGCAAATGGGAGTGTGAGTACAACTCTGCCTACCCCTTCGGGGAGCCTTATAGGAAGACGTGAGGGTATATTATATTATAATATTAGTGTTAGGTTAATAGCGACGATCCAGGGAATTAAAGTTAAGGGGAAGTCGAATGATGTCATATTACAATATTATGTTACGGCATGGTAAGTTGTAATAAGTCACGAGGAGTACGTGGGACCCCTTTGTGGTGGCTTCCGTTGTTTTGCGGCCGCCGCTGATTTTGTGGTTACATTTTGCGTAACTTGATAGAGACGTGTTCTCTACTGGCACATCCTTGTAATTCATTAGCACTCGCTTGTCTAGAGATGTTCTTTATCGATAAAAGAACAACAGCGAATTTAAATTGAAAATGTTGAATTGTTATTAATGAAATAAGTTTTAATTATTGTTATTGTTAACACTATTGAAGGTATAATTGTGTAATCCTAAAACCAAGTGTAAACAAAGCCCTGTTACTTGTTTTATTAACACATAGAAGTATATGTTTGTAAATGATTAAGCTAAAAAGTAGAAGCTCAAAAATATTAAGAATTAAATACAAAAATCGATAAATATATCGAAGTAATGCGTTCAGCTCTATTGTGGTTCATTGCGTCCGGTGTAAGCGCAAGCGATACCCTGGGAACCGTGGTCTTCCGCTCGCAATGTCATACCCCTCACCTCTGACACCACAACCACCAGGTGACCAGACCAAGGCTCACAGAAGTAACTGCCTGTCGGTAACACATCTCATCATTTTTACACCTTTATTTTATATCGAAACGACCTCAATCGCGATGTCGAAAGTGCCTTTTTCATTTCATCACATTTAAAGATTTAAACCATTTGCTTCCATTCATAAAATTATTAATGTGATCGTAAAATTGGGCAAATTTTATTGTCTCGAAGGCATAATGGGAAACTAATGTAGCGTGTTATTATTCAGTTCAGTTGTAGCCGTAAAATGTGAGTATTCGTGCCTGAGAGCCGCCGGTGACGCTGCGATGCCGCCACCACCTTTAAGCCACGACACTCGTCCGCGTTCCCAGCGGAAGGGCCTTTTGCTATTTGAATATCAAATATATTTCAGTCATAATTCATTCAACAGTTATGATATTCGTCCTTTTACCAAGTACGTGCAATCGATATTAAGCGAGTAACTCGTTCCAACCAAATTTATAAGCATTACCATTCGTTTTTGATTTTTTATTCCAACTACTTAAAGCAATAATTAACAATATACCGCACTTGTTTAACGAATTGTTTTAAATAAATTCAACTTGGTTGTTTAAAACATATGAATAAAATACGCGAAACTATTGTATGTAAATATCTAAACGGACAATATGGCCTCTGGAATCGGTGTAGTAATATGGAATTATTTATCAGCTTATGAGTACGAGTTATAAGGTCCATTGATTGCGGTCAGCGATGGCAATCTAAGGGTTCACAGAAGCGCACAGAGGGGCCATTTGTTTCGCATATTACGGCCAGCGGACGCTTCAGCGCATCTTCACAGATATTAAATTATTATCAGAAGCACATGCCCTTAAATATAATGTTCATTAAGAAACCATATTAATTACGTGAGAATATTATTATATGAACTCATAGGGAGGTGAGTACAGTACATTACAGCTTCGGACGTTCAGCGTTTAATGGAGAAGACATCGAGATAGCCACTTTTACTTGCAACTTCCAGTGGGATGCAATCTCTTTGTGGTAACTATAGGATTCCGATCCGTGTGAGTGTTTATTGACCCACTAATGAAGTAAACTCTCGGAGATAAGGCAAGTATGCTTACGGATTGTATAGCAAGTATTCGCGGACACCATGATTACGACCTGGCGGAGTTTTCCATATTAATTTGGTGCCAAATACCCGCAGTGGCATCGATGCGGTTGAAGTATTTTGGACGCGAGTGATAAATATTAATAAAACAGTGCTATTGTCATTCTTTTCGTGAGAAAATACGCACGGTAAGATAAGACAATATACTTTTGTATTTCTTTATTGTTATTGCCGTAAAACATTTAGCGAGCAGCATTCGGCGATAAAACATGTTATTTTGTGTGACAAAACGTCCAGCTTCATGAGAAAATATTGACCCGCAGATTGTGGAATAAGCGAATTATTGGTGGCACTCTCCTCAGAACGGAACCATGCCTCGATATTGTTGTCTGACCATGTATTGTTCATTGAAACTTGCACTAAAGTAGGTCACATTGTATTAATGCACCTTCATGATAGTAGAAATGCAGAAAGGCGTACTATGTTGGATTGGACATATGTAGAGGTTGCTTGTCAAAAGATTGACGATGTCAAATGTGGAAAAATATGCAATATCCTAATCTAATCGATTGAACCATTATGTGTGGTAACGTTAAGTGTATTCGATCCCGTAGAGCATTATGAAAAAGACAGATGAATGTGGCTGAAGCGAGGTCTACTTATGGCCTTAGGGCATTATGATATGTATGTATGTTCATACATTGATGTCGAAAATTTATTTGGTATCGTTAAGTGTTGGACATTATTAGCATTTTACTGTCAGTTAGTAACGTCAGTAACAGTAAATATACTTTACCTGACGTAGGTATATTTACTTACAGAACCAAGTATTCTATATATCATCACGCCACAAGTGTCCCCGAAGCGATGCACCGAGGTGTGTAAGTAGTACCCATACTACCATTTTCCGCCAAAGTGACAGATGGCGAGTCCATCAACTTTACTCAAGCACGACTATACATACCTACATACGTCTTTAAAATTTGTTCTCAAACATATGGGTTTCCTCTCGAGATTTTCCTTCACCGTAAAGCTCGATGTGTGACTAATCACTGTACTTGCAATCTTTGGGTTCCAAGCCACTAGTATCCTAATAAATTATATTCTGTAGATGGAATAGATATGTACCAACGGAGGCACCTAAGTATAGTTACTAACATTTACTAACGCTCAAGTTACTACATTGACCTCATACTAATTAACGATTATTAGTACCTAAAATAATTGTCTCCACCAAGTTGAACTTCTCAGGTGACCCCAGCAAAAACTAGTTTGTAATGCATTAGGTAAACTATTCACTTTGTCATATTTCGTATTGATGTTTTTGATTCGGTAAAGGTTTCTTTACTACCAAATCTTTATTTTGAAACATTTAACGACTAGCTGTATCCGCTGTTTTACCTTTTTTATTTTGAAATTAAATTTTTATGGTAGATTTTTTCCAAAATAAAAAAGAAAATCATTTGTTAATCCAACTAATATACTATTTAACGTAACAAACATTCGTATTTTTAATATTAGATGTATTAATGTACCTGCTCACATTTTAACTCAAATTAGGGATTCATTCATTGCGATATCGACCATCCATATGGTAATGCAACCAGCAATAAATTGGTAGTTAATAAGATAATTGGCTGCAAAGTATACCCACGTATATCAACGTCTTAACAGGGGAGCAATCAGCCTTTGCACACAATGCATTATAACGCATTGATCATACTTTATCATCATTGTTTTAAAATCTTTTATTAATATTTTAAACAAAAATTTTAAATGTTACAACATAATCACTTTGATAAATATTTGTAAGAAATACATATTATTAGGCAGAAACTTTAGCGGTTTCGGTTTGTTATTTTGTATTTTTATAAATTTGAAATTTTATTTTGAATTTGATACAACTTACATTGCACAAAATACCAACAAATACGTCAATATTAATCCTTAAATATGGGTTCAATTTTCGTTTTAACTATGATATGGCTTACTTAATTGTGAAAGTAAATAATATCTATTATTGTTCTCTTAATTCCTATCACTTGTCTCGAGTAAAAAAAACTTATTGCAGACGATTATTAAAAATTGGTCGCCACGGGTAATTTAAAATTTTATTTTTGAAGTGCATAAGAAAATGCTTTGCTGCAAGTACCAGCAGCAGTTAATAGCGATCTATCTGCCAATACATCTGGAACGAAGCACATTCATTCCAATTATATATTGTGACTCATATGATTGAGAACTTTCTGTATTTTAAAAATAGGTACCCGTGTATTGTTAGTTGCAATTGTGTCGTGACTGTTCCTAACGTTTGTATTTGAAACGCGCCGGCGCCTTCTTCTTTCAGTCAGTTACGCCAAATATCATAATTATGTAACGTAATAATTTCTCATTAACAAAAAGGTTCATACTCAAACGTTCTATACCAATAAGCTTTTTTCTAAACTTAAATACTTTGAATTATCACACCCTGAGCTTGAGAAAACATTGTTTCATATCATTTAAATATTATAAAAGCACAATTCTGATACAGCCTGATTCACTAAATTGCCCAAAGTTTTGGAGCTACCAAAAGTAAACAATCAATTGGTTACAAATTACTGTTCCACGGACAATAGAGGGATATTTATAGTCCCAGTTCATTTTATAACCATTTTATTAATTTAATTGATATTGATGAGGTTTATTAGCGTTTGTGTGGGTCGATAAATTCAATTTTCCTTATGTGGACCTTTCTTTGTTTCAAATGAGGTCGCTATTAGTACAGTTATTTCCGAACAATTGTTTTAGTATGGTTAAATATAATTTTAAAATCAACCTGAAGTTTTTATCGTTCAATTTAATTTCCATAGTACAAGCTTTGCTCAGTTTGAGACAAGGACAATTTATGTCTTATCTTTTTGGTTATCAACTACTGATTAAAAGGTTAATTCGTAATTTAAGCCGCCAACTCCCTCTAGACTACATATCTTCTACGCTTCATCCACATTCATCAAATTTATAAAATGTAACAAATTGCATTTTTCTGTAATACCAGCTTTGTTGGCTAGCGAAGAATTTTCAGCGACATTAAAATGAAAATCCCTATTGGATTAAGCGGAGCTCAAATTGGTATGCTAGTCTATTAAGCTAGTCATTATTTTATCTAAGAATTATTATAGAACATGTACAATATATCTTAAATGGAACGAATCGTACGAATACATTACAATATCCAATTTTCTGTACAACTATTTTAGCATGGTTTACAATGACCATGGGAAAGAGAGCAGTCATATCCGCATCTAAATCGACAGTTACATTGTCGACTAGATCTGTTAGGTACACAAGTACAAGATACAATAGTAGCCCAACAACGTAAGCACGTTGCGTACGCTCTCTGTATGACAATTCGCGTCGCATTGATAACATCTACATAATTTGTAAACGCTTCACTGCGTTACACATATGCTATTTAGGTCAACAACTACAGTTGATTGGGAAACGATCTGTCCATGTTATAAAATATAAATAATTTGTTTGAACAGAAATGAGGGCCATTTAGAAACATGAGGGTAATAAAACTAGTGCGTGTCGTGTAAAGTCGGTCGCAAGCCTACGTGCTACGTGACCAGGCTATCATGACCCCTAGGTGCTTCTCGGGCAGAGCACGCTAAGGATCTCGGCGAGGGCGACGCAGACATTGTCACCGTACGATTACATTTGTCGATATCGTTGGACAAAATGAAATGTCATTAGCATTCTAGACGTGAATGGACGCAGGTACGTGAGCTGCGGGTTATACACGAAAAGTATTAACATCCTTATTTGCGTCATGTCAGACTTGTTATTGTACAACACAATCGACTTTTTGTTTTAAAGTGCAGGAGGTCAAGATAACTTGTAAACTATGTATGCAAACTATTTAACTTATAAGGTCTGTGATGTCAGCAAAGTTTACTTAAAAGAAATCAGATTAACATTATTCGATAGTTTATATCTTTACACTTTTCCAGTCCACAAAGGGAAGGCAGGTGTAGTATATCACGAACCCACTTTTAACTGAAGATATATTTTTTTTGATGCCAATGTAACTGATGGCGAGTCCATCACAATTGCACATGCATGACTATGGACGTTTTTGAATTTCTTTTCGACGGTTTCCTCTCGATGTTTTCCTTCACCTTAAAGCTCGCAGTGTGACTAATCACTGTACTTAAGTACATTGAACTTATTGGTGCAGTCGGGATTAATACGTGCAATCTTTGTCTTGCAAGCGACTACCCGAACAACACGGTTCTTAAATTAACTTTACTGTTTGCATATTTATATGGTGTCTTAGCTATACCTCGCAAACTTATAACAAGTTTCTAATGTAATTAATATGATAATTTTGATTGTGAAATCACTAACATACGATTAATAGCCTGCCTGATAAAATATTAAGTGAGGCTATATGAATATTAAGTATATATTATGTTATAGGCAAGTGAATTTGGAAATATTGTAAAATGTAATAGCAGAGATAACCTAAGTGAACCGTGCATCTATAAAATTATATATTTTATGGTTCTCAAGAGCTTGTTAGTGGCAGATTATACTTAAACTAAAACAGAACGAATTTGATCTGAGTAATAAACACTTGGTTTGTTTTGAGTATCGAGGCCTGAAGGCATACTAAATATCCCCGGTTCAAAAGTAAATTTGGCCAACGGGCCAGCACTACCTAAAATATAACGTAAGCAGAGCTCTTGCGTTCTTATGGTAGAAAACAATCTTGAATATAACTAGAACTACATTTGGAACAGCTGGTAGTACAGCTACTCCATCCAATATAAAGGAAATAGCATACATATCATCACGCCGACCCCTCATTGAGTAGAGCGCCACTTCTCTCTAGACTTAAATACCTCTATCGCTTCATCCACGTTCATCGGTTGATTATAGCATTTAGGATAATACTCAATCACACCAGAACAGCTGAACAGAAATGGAAGAAAATTGGCAGTGATATAGATTTCTAGCTGGACTCATACTTATAATATGTTTTATACCTGGAATAAAACTACCATTCATACATAATAACACCGAGCCCTGAAACCCCGGGGTAGTCAAAGAGAGCAGAGCGCCAGTTCTCTTTCTAGATAAATTCTACCACTAGAATATATTTTTAAAAGGCAGGGGTGCCAGTCTTATATAGCCTAAGCAGAAGAAGTTTTTATGTCAAAGGCGTGCATCAGAAAAAAAAAAGTGCTATATTTAATTTCGTACTGAACGAATTGTAAATGTAAAGCCTCCACGCTTAGGGCCACGTGACAACCTGACAATTATATTACGCCATCATCAATCAGCATTTGATTATGGATCTGTAACCGCTGCGATAAAAGCATTACCATAATGATTTTTGATCTCTTTACATTAAAGCAAGGTCTTTCTATCTTTATTCAAGGTAGTAAGTGCATTTCAAATTATTTGTATAATGTACGTATGTTTCAACTAATAAGAACGATCTTTGAATATCTCGCGAAGTTTTCCTTACAGTATAACCTCGTGTGTCATGAATTAATTGAAGATCTCATTGGTACAGGAAAGCTAATGGGGATTGAACCCATGATTGACTTGGCAATTTAAAATTAATTTGCTTTCACCACTCAACCAGGACGGCTCTATTGTATCTATTAGATATTAAAATCATATGGCTACTTGTAAAAGCATATGATTTTGATAGGTGTGATTTAATGTATTTGTAAAGAAACGGCGATGATATCGCTAATTGTCACAAAACGTCTCCCTCAAAAAATGCTGTGTGGGTATTTACTACCCATTAGGGGACCCTTGTAGCAAGGTGTGAAGATATAAGTAGCTATTAAAAAATACTTACTTATATCTTGTTGGTGTACTTTATTAGTTCATAAGCTAATAAACACAGCGTATTCTTAATGGACTCTGATTTAAATATCATACGCATAGATTGGAGCATTCATTACAGTTGCATGACAAAACATGGCAGTATTTTGTATTATATTGCGAGTGTCAACTATAAATCTGCCGGTAGCCGTACATCATTGTCCATGCATTCTGGCGCTAATTAATTTAACGCTTTCTTTCATAGCAAACGAGGGGGAGTGAATGAAATTCCAAAAAGTGTAAATTAACGTGTAGTGTATAAGTTATTGCAGTGCTCATTAAATACATTCCCGACTCGGCGTCATAAGCGCCCTCCTACCATCCTTACTACGTGTACACATAATCTATACAGACATAATATAAGTAACTGAATAATGTGGTAAGTGAATTCGTTGACAAGAACTGTTGTGACAAGTTTAAGTTAAAATCTGTATGTAAAGTCTGAGGGTGTAATGGTAACATAGATATATAGGTAACATCTAGATTTACATATTTTTTTTCTCTAATTAAAAATATTAAAGTTTTCGTTGAAAGTTCATATTTGATGAATAATAAGTCACAGGTTCGTACCCAGTCAGCTTGGTCCAATAACTTTTTCTTAAAAATAAGTTTAAATAACACCGCTAGTTTATTGGTTAAGGAAGCATCGTGAGGAAGCTCAAATTCATCGAGAAGAAATTGAGTTTTGGAGTGCCAGAGTCCATAGGTGGCGGTATGTATTAAATGATGGTTAGATTAGTTAGATTAACGTAATTATATAAAGATAAGCCGTGAGTCGTGGTGTCCCAGTGACTCCAGTACTCACCAGCCACAAAAAGGTTGCAAGTTCGAATCCCTCTACTAGGTTTTTTATGATCTTACAATGTTCACACCAGGAGAAGGAAAACCGCCGAGTTTATCAACGTATAAACTTTTTCATTTCATAAGGTTCGGTCTAACAGGCAACCTAACCTACCATCATATGTACTATTTTATGCTGTTTTATTCATTTGATTTCATTTCATGTCAAGATTATAAAGTATTTGATATTTATTAAGTGACGTACGTACAGATAGAAGAGTCATGATGCAAATATAAAGCGGCAGGAAATTGACATGCGATCAAATCATAAGCTCATGAAACAAACAATGAATTTCATTGAATCGTAAGACCGAGATCACACCCAGTTCCATTGCATAATCCACTGCAATAACAATAAAATTAAAATATTTATTTTAACGTTGACATTATTATGTATCGCAGATGAATCTGGTAGAATTAAAGTGGTCCTATTATTTTAGAATTACAATTTATAGAGAATTTATATCGTTTCGAAAACACATTTAAAATTATATTGCCCCTTTGACATTAAATTAAAACATTAATAGCATAATAACATTAAAATAACCCAGTGGCGATCCGAGCGAGTTCGTCAGTTGGCGTCGCATGAACCGCATCTATGTCAACGCATCCGTCACGCAAGACATTATAAGACATTTTCATACACAGGTAACTTACACAAATTGTAAAATTAACAACACGCCTATCTATGCTGCGTACTCTAATTAGGGAATTTAAAATGCGAACAATAACATTTTGCATAATTATCAGCGAATCTAAATAAATTGTCGCGCAATAAAAATCGAATCACCTTCACTGTTCTAGGTGTTTTACGAATACGGTACCAAAATGTCCCATATTCTTATCTCTACGCATAAATTTATTGGAGCTCATTTCCGAAGTATAAAATTAGTAGATAATTAAAACTTTATGAGACTTGCTAAAACGTGCATTCATAATTTGGTTTATGTTTCCGTTCAGACTTACTATTGACAATAAAAATATGTAATAATAAGCTAATATGCTTTTCTGTCGATGTTTTGCGTTTGTGATAAATAACGTGATACATGAACTGGAATTGGTAGCATAGTCCAAGTATTTTGTATTGATATAAGAAGAAATTACATCACTTAGTTTTTAACTTAGTACACAAGCTGCAAAAATCAAAATCAAAATCAAAATCAAAATATTTTATTCAATGTAAGGGACACAGGGAACACTTATTGAACGTCACATATTTAATATAAACTAAAGTTACCACCGTTTCCAAGAAAAAAAAGTACCTGCCAGGAGAAGAAACGGCGAAACAAACTCCCCGGTTTTTTTTTTTAACATTTGTTCCCTTTTACGTGGGGGGAGAAAAGATTACATATATAAAATCTGTACCAGAGGAGCAATTCATTGCCATGCATGGCCATCATTCAAATAATCTGATGTTTTATAATAAGCCTTTTGAATTAATTTACTTTTAATTACAGCTTTAAATTCTACAAAAGGTAATTCAATTATTTTCCTAGGTAGCTTATTAAAAAAGCGTATACCTTGCCCGACAAATGAGTTGCTAGTTTTGTGTAATCTAGCTGTAGGAACATGGAGTTTATCTTTGTTACGTGTATTTACAGTATGCAAGTCGCTATTTTTCTTAAATTTTATAATATTCTTTCTTACAAATAACACATTTTGGAATATATATTGACATGGTACGGTCAATATGTCAATTTCCTTGAATAATTCTCTGAGAGAATCTCGAGGCTTAAGGCTATAAATTGCACGAATAGCCCGCTTTTGCAGCACAAAAATAGATCCAATAACTGTGTGTTCAACATAAGTTGATCACTCCAACACTCTTTCAAAAATACTTAGGATTCGAACCTGCGACCATAATAATAGTCACAAACAATCTGCAGTCATTAGAAGAAATTGAAGAAGATATAGACATAGTCCTTGATAGCAGTTGATAACTAATCACGATTATCTAGCTTATACACGCAATAGGATAACAGATCAGCTGTTCAAAAGAAAAGTATTTTCTGGTAGCGTACGATATTAGCTGCGGAAAATGGTTTTCGCAGATAATGTCATTGCCTAACAATGGAAAGCGTAAACGGCAACAGTAAAGGATTTTGTCTACAGCCATCGGCGCAGTCCATACCTCATAGAACAAATTTGGTATGAAATATCACTTCCCGCGTAAGAAAGTATTTTAGTTGTAGAATTTTTTCCCAACTTATCTACTTCACACCTTCCCACAAGGGTCCACGAAAGGGTGGGCAGACGTGTGTGAACTATCATATCTTCTTAAGCATATGGAGGTTTTCTGTCGATATTTTCCTTCACCCTTAAGTTAGCTCGCCTAAAAGACAATCACTATACGCACACAAAAAAACTCAGTGGAACAGTCCGGATTCGAACTTGCAACCTTTGTGTTGCAGGCAACCACTCGAACCACTCCACCACCACGGCTTTTACCATCTTATTAGCTAATAAATCTATCTCCGTGCCGAGTTTCATCCAATTCTGTTCTGAATTTTTTGTCCTCACAAACGTTCGCATTTATAATATTAGTCGAACAGTCCTACTAGTAAGTAAGTTTTGCAAGTGACGTCATCCAAGCGATATATTGTGTGGTAATTTTCTTTGGCCATTTAATTGCCGTTTCGCTGTGGTCTGACAGGGTTAAGAATAATTTACTGAGAGCCCGTGCATGGCCAAGTTTTGATCAGCGATATATCATCGTTACAGACGACTGGCCCGCTGTCAGGTGCGGTTAAGACAGTATGCGCAGTGAATTACCTTCTGCGGATAATTTATATATAATATTTTGGCTATATGTTGTAGTGATTAACATGTGTGATACAAAATCTGAGCAGAACTTAAATAAATACATTCATGTCATCTGGTTTGGTCTAGTGGTTAGACCTCCTCTGCGAATCTTGCGGTCGTAGGCTCGATTCCCGCTCAGGGCAGATATTTGTGTGACGAACACGTGTATATGTACCGTAGTCTTGGATGCCCTACGTATTCATGTATATATCTATCTATATAAGTAAATACATCGTTGTCTAGTTACCCTGACACAAGCTCTGCCCCGACAGGGACGCGAAGGGGTAATGATATGTAAGAAGATGAATAAGGAATATATCTCCAATAGGATTTTTCCGTAAAGCTATCTATCGAACATAATTATATAATGCTTTAATTTTCTGAGATACAAGGATACCTGCAGCCATAATAACAAGTTCTTTTTTATACATAACAAGACAAAGCACAAGTAGAAAGCGTCACTTTTAAAGAGAAACTATTTTGGAGGTTATATGCACGTTCATGCATCTTAGCACGTGCTAAATGCACGTGCACGTGGGAAAAGACTCTCTCTTTACGAGAGATGGCGAGTCAGTCGTCGTATCCCAGGTACGAATGAGGGTCTAAGCTTAAGACCAGAAACTAAATTAAATGCAGATTTTGGTGTTTATACAAATTGATAAAGATTAGTGATCTTACTGATTAGCTCAAAGCTTCAAAGTTGCCTTTGCAGAGCACTTGGTTACTACACTAAGGCTTTTAACGGCTGTTTTTAAATAATATTAATTAAAATTTATAACCTTTTGTGTGCCCTAAGCCTTACTGTCAGTAGGGACCAGGCTGTGTCAGTTCACTATTTCATATTTACACAATCAATGCGTTAGTTCAACTATACATATTAAAGTAGGCCGACTTATACAATTTTAATGCGATCCACGTCAATATTGTTGGATAACTTATTCAGCGTATTTCAATTTCGTATAATGTTAATTTATAAATTCAATTTCATATGTATTACGTAAGTATTAAACTTGAAGCGAAGTGTACTTTTCAAGGATCATAATCGATCATTGTTTAATTTATATACATTGTATATCGTAAACATTTCTCTCTAATTCATACTACAACCACGGATAATAATTGATCTAGTTTTGTAGAGCCATATTGACCGAGTGGTTTTAGTATTCTAGTATTCACCTGCATGTATGCATATAGGCAATCCGTACTAATAGTTTTTTGAGGTTAGGTACGTACGTACCAACAGTTATTTGTCTCACCACGACATTTACTGTAAAAACACATCCAAAGTGTTTACTTTGGATGTGTTTTTACAGTTTGTATTTAAATGTATGCACGCTTGTGCATACATTCATTTGAAGAAATTCAATGACTTCTCACGATGACACCCATAATTATCTGGGATGAATATACGGGTCTGGCTCTGCCTACCCGTTCAAAAATCTTTGAAGATATGGTTCTTATTCATATTCACATGTATCAATTATGCCTCCAAACGCAATAAAATTTTATCAAACACTAAGTAAAGCCAAACATCAGTGAAGTTTCACAGTCTCGTGACTGAGAGGTACCACCGGCAATAGATACAGACATATCATCACGGCTTATCTCTCACGAGGGCAGAGAGAACAGAGCCCCAGTTCTCTGTAAGCTTATCTTAGGATTATGAAATATTTCGCGTTTTCGCTGGTATACTACTTTATCGGAACTGTATCTAGTATGTGGCTTATATTTTTTAAATCATGTAGTTATCATATGAAACACGTCGTTTTCGTTCACCGACATTTATGTACAAAATTTTCTCAAGTTTTAATAAATTCAGAATTTGTTCGTCATTGAAATTCTTAAACCAGAACTAACTGTATGAAATTATATTTTATTCTAAAACAATCCCATCCTATTATAATTAAATTATGTTTAGTTGTCACAAGAGGAACTGGCACTTAACCTTTTTAATATATGAAATGAGTTAAATCGCAGTTAACAACATAATGCGTGCTTTTAGATTTTTTGTCGACACGACGCCGCTTCGGCATTTCCTGCTACCGAGTGTGACATCAAATCACAACCAAACAACGACCTTATTAGCATGAGGTTGAGTTTAAAATATGCATAGCATCGATAGACCATCTAAGTTCTCAGTAAATTGTGATTAATTACGATATAAAGACTTTTATATTTCTGTTGTTATGCTGTCGCGTCATATTGAGAACACGACAACAGTCTCTATAAGTCTGACACAACACATTTGTCTGTGGTTTATATTTAACCCTTAAACTCAGCTCCCGTTTTGTTAATATTTTTAGGAGATTTAATGGTGTAGCTAAAGATATCATTAACAGCTACTCCGATACGATATAAATCACCGAGTTTTGACTTTTATAGATAATAGATAACTATGCTAATAAGAAAATCTTAAGTGTCTGTTTGTAATATCAATATATTTAGTTATTTTTTTCTAAATGCATATGAAACTATATATGGTACTGATAACAAAACCACAGCTTAAATACATTTTGTAGTTCTGGGTATCTGTTTATCCCGGCTAATTTCCAAAGCCGACAGATTTTGACGGGATATTTTGCCACATAGCTCATGCTATAAAGAGTAGGCAGTTTTTCTCTTTCAAATAGAATTAAGTATCACGCCGAGTCCCTTACGAGGCAGAGAGAGAAGAGCACCAGTTCTCTCTAGACTTACGAGTACATACCTACCTCTTTCGCTTTGTCCTTAAATCCACTTGTAATAAGCATACGTGGTACCGAGTTTTGTTATTCCTTTGAAAAGCCTATGCCATATCCATGAGTAGGTAATTTTTTTTGAGACTGAGCCTTACCTTAGTCAAATTAAATACCTTGGACAATTACACACAAATTGACATAGCCCCAAATTAAGCAAAGCTCGTGTTATGGTAACTAGACAACCGTATATTTACTTATCTAAATAGATATATGCATAGGACATAAGGTTTAACCACCGTGCTCATTACACAAATAATTGCCCTCAGCGGGAATCGAACCCGCGACCTCAAGTTTCGAAGTCAGGAGCTCTAACCACTAGACCAGAAGGCCCTCAAAGTCCTTACTCAGACTCTTGCATTAAGTCCAGTATATACGTAACATAATGGAAAGGCAATGACTTTAATCCTACTAATATTATAAATGCGAAAGATTGTGAGGATATTTGTTTCTCAACGACGCCAGAGCAGCAGAACAGGACGTATGTGGGATTGGATAATATGTGTCATAGATATAGATTACTAGCTGAAGCCCGCGGCTTCACCCGCGTGGAGTTCGAAAAAGTAGCTTTGGAAATTTTCCTGCTAGAATCGGTTCAGCCGCTATGCCTTGAAAAGCATCATTCATTATAATATAAGAACATTGAATTTTTCTTTTTCCATTTCAACTTTCAGCCAAATCGGTTCAGCCGTTTGGCCGTGAAAGAACCGCAAACATCCAAACTTACAAACTTTCACATTTATAATATTAGTAAGATTATAAACTGAAAAACATTACTTTTTCCAAATAAAATACAAATGAAACTAATTTTATGAGGGTGGAATCACGAGGCATAGATAGTCATTTTATAAATCCTAAAGTAGTAGATTTAACCACCACACATAATTATAATGATACGGTGTCATTTTCTTAATGAATTTGCGATTTTTATATTTAATTATGATAAATACGGTGAAATGTTTAAAATATGTTTCAACGTAACGGTATTAAATGTCCCCCTTCACCGAGAGCGGTAAGTAATAAACAATTTGACATTAAAATATATTCACATTAATATGTAACAAGGACCTATACGTACTCATTTCACCTTCCAACCATTTTGAGGCCAGTGTTTACTATTATAGAAACAACATTAGGTACAAATTAAGTAGAAATAATGCTTCTGTTAGTATCTCTAATTACATTTAAATATAAACAGCAATTTTTTTTTACATAATTAATGTAAGAAATTGAAACGTTATCTGATGATTGACAAAATAGATGTTTGCGAAATTAAAAAAAAAAATTGGAACCAAAAGGTCAAACCGATTTCAAAGGAGTTTCCAGCGAACATTCGGGCTGTGAAATTTTCTATTTAAGGATTCTTTATAGAGAGCTCAGAGTTCTTTAAGATGTGAATATATTCCTGTAAGGTCGGGAATGCGCGAGAGATACCCATAGAGTTGTAAGTGACCATAGACCGCGGTAACCGCTTAGGTTTATTATTGTGTTGTTTAAAAAATACGAATATGTATGTGAAATATTTATAAACAAACTGTATGAACATCAGAAACCAGGTCCTCTTTTTTTTTTTTTTTTTTTGTATTGTCTCTCGTAGCGTGAGTTCCGGGAACTTTTGCTACTTAACCGGTCAATGGCGAGACCTAAGCCTCCAGCCAGGCACTTTATTTCTAAGCAACACAGCTAAGGGCACCCCCTGTGGGGTACGAACCTCGGCTTAGGGCGTTGCTGGATCGCGAGCAAGGGAGCTGGGCTGGACTGGTAATTTTATTTAAATATTATTTGGGGGCGGGATTTGCGCGTCAGGCTCGGCGCGGGCCGGCGTTTGCAGCGGGGGTCAGGGGGGAACATTACGGCTTATTCGCGTCGAGCCTCGTCGGCGAGGACGGAACAGTGGTCGGTTTTGTGTAGTGTTGGTATGTTTTTGTCGGGCGTCCTGGAGGACCGTTATGTCGTCATCCGGTTCGATGACGGCGTGTCTTGGACGCCTTATCTTCGAGATAAGGGAAGGAGTGTATCGGGCGGCCGATACGACGAGGGGATTGGGGTGATTTACAGCAGAATCGAAATGACGTTTGGACAGTTTTTTCAAAAACTGTTTTATAGTGGGGACTTTGAGGTCAACGTGGAGTTGACTATTACGCATGTACCACGGGGCACCTGTGGCTCTCCGGAGAAACCGGCTTTGGAGCACTTGCAAGGGGTTAAGTGTTGACTTGCTAGTGTGTGCGAACACTACACCCGCGTATGTCATGATTGGTCGAATGCACGTCGTGTAAATCCTCACCTTGGATTTCAATGAGAGTTTACTTCGCGCATTCAACATGCTGTGAAGTCTACCGAGCGCGAAGGCGGCTCGCGCGCGTACCGCCTTTACGTGGTGACGGAAAGAAAGGCGTTGATCGAGGATCACACCCAGGTATTTGGCTTTTTCTTCCCATGGAATGGGTTTGCCGAAGAGGGTGATGGGGGCTACCCGTGGGCGTTCGAGGCCTTTCCAGAATAGAATGGCTGCGCTTTTGGTGGGGTTCACTTCAATTCTCCATTTCCGGAACCACCGCCCCAGGGCTGTGACCGCGGATTGGAGGTTGTCGTGAATTCCCTCGGGAGTTCTACCTTTGTAGTAGATAGCCGTATCATCGGCGAATAGAGCGCTTTTAACTCGTCTATGGAGGGGAATGTCGCTAGTATAAAGCGTGAATAGGAGTGGCGAGAGCACTGAGCCTTGCGGGACTCCTGCTCGTATGGGATGGGGGGAAGAGAGTGTGCCCTCGACTCTGTAGCGGAAGGAGCGGTTCGACAAAAAGTCCCGTATTATGCGTACTAGACGGTCCGGCACGCCCAACTGGTACAGCTTGTATATTAAGCCGTTGTGCCAGACCTTGAAACCAGGTCCTCGTATGACGATTGGCTTTATACTAAAACATTTCAAAATTTGTAATGGTACGGGCTTTTCGGAGATTTATTTTTCGAAAAACAAATCCCAAATTAATTAAGGTAAAACTCCCAGTCTCATAGCAATAATAAGACAATGGAAAAGAATAATCTATCCAGGTTAATAGTGAAGAGACATGTAAACAAAAAGACATTGTGGTTTCAGGTATATATTTTTATTTTATCAGATGACTATAGTACTGAATCACAGCTTAGACCTCAGAGAGAGAAGCCCCGGTTCTTACACTAACAGACCTCTTTTGCTTCATCTGCATTCTTCTAACTCCTCATACATGCTCGTTGGGTTTGAATATTCTTATATGTGTACAAGGTTGTTATGATATGTACACGGAACATATACCAAATAACTTTTTTTTTTTTTAATTTTTTGTCTGTCTGTCTGTCTGTTTGTTCCAGCTAATTTCTGAAACGGCTGGACCGATTTTGACGAAACTTCACTAGCAGATAGCTGATGTAACTTAGGCTACTTTTATTTTAGAAATAGTTTTTTTTAATTCCACGCGGACGTAGTCGCGGGCACAGCTAGTTCTTAAATAAAATTTTACTAATTACCTTTGTATCCGTATCATTATAACATATCAACTGAGTTGTCGAGTGTATACGTCAACTCGAAGATGTAAGATAATTAATTATATAAGAAATGTAATATTGAAAGGAGATATAGGTACAAGGAAGTGTCCAATTAGGCAAGAGCCGGCTTCGCAATGCGATAATTCCGCGAGCTCAATTGATTTCATGTCCTCAGATAAAGCTGGATGTTGTCTAGAGGATGTTATCAGATCGACGTGCCGCCGTCGCCACAACCCGCCCACCACGTGGGAAACCTACCGATGCCGCTATATGAATAATTTCATCAAACCACAACTGTTATGGCATACAATGTTTACTTCAATAATGTATTTTTCATAAGACAATTTCTGTATAATGTTCTCCATGGAGTCTCATAAACAATTTAACATGTTTATATGTGTTTGTGTAGGTGTTTACTTATTGTCGTTTAACTTTAAATGAAGCAACGTAAACAAAAGCATTTGGGCGGCTAAACATCCAAATTATTTGTATTTACAACAAGATATATTCAATTATGCAAATGCTTATCGTCATTTACGGTGTGTATGGACTTATAAAGCCGAACGAGCATTGCGCTCTAGCTTCATATTTTACAACCATAAAAAACGTATATGGAGCAATATGTGCATAAATGTCAATATTTGTTCGGCGGCAGCCACGCTGGGGTTCCACTCTCGATTTATATATGACATTTGATACCTAAGCAGCGGCGCACCGAGGCCGGCTTGCACAGCGGTATACCTCGCGTTATAACGTCCAGCATCGTAATTGTCGATTAATTATCTCGATTTCAATAAAACATACGCTATACACTTATTATTGTATAATTCCAAACGATAAACCTTCGCTAATAAGGCATAACCACAGCAGCACACCGCTGCGTCCGCCGTGAATACAACTACGCGGTGACCATAAAAATGTTGAAGATGAAAACGAATTATGGACACAAAATATTCTACCAAATGCGAATACGTGATCTTTATAAAGAGCCGGTTAACGGATCCTAATGATGGCGTTAGGAGGGGAAGATGGAGGTATGTGAAAGTATAATGGTGTGTAAGTATTTATGTGTTCATTAATGCAGGCTTGTGTTAATAACGACGCATCACGTCCTCGGTTCACAAGGCACCAACTCCAAGGCACGCATTTATATTCCGTCAGTCAAGCTCTGCCGTTTAGATTTGGATTATTTTTGGTCATTGTTATTCAGTTAACGGTCTCAAAAGTTTGTCTCATTTGGGAAACCATAATAAAACAATTTAAATGTATGTAACTAATGACAATTGATCACATTTCTCTTTGTTCTGAATCGAATAACATTAACTTTAACGGGTGGAATTAACGTTTGAACAAATCCTCACACAATTCAAATGCAAACGTTAGACAATCATCTAAAATACATTAAACACCAACTTTATAATTTCCACCATTTTCAAATGAAACAATATAGTTTTTAGGAATACCTTCAACACTAATTACCATCAGAGAAATAAAAAAACCAATTCCGAATATAATTTGATATACAAAAAAGAACTTTCATTTAAATGGAGTAAAATTCATTTTTCTTTGCAAACCCTAAACGTTTCCAGAATATTACCACTATAGGGCCATCACGTAACCCTATAAACATAAACTATAAGAAATAACATCCTAAACGGCAGTTGAGAATTTAAGAATACAACGATTATGTGAGTACTTATCGTGGTATGCAATAAACTACACGAAATTGACACATTTGCCCGTGTAATAGCCTCTATACAAAGGCATCAACGTTTGACAATTATTCCAACACCTTAAATTAGTCATCCAAGACATACATAAAGGATCATTTCAGTGTTAATAAGCCAGTTATGGAGCACAAAACGACAATACATTAATATAGTATGAGAACAAATGACAAATTATAATAATAGGACACACCTGCTATCCTTTTGATCCGACATTTCTCTCATTTATGACATTAATCGAGCGGAATGGTCTGGTGCCAACGTAGTTTTGTCCTCGACAAAGCACCGCGCTCAGACAATGCATGTAAACTTTAGTGATATTTTTTGTATCGAATATAAATTCCCTTTCATCTCACTTAATTTTAGATCAAACTATAGTTCTTACATTTAGATCACGTCATTATTGTCTCTGTTAAATACAATCATGTTTTCAACAAGGTCGTAACATGACATACAGGTGAACAAATTCAGACTCTACTAGGATACGAACTAGGTGAAGTATCGCAGAGCATACTAGTTTGGCTTGCGGTGAAGGTACACAGTGACAGAGACGGATAAATAATAAGCGGCATTGCTTACAGGCCGGTGTATGGATGTCGCGTGAACGTTGACGTTGCGAGTCGCGGGTCGAATTAGTGAATCGTTGGTTGCGTATGCGCAGGCGGCAGGTTTTGTCTAACCGCGCTCGGCCTCTCTCGCACATTAATCTCCTCTCTCAAGATGAAGCGATATGCATTTGTCATCAAGCCTGCGATTACCTCGGAGAAACTCATCCTTTGTATCGAATCAATTCGATTATTAAATGATTGTAATATATTCAAGAATATTTCATAGAAACAATTCAGTGAGGGTTCTTTTAAAAACACCGTTTGAATCGTTGCGGATATAAATTAGTCAGTCTATAGGTGGTCAGTAAATATCTCACAAATATTACGTGCATGAATAGCCTTTCCATATGACGGACAGCAGAAAGGGCTGCCCTTAAACTTACCTTGTATTATTTTGTCATTATTAAATTCCCCCGTCACCGGTTCGTTCTCATTTTGCTCTAAGAAAATATTGTATGCAAAATTTTATGACATTTGAATGAACACAAAAAAGGTACTATCGAGATTTGTTTACAGAAATGTTACATAGAATGTTAATTTGTATTTGATGTATTGTTATTTGCAATGTCAACTGAAGAGAAAATACTATTATTATTTGAAACAAGAGTCGTCTGATTTGTGCATGTCCTATGGCGATATTAGGTACAATGCCTATTTTCAACAGGTGTAAAAAGATATGAATAAAAAATGTGCACATTTCATTTCAGATTATTTACCATTATATTCCTGATACTCGATTAGATAGAACTCGGTTATATACGATTACATACATTTGTACTTTGTCATTATCAGACAGATTCCCTGGCGGGGTAGGCAAAAATGATGATGTCCTCACACCTTCCCACAATGGTCCCAACAAGAGAAGCAGAAGTGTAGATATAGTAACCTCATACCTACTTTCCGCCAGAGATATATTTTAGTTGCCGACGTGCTAGATGTTGAGTCGATCGCCATTCGACTATACATACATACGCCTTTGAAATTCTTCTCAAACGTATTGCAGGTCTCGAAGTTTTCCTTCACCGTAAAGCTCCTGTTGTGACTAATCACTGTACAGAAAATCACATTGGTACAGTCGGGATTCAAACTTGCAATATTTGTGTTGTAGGCAACTAATGGAACCATTCGGCCATCACGGCTCTAAAAACCGGCACGGCAAAAATAAATTATTTTATTTGCAACACTAACGATAAAAGAATTTGCGACAGAAATTATTCGGGTCGTTCAATTCCAGTTGTGGCTCTCGAATTAACGTTCATTCGTAAATAATGGCTTCAGATGAATGAAATGAAGTGTGAGATAAGAGCAACAACACAAAGGTCATCGTGATTCAAGAGGCAATCACCTCACTAGTAGAACGGGGATGCGCTATCGACAAGGTTTCAACAAGCCGCAAAATGAAATTTCTCATTGCCGTCAATCATTTTCCCCTCGACGAGGCCGCCCCGCTGTATTGTAAGCTAATAACGCCACAGTACAAGCCATGAGCGCAATGTGTCGAATGTACCCATACTATATACCATCATACCTAAGCAATAATGTGCCGAGTAATTAATAATCTCAAGACTAACGTAAAATATTCAGTCAGTAGTAAATAAATGTAGGAAAATAAAGACAATCTAGTCGTCATCTTAATGTTTGGATTTCTTTAAAAGCGCAAACAAATTTTGCATAGACGATCAAAAACAAATGAATTTTGTTCGAGTTCCCCTTAGTATTGGCACCATATTTGCTAAATAAGGTATAATAACAATAATTTTGAAGTTGAAACAGATTCATTTCAATATAATAAGCACTACATAGTTTCACAATGGTTGCAGATGATACAATTATATTATGTTGAATTTCTTGGCTATGAACAAATTCTTCAGTACTTCTTAAATTCCTAAATATGTATAAACTAAGAATACTGCACCGCTCGCTTCTGTAATTGGACCACGATATAGAAGAGTAATCGGCCCATTATTCCGGTACGTAAGACCCGTCCATCCATCTCATAGGAGTAGGTACTTAGAAAAGTGGTCAAATGACATCTTGTTCCTACATTCGGTAACTATGCTGTTAGGGTGGGCCATTATTAGATGACTAAGTATAATACATAGGTGATTAGGTGTACAATGGTTTCGGCAATTTAACAAGTAGTAAAAGTCATCTTAGTCTTTATTTTTTACTTCTGAGAAGAAAATCAAAGGCGTATGTATAGTCGTGCTTGAATGACGGCGATGGACTCGCCATCTGTCACGTTCGCACCTAATATACCTCTAAAGTGGGTGTGTGGGTATTGCCTATACAACTCTGCCTACCCCTTCCGGGACCTTTGTGGGAAGGCGTGAGGATGTAGGCAGAAGTATAACACAACACCGACTATTCCTCTGAAATTTTATCACGCATTAAAATATTCGCCCGTGTTAAACAGCGACTAGTTAGTTACCACAGTAGTCACAAATGTTTCGAACATTAGCGATTCCAAGTCGTAATGGTAGACTTGAAGAGACAAAATTGCAAGTTGTAATCCCGTTGGTCTATACCGATGAGCTTTTTTGAACTTAAGAATAGTATCTATCACACCACTAGCTTATTGGCGACGAAAAACGATACGAGGCGATCAGAGAAGAAATTCAAAGATATCGTTCTTAAAAGATGCAAGTTCGTAATCTTTCACGTTGAAATGCAATACCTATAGTAAATAGAGTCCAGTGAAAAACTGCTGCTAAGCTTCTGACTACCCTTCGGAAACCTTTGAGGTAAGATTAATGAAAATGCGTATAGGCCAATAATACGCTTCCGGGATAATTAATTCCAAACATTAAAATAACACACGGGTCTCACATAAATCTTGTGTCCATTATTGATAAATGCCGGTAATTAGACGTATTATATATCTAACTTTGTTTCTACTCATACGCATTAACATAATTAATTCAAAACATATTTTTTTATCACTAATAGCATCAACTCCACTGGTTTTGACGCATCAAGTGTGTGTTACTGATACAGGCAGGTCGTAAAAAAATATTAAGTCAGTTAAGTGGGTAGGTAACTACTTTCACCATATTAATTTTAATTACTGTCTATCTAAATATTTATAAACATTTTGATTCAATTCTATTAGACTTTTCACTTCTAGATTAATTTTATAAAAAAAATAATGAAAATTATTAAAATAATAATAAAAAAAAATAATAAAAAAATTGTGGTCAGGTAACAATATCAACATGGTCACAGCCAGCGAGAAATACCTCCAGTACTTATTTCTAGCACCTATAGACGCTAAGCATCAAACACGTAGGTACGCTTGTTTACCTTTGACAATAATAATAATAACAATAAGAAAATGCTTGAGTAACGGCGATGGTCTCGGCATCTGTCACAGTAGCAACTAAAACATATCTCTGATGGAAAGTGAGTGTGTGGGTACGAACTTCTGCCTTACCCCTTTGGGGACCCGTGTGGAAATGCGTGAAGGTAATATACACTCATATTCTAAAGAGAAAAGTTTATACTGTTTGTAATTCGGTAAAGTTCTTTGTAATGGCTAAACACAAAAACTACTTAACCCATTAAAAAACCTTTCACATAAGGAAAGCTACATTATTACGAAATAACATGAACTATATAATTATGTATTTTTGCCATTGAATGCTGACCTGACACAAATAGACGCCGGCGAGGTAGACCACGAAGGAGATGGCGGCAAGACCTGGACAACACATCTGTCAACTGGTCAACACTAGCATTGGACAGAAACACTTGGCAAACATGGGGGGAAGCCTTTGCTCAGCAGTGGGATGTACCAGGCTAACAACAACAATGCGGGTAAATCCATGAGGCATATCTAGTTAACTATCACGTGTATCTGATGCAGTAGGTACCTATAAACACACCGACGTCTACAAGTTTGTATAGATAAGTTGCAATACGTGCCACGTCTCACCGCAGACGAAAAATATTTCGGAATTGAGATTGATGTCGCACGCATGTGCAGACGGCCTGTCGTATGCAAAACAACCGAACCAAATATAGAGCTAATTTATGGTCATACTGCGCGATTATATTCGGTTAAAAATAGCAACCGTTACTCCCGACTTTCATAATTTATTCACGTCTTTGTACGACAGCTTATTTAAGACTATTACTATCACAACAGACGGTCTTGTCTGCTTCAGTTTACAGAATCTTTAGAGTTATCATTAAATTGTTAATGAAGTAGTCTGCTTTCATAGTAGCAGATTAGAATTTAACATTTGCGTACAACGTATTGCTTTTTTTATTACGTATCACATTGGTTTAAATTCAAAATGCTGGCAAGATGTAATACCAGTAAGAAATCGTAAGACCTAACAACCATAGTGATATGAAGTTTGTGAATACGTCAAGAAATTCCAACAAGGTGGACTGCACGAATTACCGATAAATAATTAAAATAAATCCCATTTAAGGGTAGGCTCCCACGCGATAAGAGTTGTTATTTATACACCCTCATCTCACAAAGGAACCGCTGCCGAATATCACCCATAAATATTGGACTGAGGTGTAATTTTTCACATACCACGTCTCCTCGCGTCGCACCTTTAAAATAAATGCAAACAAAATTTAATAGGGAGAGTTGCGCGGGTCGCGAGCTTCAGGTATAAATAAACAAAGTAACTCTACTAACCTTCGGATATATTTATTCGTTTCACTGTAAAAATTGCATTATCATATTTATTGCCGGGTCTACATAAACGCTTACTCAATCAATTTCCACGGTTTTTTGGTATGAAAAAATGCAACCGTGTAATACATTACCTACGCACATTAAATTTTTTAGCTTTTTATTTTCGCATCACTAGATTGTGCCATACGTTTACGTGTAGGTACGTACGTAAAATAAAATGCTTCATTCGATCGGAAAGTTTGAGACTATTAAATAGTTATAAGAAAAATCTTGACGGCTTCTTACCTCACATCTATCTTCCTTCGCTGTTCTTGATTCTTTGTATTATATATTTGTATCTACTGACAAGAATAAACGTCATTATGCACATAATTATGTTGAATGATGTATTCTTCGATATTAAGGTTATTGAGACGAAACTGAGAGGTATTGGAAGGTTTCTGAATGATGATCATCATCCTTAATCAAATCACCTGATGTTTGGCGTATGTATGCTTTGAAATTTATATAATAATAAAAATAGAATATATCCTCACGCCTTCCCACAAGGGTCCCCGAAGGGGTAGGCAGAGGTGTATAGGTAATACCCACACATCCACTTTCCGCCAGAGGTATATTAGGTGCCAACGAGACAGATGGCGAGTCCATCGCCGTTACTCCAGCACGACTATACATACGCCTTTGAATTTCTTCTCAGACGTATGCAGGTTTCCTCTCGATGTTTCCTTCACCGTTCAGCTCGTGGTGTGACTAATCACTGCACTTAAGTTCAGAAAAACTCATTGGTACAGTCGGGATACGAACTTGCGAAAAAGCAAAATCACCACCACGTTCGTTCTTCCACGGCTCTATATTATATCTAGCGATAAAAAATACCTACTACGAATACATTTATTCAATGACGTAAATCCTTTTTTCACTTATCTTTGCTTAGTGTGTTTGCCACTGCAAACAGTGACTTTGTGAAACAGACTTTGTGATGTTCAGATATGTTTCGATATGTATAACAAGCTATATTACATCGTGAACGATTCGCAAACGATGAAACTCTTACTGAAGATACAGTTACACGCCCGGGTGGCGTATTATTGAGGTATGAGGTGTGCGATTATGGATTTGTCTGGAGCGGGTAGAAGGCGGCCCTACATTTATTTACGGTTATTGGTTATGGACGCGGAGTTGATCGCGGCCGGCGGTCCCGCGAGCCTCGTAACGCCTCGGACTTCGCCCGGCGCACTGAGGGTGCCGTGCTTGACGGATATATCCGTCTTCTGGGAATCAGACACTATTTGCAAAAAAATATTAATTGCTAACATATACTCTTATCTATCTACCCTGTGAGGGACTCGGTGTGATATGTACAAGTAACAAATCTAGTCTTTGGAATCCATTTTCTATACTTTGGCTGTTAAATATAAAATGTTGAGGGCAATTAATAGCGTAACTTCGGCAATAAAAGCGTATACTTACAAGCATTTCATACAACACACATTTCACCAAAGATAGCCAATAAATGTTTGACCTATCTGTGTTTGTCACAAAATAAGAATTCCATCAAATAATTCCGGCGGCAATAAAAAACGGATAGAGACATTGCACGCATTTGTAATAAAAGTCTCGCCATAAATAACGATCAATGAAATATAATACACCTACAATCTTCAGAAAATGGGAAAATCATTTTCCGAGGGCGGGCGCGGTCCGGCGTAATATTGTTATAAATGTACTTTTCTGGAGGGCATAAATAATAATGTGGGCCCGCGGACCGCGCCGCTGGACTATAGCTGTGACGTACTACAGATATTGCTTCGTAACTGACATTTCATATTCTGTGGCGATTTACAAAATATAAATATGAACTGGTCAAGTAACAGCATTACGTGAAATAATGACGTCACGATTAAAATAGTCCCTTATTTACTAACACACAAATAAGATGCTACATATCTGCATACGAATACATTAAAATAATAAAAATAAACTACAAAATCTTATACTTCATCGGACACATCTGTTCAATAGTAAAAAAATTCTCAGTAGCAGATATATTCATGTGGAGCCAACGCGGCGAGGAGTCGCGGTTACCTCAGGGAGTCATTTCGCTCCGGCAGCCTGTAAATTCTCCATTACCCGATATGAAATATGCCTTGCCGCCCGACCACCGTTTACGAGCGTCTGCTATGATTTCTTACCCATCAGTTGATACTTTGGATCGAGGGAGTGTCAGTCTTCAAAGTTTTTTTACTTTTGAAATCTCTGCAATTTATATAGCTGTTTATAAATTTTTAGTACCTACGTTCCAACTACAACACATTGATCGCATACTCTACGATGGGAACGTCAAAAATTGTCGAAATTGGCGAGTATAAATTAAGATCCTGATGAATATGGATGAAGCGAGGAAGGTTTGTGATTCTAGAAAGACCTAGCGCTCCACTGTCCTGTTCCTACCTCCCGTGAGGGACATCTATGGTGATGACAATGTTTAGTTTTCCCTCTTCGTGTCGCTCAACACTAAGATAAAACAAAGCTTTTCACTATGACTGTCTTTTGTCTAGGTCTGCTATCACTAACTGAAAGAAAAACAAAAAGAGGAAAGAAAAACAAAGGACGATTGAAATTAATTCTTGTCTGAGGCCTTGTTCATAATAGCAGGTCGTCACATAATGCAAGCAATGATCCCTTTTCAGTTCAATGAGTCAAGTAAATAATGACACCATTACACGAATTTCACATTACAATATTTTGTGTTTTCAACGCGAAATTCAGCTTTTGTTCTCGCGTCGGCGTAATATCTTTATGCGACCACTAAAGTGATATTATTTCAATTAAGAGCCTGATTTAGCTTCGCGAGAAAAACTCAAAACAATGAAGTTTCGACGATTGTGTCGAGTAAATAATGCGCAATCAACCGTCTGATTTGTTGACTCTCCTAAATCCCGCGCGCACGGCGAGTCATTTTAATTTATGAAAAGTTCGTACGGTTATTGTCGGAACATTTCACCCACTTAACTAAAGGTATGAATGATGAACGATAATTAAATATGAGACGATTTTAGAATAGCCCTAAGAAAAGGCTACGGTATTAAGGGATGCATCTTAACAATTATACACGTCGTCGCTTGTCTTGTAGGACATCAAAATAAAATCACTACTATTTATGTATCTGAGAGCGTATTAACGGCACGCACTACCGCTCTTATAATGTAATAAATCGTCTGGAAAATATAACAGTCATCGGTCTGTCATACGCGTCGTGCTATGCGTGCGCGCTGCGTCTGCGCCGCGGACACGTCACGCATCCATACACCATAAATCGTATCAGCGTAAATAAAAACTGGCGTTCAATATTTTAAACCTTATTTTAATAGCCCACTATTCAACGAGAAATTAAGACGTGTTTATTAGCTCGTAATACATACAACTCCTTCCTTCACGACCAACTTGCATCCACGCTGTCATAAATCTGTATTCAACTTAAGTCAACATGTATATCTATTAAATGTTAATAGCGCCCCTTGATATATTATACCTACTTCCTACCTATAGAGGCTATTTGTTTATATTTTCCTCCATTTATCAAAAGCAAGTACTAATCTACCAAACTCTAATAAACTAATCAATCTAATAAACTAATCTTGGTTCCGAATTTATGACTTGGAAGAATTGTATTGAAAAAGTTTTCCACAGAAGCATTACCCCTTCCGTGACAATTTATTACAAGAGTGTTTTTGTTTTGTGGGTAAAGAGCACATATAACCTTCATAACTATATATTATAATTCTGAAACAATGCTAAGTGGTTGAACAATGGCCGCAACAGCTGGCCTACCAATCAATTATGTCTCTCATAATATGACTCTTTTCTTGACGACTATAAAATCGCCACATATAAAACGTTCCTGTGCCAAAAATCAACATCATCCCGAACGGAATGCTAACAACATAATAATTTTCAACGTGATGTTAATCTCAACAAATTGTCGAAAATGAAAATTTTTATCGCATGGGTTTAGAAACGTGAATGTATAAATTAAAAGTTCTGACCAATTAACAAAACATACGGTATTTTGATAATCATTCTTAGACAATAGTCCAATCTTAAGACGAAGCAATAATTTAATTTGACTCGGTTTGACTCGCTGCCAGAATGACTAATTCCCGCCAGCAGCTCGTGATTCTCACTTTTTTGGTACTATATATATTTACACAACACTAATAGAATATAGAGTGTAATTCATAAATTCCTTGAAGAAATGCATACATAGCACTTTCTCCGGCTATGTAATATATGTATGTATATCCTTACGCCTTCCCACAAAGGTCCCCGGAGAAGTTCATTACTCGCCATTACTAAAGCACGATTTTACATACGTTATTGAATGGCTTATTAAACGCATTCAGGTCTAGGTCAACTCCACTCGATGTTTTCCTTCACCGTTAAGCTCGTGGCTTGACTAATGCTGTACTTAAATTCAGAAAAACTCATGGGTACAGGCGGGATACGAACATGCAGTCTTTGTATAGCAGACAACTACTCCAATCACTCGGTCACCATAGCTCTGATATTTGAATCTCCGCTATACTTTTTTATCCTATCTAATAGACACAAAATCTTTCGCACAATTCTTGCAGAACTACGTACTTTATTGTCTCAGGAAAGGCTCAACGGGGAGTTCATAAGCGTTTCACGGTCTGAACGTTCGCGAAAGATACCTCCTTTGAATACAGACAGATTTACTCGCGATGTTTTCCTTCACCGTAAAGCTCGTGGTGTGACTAATCACTGCAGTTAAGTGCAGAAAAACTCATTTGCTCAGTCGGGATTCGAGCTTGAAATCTTTGTGTTACAGGCAACTACTCGAACCACTCGGCCACTATGGCCACTTATCAATCACTAAGGTAGCAAATAACATACCATACGCAAATAACACCCAGACAAGTATTGGCGCGATGACGAACCTGGTAAAATCTATTCACACCGTTCTTGGAAGATTTCCATAGAGTACATCTATAGGCAAAACCTTATATCGAAAAGTGAATGAGTACGAACAAGTCAAGTCGTATCGACAATGTAATGCAATATGTGTGCAGTGCAGTATCATAACTCGCGCCAACCCCACCTGTCGGCACCGCGGACAGATTTCGTGCACGGCGCGCCGACACGGCCGGCACTACACCGCGACGACAACGCGACAGCACCGGCGACATGCAACATTCGTGAAATTCCTCCGACACGTAATAAAATTTTATAAATCCGTGGATATTATCGTAAACGGAACAAATAGCTCATTTTACGAGCTATTTCGTTGCGCTTTCCCATTTGCATGACACGAAGATGTCATAGGCTAGGATGTAGGCATGCTGCGAAGTATCACATGACATGATTTATTCGGTATTAAACGTATTTATTGTTAAATTATGCACCTACTATATGATGGCAGTTGTTTATAGCTGGTCCAGCTCAAGAAATTCACATCACCTAGGTACGTACCACCCTGAAGTGATATGATTCGTGCCTTATTGTCTTAGCCCTAAATAAAATAAGAGATTATAAAACTTATATCTTATAAAAATATCAACAATTTAAACTTTACCACCTACAACATAAACAGTAATCTGTTGACGTGACATTAGGTATAAAAATTAAAGCTTTATTTTCCGGTACGCTGGCCCTTCACCACTAGGCTAATAAACAAAGTGTGAACAATCATAAAAAACAAGTAGACAATAAGAGAGACGTAACATGCGTCGTATGTACAAAAATCCTTCACGCTCGCATTTATAGCTGTTAGCGCGACTTTATAATGAAAAGGTCTAACAAAAGTTAATTACAAACTGAAGTCATAACAGGAAATGTGATACAGTAGCCGGCGGGTTTTTAAGGATTACCTCTTTCATCATAAAGGCGCGGTGAGCAGCAGCTGGCGCTTCCATTTTATGTGGTTTCCGAACGGCTTTTCTTTAATAAGTCTGTTTATTTTCGTAACTGGAGCACTCATCACATGAACATAACTTTGAAGGCATCATCTGCTGGAATATCCATTACATTGTTTTTATTAACGCCAAAGAACATTCTGCCGGTGCTCAGCTCCCAAAACTTCAAAGAGACATTATATCTGAATTTACAAATTAAGATAATAATATATCCTCATAACAAATACATAAAGCGATTAGCTAGTTTCAGTGAATCCACTCAGAAGCTATCTTTGTTCATAAACTCTGTGTATTTGGTACACAGCGAGTATAAGCTCTGCTATAGATCCTATAAAATGCTATAGATCCAATAGTGACACTCAGAGGAACAGCAAGCAATAAGCGTTCGCGTCAGCTAATAACAACAGTGGCATCTCGAGCGATATCTCAATACGGTAGGTGCGAGCAGTTAATTAACACATGACGCTTGTCGTGGAAATAGAATTCCTGTAAGCGGGGCAGGGTGCGCACGCGCCCCGGGCCACGAGCTCCGAACCCATGTTTGTTTACAAGCAACGAGACTTCATTACGCCGCTGGCTAATGTATTCAGCTTCAGCCTCCACGTTAACAGCGACACTTCTCAGAATCAATATGCTCCTTGTATGTTTTGATTGGCTGTCGCAAGATGAGCTAGTCCAAACCCGCCCTAAGTAACAAGAGCTTAAAGCACACTTTGCCCTGACGTCACCGCCCAACTTTAATGACACCGAATACAACGAACGGATTTCAATGTTATACTTACCAGAGATAAATTTCCTATAGTGGTAACGACCTCTGCATTGAACTTGTCCAATTTTAGGGTTAACGCGCATTAATTTGTTTTATTAACAGGGCTTTAAACGTTAAACCGTTTCCTGTCCTAACTGCTTCGCTGCGTATCGTTTCATTGCCTTTTATTATTCTGTACAACTAAATAATATAGTAATAGAACTGTGTAAAGCCACAAATAAATCCCTTACAATGGTATAACAAGGAGTTTTACTAGCAAATCCTGCCAAATTCTGAACCCGTCACCCCCAAAAATAATAATGTTTCATCTTATGAAAATATTTCCCTTACGACTGTCGCTCGGTATATCACGGTATTTGTCACAGAGGATCACCCTTTATGTTCGTTTCCAGGCAAACCCCTTAGATAAGCGAGCCTTTTATATGCCAAATATAATATATTATGGTTTACAATTCTTTATAAAGAGTATTGTGGATACGGTCTATCTTTCGTGAATTTTAAAAGATTTTATTATTTTAATTCATTAATTATTTTACCTACATGTAGACATAACTTATTCGACGGCTATTACACATTTACATCTGTCACCTTAGTCAATGGACTTAAAACAACATGTATCTAAAAACGCAAATTAATTATATTAATACGATAAATGAGCAACGTGATATTTTCGAATAACATAAATATAACTTGTAGAAAATGAAATAACATAAGCGCATGTCCACGATAAGCGAGCTAGCACGAGCCATTACTTCCAACATATGAGCAACGCAAAAATATCAGCGTATTATGGGTTATCAGAGGCACAGTCGCGTCTCCGAGACTTCGGCCGCCATTCATGTCCCGATTTAATGGATTGCTAGCTTTCATATTCGGAAACGTACACAATGTTTGCGCTCCTATGATCACGTACCCTGATTTAACGCTTTATAGTTCCACTACGCATTACAAATACGACAGGATACCATTGGGAATGGAAACTGATGCCGCATAGAAAGTACCTCTCGTATCGCTAAAATAAAATTTACATTTCATCGTAACAGCATTTTCCGATACAAAGCTTGAAGAGTGCCGTTGTCACCCATCTATTTGCACGCTATAGCTCCCCTTTCATATGAGAGACGAAAACAAACAGAGAATGTGGCAAATAGCAAACAATATTATACGGAATGCACAATAATATCAGTTCCGGCGGCGCGGGTGCGGCCCGCTGTTTGCTTCCGCGAATAAATATGAAATTGGAAGTCTCGCCTCAAGTTCACGCGAGTAAATATTATTGAAGCTCTCCTTTGGTAAAATGATAACCGGCTAGATTGAAAATATCGGCTTATCCACCAGAAAGGGGAGAGTTCTATAGAAGTATCGTAAAAGGCTTACTATTGAAATTCTATACGTTTCCAACTACACACACATTTCATATGCCGAAAGGTTAGAAGGTTAGAAGCAACCTCGGGGAGAATGTATATTCAAAATTTGAGTGACCATTCGCTAATAATATTTCGCTCTTGCGGGATATATTTATACAAACTGTATGTGTTATAGCTATTGTATTGTTACTAAACAAAATGTAAGGGCCGCTTTGTTAGCACGAGTCCGTCCGTCCGTAGAGCCGGTACACTTGATATAAGTTACCCCGGCCGCACATCAACTCTCGGCTCGGGACTGAGGCGAACGCCCGCAGATCCCCACCTTATCATCCCGTGAGAATAACTCCTAGATTTATGTTATACGAAAAACTTTATGTCGTGTTTTGTTTCTGGTTATATTGGGATATCAAGCATTTGTATGTTTCGGTGGAGGATCTAGTGGTTTGAGTATTCGCTTGCGAAATAATGTTTCAAGGAACAATATTAATATGAGTCTAGAAAGAACTGGCGCTCTACTCTCTCTACCTGACTGGAGGGACTGGGCTATGTATGAACGTATTTTGTCGTCACGCCCTCCCACAATGGGAAGTTAGAGGATATAATAACTCCCTTTTGTAGCCGGATATATTTGGATGACAGATGGACATAGATGGTGAGTTTGTCACCGTCTCTCAAGTACACTGTATCCTAAATTTCTGTGTATAAAAAAGTGATTAAAGGTAAATGATGTTTTCTTTAAGCAAAAATACACATAAGTATGTTACTTAAATTTTACGATATAAGGTAAAATATTAATTCACACTAGAATTTGGGAACTGTGTGAAATAGGTTATTACTTATATTAATTGAGCGTCATGCCTTACAGACCTCTTACGCTACATCAACATTCATCAGCCTCTTCTACATGCTCGCCGGTTTTGAGAAGGTACTCTTGACTCAATTAATGCAAAATAGATTCAGACATTATCGATTTAGTATCGAAAGCTATTATCAATGTTCGATTGGAAATATGCATCGTACAATCCCTTTGACGACCCCGAGGTGAGGGCTCGCCGAGTCGAGTGGACGATAATAGAGAAACGGCTTTACGACCTCGACACCCGCTTGACACATCAACACAACATCGACATTGTGCCCGCGACACTAGCTAGAGCTGATACGACTACGTCTAAGTTCGATATGATGTGACACTGAAGGCAATGCTAATATATAATATACAGTTTTTATTTTACTCATGAAATGGCTGCAAACTAATTCAGTGGTAAATTACTACTATGATGGACCACGATTTATTATATATTTTAACTTTCACATATAGCAAGAGGGGTGATGACAGCTCTTAAGCAATCCGAGAGCTACCCGCCACTTTCTGCAATGTCATCGGTGCATATAAAAAGTTATGACCACTGGCAATATTTCCAAGGCGGCTGGCTCGCGTAGGAAACGATATGCAGTAAACGGTCGGGCGTGCGGTCTCGCGGGGCCACTGGCGCTGCGCCCCCGCTGACCCGCTCGATTTTATGCCAATTTTCATAAAAATAAATCTGACTCGCGTTGATTGAACCAGTCGCCGGGCCGCGTCCGTGATCGACTTTCTACTTTATTGTTATTAGCTCAGGCGCGTAAGGGTACGAATTATTGTTTTGCCATTTGTTCACAAAAATAGAAACGTCTCACGAGGTCCAAGTTACTGCTTATGTGACAACGGGATCTATATATGCCTATACAGAATGTGGTTGAAGCGAATACAGTACGTTAGTCTAGACATAACTAGCGCTCAACTCTCTCTGCCTACCACGTGAGGGACTCGGCGATATCTTTATGTGTATGTACCTATAACAAAATGTAGGTAGTATGTAGGTATGTTAGGACTTAAAAAAACTGCGCATTTTTCGCATTCAGAAGTATGTACAGCTTAAAGAAGAAATGTAACGCAACGATAGTTTGCAAACAAGTAGTCATTTTCACACCTCATTTACTTGCGAGTAAACAGTGGAAAAAGTAGCTCGTCTCAGAGAAGCGACGTGAATGGATCATTCGTCTGGCTAATAATCACCCCGCCAAAGCTTTAAGAGATAGCGCGAATGCTATCGCTGTTAACATCGGGCGAAACAAGTGTTATGGCATGGTACGCTACCTTATACGATCGAAGGCTCGCTGTGAGATATTCCGATAGCTATCGCGACCACACACGGCAGATCAACAACCACCAAGAATAACTAGTTGACGCCGAACGCCAATTTGCGACACTTTTACGCTCATAACAGCATCTGATACCATTTACGTAGGACTGGTGCCATTCTGATGCTTGTTTACTTCAATCTGCCATCATTCACCTTCATTGTATAACATTAATACGAGATGCAATTACACTTGATGCGCCTCCGCACCGAACCATCTCCACTCGTTCAAAATGACAGACAAGAAGTACCCCACATCAGAACAAAAGTGCAGAGTGTAGTCAAAGAAGCATGGCGGGCGATCGTGATTTATCGTCGGCCGCTTTTGAATATTAAATAATCTTTAATGGGAGCGCATGATCGGCCCATTAGCCGACGTCGCTCCTTTCACGTTTAATAAAGAGTCATTTATAAGCCAGTGACGCTTTTCCCTTATCTGAACGAAGTATGTCGCTCGACTCAGAGGTGCCGCCCTATCGAGATTAATTCATAATTTTACTCTTGTATATTTAGTTTTATTCAAGTATGTAATGTAAATCATTAAAACCTTTTGAGTTAATTGCACTTAAAACATCCGTGTCATTATTGCGACGGATAGCAAACGAAACTGACTTAGAGAGGGTAAAGTGAGAATCTTTACCACTACGTTAACTGACTCATTGAACATTGGCAATCTCAAGTGTAACAAGTATTCGTTCTATTTCCCAGCGCTGTGGGTAAGTATCACCTCATTGGACCATTAGGAAATTAGCCCGTTTCCTCGCGCCGGTTCACCGACTGATCGACTCTTAAGTCCTTATTCAGACCTCAACGACCCGACGCCAAATTTCACCACAGGTACCTACCTCCACCTATGCAAGCATGTAAGGCGCTGGTGTTTAAAATAACATTGTTATATATTAAGCTGTAATTATTTCAGCCAGTAGATGAGTTAGTTTAACTATAACGTCGAATAACCCAACAATTTACTTAAAACTGCTCAGCAGTTTTTCTTTGAATTGAATGAAATCTAAAATGTAACGACCGTATTTACAAACTAAGGCCTGTAGAAATCCGATCATACTTTAGCCATATTTATCCGCAAAAATAAAACGCTCCGGAGCTTATTAAGTACTAAAACGCCGTCTGAAAAAAACAGGTTATTACTAATACATTACGTTACTTAGTTAGTCAGTATTCGCAATTATGAACATTAATCTGCGTGGTAAGCGAAGGTTAACATAACTCGGAGGCGCACATCGCCGGTTACGACTTCCTAATGACACTTCGATCGCGACCGCCGCTCATTATCGCGGAACATTCGATCGGCTCACTGGAGTTATTCCTCTTAATATCGCTGCGCCGGAGGCTGAACGGCCGGGATATCGTCACGTATGCGCGGCTCAGACGTAATTATATCGGCGCAATTAAAGCTCAACTAATATATTATAATCGTTCTGTTAGTAACAGTAGTTTTTGCCAAAGCACACCAAGCCGCCGCGCGGCTCGGTTGCGTTCACACACTCATCTCGTGACACAATTAGGATACGAACGGATATACTTACGTTTAAAGAAAAGTCGATACCTACTAGGTATTTTTTATTCAGGTGTTTGTGCCATACGGTCTGCTTTATAATTATATTTGCCTCTACCAATAATAAATAGCTGGCGTTGGGAACAATGAATTTAAAAAAGAAAAAGTAAAGCTTAGACTATTAATAAACTTGAGTAAGAATTCATTTATCTATTTATGTACAATTCATTGGTAAATTACTGGCAATGTAGGTACAGGTTGACACAAATAGTCTCAGTTTTAATTGCCAAGTTATTTTGGTGGCAATAAAGGTAAGTCTCGAAAATAATTTGACATCACGTTCCAAACGACTACGCAATTCAATTAAACTATCATTTTTAACCTTCATACCTCAGTAAGCTGAACAATAATGTTTATCTCGTGTTTTATTTTCTAACATATTACTCAGACGCTAATTACGCCCATTATGAAATATACATACTTGTTACATTCAGAAGTTATAATTATTTAATTGTCTACATTTTCGGCTTAGGGTCTATATATAATATAGTAAAGGATATTCTTAACTAGCCTATTCATAACTTATATGAAAGGCGAGAGCAGTAATTCGTTATGTGCTTACATACCTATACACAAGAGATAAATTAATTCCTTTGTTACGATAGGAAACAAATCAACATAAGGAAACGTCGTCCTTACATAAGAGATATAAATTACATAGCGGGCATCTACATTAGGCAGTCAAGCCAAGTGTCTGTCTGCCTAATAACGGGTAGGGCTGATCCTCGCGAATCATGAGTAAATTGTTGCGCCACAATGAGAGCGCTTTGAGAACATCCGACGGATAACAATAATTACTTACATTGATTGAACTCGGCCCGAGTTTATTTAATAGTCGACAGATGTTAATCGCCTCTCTGACTGTAATTACATTTCAATACCTGAGAAAATCGTTGCATCCTTAGATCTCACAATACGGAACGCATTGTTGCAATAGTGGCCGTTCAACATATCTGCCTTCTTTAATTACTGAGCACATGATTTGTCTACATTTATTAATTTTATAACTTACTAGCTGACCCGCCCAGCTTCGCATGGGTGAAAATTTACATACATACATACATATCATCACACCAAGTCCCTAAGGGGGTAGGTAGGGAGTATAGAGCGCCAGTTCTTTCTAGACTTTATACTTCTTTTGCTTCGTCCACATTCATCAGTCTCTTCATACATGATCGTCGGTTTCGAGTACTCTTTTCGTTCCCGTCCTTGAGCGTCCGATCGATTTGATCCAGGTAGTTCGAACGTGGCCTTCCTCTGCGTCTTCTACACTGCGATCGAACTGGTGTGCGCCAACGGATATTTTGACGCCTTACGGGTGGTATTACTAATAAAATACGACAATTAATTATGAAACTCACACTAAAACACAACAAACATCTTTTTGCTTTTGTTGTTATGAAAGAAACTGTAATTTGAGGTTTGTCAAAACTACTACTTGAATGAAATGTCAGTCTAGCTATACATAGGGTGCGTTCCACTAAGCGTTCACAATGATCACGCTCACGACCACAGTTTGCTTGTAAGCGTTACTGTCGTAACCTCAAATGGAATGGATTACAGAGCGTTTTGAGCGTGCAGGTAAATAATACAAACGGCGAGTTAGTAAAAAGAAAGCAAAAGATTTAAGATGTTAGTTTATAATCTGTAAGCCTTGAAAATAAACTTGATTAATTTAAATAGATTTATATTGAAAAAAAATATATGTTTTTTTTATATTTAATATTATTGGTGTTTTAAATTAATTTACGCCTTTGTAAATATTATTAATAGTTGTTAATAAACAAAAATTTACGTTCAAATGGAATTAAAATGTCTTGCGGCGACACTTGGATATTTGGTAAGAGGTACAATCGCCATTTTATATGCTTTGAGTTTTGAAAATGACGCAAATTTTCTTCGATTCAACGATCACTTCGACCCACCTTTTTAGATGGGTCGTCGTGAGCGTAAGTTATGACATTATAATTGACGTTTTCGCCGCGACCACAACGACCGCGGTCGTTATGTGGATCGATTAGGTATAGGAGAATTTTCATTGTTGTGGGCGCTTAGTGGAACGCACCTTTACCGTCAATATTTACACGTCACTCTGACAGAGTATTTGTCAATATATTGAAAACGTCTCAGAATCTTGTTGTCTGTCTCTTTCGCACACTCACTTTTCAGAGATTTTTTTAATATTAACTATTATTTATTCATATTTTATACAGCCTTCCTAGAATCACGGACTATCCAACACAAAAAGAATTTTTCAATTCCAACCAGTAGTTCCTGAGATTAGCGCGTTCAAACAAACAAACAAACAAACAAACAAACAAACTCTTCAGCTTTATAATATTAGTATAGATTTTACTTATAATATGTATTTATTCATGCATCTCACATGGGCCCTCGAAGGTGTAATAAATAGCACCCTATTTTCACACAGATACATTGAGCCACACCATCTCGCATTTCGTTCGCCTTAAGTTCGCACTCAATTCACGAAAACAACGCAAGGTCATGAGTGACAAACTTTTGAAAAAATATCTGTATATTTGTGTCTTCCTACAAAGGTGACCAAAGGGGACAAGCAGTGCTGCAATAACAACCACTTTTCGACGTTTTCCGCCGTCTCTGGGGCAAACTTTACATACGCCCTTTATTTTCTTTGCAAACAAATGCACCGTGTCTCATGATCGCTTGTCGCATCCCACTGCAAAGCGGGGTGCGACACATCTCTTCACTCGTAAAGTAAAATCATTGGTAAAGACCAACGTTTGCCAACCAGAGTTCTTGCTGATATAATAAAGGAGTATATGAGTTAAAAAACCTTTGTCTGAGAATAATAAGCTGTGGAGGCCGAATGGTTTGAGTACTGCGACACAGAGATCGCAAGTTCGAATCCCGACTGTACAAATGAGTTTTCTGAACTTAAGCAGGTACAGTGATTAGTCAACCCACGAGCTTTACGGTGAAGGAAAACATCGAAATCAAAACCTGCATACGTCTGTGAAGATATTCAAAGGTGTATGTATGTATAGTCGTACTTACATATGGACCTAAACTATATCTCCGGCGCAAACTAGGTGTGTGGGTACTATCTATAGCGCAATACACCTCTGCCTACCCCTTCGTGGACCCATGTGGTAGGGCGTGAGGATATATTATACCATTAGAATCAAGCAGAAACTCATATATTCTATCAGACAAAACACCGTAAACTGGCATAGGCGCTTGTTTAATTAGCGTCTGACTAGCTTATTAGCAGTCGGTACTTAATTTTATTTTTTCCATTGTATGTAAAACAGCTGTGAGGCTCATCCATCACTTCATATTCGCGGGCTGTTGACAGGGTTTGGATTGCCCCGTGCCGCCCGGCTGGCCGTACGCTAATTGGGCTCAAATATTAACGTCATTCTATAAAAACGTATTTATTAGAAAATAAATGTGTTTTCTATCATGTATCTATGCTCCATTATGTGAAATGAAATAGAAAATTCGTAGCGTTGTCTACGAAACGCTACGGCGTAGAATCTAATATTTTTACAATGAGTTTTCGTTAAGTTCAGCCGGTAAGAACCGGTAATAAGATTCAGTAGCTGCTCACTACATATGTTGTAGATTTACAGAAAACGGCGTAATCAATACAGAGCCGACGTTCATTCAGGCACGATATCCTGTTGGGTATAGTTAAATATATATAAATATGTATGTGTAAAAGTCATAAATGCCATACGCGTGCCTGTTAACGTGCGCATGTAAATTCTAATCCTTGTTGCATTTAGAACGGGGCGGCCTAGTAATTATGTGCTTTCATTTGTCTGTTTCTCGGAACAAACGAGCGAGCCTCGCGCCGTGTAAGCCCGCTCCATGTAAAGCAGTTACCAGTGCTCTAATCTCGCACTGCCATTAATTTAAAGAATACGTCTGCGTAACCGACTTTACCAACAACGTCGAAACACAATTCTCCTTCACATTTTCTTATTTGCATATTAAAATAATTTCAAGTAAACGCAATACGTAAAGTCGCCTTCCACTCTCTTTCGGCTGCGTCTGAAAAGACACACCCGGCGCTTATCGGCCGTTGTAAAATAAACTTTATGATAGTATGTTTTAATTGTAATATGCGTTTGAGTTCATTGCAGCATTGCGTCTATCTTTCTTATGTCAAGTTGAGAACGATGACAGATAAAGGCGGGTTGTGCGCCCAAATAGATAAACTAGTGTGGAAATTAATGTCTACATTTACTGGTGCATGAAGTTTGTAGTTAATTATAGGTTTGTAGCTATTCGCTTTTTCAAACATGTATTAGTTACCAAAAAGACTAAGCATTATCGTTTTGAAAAAATGTGAATCCATTTCCCACATGACATGCAGCCACACATTTCATTCACTGTTATTGCTATTAATAAAACATTTTGTTTTTATATTATGTAGTATAATTAATGTTGATCTTACAAAACACATTTTGAAGTTATTGAGAGAATAAAATGTGAGAAAAAATAAAGTAAAATTAGTAAATGCGTAGCTTTTAAGCTTTAGCTTGATAGCAGCAGGTATTATTATTTTATTTATAACCTATTTTATTTATTTGTATAGGATGTAAGGTTGAGTAATGGTAGGACGACCAAGTTGAATAGTAGACACGCTGATATGGCATTGAGTCAAGCATGAAATAATTAGTTCTTTGTTCAAAATGGTCGTATATTAATCAAATAAAAAGAGTATTCTCAAAGCGTGAAATAAGTGAGATAGTGGAGATAATGTATTCGTTTTACTGCGCTTTGTATCTTATTATCAATACATCTTTACACACATATAAATATAATTTAAGTGTCTGTCTAATTGTAATAACAAAATAATAATGTCTAATTGTAATTACAAAATAATAATGTCTAAATGTAATTACAAAATAAATTGTTTGAAATTAAGGTACTTTAATACAAGTAAACGTTTACCTGTCTGTATGTATGTTTATTACGGTTAATGTCCAAAATCTTTATTAGTAGTGGGACATTCTACACAGAAAAATTTGACCCAAACTAGTAATGAATTAACAAGGACTGTAATGGCCGTGAATAGTGTAAATATGTCTGTACCTACCTCGCTTAGCACAGGGCAACCTAGTTTGGGTTCCTATATCCCACGCACGATTGTACTACCGATACTCTAGAATAAAATGTAAACCAAAATGTTTGTCTTGAGGCTTGTAATATGCGAACAAGGAAACGATATTGGATATCAACAAAATATTAAAATCTTGGGCACATACAAAAAATCATACAGTTTAAAACTACTCCGGGTATTATCGCATACAACTTTTTTATAAATATTTTTGTTCCTTTTATAAACAAATAAATAATACTCATCTTATGAAAGTCTTCAGTACAAAGTGATTTGGGAGCTAATTTCTCGAGACTATAGTTATTTTGGACCTTGTCTTTAGGCTTAAAATAATAGTATTAACAACGTACTTGAATTTCCGGATCCGGATGCCATACACTACTGACACAATAAATATCATTGATATGCCGACAATGCAATGAGCGGGATTTTTTAACAATTTGTTAAATCATCTTGAGTTCAAGTGTGAAGGTTTACATAACTTCATATTATTAAGGCATTTTTAATTAAAAACTGTATCTGTAGCTTGTAAAAAATGTGGTAAAACATTAATAATCATGTTGTTCAGAATTCCTGTCTTACCGAACTCATGTGCAGTCACCGTGGTGTGAGATAGTTTAAAAAACAAATAAAAAATATAAGCCGGTGTGCTTACAGCTATCCATTTTAGATACGCCATCTACTAACACCTTAGTAATGAATAATTTTATAATTGTTCTTATGATATATATTAAAACTTAATAAGCGTTAAATTTAACACTTTATTAACTAGAGAAAATTATTATTATGACTGTGTAAAGAATAGGCAAACATTTATCGATTCAATTAATTAAATTAGGGCTAAAATTTATATTATACAGATTGCGTTTTAAATTATATTTCACATAACATTTTGTTATATTTTATACGGAACACAATAAGTTTGATGATTTTTTAAATGTTTGAGGAACAATTGAAAGACAGAGAGACTTGAACATTCAAAATTTTTTTTTTGTATTGTCTCTCGTAGCGTGAGTTCCGGGAACTTTTGCTACTTAACCGGTCAATGGCGAGACCTAGGCCTCCAGCCAGGCACTTTATTTTTAAGCAACACAGCTAAGGGCACCCCCTGTGGGGTACGAACCTCGGCTTAGGGCGTTGCTGGATCGCGAGCAAGAGAGCTGGGCTGGACTGGTAATTTTATTTAAATATTATTTGGGGGCGGGATTTGCGCGTCTGGCTCGGCGCGGGCCGGCGTTTGCGGCGGAGGTCGGGGGGGAACATTACGGCTTATTCGCGTCGAGCCTCGCCGGCGAGGACGGAACAGTGGTCGGTTGTGTGTAGTGTTGGTATGTTTTTGTCGGGCGTCCTGGAGGACCGTTATGTCGTCATCCGGTTCGATGACGGCATGTCTTGGACGCCTTATTTTCGAGATAAAGGAAGGAGTGTATCGGGCGGCCGATACGACGAGGGGGTTGGGGTGATTTACAGCAGAATCGAAATGACGTTTGGGCAGTTTTTTCAAAAACTGTTTTATAGTGGGGACTTTGAGGTCAACGTGGAGTTGACTATTACGCATGTACCACGGGGCACCTGTGGCTCTCCGGAGAAACCGGCTTTGGAGCACTTGCAGGGGGTTAAGTGTTGACTTGCTAGTGTGTGCGAACACTACACCCGCATATGTCATGATTGGTCGAATGCACGTTGTGTAAATCCTCACCTTGGATTTCAATGAGAGTTTACTTCGTGCATTTAACATGCTGTGAAGTCTACCGAGCGCGAAGGCGGCTCGCGCGCGTACCGCCTTTACGTGGTGACGGAAAGAAAGGCGTTGATCGAGGATCACACCCAGGTATTTTGGCTTTTTCTTCCCATGGAATGGGTTTGCCGAAGAGGGTGATGGGGGCTACCCGTGGGCGTTCGAGGCCTTTCCAGAATAGAATGGCTGGGCTTTTGGTGGGGTTCACTTCAATTCTCCACTTCCGGAACCACCGCCCTAGGGCTGTGACTGCGGATTGGAGGTTGTCGTGAATTCCCTCGGGAGTTCTACCCTTGTAGTAGATGGCCGTATCATCGGCGAATAGAGCGCTTTTAACTCGTCTATGGAGGGGAATGTCGCTAGTATAAAGCGTGAATAGGAGTGGCGAGAGCACTGAGCCTTGCGGGACTCCTGCTCGTATGGGATGGGGGGAAGAGAGAACATTCAAAATAAAACCACGTCGCGTATAAAACAATCCCGTACCTACGTGCTTTTCGTGGATTTTTCTTATACACATAGATTCACTTTTTCTTGTGTTAATATAGTACTTACGTATCATCTATTCCAACGGTAATTTGAAATATGACCCCTATTTCACAACCCTTCACGGCACATTTAACACTTAACCGGTCTTTAACGTTTGCATCTATCAATTAATTAAAAATACGCCGCACGGTTATAAATTGGCTTGATATCGGCGTAAAAACTAACGTCTATACCAATAGCTTTGAATTATGTCCAGTTATTAGTCGTGGCGATGTTAATTTTATTCACATTCCAGGAAAGCGACCGACACGACGAATGCGGGGGTGTACCTTCGAAGCAGTGGCGCGGGAAACTATTATCATAATATAATAAATTATCCGTCTGAAACCACAGAGCGATTATTCAAATATTCCTCTTAGAACATCGCTTAAATCTTTCGCCAAACCAATCGTGAACACTTATTCCATACAGCCACTTGTGCTAAAACTTGTCAAATATATTCATGTATAATGCGCGGGAGTTGTCATGTGAGCGATAAGCAAATGACACAAAATGCTATGTAAATTCAAAGCGGCTATAATCCTCAACAAAACACCTTTATAATGCGACGCCGTGGGGGATGTCGACGAACGTGAATTGTCCTCGCTGATAAGAAAATTCCTTTGTCTAAATAAAGAATTATATCTTTATGGTAATGTTATAGTTTTGAATACAGGCTCAATTATAAAAGGTAAAAAATAACTGAATAATATTTTGTTTCCATAAGGCGACTAAAATGTAGCTCCTTAGTTCAAAATAGTATCGATTTGTGTTTTCTTTTAGAACTTCTTCATAGAGGTATGTATATATATTTAGTGCCAATGGGACAGATGGCGAGTCTGTCCCTGTTTTGTAAGACACGATATATCATAGGTACGTGTTTGCATATATTCTCGTTTTTCATTCACCGTAACGAAGGTGGTGTGACACTTTACTGTTCTTAAGTTCAAAATACTGAACTGACGCTCTATACTCTCTGCCTACCCCGTTAGGGACTCGGCGTGATGATATGTATATATAGATATATGTATAAGATCTTATTGGTAGACACCGCAGTTGAACCCGTATTAGCTTTACAATCACTCCTTACTCCACACGGTCACAACGACTGATTTATTTCACTGTTTTTATAAAAAAAATGCATTAGTTAAGAAGGTCACTAGATAATCTGACAACTATTTTATAAGCATTGGTTTCATATATACCTATATACGTATCCGACGTAATTCCATCAATCTGTCTAAATGTTAGCTAGACTAGGGCGTTTTCCATTGCTACTGTCATGAGTATTGCCATATATATAAGCCAGTTTATTAAATCTCGATAGTATGTCCGAAGTGAAGCAGTCTGTCAGCATAGTCAAACAATTGTTTATACAAGTATCTTTGTATTTCGTAGATATTCTATGCAGAATTAATGTTCGGTGGACATCAAAGGCCTCATACATAAAAACTACAATAAATAAATTAATTAACATTCTGTATACTACTCTAAAATTCTAACATCGTAAGTAGATACATCTAGTATCGTATGTTCCTAATAGCAATACAACGATGACTATTAACCACTATTATCGGAATTGCAAATTAAACTATTAACACAGAAGATTTCCTTCACAAATACCAAAAGGTATCGAAACTCACTGACCCGATTATAAAGTGAAAATTTAATTATAAAATAACATTAAAGTTAAATAAAGTTTCGTCCCTCTCGGGCCGCCTTGCCCTGAACTTGGCAAGTGGAAAAGGGCTCCAGACGTAAAGTAAGTGTTATCTACGAGTATATTTTGCTTTGGACTCTTTATGAGTTTCAAACGAGATCCGTCACGCGACGTTAACTCGGAATAGATGTGATAAAGTGGCCGCTAATCTGCCCTATTCGGGGCACACTTAGTACACTTTATTAATCACAAAGCTTACAAATTACACTATACTTCCTGCGGCGTGACACTCGCCTCGCTGTATGTAAATTTTATTGTTGACTCTATTGGACGATTCGGACACCGTGCCTTTGTGGGGTCGAGTGTACTTCAATTAATATTTAAACTTGCCCCTTTCAGCTTCTAATTTACAAATAAATGAGGTAAAGTGACGGTGTCTTGGTTCAGCTTTATTTATACTTCATTTAAATAATATAGACTTGTCACAATCGCAATAAGCAGCTAATATGACAATTTATTGTATGCGTACAATAAAACTAGACCGGACATGGTAACTAGATACTGGTTCAATAATTGGGCAATGCTATTTATATCAGCTAACCATTGAATGAATGAATCATATTATGCAATAAGGAACTAGTAACTCGCATACGATGGACACCTAATATTGAACTCCCACAAATAGCAAGCTTTGTTCACTTTACAAATATTCCTTATCGAAAAGCGTTTTGTTTAAAGTGTTTATGCACAATTTTATGCTTTTAATCGCAAAATTTACACTTTAAACGTGGGGTTCTCGACATGACGCCTTATGCAAAGCAGGTGCTACCTGATACGCGAGCTTAGCAAGACATGGAGAAATGTTATAAGTTCACATTTACTGCCAAGCGAAAATACTTTTTAAATGAATAAGCGTATTAGGACTACAAAGCTTAATTTAGTTTTAAAATTATTTTACAGATCCCCTATAAGCACTGATTAACATTTGAGCATTATAAGAAGTTGTGCAGTTGGTGTAATTCTAATGTTGTCGAGGTATCATAAGTTACATTTTGGTCTGGTTGCCCCACGCTCGGCGGTAATGTTTACGGCTGGCGTAACGCTTATCAGGTGGTGATCGCCATCATAAAACGGGTCATATCACTGTTGAAATTCACGAAACGTTAAAGAATAAAATTGAAATAAAACCCGTGTACATAGGTGTAGTACCCGGCACTTATTTGTATTTGGAGATAAAATGAAGTTCGCCCGCTTTGGGCAATTTATTTGGGTAAGTTATGGGCGCGGGCTGGAGCGGCTAATTTATTCGCCGTGCACATAAATTACTTGATTATGAATTCGACTAAGCTCCACTGGGTTGTTTGTCTGTTGTTGCAAGCAGCGCTTTTGGGTAACAAGTACCTACGGATAATATATTTGCTTCAACGTGTAAATGGATTTATATCATTTTATTTAAGGTTATTAAAGTAGCCGTCACTGCCCTGGCGTCACTCGCTGTTTTAAAGACAAGGTTCGAATTAGCTTGCCGTTCGGCAACAATTATGAACATAGGAAGACTTTTAGAAATCTTGTGTTATTTATTATAACATTAAAGAAAAAATCGATATAGGTATAGTCATGTAGAGCACCGCAGAAATTTTAATAATAGTAGGTATTATTGATAATATTGTATTTGATTACTGCTGTAAGATTTGCTGGTGCTTGCTGGCAGACGGTGTCTTATTCGTTATTCATTCTGCTAGAATATCTCTCGGTATAGGTATGGTAAAGAATTCAAGCACCCATAGGGTTAAGGTATAAGAGCACCTCTTTTTCGGTTATATATTTTCGTGTCAGCGTTACGCGGCATGTCAGCCGTATGTCACTGTCGCGACGTACCGACATTTTTGAAAATTTATAATAATAAATAAATTAACATCATGCAAATTTACAAAGGTTAATGATATACATATACTGGTTATGATAAGTAACACAACAGCCAAGGAATTACATATGAAGTTATACCTAGTAGGCATTATGTAGAGCACCATTGGTAATGTGGAGTTGTTTTCCAGGCGGCAGTAACGCGCCGCAAGTCGCTGCAGCGCGGAATAATCGCGGATACCCATAAAAGATGTAATTTCAGATAAGCTGAAACAGACGAGCTCCGCCCCTTCCTCCACCTCCCACCGCCCTCGCCCTCGCTACCTACTTTCTAATGACTAATTATTATGCTGTGCGTTGCGAGCTTTAACGTCAGCCATCCGAGCCTACCTGCCGGCGCTGGCTCGAGCCTTGCCACCTCAGCCATCCATACCCCCATATCTTGATTGATTTTCTACCTCTTAATATTTAATTTTCAAACTAGTTCGAATGTACTTCCTACTTATATAATAAATGTGAACGTTTGTAAGGAAGTTTATTCACCTTTTACGCAACAGCTACTCAAGGGAATTAAATGACATTTGCCATAGAGGGAGATTACCTCGATTAACACATAGGAAATCCATAAAAAAACAAATAAAATCAAATTTTGCGCGGTACGGTGCGCAGCTAGTATTTAATAAGGGCATTAACCTGCATAAAGTAACCAATCCAAATGAAATATAAGTGTTTAGTTCGCTCGTTAGGGTCTTATCTGGTGAATATAATTATTGGCGGGGTTCATACATTAGTAGTGGTAATTTCAGATAGGCAATATTCAGTGTGAACATTATGGTAATGCGGTATCACGCATCGGCGTGTCGCGACGTCGCCGGCGCCCAGTATCGCGACATCGGTCCGCCGCGCGGCGCCGACCACCGCGCACGCTCCTTCCATACGTCTTTTGCAATAAACATTAAGAATACATTACAGGCCATTTTAATTACTTGTAATGAACACATACATTTCGGGTCGAGTAGTTGCCTGCAACACAAAGTTTGCAAGTTCGGATCCTGACTGAACCGATGAGTTTTCCAAACTTTTGTACAGTTATTAGTCACACCACGAGCTTAAAGCTGAAGGGAAACATCAAGAGGAAACGAACATACGTCTGAGAAGAAATATTATTACATACGTACGTGCTTGAGAAACGACGTGAAACAACGTTGGCGTCGAAAATATGCCTGCCTACCCCTCCAGTCAACCCTTTAGGGAAGACTTGGGGATATAGACATTTTCCCAAAATTCCTACATACACTCAAATATATATATATTTTATACCTACAGATAGGTATAAAATAGGCTAAATGAATAGAAGAAAAAATCCTACCGATATCCATTCCATACCTTGCATCAATTGTAGATCATTTTTATACATTTGAATACAGTATACTATAAATACCAACAAAAACACCAACGTACTTTGAGGTATAATAACCTCAAAGATATTTAAGAGACTAGATGGAGCAACTATAAAATTTTACTACCAACGATAATATTAAACTAAATTGCTATATAGTTAATCTAAAATACCTATCTCTGGCTGAACTATGTTGAGTGACCGCTCAATCAGTTACCCTATTTCCTACTGGAATGTAAGCATTAACTTAAATTATTTTGTGTATTCTAATTTAGTGTATTTCTTATATTTCTTATTTAACAAATAAAAAAATACTTATGAATAATATGAGAAATACTTAATATTATATTCCAATTACCTACTAATATCACCGTCTGAATATGAGGAATAATTATGCAAAAGCAACCCGCTATTGGGCAATGCGTTATTGCGGTATTCGCTCTCAGTAGAGTTTTCACCTGTACCTACTGAGTACAGTTTTTGTTATAACATTCTGATATAGTCTAGTACTATTGTTATTTCGAAAATTGGCAAATTTAAACCTAGTACATCAATTCCTTTCGGGGTATGCAAAGGCGGGGAACGCATTTTCTTTTCATACTTTCATACCTCTTTCGCTTCATGAGTATATCTTGGTATACATGCCGGTTTCGAGGTTTCTTGACGTTCCCTGCCTCTTCTTTCCGGCGCATTCGCATTATATATCTATTTTGTCAGCTATTCTTCACGCATACTTTCTATAAGTACCTACAAATCAACGTAAAATGTCTTTCTCCATATTTACAACTAATATATAAATAGTATTGAGCGCATGTGTGTGAGAGCCATGTGAGAGCCTTTATGGCCGGGCGATAAGTACAAGGCGGGTGCTAAGTTGGCAAGTAAATCGTCCGAATAATACCTACAAATAGCCTGTGCCTAACTTAACTGCACCAACATATTGGCATATGTTCGTGACTAGTTTACGAGTGCTACGACATTGCATATTAATTGGTGTCGCTATCGAACTGCGCATCGGCTCCGACCTAGCTTCAATGCTGTACTGTACAAATACATGCGCCTTCTTGCTAGTGTTCGTGGCCGTGAGAGACGTAGCTTCTCTGAACCATGCTTTTCACTGCTTTATGACTTGTGTTAAGGACGAACGCACAAGGACCAGACGACATTGATCGTTACAACACACAGTTACAAAAATAGCGCTCCCTTTAAGCCTCATTATACAATAAGCATATTTAAATACCTACATAATGCGTGTAATGTTGAAAATTTTTAGTGCGTTTTAGAATTCATTGCATCCAAATCAATAGTCCACGTATATTTACTATTAATATTCATATATAATTCGCCGTGGTGGCCGAGTGATCCGAGTTGCCTGCAACACAAAGATGGCAAGTCGAATCCCGACTGTACCAAAGATTTCTTTCTGAATTTAGTACAGTTATTAGTTTCACCGCGAGTAAAACGGTGAAGTTATCAAGTTATCAAGAGGAAACCTACATACGTTTGAGAAGAAATTCTAACGCGTATGTATAGTCTTTCATGAATAACGGCACCTAAAAAATATGGTGGAAGGTGGGTACTATCCGCCAAAGATATATTTTTTTAGGGTACTACCCATACACCTCTCTTCGAGGACCCCGTGGGAAGGTTATAAATATAAATTCTTTCTCACCATCTATTTCATTACATCCATTTTATTATTAGAATTAAATTTGAATAGGTACCTTTTTTACATTTTGTTCGCCTTTTAATTTATCAACACAGAATTTTAGTTTTAAAATTAATTGATTTGCTTAAAAAATATATTTTAAATATATCTTGAATATGAAGCTCATTTATATTCAATTTCAATATAAGAGATATAATTTCGTATTATTACTGATTTAAACCTAAAAACTATTTGGATTGCTTTAAAATACATTTTGTCAAGTTTTCATCACACAATTTTCATCGTAATTTGAACGTTGCCTAACATGTAGATATCTAATACACATATACACTAGTAACAGACAATGCAGTAGATAACACGAATGCAAATTTTAAATTAGAGACTAATAAAAGCAAATGGAAGAATACAATTTGCATTCTATACGTACTTATTGCAAGACTACTAATTTGTACAGATAGTGTATGTATAAGTAAACACTTAAATGTCACTAAATCGCATATACAGATCCATACCACTGCTAGTATTACTGTCTGCCTTGCTGGCACTAATATTTGAAACACTAATAGTTAAAACAATTGTGATGATTTGCAATATTTGCAAAATTGCTTTTTCGTGAAAAAAACGCAAAATTGCAGCCTAGAAATTTACATATTACTAATTCCACGCAAAACATCAGCTTCAAATCAGGTATATGAATCTATATTCCGTCGAAAACGCGGCCAACTGCTATAATGCTATATTTCTCGAATTAATTCCATCTATCTCTAATACTCTCTGCCTACCCCGTTAGGGACTTGGCGTGATGATATGTATCTCTAATTTAATCTAATTCTCAATCTATGATTCAGAATTAGATTCATAGAAAATAGTGTTGGGCAATTGCTGGCTAGTGGTTACCGTATTGTGTGTGGCAGTAGTTTGTATTCTAGCAAGACTTGGTTCCCAATCAGATTAATCTTAAATATTTATATTGCGCAATAGCCCATCGATAGCCGGAGCTTCGCTAAATTAGTATGACGATGTCGCGCTGATGGTGGTGAAAATGGTAAGCATTTGCGTTGTCCACAAACGTGGGTGGGCTGCCGGCTCCTGATTAAGCCATGATGAATAATAAATCGTTGCTTGGCTCGGCTCTATCTAGCTGTACCTGGGATGTATTGGGTGTAATTACACCAGTAACATAGTTGCTATCTTTATGTAAAATTACATACACGACCTGTTGAATATTGGTATTCAATTTACCAGTCAATGTGGGATACCTACTTTTGCATTTTTAGAATGTAGATAGGTACCACGAATCAACACACTTACATACACATCATGACGCCGAGTCCCTCACGATAGGCAGATAGAATAGAGCGCCAGTTCTTTCTAGACATGCACACCTACCTATCGCTCTATTAAAAGAACTTGTCGCCAGTTTGGCCGTCTATCCATTTTTGCTGGTAGTTTCACTAGGAAGGGAAGAACTTTATTCCTAACTCATAAAAACCGTTAAACATAACGCTAACATATACAGTTTAAAGTTTAGTAGAACCATTTTTTAAATGCTAAATATTCTATTCTAAAATACTACAGTAAATATTATCAATATCTAGATTGTTCAAATAAGTGATAGGAAATAGTGACGGGAGTCAAATAAAATAAAAGAAACGAAACATAAAAAAAAACATTTTAACTTGACAATTCTTTTACCTTATTATCGCATAAAAATGCTGTAACGATAAAGTTATACATGTAGAATCTAAAAACGTTTTTACTACTTTTATGACATTAGTAGTTTCGTGAAAAAAAAACATAAAACGATGTTTCGAAGTGAATATTACCCACTTTGTTAATGTTCTAATTTTTTAAGCCATTTGCTTTATCGTATTGAATATAATATTATATTAACAATACCCGATGATTCCGAAGACAACTGTTCTTGGTAACGATTGAGCGATGCTGCAAGAATCTCGTCACACCTTTCTTGAAGAAGTATTAAACATTCATAGAAAGTTCAACAAGGAATTCCATAACAGCCTGAGCGATTAATGAAGGAAGCTGCTTTGAAACCTGTTTGGCTCCCATATGTAAGGGTAAATTAATCGTACTCCGTCACGTATCCCTACCAGCCGAGGAAATCTATATTTCCCACCCCAAAGATCTGCTTTAAGCGGCTATCGTATACAAATGTTTTCTGATGACTATTGTAAATATTATTTCTAAAGTTCTGAAGAAAATCCATGGTGTCGTAATCAAAGTAACAGAAAAGAAAGCAATACATGAGTATGGTTGCAATTATCCTTCATTCAAATCAGAGAACCTCTGCGTTATTGTCGACGAGAGCGTAAATAATAGGTCCGAAGCCCTTCTAACATCAAATATTAAAACATATTAATAACCCGTCCGCTCATTTGGTTGAGTGATTTTGTTACAAATCAATAAATATGCTTTCGTGTACTAAATATATGTAATTTAAACATCGGACTCGGCTTGGAAACGCTTGTATGACTTTGATTTATGCAAAACAAGATATGTTTACCACGTGTATTCATCTCTCAGACACGTAAGTTTTAAATACTAATAGGAGGTTTTTACGATTTACGCCATCATTAAATTGGTGTTATCTAATTAATATTCGTGTTTTATTGTTTTATTCATTCTCTATAGGTACTAGGAACACATCCAAGATAGAATATTCGTCTTACGTAAGTCAGGTAAAGTTCACACGGGTGTTTTTAACATAGCTGTTTTGAACAGCTTTTTACGTATTTTTACGAAAATGTAATATCATAACGTGTGATATAAAACACCGGTGACTATTAAGCCAACCTCTTTAACTGGATACATCTCACGTATCTTTTTTTTTTCATACCACAAGAGTAGCAAACAAGCTTGCGGCCAACCCGATGGAAAACGGTTACCGCAGCCTATTTACGCTTACAATACCGAAGTATTACTTGCGCGTTGCCACTCTGTGTTCGGAGAGTTATACTGAGTTGGCAGCATAATGGGACTAATCCCTCTGCTGCCAACACAATCCTCCCCCTCCTCAAGGAGCTCATTACTGGAAACCTTATTCACCGCGTAGGAACACAACACATTAAATTGTGTTATTTGGCTACGGACTCCTGCCCCAGTCGGGCAGCACCAAATTCGAACGGGAAACCCGTTATGCCCTACTTCTCTTAATCTCCGTATAATTTTACACTATCCATTCTATAATAGAGTGAAATACAAACTAAAGTATTTCCTATTAAATAATTACCTACATACATAATTATCATCACGCCGAGTCCCTGACGGGGTAGACAGAGGTATGGAGCGCCAATTCTCTCTAGACTAACATACCTCTTTCGTCCACATTTATCAGTCTATTCATACATGCTTGTCGATTTCGAGTACTCTTGACGTTCCCGTCCTTGAGTATCCGATCGATTTGATCTAGGTAGTTGGAATAAATCATTTTAATCAGATAGGTATATATGACAGTTCATTGCTACATCATTCGGTTGCTTCTTCATCCAGTTGGATCCATCCGTCTTCTTACGGGCTGTACCTAAGTCGTTCTATGGGCTGATAAACGTCCCAATCTACGTTTGCTTCACGTCGCCTCTACATAAACGCTTACTTACTTCCATATCTTCATTATTATTTCGCTACGGATACATTTTGGTATCAAACGTGATAAATGGCAATTCTATTAGGCAGATCTTCAGATATGTAGATTGTCACAGGTAAAATCTAAGCGAATCTACATATATCTGAACTCGTCCACAGTAAAACTTCCGGACCTACTGGGGTTTCAACATATTTGCAGATGATTTCCACGGCCACTGTGGCTCCTCTAACGGCTCTTCTAAACTTTCTCAGCTTTCTAAACGTTCTAGCCTCCGATCAACTTCCTTATCGACGTGATCTACAAAGGCGAATCCCCTGTCCTTGATAGATATCGTTTTCGATACAACTGTAGTTTTATTAAGCTTGATTTAACATTCACCAGTATTCGAATTCGTGTTCTCTTTACTGAGACTATACAGCCGTGGTGGCCGAATGGTAATGGTATAGTAGTTGCCTGCAACACAAAGATTGCAAGTTCGAATCCCGACTGGAACAATAAGTTTATCTGGACTTAAGTACAATTTTTAGTGACACTACGAGCTTTACAGTCAATGAAAACATCGAGAGGAAACCTGCAAACAATTGAGAAGAATTTTAAGGCGTATGTATAGTCGTGCCTGAAGTTGGCGTCTGTCACGTTAGCCTCAAATATACCTCTGGCGGAAAGTAGGTGTGTGGTGACTACCTACACACCTCAGCCTACCCCTTCAGGGACCCTTGTGAGAAGGCGTGAGGATATATTATTATTCTTATCTATTTCATACATACAAACATACATACGAGTACATGCAAACACGCCGAACCCACACAAAGGTCGTAGTACAGTAGAACTCCAGTTCTGCCTTGACTTATGTAACGTTTAGTCATTGTAATAGATGAACATACACAGATATAAATAAATAAATAATACACAATAGTTACTACCCGTTCCGTATCGGGAGTTCGATTAGTTGCAGCTAATCCTTAACCTACAGCGAAGTTAAAAAGAAAAAGAAATACTGCTCCACCTGTCGAATCTGATAAAAGTGTTTTATTTAAATTTCTTTGGTTGGCGATTCAAAAACGAGCACAAAGTTACATTTGTGTCTTATTAAATGAAATTTATAGTTGGGATATAGTTGCTGATTGACCTCGGTCATTGAAGGACAACAGGTTCGCATCCTTGCTTAAAATGAGTCCGTTTCGATGCTCCTACGCTGTTCGAGCCTACTCTTAGTTTTATTAATATAAGGTTACGTTCACGTCCCATTTTATATTATACCTATTAGATATATTATAGGTACTCGCTGAGAAAAAAACTACCAACGACATATTATTTTCCCTGAGTTTTCATTGCGTTTTAAAAAGATTACATACTTTCATAGAAATACATGTATAATGTTGCTTTCCTATAATGTAATAGGAAAACACTTATGTAACTACAGAAAATACAAACAAGGATGATGCAGGCGTCCGTCTACAGGCGGAGGGAATCGCTTATCATCAGGCTTTAACCACTGCAAGGGAAATCTTGTTGAGTTCCCCTTAGGGCCTGCACCTAAATATTCCATGTGACTAATCTCTAGTTATTAACTCTATTCTACATACATATCATCACACTGAGTCCCTAACGGGGTAGGCAGAGAGTATAGAGCGCCAGTTCTCTCTAGATTTACATAACTCTTTCGCTTCGTCCACATTCATCAGTCTCTTCATACATACTCGTAGGTTTCGAGAACTCTTGACGTTCCCGTCCTTGAGCGTCCGATCGATTTGATGCTGGTAGTTGGAACGTGGCCTTCCTCTGCCTCTTCTTGCCCACACTTTTGCTTTAACTTAAACTCTATCTACTTACCTCTATTTGGACGTATCGGCAAAGTCAGTACCTAACCAATACATTCAGAGGGGAAGCCTTCGTAGCGGTAAGAGGTGGCAGGGCAGAAGATTTTGAGGTACTTCTTTTAACCTCTCCAGTTCAGAAATCATAAATAGTTCAGAAATGAATTATACCTACATAATTATTATAGTTAATTTAACGTCTGTGAACACAATGTTAGCCAAGCAAGGTGCGCGTACGCACGTGTCCGTTGCCTGCGGCTCCATTACAATTTCTGTTCCGAATTCAAATTCGTGTCATACATCTTTATGCTTAGGTAACAAATAAAATTATGTAAACTGAACTCTAGAACCCTCGAATAAGGATGATTTGAATAATAATGATAAAGGAAATGGATATTCGAAATAATATCACCTCGGGGTTAACGATTACCGGTGCGCGCATGCGCCACAGATGGCGGGATAAACCGACGTTTGTTTCCGCAGTGATATCTGAATTAATGGCGATACGAAATGCTCGAAAGGTGCTCATTACCATGATTTATGCAAGATAATAAGTTTCTTATGCCGTCCCTATTGTACTGCTTATAAGATTCAAATGAAGGGCCCTACATTTTACAATTAGTTTTTTGTCAGAATAGGCAATATCGCCATACGGGCTAGCGGTTGGAAATTATATTGGCGTCGCGGGCGCGTACATGGGTACCCGTGGTAATGTGCAGCGAGTCCTGAGCGAGTCGCGGCGGCGAGGTTGCCGTCCATCTCGCGGCTCGTCCGTTCACTGAGTACATTCCCGTGTAAGTTTTTACACCTATTATTTTATGTGTCGGCGAGTAAAGTTCGGTACGTGAGTTATAAACTCGCTCCCGCCTCTCTTGCCCCTACTTTATAGGTATTAACGACTTGTCCGAGAGTTTTCTTATAAATAAATTTGAAGGGTAACAAGGCTCGCTTTTGTCGGATTAGTAGAGTGGATCTTGTTTCACTTTGTTGCGTAGCCTCTCTATCTTTTCTTATATGGGAAATTCATGAGGAGTAGTTCGGTAAATTTTGCGTTAGTAGATATTCAACTACATAAACAAAGTGACTATCATGACGTCACACGACGATACTGAAGAGCATGATGCATATATAGATATTGGTGAATGTCTGCTGCCTGTCTTATAGCTAGTGTCTATCAGTCTCTGCGTGATGATATGGCTACGCACTTATGTCTGTCATTCGAAATGTCTTAAAATGGACAGGAACAGTTTGCGAGCCCTGAAAGCTTCCGTTTGAAATCAGAGTATCACGTGACATTAGGCCATAACGCGTACCGTGGACTATAAAAGTGGAACATATGGAAGTTAAGAGCACTATACCTGTAAAATATCTGAGCAATAAAGTAAATGCAACGGCGACCGAGGAAGACGTGCCTTTTGGTCTTACTGTCTACTAACTCCACTATTTCGACATAAGTATAGGTACACTAGTTGTTGCCCGTGACGTCATTCGCGTAGGATATTGTTTTATCTCTACATACATGTAGCTAGTGCCCAATAGTGCCAATAAAGAATCTAAGAAGTAAATAATTTAGAAGTTATATCTATGAAGGCTATCTTTGTCATTTACCTCAATTCGCTAACCTCATGATGCCTAATCAATATTCTCCAAACATGTCATTATATTTAGGAAGACAAGACCTTCTGTATATGCCAATGAGAAATACCGACGACTACAAAGTAAAAACTGAACCCGCGACCTGCGAAGTGCCGTTCCGTCACTATCGCCAATTGAGATGCATAGGGCCCCCTCATGCTATGTCATACCTCTCGTTCCCTTAAATGCATCTAAAGAGGATGTATTTTATTTTTTATTTTCTTTATTATGGGAAAAACAAACAGCAACATAATACATATTTCAACATCTTATAGGATAAATAAATTTTACTCATTATGAAGCCAACTACGTTATCCACGGATTATATAATAGCATTACATTATAAAGTATTTGTAAACCTATTATCATAAATACCGCTGACTTTCATACTTCCACTTCAGCTATAAGGGGGTTTCGTAATCCCTATCATAAGTACAAAAGTTGTTAATTTCATTTCAAATATGACAAAGAGGAAGACACCTTCTTAAGAAGGTAGCTTCACCATCTTAAGTAGGTATCTACTTAGCGTTAGTATTGTTAATTATGAGTATTATATGCACATTGACAGCACATATTGTTGCATATTAATAGATGTGTGGGTACCTATATGAAGTCCCACAATAGATATTGTAGAGTACGTATTATTGCCCACAAAACTCAATTTATGAGTGCACTCTCTAAGTTTCAAATATCCTTAATGGAGCAAGAGTGAGCCGTTTTACATCTTCCCCCACAAACTGCATTATAATGTGTCTGCCGAAAATAACCGCACATAAATATAAAACAATGTGAGACCACTTAAAGCGAATAAAATACACGTCGGCTTCAACTCAGTAAAATGAATTTATTAATAACGGAGACAATGAACGTCTGAAACAAACGTTTCACTTTTTGTATTTTTAATTGTCCTCCGGACGACAGCGAAGACGCATTAGAAGAACGAAAATAAACTCCCGATCATATTTGATACCTACCGTCACACCGCGCGCCACTAGCAACATGCGCGCCCGCCGCCGCGAGCCGGCCGCCCAGCGCCCGTGTCGCGGTCTACCCTCGATTGTTTTCATGTAACCTGTCACTAATTAAAATATGCTTAATCTGCAGCAAATAAATTATTGAATTGTAATGATGCGATGTGTGTGTAGCATGGAATACAGTTCTTAGATGATATCTTCGAGGTAATTAAAAATCTTGTCGTGACATTCAGAGCCCCATCCCGCCTCCGCACACCACGGACTCCTTCAATATTGTTAGCGATTGAATCGCAATTAAATGTAACGATTCAAATTACACTTTATTAAAAGGGTCTGATAGCTCAAAATGGAGAGTATATCTCTCCGCAGAATCGAACGTGCTCCCGTCGAAATGCCAACCATTTTATTTATTCGCCTTAATTATGTATCTTGTCTTAATTTACGATTGGATCATACGATAATCTGGAATGTAATTTATAACAGATGCCTAGGTATTCCAGTCGTTTCCATAACGAGATTTAGGATTACTCAGGATGATGTTGCGTTCGATGCGTCGGGTATCGATTGAAATATATTATCGACATTCATTCGCATTCTGCAATTAAATGAACGCGCGCGGATAGCAGCGAAGAGCGAGCAGTGGCCGCTCGATGCGCGCGCTCCGATAGCGTCATCACATTTAATTTTGTTATGTGTCGATGGCATGACGGCCGACCGACATCTCGATACGGCCACCGTCCGCAGATAGCCCTTAATGAAAGTAATGGAAGTTTATTAACGATTCATCGACGACTGTTCTCGCGAACGGGTCGTATAGTGATAGATACGGGACGATGGCAGGGCGTGCGAGAGAGAACAAAGAAAGCCACATTTGCTAATTGCGATTTTGTTCGTGTCGTGCGCACGGAGGCCGGATCGTGAGCTCCGGAGATATGACGATAACACATTCATAAATAATTAGAGCTAAATTTTCTCATTTGTAAGACTACAGTCATGATATTTGGGTAGCAAGACTCGTCTGTTCTCAGAAAATTCTGATCGAGATAAGTTTTGCAGCAACATACCTTTGGGTAAGTTATGATGAAGTGAAAATAATGCTACATGTACGCACTCAGCGTATAATGCATGGAGTTGAATTTTTTCTCTACTACATAAGACGTCCGTTTTATTCGCGAACAATTTTGTTTTCAAACACTTGCCCAGGTTTAATATTTATTGTTTCACTGTCAATAAACTCATATCAAGCTCAACTAGTTTTGGTGGCACCTATTAGTACGTATGGTACACGAAAACCAAAGAAAATGTGAAACGGCCCCTGACTCGCGATCTATCACATTGGCACCTAAATATATCTTCTGTGAAAAGTATATGCATTTACATACACTTCATGGGACTTATGTGTGAAGGCGAGAAGCTTTACAACCCGTTATTCTACTTACAATAAAAACACAATAACCATTTGCGTATTCCATACTTTAAGGCTCGTTCAATATTGATAAGTAGGTCTAAACCTATTAGACTGTGGTACTAACTGCGTCCCGTCCTGTCCCAAAAAGCAAACGTGGAGCCAAATGTTCGTAAGTCACGGTGTGAGAGCTTCGCCACTGTGGCAGGGTTCAAATTTCCACTTCCGTCCGATCCATAAACAATCGATATTGTTACCGCCGGCTTTCATTATAAACCAAACAAAAATAATTAACATTACATTGAGGGCAAGGTACGTTCACACTTTGATAATGACATCGATACCTTATGTCCCTAAACCGTAAACCAGCCAATGTTAATGTAATGAAAGCATCGTAAATCATCCGGAAGATAAAAGGTTTTTAATTGAAATAAAAAGTTTGCATTATAATTGTTGATTTCGCTCTGTCATTCTCAGCTGATTAAGTTTTGGGCCAAAGCTAATTACATCACTATGAAATGTATTAGTAACGCTCACTCAAATTATACATTTCTGAAATCTCTACATCGTGCAAAAATTATGACCAAATCATCGCAGTTCATCCATAACTACTACCTATTATTCGGGCAAAACATTTTTCGTAACTTCCGCGTTCTATTGAAACCATGTTTTTGTTGTACAAAAAAGAACGATGACATAAAAACAAACAATCTCTAGCGCATAAATTAAAATTTCCGCTTGCCGATGGTAGTGGCAAATCAAGCATAAATATTGTTAGGGGACACGGCCGATCGATATTCTGTTATTACTAGGAAGGCATTACTATGATACTGGCACATTTTATGACGATAATATTTTCATGTTATTTATTGGGACATTGGCTGGGATATTTATTTAATATATTTGTTACGTTCACTTTTGTGCTCATTACCATATTGTTACTGAACCAACGGACGTTTTACCCGGTCAATAAAGTACATTAGAAACTATTTTGTATTCGGTGATATTCACGCATTCATGCATGCGACGCACCTTTTCTATGGGATCTATCAATTACTTTTAGTGTACATCATATTCATTTGGGAGTGCACTTGCCCTGATTAATGGAATGTTTTCTTAAGGGCCCATGTCCATTTAAATAAACAACTATCCGAAACAATTTGAAGTGTTAAGTGACTGGGGGCTATCAAAAATTACCAGATAAGCGTGACAATGCCTGGTCCGTAAGTTATGAGGAGATAACAAAGAGTACGGTCAGTAAAAAGTATTCATTTTATTTTTGGGCTATTTTCATAGAAAATTGCTTGATTGATTACCGCGTAGGTAAAGGTGAAGAAAACCTACTGACTTTTTTACTGTTTTGTCAAAATTACTATAGTTTAAAAAGACGTCTTAATATTTTTTCGTGTGTAAGACGTTGTGTATCAAAAGCTGTATTAGAGGAACGGGCAGCGGGTATACACTGCACGCCGTATCAAGCGCGCCTGGTAACTTTACGCGCGTCCTATTACGCCGCTGCGATAGCCACAATCAGGTAACAGCCACCATGACATCTTTATGATGTTTCAAAAACCATTACTAACGACACCTTTTTAGTTACTAGCGATAGCAGCCCACCAATGGTTTCGAACAAAACGTTTTCGTGTTAACGGCATCTACACGAAGAGCCTTAACAAAATCTATACTACATATAGAAGTTGCTGCGTCATTAAATATATTTTATTACATAGAATTCGTCTGATTATTTCTCTTTTTATTTGTGCCGGCACAAACCTACGATGGTTTTATTTCGACAATTAAATACTTATCTCATTAAATCTTGAGTTAATTAACTTAAATTATTTTGTTTACAATTATAACCAAGATCGTTAATATTCGATGATTAATGCCATGTAAGATAAGCTGCGCTTTATAACATAATTAACCAACTAAATCTGAACCTTTTGAATAAATTACTGACTTGTTAAAGCCTACTCGATATTAATATATTTTTAGGTAAGAAAATACTGCTCCAATTAAAACATCATACTGAGAAGATAATACTTTTGTGTTATAAAACATATCATCACGCCGTGTCTCCCCACGGGTTAGGCAGTGAGAGTAGACTGGTGCTCTACTCTCTAGACTCACTTCACTCTAGGCTTAGAGACCTCTTTCGTGTATTATGGTAAATACTTCACATCTATGAACAGGCTACTTATAGTACTGAAGATTGACCTTATAACGATTTCTCAGATTAAAGCAAATTGTCTCCTTTGAAAAAAACACCCTGGACTGCATTGTTGAGGACGATACCCGATTTAGTCTGATGTAACTGCTTACAAGATATCAAAGCGAAGCAACTGACATGTATCTCCCTGAGTATTTATAATAATAATATTAAAGAACGCAGATGAATCCGCAAGGCACTCCTAGTTATATATAACCAAGGCAGTAAGCGTAGGTACGTACTAAACCTGAGTATTTATTCCAACAAGCGTCCCAACTACCAGAAAACGTGGCCAGTTATGAGCCTCTTTACGTGGTGCTTAAAAATGTATGTCGGAAATGAAATCAATACATTTGCTGGCAAGGATCTGCGCGTTATGAAGACATAAATCTCCAGGTTGCAGAGTGCCCGCTGGCCCACAGCTGCAGCCTCCTGAATATATGAGTGTCTCCTTGAAGTAGAAATGGAATTCGTTAAGCTATGCAGGTCATTCTTGCATTTTACGGCAACTTCAATCGTGTACAAATTCAACTCTTTGCGTGATCCACATATGTAATAAGTACTGTAGTTTTATGAAATGTAGAATTATTTTAATATGAAAAATTAAAAGCTTGGTCCTGAAGGGTGAATAGTAGCCTCCTGAATAATCAATTTGTTTTTCTGATAGTGTAGTTTCTGATATTGTAGGTAACAAAGTACTGAGTTATACCAAGAGCTTTCCGTTGAAGAAGACCACAAAAAAAATTATGAAATGGGCTGTCTGAAAAGAAACTCAATTATGTGAAGTCACGAGGCACGGCGATGAACCTAACTGCTATGTTGACACGCTAGGTATATGTTAGATGTATATTATGTATATGTATGGTGATGGTTATGGTATGTATATGTTTCCGAATTTCTTTGAATAGATTTGACTGGCGGTAATAAGCTTTAAGGTATTTAAGTACTAAGGTGTAAGGCTTTAAGGTAGTACTGAACTTGTATGTAAGTATTATCATTCTCGATAGGTAATTAATGTTCCATATCAGTTGCGTGAATAGGCACTATTGATTTATCAAATAGAAATGACGGGCGCGGATAGTACGTGATCACACTAGGAAACGTAGCGGTAGGTACAGATATGAGCGGGTGGGTCGCTTATATTTTATCGGAAGTAACGGCGTCTAACGTACGGCCAATTTCATAATGCCCCGCTCGCCTGCCGCGAATGTAGCCCACTTATCAATTTGATATCTCTCCATGTGGAAAAATAATGCCCACTAGATGAATCGCTTTCGGGGAATTACGAGATCATTTTGTTTTATTTCATTTTCTAAGACTGTCCGTACATAGTTAGCTGATAGGTTCATGAGCGGACTTCAAACCCATCTCTGTGTAGATCATTCATTAGAAATAAAGGGTCCGTCCATGCTTAGATTAGACTAATATCATAAATGAATTCTTACATAGATTATTATGCTCGCTCGATAATCTTGCGACACAAAGATCGCAAGTTCGAATCCCGACTGTACCAATGAGTTTTTCTGAACTTATTACAGTGATTAGTCACACCACGAGCGGTGCAGGTTGCAGCGGAGCGGTTTACGGTGCAGGAAAACATCGAGAGGAAACTTGCATCCGTCTGAGAAGTAATTTAAAGGCGTATGTATAGTCGTGCTTGAGTAACGGCGATGGACTCGCCATCTGTCACGTTGGCACCTAAAATATATCTTCGCCGAAAGTGGGTGTGTGGGTACTAACTATACAGCTCTGCCTACTCCTTCGTGGATCCTTATGGGAAGGCGTAAAAAGGATATATTATTTATTATAATCTTTTGGACTATACATTGATGCTTGTTAGGGATCCGCAATATCTGCAAAAATCACTATCTACAGTATTTTTTATATTTATCCATAAATCATAATGTGATGATTGATCGTCCAATTAGAGGCCGTGTTTACATAACTGTCTGAAAGTATAACAAACACATCACCTAATCTCTCAGAGATTATAATAAACGCAGCAGTGAAACAGACAACTCACTCTGTCAAATAAGTCAGCAGTATGTCAGTTAACTCAATTACACTGAGATCAACACACGGCTACCGTGCATGATTAACAATAATGTGTGAATGAGGAAAATTGTACCCAGGACTCATCACAATACATTTCATAATCGCTCAACAAATCACTCGCCCAATGATCCTGCTTCATAAATCATTTAATAACACAAACGTACGTGTACAGCCACACACTGAGCCGCACCTTCCGTTTTAATGTAAAGATATGTAGCTTTAATCTGAAAGCAACTCTATTTTCATGCAGATAAAACATTGATTATTATTTTCAAATATTTTATTTAAGCTTTTCATAAAGTAAGCCATAATACGTTCAAAACTTTAGACAGTTATATGGATCATAAAATATCTTATTGTAATATGGCTTTTATGTGTTACTTGTAAGGACTGTTATTGAATAATCATAAAATCTAGAGCGTGTGTGGTTTGGTTGATCCGCGGGTCGAAACGGATGCCACGAACCTATGTCAACCCTTGACATGTCGGATAAGTTTGACGTATCATGCATGAAAATGATTTACCGTTTAAGGCATGCAGCTACATACGCAGAATTTCGGAGACGAATTATAGTAACTTATAAACATACCATGCTGAACAATAGAAAAAAAAAAACAAAATCTTTATGAAAAATAATATCCACTTAATTATATCAAAATAGGTAAAATATCATATTTCACGTACGTTTTATGGGGAAATGTATGCTTATTAATAACCAAAGTATTCATAACGTTGTCATATCAACATAGAAATATGATACACATTAATGTTTAGTAACACTACACGCTCAAGAATTAATAGGGCGTGTTATAACAACGCCGGTGACAAAACCATTGACCTTTCAATCAACGCTAAGCAAAATATTAACATTTAAAATATTAAGTTACCGGAAAACGATCGTAAAGCTTGGACAGAGGTGGGTTATAAAAATACAACATTAATATAATTAGCAGCAAGCGGTTAATAGTCCATTAGTGTCATAATCGTTTACACAGCGGGATACACACGCGCTCTAGTGTCAGTTTAAGTCCCAATTTATTGTCATAAAAATAAAACACAAGTTTAAAATTTTAATAAACTGTGAAAATTTTACTTTATTCAATAAAATTTTACTTACAATATACACGCTTACAATTACACGCCCTTCCAATAAGGTTACGAAGAGGTGCAATGTAACTATGCAATAAGACAACCGGAGATTTATTTATGTGCCAACGTGACAGATGGTGAGTCTATCACAATGAGATGTATGACTTCTCTTCTTTGATTTTTTTAGGATACATACAGCTTTCTTTTCGGTGTTTTCTTTCTCAAAAGTTTAGAATAAGTCATTGCTACAGAGAACTGGGGTGAGCTGCTATCTTGGGTTTGTGCGTACTCCACCTATTACTTAAAATAAAGAATTTCCTATGATCACAATATATGCGTTCCATGAGGTACAACAAGTGTGCCTGACTGGAGGCCTAGGTCTCGTCATTGACCGGTTAAGTAGCAAAAGTTCCCGGAACTCACGCTACGAGAAACAATACAAAAAAAATAAAAAATAAAAACAAGTGTGGGCAATAACCAAAATGAATTACTTCTCAGACGTATTCCTCTCGATGTTTTCCTTCGCTGTAAAGCTCGTGGTGTGACTTATCAGTATACTCAAGTTTAGAAAAACTTATCGGTACGATTGGGATTCAAACTTGCGATCTTTTTGTCGCAGGCAACCACTCGGCCACCACGGCTCGTAAATATGAAAAGTGTTTATGGTAAAAGGCAGTGCAAAATATTAAGGTTTTTTTCTAATATTTGAATATGCAATTAAAACTAAAATAGGTGTCAAAAAAGATTTTATTTGAAGAATTAAAGCAGATAATATTTGAATCTAATGCCTACTTTTATTTCAAGTTATTTCACAGTTGGCGAACCATGAAAACTATCAAATTTTGTATATTTTATAAACTGACACAAAATTGGTAAAAGAAACTACTTTTCTTTATAATGCCAACTTTTTGTAGCTACAATTCAACGAGTGGCCGCAGTCAATAGAAATTTCGAACATCTTTGTCAGAAGAGCAGCGAAATATTTCACAATATTGTTTATGAAACGCTTTCATATCGATGACGATCTGACATAAAAATATAACGATCGATGCAACGCTTCAGTTAATATTCCTTAAAAACTACAACAAAAAGATATTCGCAATCAGCGAGGTGATCTACTTCCCAGTGGCAATATTAAAACGTATAAAAACAAGATCGTTCATAATTAAAGCAATGATACTTTCATCGGAGCAGCGGACAGGTGCGCGGGCGCAACCGATAGCCCCAACAAGAGCACGAACTCACTATAAGGAAAAACTATACCGTCACGTTGAATGTAAAAACGAATTATCGAAGAAGAAATAAACATCGAGGAAGCGTCACAGTTGACTGTATCCACAGATTATCTACAGCTCTATGAAGCGATTTCTTTCATTATGATAAATAATCTCAGTGGAGCGACGGCAACGAGTGGTCCTTGATTGTTGGATCAGTTTTCCAATAATTATTCCCTATAAAAACACCGGAAGTGGAACGCTTTAATCGATTCCGGACCGCGCCTCGTAGTGACGTGGCGTTTGATTACTGAAATTATATGGCGAAACGAATCGCGTCAACTTTGTTTTGTGTATTGTTGAACATGGCCTTCGTTTGCGGCGAAAAATAAAAACTAATACAACTATTGTTTTAGTCTTGTCATTATTACTATCGGCGACTATAAGGAAGTGAATTCACGCTTTCAAGGTGAACGGTAACTATCTAACTTCAGTTATTTTAATGATTAAACTGCTAGACAATTGTAATTGTGCATCACTGAAATGAAGTCATGTTCACAATCGAAGAATCTCATGTGCATTAATTTTGTGTTGAGCAATGACGCCAATACGTATAGATACGGCCCGCTGGCGTTTTGCTAATATTATATGAGGTTTGCTATGTTAGCAGTATAATAAACGGCGGTTCGCCGTTCTGCAAGCACTCCCATTCTTTGGGCTAAGCATTGCAGTATTATTAACACTAGCATTAGTGAGCTAAGTGCTAAGCAGTACAAAAGTGTATTTATTTGTTTTCTTCTTAAATGGAATATAGTTGGTCAAATAAACACAGAAACACAGAACCAAGTAATAAATTATTTATGTGCTGAATGTAGACCTCCATCCATTAATTTGTAATGCAATAACATCGCCAATATCGCCCTTTATTATTTAGGGTCTCAAAGTAAAAGCTTCATACTTTGTACACAAACAATATTAGACACGCCACGTATGAAGTGTATCCCGTATTCGCATTAAAGATTGATGTGAGTCGAAAAGATGGGGCTACTCTGCAAAATTTATTTCACATCTCCACTCCACGAATGACAAGAAAACTGTTACGGTTTGCAGCGGTCTGAGTGTAACATTAAAAATTCAACTCGCCGTACCCACTTGTGTGAGGGATTGCCACATATTCGCCTTTGGACAGCATTTATATTTCCTTTGGATCTACTTATACTCAACATTCCATCAAAAGGGAAATCAGAATGTGAGATTTCGGTTTTTCTACTTGTTTCTTATCTTAGAATTTATGCTCCTATCAAGATAACGCATTTGGCTTTCACTTTTATCTAGAGAGACACTTAAGATGACAAAACACTCATATGATCATCAAATAGTTTGGTCGACTAATTTGTGTGTTAGTGAGCAAACTAAATATTGCTTCTTAGAGTACTCCATCATTGGTGTTTCAAACGTGGAAGATTAAGGTTTAATTATTTAGTGATGCCATCCGTTCATTAATGGTGATTAATCGATAAAATTAAAAATAAATCACTACAAATACCGTGTTATCTGTTATCTGATTTCGATATACAGTGTGTACTTGGGACACCCAAGGTTTTTATACGAAATACAATGGTCGATTAAGACTTTTAAAAAATTTCGCTGACTTCTTTCATACCCGTATTAGTACCAGGAAATAAGTTTAGAATTTGAGGGACCTCGACCTAGCAGTATATTGCAGCACTGTATTCGATAATTAGTGTGTTCCTTCGGTGAGTACCTAAAGTTGGCAGAATTCAACTAGGTATGATTGTTAATACCTTCTTTTTTAATACCAATTATAATGGATTTTCCAAGCTGTTTTGATTCTGCACTGTATATTCAAAAAACAAGTGGTATCACTATATTAGCAGATCCAAGTAAAGAAGAAGAAAAATCCAAGAAGTTGGACGGCCGCTCGCTTGGTCTCAAACGAAGCCTATATTACACCAAAACCGGGAAGAATGGCAGAGACTGATTGGGTAGATATACAGCAGAGGCCAATGTCCAACGATTGTTTATGGACTGATAGTTGTAATAAGTTGGGCTTGAAGTAGAGAGAGAGCTGGCGCTCTATTCTCCCTGCTTACCCTGTAAGGAACCTGTAGTTATAATATGTAGGTTTAAGTTTGTTTAAAGTATAAAAAATGTTTGAAATACACATATAGAAAACATCCACATACTAACTATATTTGGGAGTAATAGAAATGTATAGTGCATAGCTTTATCTGGGTATAGTATAGATCAATTAACGATTTTCTATTTTAATTAATTATAGTTGGTGTAAGTTTCTTGTAACCGTTCTAATTATGATAAATAATAATATATCCTCACGCCTTCCCACAAGGGTCCCCGAAGGGGTAGGCAGAGGTGTATAGGTAATACCCATACACCCACTTTCCGCCAGAGGTATATTAGGTGCCAACGTGACAGATGGCGAGTCCATCGCCGTTATTCCAGCACGACTATACATACGCCTTTGAATTTCTTCTCAGACGTATGCAGGTTTCCTCTCGATGTTTTCCTTCACCGTAAAGCTCGTGGTGTGACTAATCACTGTACTTAAGTTCAGAAAAACTCATTGGTACAGTCGGGATTCGAACTTGCGACCTTTGCGTCGCAGGCAACTGCTCGAACCACTCGACCACCACGGATTTTTATGATAAATAAATAAAATAAAACTAATCATAAACTATTTTTTATGTGCTCCCTCTATAGATGTCTGATTATATTATATCCAATCGGTCAATAGTGTAGGTACAGTTATGTTTTAATGCGTGAGCGCAGTATAAACAAACCTATTAATTTATTTGAATGAATGGAACAGGTATTCTATCATAGATTTGTACTCACATAAAATCTAATGTCTTTTTCATATGTAAGCTGCTTGAGATTAACGTTTTGAATAATAATAATATATCCTCACGCCTTCCCTCAATGGTCCCCGAAGGGGTAGGCAGAGGTGTATAGGTAATACCCACACAACCACTTTCCGCCAGAGGTATATTAGGTGCCAACGTGACAGATGGCGAGTCCATCGCCGTTACTCCAGCACGACTATACATACGCCTTTGAATTTCTTCTCAGAAGTATGCAGGTTCCCTCTCGATGTTTTCCTTCACCGTAAAGCTCGTGGTGTGACTAACGTGCCGTGGTGGCCGAGTGGTTTGAGCAGTTGCCTGCGACGCAGAGGTCGCAAGTTCGAATCCCGACTGTACCAATGAGTTTTTCTGAACTTAAGTACAGTGATTAGTCACACCACGAGCTTAACGGTGAAGGAAAACATCGAGAGGAAACCTGCATACGTCTGAGAAGAAATTCAAAGGCGTATGTATAGTCGTGCTGGAGTAACGGCGATGGACTCGCCATCTGTCACGTTGGCACCTAATATACCTCTGGCGGAAAGTGGGTGTGTGGGTATTACCTATACACCTCTGCCTACCCCTTCGGGGACCCTTGTGGGAAGGCGTGAGGATATATATATATATATATATATATAAACTGTAATGAATAATAAATAAATACCTGGGACAATTCCACACAAATTTACCTAGTCCCAAATTAAGAAAAGCTTGTGTTATGGTGTCTAGGCAACGATACACTTACTTATATAGATAGATATATACATAAATACATAGGACATCCAAAACCAAGGTAAAAATACTCATGTTCATCTCACAAATATCTGCACTCAGCGGGATTCGAACCCGCGACCTCAAGTTTCGCAGTCAGGAGCTCAAACCACTAGACCAGACGGTCGTCTGTACTGTGTGCTTGTCAAAGACATCATTGAAATTGAATGAAATTAAATGAAACTTAGCCTAATCTATACAAACACATAGGTAGTAATGTCTGCTGTTCAAAATCACGAGTACAATGAAATGTTTAATTCATCGTAGCTGTTCGAATTATGTGCAGATTCATGCTATTGGTATCTTCACGCCTTCTCATAAGGGTTACCAAAGTAGTAAACACAGGTGTAACAAAACAGCGAATTTTGGCTTGGAATATATTTTGCTGCCGGATGGCAAGTCCATCCCCTTTCGTAGCACTATACATACGTCGTTGAATGTCTTCCCAAACGTATGAAGGTTTCCTCGCGATGTTTTTGTTCACTCTAAATCTTATGACTAATCAGTCTTTAAGTTCAGAAAAAGTCATTGTTATAGTCGGCATCCGAACTTGCAACCTTTGCTTCGCAGATGACAACCACTCGGCCACCACAGCTGGCTAGAGATTGAAACATTTTATTGGTTAATTAATTATTACATATGATATTATAGCTTAACTATACGCCATACGAATCGATCGAGTCGATTACAAATCGATGTTCAACATAACCAACATACAATGTATTGAGGCCATCATTCACCTATTATAGGTATTCCGAAGGTGGTTAGGTCAAGCTATTTTATTCACTATCATAATAAAATGTGTAATTAGGTTCGTTTAAATAAAACGCGCGATTAATTAATAAAGTGACAATACTAAATTACAGTTTAACATAAAAAATATATGTTAGTAGATAACTTCATTCTAATTAAGTGTCAAAGGTTCATACGCATATATACTTCTATATTCACAAAAAATTGTACTCAATAAGTTGATGAAGGGAAACCGTCCTATGAATGAAGAGGACTCGGCGTGATGATATGTATGTATGTAATTACTTGATAAATTAAATGGGAGAACAAGATGCCAATGTGTCTGTGTGTGACGTATATGTCTATTTTTATTTTTATACACCAAAATTATATGCGGCGCGCCTGATGGTAAGATGCGCTTGCAACACCTTGGGAATCTCAGGTATGCCGACCGTACAAAACCCCTTTCACACCTTCTTGAAGTAATGCTTCACTAGCTAGGGAAAAACCTCAGCGGTTAGGTTATTCTACAACCCGAATGTGTGTAGAACGTTCCTCTTACAGCCAGCCATGTAAGGCCTTTTGGATTCCAATGTGGAGTGGTAAAACAATGATTCTACTTATATTATAAATATAAAAGTTTGTGAGGGTGATTGTTCCTTTTTTACGCAAAAAATACATATACTATCACTCCTCTTTCCCGTAGGGGTAGGCAGAGACCACTTCTTTCCACTTGCTACGATCATACTTCTTTCGCTTCGTCCACTTTCATTACATATACCCTTCATACATTCTCCTCTTTTTTCAAGAGGTCCCTAGTTTGGTCTGGAAACTTCCGAAATTAGTTAGAAACGTTTACGCAAAAAATACTACTGTCAATAAGTACTTGATGGGTAGTGTCCAAGGTGTCAGCATCCGGTAACTCCAGAGTCATGGCCAAATGAGCATCACGGCACAATACTTACCATTCAAATAACTCCGTCATACTGGCGATGCCTGTTTACATTGAATATTGTTCAGTCATATATTTACTGACTTTGCCCACGGTTTCAGCCGCGTAAAATTAGATTTAATTGAGAGTTCTTTTCTGGAATAGAACATCCTCATCCTATATCTTAATACGGCTTATTTAATTGTGTGCCAATTATCATCCAATCCCGTTCATCCATTCTGGTCTGATTGTGTGACAAACACACTTTCACATTTTTATTATACCGCACGGGTGGCATACAGTAATGCGGTCCGCCTGATGGTAAGCGGTTACCGCCGCTTATGGGCGCTTGCGACACCCGGGCTACCACTCGCACGATGCGATCGCAAGAATCTTTTCACAGAAGAACTCCATGCTGTACTCTCCAGGTAAAACCTCAACGGGGAGCTCATTCCACAGCCGAACGTTCGCGGAAAAAACTCCTTTGAACCGCGCAGTACGAAACTTTTGTGGTTCCAGGGTATGGGGATGAATTCCCCCTCGAAGACGAGAGGTGCGGTGGTAGAAAGTAGAAGTACATTTTTACAATATAAGTAGGATGCCGAGGAAATAACACCATGTTATTCAAAACTGGCTTCATTCGTGCGATATCTTATGCATAGGTATTATTGCATATAATATGCGGTTTCTAACAACCTTTTCTTAAAAAACGATGTAACTCAATATAAAACTAAGGTCAACCTAGATTTTAAATGTATTCACACGAAATTACAGAAGTATCACGGTATAAATTAAAATTGAGACTTTCACGGTATTTATTAAAATTTGCGTGTATAAATTAAAGGCACATATACCAACTGACTGTTGTCTTCTAGAAGTTTTATGGTATTGTCAATGCCGGTGCAATGAGACAAATAGCTCCAAGACAACAAAATTACAGAATTATTAAAGGGCATAATATTAAGCAAACATGGTCTTATGTCAACTTTAAAAAAAAAACAAAAAAAATCTACACGTATATAACCTACGGATAAGTGATAAACTTCTTTTGGTAGAACCATCTTATCTTATCTTATATATAAGTTATATAAGCGATTTATTCCTAAACTACTTAACCGATTTCAATCAAATTTGGACACCATGTGCAGTTTGATCCAACTAGAAAGATAGGATAGCTTACATCACAATTGGACCCGATAGGTGGCGCTGCGATCGTGTTTCAGGAAGTTAAACTTTTTTCCCTGGTTGAAGCTGAGCGGGTCAGCTAGTATAATATAAATAAATCATTTTAGTTATATTATAAATATTATTTATTTTATTTATAAGATAACTCAATAAAATTGATGTACAATTTAAAGGGTCCATATAATATAAGAGATATTTACATAAATTGCTTACAGACTAACATATATGTTATAATAATATCCCTAAGGTTTCTTGCGGGACAAATATAGGGACTAATATCGCATAGTATAAAGCGAATTAGCGCCTCATCATTAGCCATGCTTTAATCCAACAAATCTCACATAACTATCAATTTGATTCGGCAACTTTGTTTAATATGCAAACTGTTAATAACTATGGAAATCATATTCATAGCCTTGTTTGTCTTGTCTATTTGGTTTTTCAAATAAATTACTCGATAACCATATTTCACCGTTTCCAGTTTACCAGACCTACTTACTAATAAAGTAGTAAGGCATTACGACACCGACAAGCTTTTTGGTAAAGTATCGAAATCGCGATAACGAAACGATTTTAAAACGGGAAATCAAAAGTTACGCAATAACCCAACGAATAAAAATATAAAACAAAACTAAGTATATCCAAAATTATTTTGTATTTCTTTCTTTGAATTTTTAATTTTCGTATTTACTGAACATTTAAACGTAAAAAGGAAATCACTTGCATATTTAGGTTACGTAGTTATAATATATGATGGAATCTGGATGGCATCTTAAAAAGGTTTCACAGAAATCTCGAATAGACCCAAATTGATTCAGACCCAAATAGACATAGTATTTCCAATAAGTCCTTCCTAAAAAGTCCTATTCATCACACAAATGTTTGCCCCCAACAGGAATTGAACCCGAAACCTCAAGATTCAGTCAGGATCATATCAAAAACCTGTATGCTCTATCAAGAGTGTGGGCTACAACGGGCGTGTTTGTATTCGGGCCTCGAGACCTGCGCACGCGTCGCTCGTCTTTTTGACAGATAGGAGAGCGGGTGGAGCGCATGCCGGCTTCCGTTTCATAAAGTTTAATGGCGTGGTTGACCCAGCTTTGTTAGTATAAGACAAGGCAGAACTACCGTTTACACTTATTCTGGTTAATGCTTAACAACCCGCTTAAAATGGCCGTGAAGTGACGTACCGTAATGAAAAACATATCTATGACTAAACACAACCCCGTAGCAACTTGTTTTCAAACTAAGTAAGAACCGTTTTATCAAACTTAAAGAAATTTTCCATGATATTCGATTAGTAACATAATTGAACTGTAAGGTAAAATTGTTATCAACTGTCATAGAAATCATTACCGTAAATATTCATCCTTATTCTGGTGCTACATTTATGACATCACCGTTTCCTTAATTAAAAGAAATCCTGACGCACTGGAGTCCACGAAATATAAGGGTGACTTAATCAGAAGATCACATCTCTTAATATACGGGCCGGCGACGAGTGAGATCTGACACGAAATTCCCTAAAAATAATATTTAAAATGGTAATGGGCCCCCGGGTTCATAAATTGCTGCGCCATATGTCCCGTGCGTTGCACCTACTGTGTACATAAATATGTCAAGTATTGAGAAGACTGCCGCTGTATTATTTCACGAACTATGTTTCTTGATCTTTGACAAGATTGATCACTCGTGTCTGTCACTAATTTAAAGGCATTTTAATTTTCCTCTACCGTATAAATAAGTCAAACAACATTTTTTAAAGCCATATAAATTAATATAACCGACAAATGCTCAAATAAATTGTATGGCTGCAGCTGATTTTGAGCTAATCAATTTCAAATATTTTTCGTATATATCGCCTGGAGATAATATCTCGGCCTAGGTCTCGCCATTGACCGGTAAAGTAGCAAAAGTTTAGTAGCCGGAACTCACGCTACGAGAGACAATACAAAAAAAAAAATTTCATTGAAGTACCTTAGACAGATTTTTATTTTGCAAGAAAATGTTGCTGCTATAATGAATTTTATTTATTTATTGGTTTACATAAACTATAGAACACAACACATCACTTTTGTATCTCTTAAAATTTGAACATTCTATTTTTTTTTGTCTCTCGTAGCGTGAGTTCCGGGAACTTTTGCAAGTAGCAAAAGTTCCCGGAACTCACGCTAACCGAACCGGTCAATGGCGAGACCTAGGCCTCCAGCCAGGCACTTTATTTCTAAGCAACACAGCTAAGGGCACCCCCTGTGGGGTACGAACCTCGGCTTAGGGCGTTGCTGGATCGCGAGCAAGAGAGCTGGGCTGAACTGTTAATTTTATTACTTCTTAACATTTTAAGACTATCTGGAAAATATCATGATTTCCATTCAATTAATGCCATTTGGGTTGGGTATTAACGTTAGAAAACATTTAAAATTTAATTTGCATGTTACTTAGGGAACTAAGTTTGTGTGTAAAGTTCAGCGACCCAAAGGTCGCATGCGATCGATCGGCGCCCGCGCAGCTGACACAGATGCGCGGCTTGGGAGTCACGATCCTCCGCTATGGATGGTAAAGTAGATTATATTCATGAATTATTAGTAGTTAGCGCCCTACATTCTCAAAATATTATTGATCTTACTAACACAACTACATTGCAGCCACGTGCTCGAATTCCAAAAATAGATACCCAATATTAGTACAGCGATGGTACAGAAATAAAAACTAGGCAAAAACATTGATATTATCCGTAAACACTATTACGCAGGTTGGTACTTATCTATAAATAATGCTTCGAAATTATGTTATTAGAAGCAATGAATTTACTCAATGCACTTCAATTCTTGTCATATGAAAATAAAAAAAAAAGTGTATCTACATGTTTCTTGCTTTATCAACATATCACGCCTGCATTTTCTTTAATTAGTTTGTGTCCTCTCTTATAAGCTATTCAATATTTTAAGTGAATGTTATAGTAAAAGTGACTCCTTTAAATCTAGCTTCAAAGTCATACAAAAACCAGTGAAGGCAGCAGAGAAGCTTCTTTAGTGTACTTATGGGAACGCGTGCACCATATTTGGTCGATAATAAGTAATCTTAAAATCCGGCTAAGGGCCAGGCGAGTGGGACCCCGAGCTATGACCAAAGAAAACAATAAATCGTAATGAGCGCGCGCCCCCTGGGCACCCTCGGATGCTATTTTCGACTATAAATAAATGTGCAGATGGATTGATAAATACAAATATTAGGGGCGAAACGAAGAAAAACAATGTTTATGAAACTGGTGTCGTTCGCTTCATAACTGTGAGTTACGACTTCCGACGCCTGCCACCATATGGGCCATGCAGAATTTTTTTCTAAAATCTAAATCTACTTGGACAAGAATAGTTCTACAAGAACTAGTTTTACAGTTATAAAAGCTACTCAATTGCGTATCGATTAAAATGCATTATTATCGGTACGCGTACTAATGACGCAATGGATGGGAACATTCTCAAATAAATATTGTCGCCATAATAAAATTAACAGAGTTGGGCATGCGTGGCGAGAAGCTGCCGCAAACGACAAGACGTTAGTCACGCCGGGTCTATACTTAGCCGATTGCATTGTCTTCTGAAATATCTATTAACGATTATTGACAAGGCATCGGCATGCGAATTCTCCCCGCGATAGGTGCGTCGAACTGCTATAAATATACTTTATGTGCGATGCAGGCCGGAGCGGGCAGGTATGTGGCAGGCTGCGAGACGCACGTCAATGTCTAACTCTTTGTCACTTATTCAAGTTAATACAATAGACATCGGTAGGTACTGGATGAGCTCCATTTCCATCTGCGATTCTTTATTTAAAATTTATTTCTTCGAGGGCCTTTCTGAAAGGCGCAGACGTAGTGCAAAACTCCCACATGCTGTAGAGTAAATCAACTAAAATGTGTGTATGGACAGGATGTAGAACAGTCACTGTTACACCAGATTCATAATCTGGCAGGCTAGCACTTTCCTATCTATACCTAATCTAATCTTAGTATATAAACACCGGCCAAGAGCGTGTCAAGCCACGCGCAGTGGAGGGTTCCGTACTTCAAAGTACATCTTATAATTTGGGCGACTATTACTCGTTAACCTCTAAGGCGAACATGGCCCTGATAATTTTCCTTTTAAATTCATCATATAAACTACTATCAATTTTGTTTACAAATCTACAAACCGCGGTTCGGCTGGTAGAGGAGAGGAACACAAATCTATCTAAAATTACAGCTTAATATTTCATACTTCGTAAATGGAACTCTAAACCGAAAAGCGTTCTTACCTTCTTAACATACCCCTACTATATTTTAATAAGCTATCTAACAATATATCACACAACAGGAATGGTGAAAAAAATCAAGATTTTTATTTGACAACGTTGTCGGCGTTGTGCATATATGAAGGTACTACCATACCAAATTACAGCTCTGTAGTACCAAGCGTCTTCGAGCTAACCTGCCGACAGACTGACAGACATGGACTTAGCGAAACTGTAAGAGTTCGTAGTTTACTACGGACTCTTACAGTTTCTGATCGGCAGATATTGTTTATTGAGGAAGCCTTTATATTTATAGGCTACATATAATTTTGCTAGTACCCAAGGGAATGAATAATAAAATGTAACTCGAGCGAAGCCCCGGCACACAACTAGTGTATTATATATCCAGCGAAGTGTGGGTATAATTGCTGCCCACCTCCCCCTCGGGGAGCTTAATAGAAGGCGTAAAGAAAAAGATAGAAAACGCTAGAAGCTAGGTATTAATTGCAGTGGCCATTCTTTTAGAAGTACAGACAAAACAAGAAAGGGAACGCCAAAACGAATAACATCCCACATAATATAACAAAAAGGTACAAACATAACAAAACCTTAAATACCTAACACAAACGCAACAGTAGTTTATGTCCTCCTAGCAAATTAATGCATTCACGTCAAAATTGCAAATTGCGAGTTTAAATTGATACAATTCGACAATTGATTACAATATGCACACAAAGCAGTCGCATGCACAAACACAGGCGAGCAGTCAGCCGACATCGATTCATATCCAACGAGAGCTTTCATTTTGTATGTTAAATTAAATCTCCATGAAACAAGATTGAATTTTTCGCAATCAACGTGCTCAGAGCAGCTTGCTCGCAACAAATGTGGCATGGTTATATACCTACTATTATATTGTATCTTTGCGAACTGGCAACTATTATTAAGCTATTGTGAAGGCATAGTACATAGTGTACTGAAAATGTTTGTACCTGTAATATATTAATAAATAATATCTAGCACAACGGGCTTTACAGTGTGCGAAACATTCATTGTTCTGAGAAGAATTTCAAAGAACTATGAAGTCGTATCAGAGGAACGCCGATAGACACGCCAACTTTCCTCCAACCTCCAACAATAAGTGGTTGTTGTTACCCCTTTGCCTATCCCTTTGATAGCCCGCATGGTAAGTGTAGAGTAGATATCCGAAGAAGAATATTATAAACATACAGAGGATATTGTTGGAAATATCTGTCCACTGCGGTGACTAACAATTCTACTATAGCCAGATGGTTATTGATGAACGTTGATGAATTTAAGTGCGTTAACAATGTTATTAGAAGCAGAACAAACATATAGCCGCATAGTGTTCGGCGCCGGGCGCTACAGCCCACCACAACGGAGCGAGCGGCTAGCTAGCATCGGCTTAGCTAATTTACAATTTAATTATCAGCCGGGATGATGCATCGTTAGCGCGCGCCAAACCGAGTTTATGCGACTAATCAATTGTTTGACGCGGCCGCTGCAATCACGCGCCGCCCGCTGCCACTCTCTCCTCCATGCCCGCCCAGTGTCCCCTATTTGAATTGCAGCATAAAATGCCAATCAGTTGAAAATTCCATCCAAAAACAACATTATTTTTTTTCAAAATAAGTAGTTAATTTTGATAACTAATATCGTAGTCATGGGCGCTCATGATACAGCGTAATGTAAAATTTACTTGGCTGCCTGCTTACGGGCGGTTACAATAATGAATCTCTGTCAACGCCTCATAAAATAAGTTTCGATAGAAGCTTCAGCAATTCAATCGAGAGAACAATGCGGCGGCGTGTCGCGCCCGTGTTGATTAAATATAGCTCAGAATCCATCAAGCGAACGCTGCGATCGAACCGTTGCTATGGATTTATGCGCTAAATATTCGACAGGTGCCAAGTGTGCCGATCGTAGAGTTCGATCGCCGATGACTAACTACGCCCCAAATTTTATTTCAAATGTCAAATAATTCGAGCACCTGCTCTGCGCCCACCGCACCGCACCGAAGTCCGGCTGCGGCGCCTGCAGCACAGTACAGGATACTTAATACAACAGTCGCATCAAATTATTTCCTTTCCTTTTACCTCTAAGGTCTAGTTTCCTGGATTAGTAATTAAATAGTTGATTCAGCACAACACATACATTATCCCGAGTATGGCAGACAATTTAATAAATCTTTTCACAGAGCAATCATTTCATTACACTTTAATAACGGTAATCTAATTGCAGTTACACGTCATTAGAAAGTCACGCGGAGTTTTCATTAATTTATTAAGGACGGTTAAATTTAACCGCTCACGAATGAGAGTCGTGCGATACAAGCGTAATGTGGACGTTCACAATTCGCTAATCCCGCGTCGCTACCGTTACATAAGACAGCTGAGTAGAATATAAATGTAAAACACAATAAATTTCATGCCCCGTAGGAAATGAATATTCATCACGAAATCGCCATGCATATTCTCTTTTGCTTCAGAACTTCATGTGCCGTGGTTGCGCGCGCGGAGTGACAACAAAGTAAACCTTCAGTCGTCGGCCATCAGTTACTATTCGCATGATAGAAGGAATGCACTAAAGACGGCTTCGGCGCCGCACCACCCAGGCTCTCGTAAATTTCAACATATAGTAAAGTGATTTACGAATAATTGTTGTGTTGGCGTATAACTAGAGAAATCTTTCCGCTGTTTGCCGCTGGCTAATTTATATATGAGGCTTAGGTAATTCGCGGGCCACGAGTAATTGGTCTGCAGAACAATAGCTTTTGTCGTGCCCTTATCTCGTCCGCCACGTTTGTCTCTCTTCAAAGTGCTCTCTTTGGCACAATAACGTTCACATGAACGTTGTCTTAAGTGTCTACTTTTTCAACTCATAGTTGAATATTCCCTACCAGCTCAGTTCATTCCGCTTAGCCATTAACAAAATAAATCAATGCGAATAAGGAACTTAGTTTAGATCCTTGCTTCATTTAAGTGTAATTATTTTCGTCTAGGTATCGATTACTGAAAACATAACAAGAATAATTTCCAAGGTAATTCGCACGGCTGCGGAAGACTGGCAGGTAATCAGCACGGGGTCGACATTAGCGTAACACTTAATCGAAACATATGTTTATCGTAACATGCGAATCGGCCTACGGCGAATTAGTTCTCGCACAATGCAATTTGAATGCACATTACACAACGAACGAGGTACGAGCGCTTTTTATTGCGGCATCGTGAGATCTTATCTGGGAACTGCCACTTCCAGCAGGCAAATTTCAGATACTGTTCACGTCACCGACGAATTTGCACCCTATGCCTCCGATTCGACGAGAAGTTATTGCTTGCTTAAAGCCCGCGCGGAACTAGTGTGTGTATGAACACGTACCTACGCGACATGCTGACGCACCCTACAATACATGTTTAAAGAATTCACCATAAAATCAGCAATAAAATTGAAAACATTTTGTTACCTTTTAAATAAGTTTCGTCCTGTCGGCCTTGTATGACATTCGATTTTGATCTTTGCCCGTACGAGAAAATGTACAAATTCGAACGCAGGGCTACAATTTGAAATCATCTCTCGATCGATAAGAAGCGTTAATTTTACGATCCAGTGATAATTTGCTAACTTCCGACAGAGCGCCCTAGTTGAATTGTTCTGAACATTTGCTGTACAAAATTACTGAAAAGGAACATGTTAATCGTGTATCTATGTATATCAATCTAATCGCCATAGATTGTAAAAGTTACAAGTGTCTTGAGAAAATTATATTTGACAATTGACATGAGAAGAGCTTTATTTTTATTTTCTATTAATATTTTCCCATGTCTACAGAGAGATTTGACATTATGTATTAACTTGAATATGAAACTGAAAGGATTTGCGAAAAATATTAAAGCAAAATAACATATAAACAGACATCATTTACGTTATTTTAAAAAATATTTTTCACATTTAGCTAACTTATATAACATGTAAGATATGTAACTATTTGTTAGCATATAGGTACCTATGTTTAATAACATAAGTGGAAGAGAGTTTAATCTTTGTATCCTAATATTTAGTGAGATATATATATATATATATTTTTTTGTATTGTCTCTCGTAGCATGAGTTCCGGGAACTTTTGCTACTTAACCGGTCAATGGCGAGACCTAGGCCTGGAGGCCTAGGTCTCGCCATTGACCAGGCACTTTATTTCTAAGCAACACAGCTAAGGGCACCCCCTGTGGGGTACGAACCTCGGCCTAGGGCGTTGCTGGATCGCGAGCAAGGGAGCTGGGCTGGACTGGTAATTTTATTTAAATATTATTTGGGGGCGGGATTTGCGCGTCTGGCTCGGCGCGGGCTGGCGTTTGCGGCGGGGGTCGGGGGGGAACATTTCGGCTTATTCGCGTCGAGCCTCGCCGGCGAGGACGGAACAGTGGTCGGTTTTGTGTAGTGTTGGTATGTTTTTGTCGGGCGTCCTGGAGGACCGTTATGTCGTCATCCGGTTCGATGACGGCATGTCTTGGACGCCTTATGTTCGAGATAAGGGAAGGAGTGTATCGGGCGGCCGATACGACGAGGGGGTTGGGGTGATTTACAGCAGAATCGAAATGACGTTTGGTCAGTTTTTTTAAAAACTGTTTTATAGTGGGGGCTTTGAGGTCAACGTGGAGTTGACTATTACGCATGTACCACGGGGCACCTGTGGCTCTCCGGAGAAACCGGCTTTGGAGCACTTGCAGGGGGTTAAGTGTTGAATTGCTAGTGTGTGCGAACACTACACCCGCATATGTCATGATTGGTCGAATGCACGTCGTGTAAATCCTCACCTTGGATTTAAATGAGAGTTTACTTCGTGCATTCAACATGCTGTGAAGTCTACCGAGCGCGAAGGCGGCTCGCGCGCGTACCGCCTTTACGTGGTGACGGAAAGAAAGGCTTTTTCTTCCCATGGAATGGGTTTGCCGAAGAGGGTGATGGGGCTACCCGTGGGCGTTCGAGGCCTTTCCAGAATAGAATGGCTGCGCTTTTGTTGGGGTTCACTTCAATTCTCCATTTCCGGAACCACCGCCCCAGGGCTGTGACCGCGGATTGGAGGTTGTCGTGAATTCCCTCGGGAGTTCTACCTTTGTAGTAGATAGCCGTATCATCGGCGAATAGAGCGCTTTTAACTCGTCTAAAGGGGGGAATGTCGCTAATATAAAGCGTGAATAGGAGTGGCGAGAGCACTGAGCCTTGCGGGTCTCCTGCTCGTATGGGATGGGGGGAAGAGAGTGTGCGCTCGACTCTGTAGCGGAAGGAGCGGTTCGACAAAAAGTCCCGTACTATGCGTACTAGACGGTCCGGCACGCCCTTTAGTGAGATACCTACATGCTCCTAATTTCATAAAGAACCTTGTGTAAGCATTCAACGGAGAAAACTCTGGGAAGAACATGTTCACCAAATATGGATTGAACAAGTTCGTGTGAGTATATTCGTGAAAAGGTCAAAGACCATTTTTCAAGTACCTAGATCGACCTATGAAGTCCAACGAATGGAACGTCAGGAGTAATAACTCGAAATTGCCGAGCATATACGATGAGACTGATGAAAAAAAGAAGAGAAGAAGTCTGCTAAATTTAGAGAGGACTGGCGACTCACTCTCGCTGCCTACCCCGTGAGGGACTCGGCGTGTTCATATAGGTATACCTAAATATATCGTCACCTAATCGTGTTATAGTATGTTCAAAGTAAATTGTAAAGTGGTTTCGTAACGCGAATACCTCAACAACAATAGGCAATTATTTTCATGCTTTTATTAATTGTACCAGCAGATATAATGGTTACGATGTCTTTGTATTTTAATTTTGACGAATTCCCAGCTTTCCAAGAAAAAACATTGGGCGCGGCATCCCACTCATGAAGTTAACGAGGAAATTACTTTATTATAGCCGCCCCGTTTACATATTAATGTTGTAATGAATATGTACGTAACGATATTCATTTAACGCTTGTGAATAGGTGTATCTGCTACACATTGTTAGCATTTAACAAATTTAAAGTTATGTAATTAGCGGCCCGTTAAATTGTTAAATTATCTCGGTCGCTCGGCGATTTTACATCGTTTAGAGCTACGGTAGGTATGCTTATAGACTCTTTGTATTACAGTAACATATATAATGTATGCTCCAAATACGAACACCCGTTTAACAACTTTTTTGCTAATATAATTTGTAGTTGGTGTATGGCCACATAAACCGCTCACGATTCGCCTTCAATGTTGTATCCTTAACTAGTCTTCTTCTTGCGGTGTCTTCCACTTCTGAAGGTTGTCTATCAGCTCCGCATATTTTCCTTTATCCTTCGCCAAGCGAAACAGGAGTTCTATGCTGGCAGTTCCGTTCCATTCTATTCTGCGCGCCGCCATTCTGTAATTTTAAAACACATGGATGGCCAATCATTCCTTATGGTAAATGGTTAAGCGGGGTAGCACTCGCGCGTTGCCGACCTTAATAAGTATCTAATCAGGCCATGAGGTCACCACCAACCTAATTTTATTTATAATAAGTCAATCACAATGGGCGAATTAATTTTTTTTTAATATTTATGCGTGCAAATTAACAAAAACCAACCACTTTGCCATTCTCAAATATTTCCATTTTAAAAAGTTGATTGACGTTGAAGTTTGTCAATTAGTTGACCAAAATTTCTGTTTCAAATTTGGAATCTTTCTTTTTTATAGTCCGACAGCTAATTAATTCCTCAATTAATTGTGTTTGGCTCCTGAATTAATTTGTTTTTGCAGTATGCTATAAATACCTTGATATACTGAGTATTGCTAGGGACTAGTTGATACTTTATATATGTAGAAATCTATTTCATACCTATAAAAAAATCTCGTAAACTATACCAACCGACGTTTTGCGACGCCTAGGGTGTGGGATGAACTCCCTATTGATATTTTACCTAGAGTGTACAGCATGTAGTTCTTTAGAAAAGGCAAAAAAAAATCTAATTATAGGGTCAGATACACTAGATGATACGCAAGGTGTTGCGATCATCCAATTACGGCGGTAACCGCTTACTATCAGTTGGGACGTATTCTTGTTTGCCCCCTCAGTGATATAAAAATGATCTGATAACTACGTTGTGTTTATTGGGATCTTTTAGTAAGATCAAATCGATTGGACACTCAAGGAGGGAAAGGTTAAGAGTTCTGACAACTAAGTTGAGTGTATACATTTAAAATATATCTATGTGTATCTCTAATATAATTTCTGTGCCTGTTATTTTGTTAACTTAGTTATTTAACTTGCTTTTAGACTAAATACCTATTTGTTTTATATATGTGCATAACATGTAACCAATTTTATGCTCAATAAATTTTATTATATTATATTATAAGAGTATTCGAAACCAGAGAGCACTTACAAAGAGACTGATGAAGCGAAAGAGTCTACAGAGAGTAAGTCTACAGAGAACTGGTTCTCTCGGACTCGTGAGAAGGGAAAGCGATGATATGTGATTTTTTTCTGGTTATAAAGAGATCGTTTGGTTGGAGCTTAAATCTCATTAGATTGCATTCCTATTGGTAAAGTATTGTGCTGGAGAGGTGCTGACAGTGGGAGAGCTCGGGCGGACGCGGAAGCGGGAGCGGGGCCGTTGGCGGCGCGCCAACAAGGTGAATGCCACGACTTCCACGCACCGGGTCGCGCAACCCACTTTACCCAACACACTCAAAACTATCCCACTATCATAATGTCCGCTTATCTACGTGTACTATAAACATAGCATCCGCTGCAGTGTTTCACAAACACCTGTTCGACGTCCCTTCATTATCTGCTAAGATTTAAAAAACCCTAGTTCTGACACGAAATATCAGTCTAGTTCATTTAGAAATTTCGATAGGACTAAGACTCTATACACTGCACGTATTGATTCGATTCTTGTTGAAAGTGTAATCTTATTAGAAAATAATATTTTTAGGTTTATTATTCTCCATTACAGGAGTGCCAGCAAGCGAGTGATACTTAGTTCACGCTCACAGGTGGGCCGGAGGATTGTCTGCTACTTTTGTATTATAAAAAAAATATATATATCTTCACGCCATCTTATAAGCTTCTTTACACAAAAGTATTAAACATGATAATGATAATTCTAACAAGATCATTCTCACTGGAACTGAGTTTATGGCACTCCGCATAAAAGTTATTAATACATGAACATTCAACATATAATTGCACATTGCTTATATACATAAACTCGTAGATATATACAAAACATTATGTGGAACCATCCCAACTGAAATGCAAATGTATATAATGCAGGAAACGTCTGAGTGGGTCTCATAGCAGGGCCTACACCGCATGAGTAGCATAAGTTCGTTTACATACGACAGGCAGCCGTATTTGCAACCCAAATGTTCGGCTCGACCGCTCGTTCGCCCGACTTATCTGTGTGCCAGGCAAAATATTACAGTTTGTGCATCGCCACTCGCGATGTGCATAACTGAATGTCAATAAAGGAATAAAAAAGCCCACCGGAGGCGTTCCCGCATAACCGAGGCGGATGTGCTGTAAACCAATGGGCGACCGGAGCTCAGCATATTCATAACGATATTACCGCCGACGGAGTTGCGGCGTCATCATAATTCATACATAATAACCCTTCCGACGGCGGCGGCGCGCCGCGGTGCCGCCCTGCGTCTCGTTCGCGCGCTCATTCTCGGCCCGAGAGCAACAGAGATGCTAACGAACACTCCAAACACCTATCATAATTCATAATTTTATTTTTTACGAGCTTCAGCCAATATAAACATGTACATGTAATTTTCAGTTTCCCTCCCACATAGCGCTGTTGCCGCGCACGGCTGAAAAGTTAACGATGTTTACCAAAATTTAATTTAGTCTGAACCGTATAACTGAAAGATATAGCAACTTAAGGCGGAATACGAGAAACAGAACATGTTGGGCATGTAAAGACGATGACAGCTATTTGTAATTGGAATATGACGAGATGCGTGCGCGTGCGCTCGGCGCGTCTCATTCGTCAGCTTATAAATAGAGCTCGGCGTCTGCGCCGTGACGACTCGCGCCATTAATTTATATGAAATAACTGTCGGCAGACGGAAAAATAAGTACGATCTAGAATGGCCTTCTCCACGATAATATTTATGTTTTACGAAGTGGTAGACGAATCGAACCGGCGTTGATGTACGAATGTCAGAAACAACTAACTATATGTAGGTATTCGTCAGTTTCCAACTACGCAGTTACAACTAATAAATAAACTATTCATTCCCCATTTAAACTTACAGACATGTGATGTCATGATGTAAAAACATAAAATTATTAGATATCAATAGACGAGATCAATTACACCCTTTTAACATTTAGTTGCCAGGTATTTTCAGTTTAACTCTTACACCAACTATTTTATGACCTAGTTATTATGTCCACGCTGAACACACAACATATTAACTAAATATTTATTTAATTTCGACGTTTCGTTACAAGGGTTAACTCTAGACTAACTTATGAACATTTTCGCGTTATAACTAAAATGTAGGTATGTAAATATATACATATATATGTTTGTACAATACATAAGTATTACTCCGCTGATTTTATGCAGTATACAATATTCAAAAAATTATGCAATCATTAATTACCTGCAATCTTGTAACCCAAATCTCTCCTCTCCCCTTCTTTATAACCATCACCAAACCTCTTTCACAGATCTTTACAAATTCAATAAAGATGTGAAAATACTGTTTTCAGACGATATAATCTCCGCAAAGCACCCAAAGACAAGTGAGGCATAAATTCGTTAGCGCGTTTGTAATCGTCACGAATATACCAACCGATATTTCACGGCAATATATTTTAAAGTTGACATCAGAAAGAACATCTTATAAAGCTATAACTCAGTCTGAATTTAATGAGTCATTATCCCGAAGCGTAAATGGCGGATAGCGCAGCATTTTGACATTATTTTGAATGTTGAAGTGCTCTTCGAAAACTTATACATCCAGTTGATCAAGAATATTAAATGCGTAGGACGTAGATATGGGTACATAATATTAGATAAATTATTACGATCGGTACCAAACTATCACCTATATTATTCATGAACACGCTTATTTTGGAAAGCAATGACATAAATAAGTTGATTGATTTAACAACTATTAAGAAATATGCTCCGACTAATGCATGACTACTACCAACTATTAGTTGGAAACGTTTAAATCGTGTTGTACCTAAATATTATTGTAACTAGTCAGAAATCTCATCTGAATATATTAATTGAAAAACGATGGAACACACAAGTATGGGAACGTCAAGAGTGTTCGAAATGGATGAGCATGTATGAATAAGATATACCTACGATAAATATCCTGATACATGAGAACGAAGCGAATATGCCATGTTAGTCCAAAGAGAACTAGTGAGCAATCAAGTTCTTTATATACTCTTTATACTCCTTGCCTACCCTGTGAGGGACTGAATAATTCCTATTGATTTTTTACCACATTTTCCAAATAACTACTATGTATAGTAAGTACCTACATACAAAGTTATCTATTGAAATTCCAAAACCGTAAAACTTTCTTTACCGTATACCTAAATTAATCTGTTACGTAAAACATCAAATAATAATTAATTTGGATTTATTGAAAGAAATAGAAATCAGTAAGTACCTACCTTGAAGTAGATTAATAAGTAAAATGTATAAATATTACTAGTATACTAAGAGTTATGCGAACATTCATGCATTGGATACAAATTACAATTGCAACGCACCTTCTTACAAAAAATATGTCTTATACTGGCTTAATAATGAGTTTTTTTTTCTTTATGTATAGGTAAACTAAATGTAGGTAATAGAGGTAGTGAACAACAGCTGCAAATAACGCAGGACTTCGAGATACTTGTTCTAATACCCCTGGAAACTCAATAATATTTTCACCTTACTGACTGGTTATAGTCACTATAGCACGGTCAAACAAATGAAATATATGTCCAAGATCGTATGCGATCTGTCTCGAATCTAGAAATATAATATCTATGCATTCTACTAGTTTTTACCCCGTACAATGGTGATTTTATAAATTCGTAGGCTGGTGCTAAAATGAACAAATTCGCATCGAAGCTTCAGCAGATTATTTACAAAAATATCAGACGCAAAAGATAAGCAATATTCGTGAGTAGGTAACTCAGAGTGAGCTCGTGTTTGAAATGTGAAGGTATTTAAACACATCGCCCTCGCTTCCCATAAATAAAATAAATACAAATATTCTCACGTAAGCGAGTACCTCGAAAGCGTTCATTTACGAATGTGAATGTAATAAATGGGGCATCTTCTCCTAAACACAAAAGTAAACTGACGAAAATAGTCTATTTTTGGAATCACCTATGATTAGAAGCACGAGCGAGGCAAACATGTGGTGAATCAATATTCCTGAACGTATAAAATTAATAGACCGACCCGCTAACAACTATTACAATAAACGCGTAGCGTACAAAAACAATCTGCCGTGCGAATTTCAGTTTCGACTCAGTAATAAATTTTTCGTTTGCAGAACATTCCCAAAATAATATAATTCGAACATCCAACGGAAACTATTAAAAATGGCAAATGGCGAAAAACACGTATCATAATCTGACAAATTGGTGGTACGGCACAAATAAGAAACCAAACCTCTAAATTTAAGTCCTTGTTTTCTGGTGGCGAGGTTGTCGGCACATAATTTTTTGAATTTCTTCTCTGACGTAGATGTCGATAAAGGAAAACATCGAGAGGAAACCTGCATACGTCTGAGAAGCAATTCATAGGCGTATGTATAGTCGTGTTTGAGTAACGTTTTGAGGTTTTGAGGTTGAGAGCGATGGCCTCGCCCTCCGCCACGTTGGCACCTAAAATATATGTCGTGAAAAGTGGGTGTGTGGTTATTACCCGCACATGGTAGACAGAGGTGTAAGGGTAAAGTTACCATTGTGGGTTTTTTTTGTATTGTCTCTCGTAGCATGAGTTCCGGGAACTTTTGCTACTTAACCGGTCAATGGCGAGACCTAGGCCTCCAGCCAGGTTATCCTTGTGGGAACGCATGAGGATATATATATACGTAAATACCTGTTGTTTCATTACGATGTTTTCTTTCACAGTATCATTCACGGTGTTACAAATCACTGCATTCCAGAATAGCTGATTGGTTAAAACTACGCGACTGTACTGCTGCAATATTGACTTGACACGAGACCACTTAGGCTACTCGGCTACAACGGCCCTTATTACAAATACGTGGTTTTCTTTAGTGTAATACCAAAAGAAAATGTATCACACCAAAGGAGATGTAAAGATGCATGTATTTTAAGCTCAGAATTGGTAGTAAGAATGTTTTTTAAGTTCTAATTCTGAATACAAACAACATTCTGATAAATAAAGGTTTAAAAACTTTACATATAAGACCAATTGTCAATAAAAAGGTTGACACACCTGCACTGCCTTCTTTCATACCTGAACAACTAGATTTACAACCAGGTATTGAACCCACAATCAAGAAAAAAAACGTCAAAAATTAAGAGAAAAAACAGCAATTCACATCAACGTCAAGCACTCTATAGGGTGGTCGAACAATGGAATACCGCATGTGTATGTGTGTATGTCCAATATAATTTTTTAATACATATGACGACAAAATAAAGAAGCAGCATACCCTTAACTATATAAAAAATCCTTAATAACGTAGGTACCATATTCACTATACGCCACACAATGGGACTACCATATATGCTACCTAATGAAACATGTAAATAACCAATTACGAGGGCCCCGAGGTGTAGACAGAGATGTGTACCCACTGTCCGCCAAAGATACATTAGAGGTGCCAACGTGACAGATGCCGAGTCAATCGCCGTTAGTCCAGCACGACTCTCCTTCGTCCTTCGAAGGAATTAAAAAATGTGTGTAAAGTCGTAAACGTGAGACGGCTCGCCATCTGTCAAGTTGTCGCAAAAATATATCTTCGCTTGATTATAGTATGTACATATGTAGGTAAATAAATATCATTGTGTAAGACAATTAGCCATAGCTACAAATAGTACTAGAGCTGTGTTTTAGGTGTATGAAATCGGACTTGATCATTAAGTCAATAATACGATCGAAGAAGACATCCCAAGCTCGGCTAGATACTAATTATACGTTAGCTTATTTAGATTATACTTATCTAGTTTATAACATATTTTAGTGCACCATAAACAAACACAGCGAGATTTTACTGCTGCTGGCCCCGACGCACATTCGAACTATTGTGCCTCTTATAATTTTTATTAGGGGCAATCCGTCCACCTTGATTTACATCTTCCCGAACTGACGGATCTTTCATTTAATTTACGGTTCAACCCTAAAGTTTTAAATGTTATAAAATAATACAAAAAGCAAAAATTACATCTTCATGTTTGGGAACTTAGTATAAGAAAGAAAATGTTGGAATTGTATTTTATCACACCACCAGCCTTATAGTGATGGAAAGCATCGTGAGGAAATCTGCATTTATTGGAGAAGAAGTGCGAAGACATACGGAAGTTGTGTACCTATGTGAAATCGCGAAAGAGAGTTATCTCACCTAGGCTTGGCCCACACACTCACTTTTCGCCGGAAATATATTTTAGATGCCATCTGTCATGATGGCGAGTTTCTTCATTGCCGTTTCTCAAGCGCAACTACACATACGTCTATGAATTTATTCTCGAACGTATGTAGGATTCCTCTCAAAATTTTTCTTAGCCGTAAAGCTCGTGATGGAACAAAACACAGTATTTGTTCTTAATTAAAAAAAATACAAATAAATTATTTACTCACCTAATTTAATACTACGAATGCCAACATAACTGAATTAATCAGCTAGACGTCTAGTAATTACGTAGACGCCTACAGGAGGGTATTGAACTTGCAAATATGTGACTATTTATATAGATGTACAAACAGCAATCTATTGAGTACGTACATACTCGTAGCTATTGGCTGATATACTTTATGATTTACTGGCAAAAGCATAACAAAAATGTGTTATTTATAATTTAGTACAAATATTTGCTCGGCCATCCTGCTCCCAATCGTCCTCATCTGACAAGCATTTGGCAAAGATTCAGAGCTATAACGTTATCTTAATAATTCCACTCATAATACGTGGACGTTTTTATATCTTCGATGTGATCAATGGTGTATCAATGGGTGATGTAGGTACATATATTAAAACTAAATATAATTCTAGTTTATTTAACTATTATTATAGGTGATTAGCTGATCGCACACGAACTTCAAGGACGTAATGTATATTCGTGTTTGAAAAACGGCGATGGATTCGCCATCTGTCACGTTGTCACCTAAATATCTACGGCGAAAAAAGGGCACTGTCATACTTCGGCCTGCCTTTTCTCTTGTGGTAAGGCGTGAAAGCTTACAATGGCTAAATAACATATTTGGTATTCATATAGCTCTGCATACACTGCAAAGGGTTGATAAGCCACAGACTGAACTAATGAGGTCTCCTGTACTATTAGTAGGTACATTTACTGGACAGGGAATCGTCCCTGTCCAGTAAATGTACCTACTACAGATGACCATAATACATATCGATGTATTATGGTCACCTGTAGTACTTCTGAAAAGAAATAAGATACGTTCTCTGGTAAATTCGTGCCTGAGAGGCAATAGAGTCGCTGGCACCTGAAGATTTCTCCAGTGAATTTTGGTGTTTTTCTCAAAATCTCTGCCTACCCATTTGCTAATATTTGCGGGAAAGCGTGAACATATGTTCCTAATTTATTAAAGCCATAAACACTTTTCATGAACATCAGGACCATTGGAGTTAGTTTAATTTTAATTAAAAGGAAATAATTTTAATTAAAAATATTTTAATTATACTAACATACCTACTTGATGAGCAAACCAACACCAGTATGTTCCAAGTGTATCTCATTTGCAAGTAACAGGACGCGTATTATAGACCCACGAAGGCAATAAGATAAAAAGGTGCTCAATAAGGCGCGATCAGAGGCAAAAATGAAATAAATTGCCGGTGAATAAGAGTGCTGTGTGCAATTGAAACGAACACGCTTGCTCATTAGACGGGCCGGGCTGGCTACCGTGGCTTGCCAGCGGCCTAACATCGCAGCGCTGGATACAATACAACCAACTTAATAAACACAATAAATTAAATATTCATGCTGAGAATATAATGGCCACTACCTAGTATTTTTGGTAACGAAAACAAAAGTATTTATTTCTTGGTACTATCATATGTTACAACGACCGAACAATTGTGACAATGAATTCACGTCCAGACCTTTTTGCCGAAAAGCAGTAAAATCACCCGACATTAGCATAACAAAGATGGTGATTTAGTATGACAAAGCTGTTGAGTTCGCACACGATGTCACTTTTACTTATAACAAACTAAGAGGCAAAAAGCTATGTACTATTATAGAGTATTTAGGTGGTCTGTGCGTCGATATGGAAATTGTTCAAAACCGCAGGCTGCGGGGAAACAATGTAACGACGCCGGGAGCCACCGAGTCGTGTCGTGACGAGACAAAAACTTATTTCTCTCGGATATGGAATCGAAATACGAAGAATAATGAAAGGCATGTCTCCGTTTGCATAATGCGGTAAATTAAAGAAATGTTTAGTCTTGCTAAACGGATCCAGAAAAAGAAATACGTAGAGCAGTTTTCCAACATAGTTGAACCGTTGATGTACATACATATATTGTTCTTTTAACCATATACATTAATTATGATTGAAGGGTCTTTGATTGTAAGTCATCATCATCATCATCAGCCCACTCTAGTCCACTGCTGGACATAGGCCTCCCCTAATGAGCGCCATAGCGCCCTGTCTTCAGCTTGCCGCATCCAACATCTGCCAGCAGTCCTTCGCAAATCGTCATCCCACCTGGTCGGAGGGCGTCCTACACTACGTTTGCCTAGTCGTGGTCTCCACTGTAGAACACGTTTACCCCAGCGGTTGTCGGTTCTTCGCGAGATATGGCCGGCCCACTGCCACTTCAGCTTGCTAATTCTTTGAGCTATGTCGGTAACTTTGGTTCTCTGTCGGATGTATTCGTTGCGAATCTTATCCTTCAGAGAGACTCCGAGCATAGCTCTCTCCATAGCTCGCTGAGCGACCTTAAACTGGTGGACCAGCCCTATCGTTAGTGTCCACGTCTCAGCTCCGTAGGTCATGACGGGTAGGACGCACTGATTGAAAACTTTAGTTTTCAAGCATTGCGGTATGGATGACGAGAAGACTCGACGTAGTTTCCCAAACGCTGCCCAGCCCAGCTGGATCCTCCTCTTGGCCTCCTTCTCAAAATTGTTTTTACCCAACTGCAGAATCTGCCCAAGGTACGTGTACTCGGAAACAATTTCAAGAAGGTGGCCATGTACGACAACCGGTCCCGGATCAATGTGGCCATTGATCATGACTTTGGTTTTATCCAAATTCATGCCGAGACCGATGCGTCGCGAGGCTGCAGCTAGGCCGTCCAGCATCCGGTTTAGCTCCTCCAGTGACTCCGCCATTAGGACTATGTCATCAGCGAATCGCAGGTGTGAGATGTAATCGCCGTTTACGTTGATGCCCTTACCTTTCCAGTCCAGCGTCTTAAAAACATCTTCCAACGCGCTCGTGAACAGTTTCGGGGATATCACATCCCCCTGTCTCACTCCCTTGCGCAATTGGATGGGTTTAGACTGCTGGCCCTGTACTTGGACACTCATGGTAGCGGCGTCATAGAGGCATCTCAACACCTCGATATAACGATAGTCCACTTGGCACCGCTGTAAGGATTCCAGAACAGCCCAGGTTTCGACAGAGTCAAAGGCCTTCTCATAGTCCACAAAGGCCAGACACAGGGGCAGATTATACTCTTCGGACTTCTGTATAATCTGCCTCACTGTGTGAATGTGGTCTATGGTGCTAAATCCTCCGCGAAACCCGGCCTGTTCCGGTGGCTGAAACTCGTCAAGTCTCCTGGCGAGACGATTCGTGATCACTCGTGAGAACAGCTTATAGACGTGGCTCAGGAGTGTGATGGGTCTGTAATTCTTAAGAAGGGTTTTATCTCCCTTCTTAAAGAAGAGCACAACCAAACTCTCGCTCCACGCCCTTGGAGTTCTCCCACTGTGAAGGACGGTATTGAAAAGCTTCTGAAGCTTCTGTATAATAGGGGCTCCTCCTGCCTTCAGAAGCTCTGAAGTAATTCCGTCCTCACCGGGGGCTTTTCCATTTTTAAGCTGCCTCAGAGCGAACACGATCTCGTCTTGACTCTCGTCTCTCTCGTCTTGACTGATTGTAAGTACCTACATATAAATAAGTTAAGGAAGAACAATAACATAAGAAATACAATTTCCATACAGTTTGACAGCGAAAAATCTAGTCAGAGCCAGTCAGATCTTCGATCGGTTCAAATAGTTTTCAAATATATAGTAGTCAATTTCTACTGGCAGCTCCACGGGATCTATAGTGGGTAACGAGGGTGGCAGCGAGACACACAGTGTACGTCACACATCTCTACGCACCATTTACATGCACTCGAGCGCATCCCGTCGCATCTACTACTCACCCACTACTACAGAAATAGTATAATGTCATATCAAATAGCTGAAGTCGCCTCGTAACCGCCCGCATGAACTTGACTGAATAATAATAGTATCTGGGCTATATACATATAGTATATCGATGTATAGCATGTATGAAGAGATTGATTAATGTGGACGAATTGTAAAAGGGATGTAGTTTGTAGTGTACTCGGCGTGATGATAGGTATGTATATACCTATGCAGAGAAACTCGTGTTCATCACATAAATATCCGCGCACAGCGAGAACTCACAACCCCCTAAATCTTCACAAGCAGGTGCTCTGATCACTAATACCAGAGAGACGCTTTTTCCAACCTAGCCACAGTAAAAAGAAACAGAGAATTATAATTTGCGCAATACCCACTGCAAGTTACCTGCTCTGTTTAGCATTTCCAAAACCAAACGCAATAAAAACTATAGCTGATAAAGCCTCACATATTTTGAGCAGTATTCAAAGAGAGACGACCTTTAAAAGTGTTAAAGTTTTATTGACATTTAAACAAAACCCCCAAAAACGCTTATGGCGATCGGGTCTATCATAAATTTTGTAATTTTTTGTAAAATTTACTTTTTTTTCGTTCATGACTAATTGGCAGACACAGCACCGAGCGACGGGGCGCACGGCCGATTGTTGGCTTTTGCAAATATCATAATAAAACTTTATTACCCCGTTTCTGAAAGGGTTTGTCTCAAGTTGCTCTGAAAGGGTAGCAGTAAAACTTTGTCCGGTGCCATCATAAGTCAAAACGTACCGATTGTTCGGTTGCATATAGTCATAAATCAGTTTTTAGAAAATACCCATTGAATGGCGGTTCTTACTCAATACGAGATCGTTATACAAATATAGATTTTTGCCATCTATGCACGTATCACTGTGGGAGGCGGACAAACTTTGCAAAGATTGTGAGACAAAATTATTCTGCGAAAAGAAAGCTTTATTATTGTAACATCTGTATACTTTTTTCCTACCTTCTTTCATTTTACAATATATCTGTTAGTTTAAGTGATAAAAGACCAGTATTAGTCACAGAGACACATACGTACACTGCATTGATTCCTCGTTGTAGCTGAATGAAACAACATTTATAGGTAGGTACAGTACAAACCTGCACTGACGAAAAAAACGGATACCTACTTAGTAGAAGATGTCATTATGTGTGGCGAACGAACTTAACGTAAATACTATCATAGAGCGATGATAGAAGAGTGATGGAACAGGTCACACACGGGGTCGCAGGCGCCATGCATCATTGCTAACGACGACAAACGACGTGACACGACGTGAGGAACATACACGGAGTTAGTCTGACGCGTTATTCCTTGAAACGTTAGAATTTCAGAAGAAAATATTCTTAAATTAATTTATTTGTGATTTTTTTTTTCTTTATTGAAACATGGATTTTTAATTCATATCCTGTGATGCATAAGTATAAGTGGCACGATAAGTTAACAAAATCTCATAGATACCATGCGTGAATGTTGATTAGTGTTTGTTGTTGGTTGTTGGTGTGCGTGTGTGCATGTTTATCAAAAAGCTTAAAACCGTTAAAGATGTTTCGACTCTTAACTAAACTCCACAAAATATTTAGTTCTCAGTATTATTTACTGAACGTATTTTTTACCACAACCAAAGGAGGAAGATGTCATTCGACGGCACTATCCGTCACAGTATTTGTTTCCTGTTAGCCCCATGCTCCGCCGATGTTACACACATTTGTGTTTTCAATGGTTTTGATTCTAATAACAGTATTAAAAAATACCATAGTTTCCTCTGTAGGAGAGTTGCAAATATCACGTTTGACGAGAAATAAAAAGATTTACGAATGAAATACAGAAAGAGAAATAATATAAATTAGGGTAGATACTTACACAAGATCGGCGGTAAAACAAGTTCCCACAGAGATTTAGCGCGGAGACCGCGCGCCGGCTGCACGCGACACAAAAATAGCACACACAGTGACCGAAAAATAAAAATTTTCCCCAAATAGACGGAAATATACAAAAATGTGAGGCAAAGAGCGAGGGGCGAACGTGATGGCGTGCCGTAATGTGCGCCCCTAATTAAAACGTTAAAAACCAAGCGCTTCTGAAAAACGTCAATTTTGAAGAGAAATGTGCCGTCCAAAGGATCCCCTTTCATACCTTTATTTTTATCATTCTAACGTGGATCTGTAACAAATTACTTAGAAAATGTGTTAATACGTATGACATTGTCGGTAGTATATGTAATATTTTAATATCCGAGTGTATTTTACACTGAGTGTTGATGGTCAAAATCAAGACAAAACTCAAAGGTCAAAATCAAACAACAAGAAAATCTAACATACACACCAGCTATAGATGCACACCACAAAAGACAAAACATTATTCAGTAATAGCTTAGTACAGGGTTGTCAATATTAATGCGAAACACAACAAACCTAGCGACTAAGGCATATCGCTAAAACGGCTAGATTTATCCGTCAACATTCAGATCTGCATCGACATTCATTACCTAATTAAAATCGCAAGCCCCTTCCGCTGCTACATTTCTCCAACGCGCTGCCAATAAATTTCATCCGCCAGTCGCCCCATAACGATAACCAGTTCCTCGGGAACTATCGTTCAATCTGCCGTCGATGCCGTATGTTGATCCGGTCGTGTACCCGCCGCTCTTTGCAGACGGGCGCTGTCGATACCTATGTATTATTTAGTGCCAACACTAGAGCAGCTCGCGCGAGCGTCCGTGTGCTGCGAGCACCACGCACACCGCCGCGACCGCAAATGTCAGGCTACAGATAACGAGCTCACATATTCATAAAGAATAAAGAATTAACTATCAACTTCTCCACTCGCCATGCCCCCCGCCTCTCCTCGCGATCGTAATGCTCTCATTCACACTCTCCGGCCGATCTCGATCTATCTGTTCTCCTCTAAGGACCCTGTAAGCACAGTTCTTAAGGCGATCCGGGCGGAATTGGATTATAGACTTTAATTTATTCCGTAGAAGAAATATTTCATTTGCCAGCGACACATGCTCATGAAACCCTTTAACTCCTGGCGGGGCCCGTTTGAGTAGTTTCAAAACGATCATTCTAGTCTGCGATGGAGCAACCGGTTTTAATTCTTACAACCATGATATGAGGGACCATTTCGTAGTAGGGACGACTCGAGACAAAAGTTCCTTATCGAATTAACAGGTTCGGGGTCCATCCCTCGAGGCAGCATCTTTATGGGCGACATATTTGATTCCAAAACTTGTTATGCTTCGTCCTAAATAAATTATAACGAGAAATTGTAATCATTAAATGGATAGGTATATTGGACGTGTGTGGTTGGTGCGATGGCGACGGCGCGAGCGCCTGTGTGCGGCTGTGCACAGTATCTGCCTACACGAATGCTCGCTCCCCAGAGATAGCTCGCGCAAATCTCGCCGACCTTTGTTGTGCTTCATTTTATATGTCACTCTTACTTTGTTAACTCGATCTTCGTGTTTATTTATAATATACCTACCTTGTGCGTGTATAGCAAGCATATGACGTATTCACTACTTGTAAGGATCTTCTTTGTAAGGCGATAAACTTTTTTACCTATATTATATGTTACTTTTATATAGGTAACCTACACCTCAATGACTGTTTGGGGGCTAGCAACAATGTATAGTCACAATGTTCAGACAGTAACCAGTTAATAGAGCATTTGCGACGAACTGATTATCATTCCGCTTGCTTACAGAACCATATGCCTTATAACACAAAAATACCGTGCTTTTTTACTGTAAACATTCTGAATGCCTCCGTTGACTATAAACTATTGTGCTTATATTCACAATTAACAAGTTTCGAGGCACACAGATACTTGCTAGTTAAAACAACAGGTTAGTAAATAATTGCCTGCGTCAAATAAATGTACGTCTTACATTAATGTCTTTATCAATCTAGTGGTTTTAGTCCGATAATTTATATGAATACCGAACCATTTATCTGGTTCATTAATTAAAATGGAAATTGTTTATAGGCGTAGGCGAAGGGAATGGTTTTACTAACAACTCCTTCTGGCCTAGCTTGGCGGTATCGTTTAAAAAATAAACATCTACCTCTTCTGTGTATAATATTAAATATTGTATAAAATTAATATTGGGACAGTAACAATATAATTTAAACCCTTAGTGGCCGAGTGGTTCGACTAGATGCCTGCAACACAAAGATTGCAAGTTCGAATTTCGACTGTACCAATAAGTTTTTCTGAACTTATGTGGTATGATTAGTCACACCACGAGCTTTGCGGTGAAGAAAAACATCAAGAGGCAACCTGCATACGTTTGAGATGAAATTCAAAGATGAAAGTATGTATAATCGTGCTAATGCAACGTGCATATGTCATGTTGGCACCTGCAATATATCTCCGGAGGTTATAATGTCTGGTCATTAAATCACATACACAATTTATTTCTGCCAGCTAAATATTATGATTGGATGTATGAAAGCCACAGGGACACACTACCCTACAACCATTTGGCTACAACAGTCCGAACTGAAGTTTTTTTGTGCAACCCTGTTCTTACACATATACTAGTTTTCTAGCCCAGTTTCGCTTGGTTGGAGTGAGTTGTAGTTAAATAAATTTCCTGAAAAACGATCACCACACCACCAATCGGGTCCAATTGTGAATCAAAACCAGTCCAGCTGTTTAGGTGGAGCTTAGTCACATACACACGCACAAAATTGTAATCTAAAAAAAAAATTTTAGTGTCGGTTTTAAATGATAAAATTACCGCTTTGGACTAAATTAGTCACACCACGAGCTTTACGGTGAAGAAAAACATCGTGAGGAAATCTGCACACGTCTGAGAAGAAATTCAATGGCGTATGTATAGTCGTGCTTGAGTAACGGCGATGGACTCGTCGTCTGTTGTCACGTTGGCACCTAACATACCTCTGGCGGAAAGTGGGTGTGTGGGTATTACCTATACACCTCTGCCTATCCCTTCGGGGACCCTTGTGGGAAGGCGTGAGGTTTTTTTTTTTTTGACTAAGTGGATGTATACACGATACATATACCAAAGTAACATTTTTAAAATTTTTGTCTGTTTGTTCCGGCTAATATCTGAAACGGCTGCACCGATTTTGATGGGACATTCCTGGCAGATAGCTGATGTGAGCAGGAATAACTTGATTAGATACTTTTATTTTAAAAACTGAATAATTTTTTTGCCTAATTCCACGCGAACGAATTCGCGGGTACAGCAAGATTTTTTTTTTGTATTGTCTCTCGTAGCGTGAGTTCCGGGAACTTTTGCTACTTAACCGGTCAATGGCAAGACCTAGGCCTCCAGCCAGGCACTTTAGTACTAAGCAACACAGCTAAGGGCACCCCCTGTGGGGTACGAACCTCGGCTTAGGGCGTTGCTGGATCGCGAGCAAGGGAGCTGGGCTGGACTGGTAATTTTATTTAAATATTATTTGGGGGGCGGGATTTGCGCGTCTGGCTCGGCGCGGACCGGCGTTTGCGGCGGAGATCGGGGGGGAACATTACGGCTTATTCGCGTCGAGCCTCGCCGGCGAGGACGGAACAGTGGTCGGTTGTGTGTAGTGTTTGTATGTTTTTGTCGTGCGTCCTGGAGGACCGTTATGTCGTCATCCGGTTCGATGACAGCATGTCTTGGACGCCTTATCTTCGAGATAAGGGAAGGAGTGTATCGGGCGGCCGATACGACGAGGGGGTTGGGGTGATTTACAGCAGAATCGAAATGACGTTTGGCCAGTTTTTTCAAAAACTGTTTTATAGTTGGGACTTTGAGGTCAACGTGGAGTTGACTATTACGCATGTACCACGGGGCACCTGTGGCTCTCCGGAGAAACCGGCTTTGGAGCACTTGCAGGGGGTTAAGTGTTGACTTGCTAGTGTGTGCGAACACTACACCCGCATATGTCATGATTGGTCGAATGCACGTCGTGTAAATCCTCACCTTGGATTTCAATGAGAGTTTACTTCGTGCATTCAACATGCTGTGAAGTCTACCGAGCGCGAAGGCGGCTCGCGCGCGTACCGCCTTTACGTGGTGACGGAAAGAAAGGCGTTGATCGAGGATCACACCCAGGTATTTGCCTTTTTCTTCCCATGGAATGGGTTTGCCGAAGAGGGTGATGGGGGCTACCCGTGGGCGTTCGAGGCCTTTCCAGAATAGAATGGCTGCGCTTTTGGTCGGGTTCACTTCAATTCTCCATTTCCGGAACCACCGCCCCAGGGCTGTGACCGCGGATTGGAGGTTGTCGTGAATTCCCTCGGGAGTTCTACCTTTGTAGTAGATAGCCGTATCATGTACAGCTAGAATACATGTATAGTAAGATAAGAATCCTTGGAATGTATTTTAAAAATACATATCAATTACATATACATATCTTACTTTTAAAATAAAGGTATTGTAGCTTCCTGATGTTTTACAATAGGTACTTCATTTAGTATTATTAGCATTCAGGTCGAATGTCATACGAATGAATCGGTGCGAGAAGTCACAAATCTCTTTTGAATTTCTTTATTCCGATTATTAATAAATAGTAAAACCAACGACGTGTTGAATACACAAAAAGCAACGTGAGATGCGTTGAAATAAAATTTTATTTAGTGATCGTTAACGCGGTCCCCGTCCAATATTAAATGGACACCGGTAAAGGAGTAAAAATTAAAGACAAACATAAAATATCCGAAGAAAAAACAACTTTGATTCAAGCTTGAGGCGACAACACGAGTACTTTTGATGATTGGACGTGAAATTCGATATTTCCCTACGTTTCCACGGCTCCATTGTGACACAATAGTCGAGACCGGAATCTTTTATTTTATTACCAATTTAGTGAATGGAACCACTAACTTTATAATCTTATATATGTGTACGTTTTATTAAATGCTATCAAATTCGTGTCCTTTGTCCTTACTTTATACTTTATAGTAGGACGAAGGACCTAAAACTATTAAACTTGCCTACTCATACATTCAATAATTATTTTAATCAAACCTAATATACAGCGAAAAGCTTTCTATGAATTTAAACAGTTCAATTGACACCTCGCAATCGATCTTTTTTGGCAGTTCGTAACACCTGATTGCCCACGGCGTTTAAGTTATAAGTAACACTAATTAGGTAGCCAACATTACTTTTAATTTATTGCAATTTAAGATCGGCACAGACGTGACTTGAGAAACACAGACGTGACGTGACGAAAACATATTCGAAATTCTCTTCTAAACTTATCTTATTCTATTCTATATATATCCTAATCTTATTCGAAACGCATGCATGATATTTCTATTTCTAACTGTCTTCTATTTGACGACCGTCTGGTCTAGTGGTTAGAGCTCCTGACTGCGAAACTTGAGGTCGCGGGTTCGAATCCCGCTGAGGGCAGATATTTGTGTGATGAACACGAATAATTGTACCTTAGTCTTGGATGTCCTATGTATTTAAATATATATCTATCTATATAAGTAAATATATCGTTGTCTAGTTACCATAACAAAAGCTTTGCTTAATTTGGGACTAGGTCAATTTGTGTGGAATTGTCCCAGGTATTTATTTATTTATTTATTAACTGAATTGTTCATTTACTGGATATCTCAGGGGATTAATGTTCCCAGAGAACACAGTGGTGGGCAAACCACCTGCTACGCTGAAACCTAAAATATTTTTTTTGTGAATAAGTGCATGTTGGTGTCACGCTTGTACCTACCCCTTCAGCATTCCTTTGGAAAGGCGTGAAGATATTTACGGCACACAAAAGTACCTGTACATTAAAATATTGCTCCATTACAGAAGTGCTAGAAGCAGACTCGTACCTAGTACCCTAGTGCCGGAATCTGGGACCTAACCATTAGGTGTTATTGCAATAATTATGTTAGATTCTAACATAATATAGGAAAACATAGGATGTATATAAATCTGTTCGTTGAGAACTAAATATGCACTGTTTTTTATTAGCCTAGATTCTTTAAAAAAATTGAGTAGATGTCATGAGAAGCTAATTGAGAAAATGAACCACTGACTACATACGAGACACACAATATAAAGGATAGTGTTTGACTAGCTTATGCAATATGTATAGTTTTTTACTATAAAAAGGTGCACTTTTAGTTGATTTTATTATTCATCATCTAATTTAAAATAAATCTTTTTGAAACTATCTCTACCTGAGCTCTCGGCACTTAAATTATATTATATCCCCATAATTACCAATTTTAAGTGTATACAGGCTGCGGAGTGTCCGGGAAGGGAGAGGAATAAATTAGAAGCTGAATTATGAGCGGGCCGATCTAACAACATGAATGAACCCCGCCCCCGCGCTCCCCGCTCGCGTGTGGCCTTCCACCGACGACAGGCGTGGACTTAGGAATATTTTGTTCAGAAATTTAAAAACATCCAAAATTTCAAAATCCATTTTATATTAAAAAAATTACCTTAATTTTGGATTTTGAAATTAATTTAAAACGAAAACGTTTTACGAAGAAAGGCAACGCTAATTAAACTCCATATACTTGGAGATCATATTTTGTTTTGGCTCTGCGTAGGTGTTGGATCCTTAACCTTAAGTCCCTTGTGCATCCAGTGAAATAAGAGTAACCAGAGAAGCAAAAACTTCAACTTTTTATGAAGTTATATTTTTTAATAATATGAATAAGATACAGTAAGAATGAAAATATTAAAACTTTGCAATAAATTAATAGTCATATAATTTAAGTCCTGATATGTGTTATATTGGCAGGTTTACACAACATTCACTTTAAATTGCTACATACGAGTTATTATTAAGTGGCAAATTTATGAAAAAGAAAAACACAGAAATGTTAATTTTGATATCAAACCGGTTCTAACGAGGTTGACATTTTAAATATTAATGATATCTGAGTCATCAAGGTGTTTTTTTTGCAAATTTACGTCAACAAGTGCCTTAAAACTTGTAATTTCACATCACGACCTTGACTTAAATACTGCGTTCGTCGTACTATAGGCATTCTGCGTCCATTTCCTTATCATACAAGTCGTTGAAGTATGAAATATACAAAGTCAACATAATATTGTCAAAAAATTTAATATAGGTATGTATATAGTACATTTAAAATACAATGGTAGAGTTTGTACCTGGATAAAGGTGAGATGACGCGTTATCAGGATCTGTAATCTGAGCCCAAAATATTACGATTCAAAACTTGGTCAAGACCTTAGCTCGACGCGTTTAAAGTTTTCGTCCCGGGCAAAGAAGGTAACAGTGGGTGCCATTAAGGGAAAAAGTGACCATTTATAAGTCGGAACTTGAATACTTTGTTCAGTTATAATAAAACTCTGTCAATTAAGAGGATTTAGAAATTAAGGCTCGATCTTTTTCTATATAATTGTTCGCTTTTAGTGTGTCAATAAAAAAACTAAATGTATTTAATGATTTTAATAAGGTTTGCCTTAGAAAGCGTTTATGTAACAAAGGTTTTTAAATCTTTGAAGGAAAATATATTATGTATATAATTTGATATTTGGATTTCGACTTTTAATAACCTATCATCGAATCTTACATATGTCAACCTAATAGAAGTAAAACCAAAAAGATTTAACTAAAAGTAAATAAAAATTTGTATCAATAGAAGAAAATCTTAATTTATTGTATGTAATAGGCGAAACATGTGTTTCAAGTTCTAAGCGAGGTGTCTACGGATCTTGTGACATTGACAAGTTGACCTTTCTGTAATGCTCAGAATTAAGCTTCTTTGACTAAACCACAATATATTGAACATCCATTGACAATATAAAACTTTAGAGTTTAGTGAACATTGAGTACAAACATAATACTTTGGGTGTCGATGCGGCTTGTTTAGGCTGGTTTAGACTAACGAGAAGTTGACTCAACACAATATATAGGTATAGCAAATTTCACTTGTTTTCAATTGGAGTCAATTAAAGGTTGCAGCTAAACTTGAGCACCCTTTTTCATAATTCTGAAATGACCAAAGTGGCAGTGCAGGTAAACCTGTATATTCCTGATACCTAAAGATTTATATTGTTATTATTTTCATAATTAGTTTGATAGCGCGCAGACGTATTCACGCTAATTTTACACTTTTTAAAATGAGCACGATTAAGTATGTTACTTTAACATTAATGAAGTACAAAAAGTAAGTGTAAAGATCATTATGCTTAAAATTTAATTGAAAAAGATGCATCGCATGGTCGTAAAAATTAAAAATAAATTTTATTCTATTTCGGTTACACGCATGCAACATCGACAAACGAGTTCTCAGATTGTGAGTGGATATTGCCTTATTCTGAGACAAAACGCAGGCTATATATTAAGTGAGTGTGTAAAAAATTCCGTTCCTCGTTATGTGTCGCAATTTAATTGAGATCTTATATTAATTAGGGTGGCAATGTGAGGCACGGACGCGAATGTGCCCGCCGCACGCAGCCTCTGCACGCAACGGACCAACATATAAATATTGAATTGTGTGTCATCTTTACATTCCTAACAAACAATTGCAACAAAAAAAATCGCCATCACTTGGATATTCATCAGAGCTAACTCATAGGAGTCCCTGACAAGGTAGACAGAGGTTTATATTTTTTCGCCGGCAGATATAATATACTTAATACCTAGACTGCCAACATACTACTTCAACAGACTGTGTCGGATTTGTTTGAATATTAAGAGTTATTCCAAAACCTGAAGCCCAGCTGTTAATATTTCAGCGTTAATATACTATATTCTCGTTTTCACATGAATACCCTTAAATTATGTTAACAACATTCAGTATCAATTTCCATTTCAACCTATTACCATGATTCAAAATAAAATATACCTATCACAAATGCGATCGTGTATTTTACATTATTCTGACAGAGACATTTATTATACCTTTGTTGTATGCACCTATACTTCGATACCGAACGAAATATCTGGAATTTAATATATTGACGATTGTATTATATCTATGTATTAATCAAAAGCATTCGCTTTAAAAATGTTACTTTTGCGTGATTCGCTGAGAAATAAATAAAGAAGCGGGTACAAATTTCGCATTTATAATTGTGTTATAAGGGATGAGGAGAGTGAATCCATTGAGCGTTCGCGTGCGCGATGACGTGATATCGCGCCGTCACGCGTGTTTACACCAACATTATAACAAGTTGCAAGGAGCCGAACTAACAAGCCAGCTCCATATCTCGCCCTCCCTACACCATTAGTGAGCCTATCATGTAAATATTCCACTGTTTTACACTTTCTTACTAGGACAATAATTATACTGAGCACTGAGAATTGAGATTTTGAAGTACCTACTGCGTTACAAAAGGAGATCTGGACATATTATATTTTAAATAATATTTTTCATCACGCTGAGTCCCAAACGGGGTAGGCATACAGAGTAGAGCGCCGTATCTCTAGACTTACATACCTATTTCAGTTTGTCCACATTCATCAGTCTCTTCATACATGCTCACCGGTACTCTTGACGTTCCCGTCCTAGAGTGTCCGATCGATTTGATCTTCGGTCTTCGGACTTTTTACTAACTTGCAATAGTTTAAATTTATTATTAGCATATATATCTGGCGCCACATGTTTTAAAACCGCCGCGTATTCTCGTATATTTCATATACTTAGTTTAGTACAAAGTTATGATTTTCCAAAAATAATTGATACATTTTTACTATCTGAAAATTGTTAAAATATTGCTGGAGTAGATGGAGCAGACTCTTACGGTACGAACTTCAGATTCAAATAAAATGATACCAAATGAATGAAGCATTTCCCAAATATGAACCCACATCAATATGAGCATTAATTAAACCATTTCATGAAATCAGTTCAGATCGGCACAATGGGGCTTGTGGTACGTTTTGTTTGAAAGCTTTACATGGAAGCTCCACAAAAAATATGTCACCATTGTCAAGCGAACTAATGCTTCATAAATAGTGGTGATATTTCCTTTTCATTGTCGGCGGGCCTCTTGAGCAATAATTTCTCTTGTCATATTAAGTTCAAGTACCTGCTTGCAAACGCTTTACACACTACTTGAATTTTATTTCAACTGGTTTGAATTTTTGTACAACTAAAATATGATGTATTATTTTAATAATAAGGTACACAAGAATATAATTGTACTTGTTGTCCCGTAGTTACACCCGCGTAATTTTTTTTTATACATATATTTATATACTTATTATTATTATCACTGTTCCTTACCCTTTTCGTAGTATAGCGTTATTTAATAAACGAACTATAAGACAATTATAGTTTTTCAAATCGAAATAATACTTGGTGAGTGTAGTACCATATTTGGTTTTGGTCCAAAGTGACAGATGGGAAGTCCGTCGCCAACCTTCGGGCACACATACGTCCTTGTGTTTATTCTCTAAAACTGATGAATATGAATAAGATAGATTTATAAGTCTAGAGTAGCTAGAAAATGTTGCTCAGTTTTTTAATCGCGTACTTCGCGATAGACTTCATGATAATTTGTATGTTTGTCATTGTATGTCACAATATCACTATCAGTACCTATTTGTTCATATGATATATATATACTATGATTTTCATGTTACTAATTTTCTGAAGAGGCCACCTATTCAACAGAAGATAGCAGCGCATACATCCTACCAAGAGAACGTCGAAACAGATATTGTATAGATTCGACATAAACTATTTTTTTTGCCATCTTATCTTATTTTATATACAACAAATTTTATGTATATAAAGCATATGCATATGCATATAACAGGTTGCAAATAAGCATACGATGTTCAATAGTAAGTGGCTGAAGTCTATGGAGGCTAACACTCCAAGGGGAACGGCCCTAAATAGTTTGATAACAAACTACAAACGTACAGCCTTCCAGATTACGCACGGAACGAAATTCCCGCTGTGTGCAACGATAAAATAAATGACGTGGAGGGGATTCACAAACAAAAGGTGAAGTAATGTCCTTTTAATAATATTATGTGTCACGAAACTAAAGCTTTATGAAACCTGATATTTTTGTCATATCTTGGTTTATTACGGTTCAATAGAGAGTTACCACAATCGCTTTGAGAGGTAGAGAATTAGTAGAAATATGGGGGTGATGATGAATATTTTATTGGATCCAATATTTTATGAATCGTTTATATAGGAAAATAATAAATAGAAAGATAATGTTGATAAAAAAAAAATTCTATCGCTGCATTCACATAAAATTGTCTATTACAATCTGGCTATATTTATATAGCACTAAAGATTATTTTGTAGTACTATTGCTTGGCTTAATTACTATGTTACTAATTTTATAGGATAGCATATGTCTATCTAGCTTAAATAAAACGATGATAATAAGATGTAAGGTAGTAAAGATTTGTCGAAGAGAGAGATACTGTATTTGTTATTTTATTAATATATTAATTATCAGTCAGGATGTTGGATAACAAATATTAAATACAAAATACATAGTCGTTTAAAAACTACCTTTGGTTGCTATTCAATTGATTTTGTCAATTATTTAGTTACTTCCAAAAGCACACACTGATACTTTCCAGCGTACGCAATAGATTCATATTAATCCAATAGGTCTATTCAAAACCACTGTGCGTAGCAATTTCAAATTTTGCACAAATCTAGTCGCATTTAAAGTATTGTATTACTAGATGTATTAAATAGCCGGTTGACAATGTCGTGCGGATATTAACCCACAAAAAATGTCCTCGAATGTCCCGGGGATTTTCCGCTTCACGCAGTTGTGCACTCTCCGCGGGCCGGAGTCGGCAGTTGACAAAATATTGCATTGTTCCTATTATCTACATAGTATTTATTTAAAAACGTTATTTAAATGGATGATTTTAAGCCTATGCCAGCCATGCAGCTTTTGTCCTCGCCTTAATAGACTTATACTCAACGCGACTGAGCGCAGTCGTCTTTTGATGGAAGCAATATGCGGCACATGAACGTCTATGAAATGATCTACAGAAATATTTCTTGTTCGGAGGCTCCATGAGAGTAGATAACACAATGGATCGCATCAGAGCAATTTATCAGGTTTATTGCTTCGTTCACTTTGTTATAGTCATCAAGCTATCAGAGATATCACCAACCATAAATTCAAATTCACTCGGCGACTTTCAATAAACGTAATGAAAGCAATGATCGGCGACCAAACCAATAAAATAATAGAAATAAATTTGATATGACCGACATATGGTGGCTTTAATGCGCGGCGAACCCTGTTATTGCTGTCAAACATGCGACAAATAGCTCAGGCTGAATTCCATTTCATTTATCCAACCGTTGATTACACAGTATTGGTCCGTTGGACGACAATGACAACATTCTACAACGAGCGATATGCGCACACCCCTTTCTGTTTTTGATTCAGTGTGATGACCAAAAAGTAAATTCCAGTTTATTATTATTCCATTAGCAGTCACCCTATTTTAAAAAATATGTCAGCAGATGACGTGTCGGGATGATGGGGACGAGTAACGCGCGCGGAGCGGCTCCGAGGTCGCGACCCAAGAATATTCAATGTGTTTATATAAAATTATTTTCATGTTCAACAACGACACAATGACACATTTTTTGCTCTGTCGATAAATTGCCGGGATTATCATATAATGGAGGGCTCATGTTCGCTGGGATTGTCCCGTCCCGATTGCCTATGACTGTCATGATTTTATTAACACCATATCGGTGCTTCGTCGTGGGCAGGGAAATTTCAGCGCTACAAGAGCGAGGCTTGCATAATTTACACGGTTTCATTTCGAGAGGTAATGTGCCAATTTAAGTTTGTGTCAGGCGAGTTCAGTTATTAGTTCACTGTAAGAGCTTAGACAGAGTCATAAAATATTCAATACATGTGGAGGCTTTCTAGCGCATGATACGTTGCTAATGCTTAATTAATCATTAAGTGAGTAGAGGCTTGTATAGCCTGGTAGGCTTCCTGAATATACACCGGATTATTTCTGTAGCTGCTGTATTTTTTTAGATTATCTGTAACTGTTATTATGTCGTTTTTATTATCATTAAGGTATTTTATTGTTGCGGTATCGACCCAATTTCGTATTTTATTTTAAAAGGGGCTAATCCCTTTTATATTATCGCAAATAATGTGCTGATCCCTTGTTACAATCGCAGTTATATTTTTTGTTGGATACCATCAAAATTCGCTTTTATTAGACAGTATGTGACATGCATAGGAACTGTGAGATGTTATCTGTTCCCGGCGGAGTCTCCCCGCGTGTTTATACTAAATATTGTACGACACAATGAAATTACATGACATCTGTACTACAAATAACGGGAATATCTTTATTCATACCGCGGCGAGCAAACAAGGTCCCCTCACGTTTGTATTGTCACCGCTTGGAAACGTCTGCTTGCTGTCACTACGCAAATTCTAAGCTTTATTAGTTATTCTATATCCCACATCATCATAATAACTAGTCAAATTAAGATAATGTGGAATTCGATATAAGATTTAAGGCTTTCTTTTCATTCGTTTTTTAGTATTTCGTTTTAGTATCTAACAGTGTAGAATCCTAGAAGTCCAATAATATAATATAATAATAAAAAAATATAAAATATATATACCTACGTATGTAATGTATAAAATCCTAATAGGTATATATCAATGTGAACATATGTGAGAATATTTTTTCCTCATTCAGGCAATAACTACTAAACTGGATGACACTTGGCAAAGACAAAGAGTATCAGCTGGATTAACTCATAGTATATGATTTTTTCCAGGAAAAATCAAAGTGAAGGCGGGTGAAACCGCGAGGCACGGCTAGTAATTAACAAAAAACCAAACTATTTATGGAATGAAAATGTTACCGAACATAATGATTGTCTATTGTGGAAAAACAGAAGGGATCCATTTTCATATAGAGTTATTTTTTATCACTCGAAGGGAAGGAAACGATTTACAATAAATAACTTTAATATTAGAGTTACTCCCCCATATTGATATCAATAGTCGAGGAGACACTGCGCGCCCCCGGCGGTTTCAGGGTTCGGTAACATTTTCTCAAAAGCATGGACAGAAATGAATATTACTGAAACACTTTCTAGATACTTTCAAATATATATTTCGTAGAAAAGACCAATACAAAAACCATACAATATTTTGTGCTTCACGTAATAAATAGCACTAAGGTACATTTAGGTTCGTCACGAGGGATAAAAGTGATAGGTACTAATAACATAAAAAGAATCTACAAAATTGCATATCGATACCTCACATCAACACATCCCTAATCATCAGTACGCTGAGCCCTCACGTTGTAGGCAGCGACAGTGAAGCGTCAGTTCTATCTAGATTTACAGGCCTTTTTCAATTCATCCATATTCAATATTGTAGTTGGTTTCGGGTCTAGGATCGCTTCAACTCAGCGGTCGCCATAACCGAAATCGGTCGGATCACATCATCATCATCATTATCATGAGTTATTTGCAAAACAAATGAATGTATGTTAAGTTATAAAACCTATCCACCAATCTCAACCGAAATATCCCAACGTTGACGATCCCTGAAAACGCACAAAAACAGTAAAACAGTCGTAAGATGTTGGCAAAGGAGGCACTATTAGTTTTCTTTACAACTCGTATTGACAATGCGGAACCATTGCTTCGTCATCCAAGCCATGATACCCGCTGAATGGCAATATTGTCATACTTACATAGCTAGCTTTATAAGTTACACTTCAATAACAGGTGTTTGTCAACTCTGGAACTGCTTTTCTTTCGTTTTTGTAATAAAGGTCTTGTTCTTTTGTTTAAAAGTGGTTACAGTGCTCACAATAATTCTTGATGTGAACTTATACTATTTAGACAAGTGTCATACAGCTCCATAGCATAGTGGTTCTGGATGTGAAAGTAAAATTTCGCGGGTTCGATTCACACTCAGTTCCGAAATGTATGATAGGTATTTGAAACTGTTGTAGACTTGGATATCGTTTATTACCTATACAGTTCCCAAAGTAAAGACTTAGTATATAATATGAAATTAGAGCTTCAGTGGCATCTGACAGCTGAATCATTGTCACTGCCTCCAGGATATTGAGAATAATTTGGTGTTGAACCATATCTTAGAGTCGACAAAACCGTTATAATATCTACCTTTATATTGGAACATTTTATGAAGACCAGGTGACAAATTCCGAAGAAGTGACATTACTCTCATATCCTACTAATAATATAAATGTCCGCCTCCATCGGAATATGGAGCAAAATTAAGATATAAATCATCAGCCTATTGTGTGTCGAGGACGTTATGACTGCTCGGGTTCAATTCTGGGGTTCACTCTTCGCCCCGGCGGCCATTAGAAACGGTCACCAATTTATCATTAAGGCAATTTTTGCAATAATTGTTTGCTTTTGAACAGTTGATACTTACCGAGAATCGTGCTCTACTTGGATATTTCGTTCTGAATACACTTTATATAACTCAAATATTGCCGTGAACACACAATGTAAAGATTCAAAATTTGGTCATTATAATTGGTACATGATGTTCAGTAGACTCTCCAAAAACCACCAAAGCAAAAACCGCGATGAAAGAACCATCTGAAAAAGTATATAATGTAATGTTTTTGCACACCGTGTAGTCTGAGAAATTATAAATAATGTTTTTCAGAAGCCCAATGATAACATATATTATAGTTTGCATCTTACATAGAAAACCTTACCTGTATCCATATTCTGGGCTACTGTGTCTCTTAGTGGGCATCTTTCTGCAAAAGTTGCAAGACTCGAATTCGAAATACGGCCAATACCACACAATATAATTAGGTATTACTAAATTTGAATATTAATGTGCACATTACAATGTACAATGACATCACTGAGTAATGAAATCGCCACCGAGACCACTTTTTAATATATTAAATGACCCATCAAAGTTACCACTGAATAACAAAATAAAATTAAAATAGAGCAGTAGTCAGTGTGTACTGCGACCGGTCAGCGGTCCACCCACGCGCACAAAAGACGCGTGGGTGCAAAGATTATTCTCATTCAATTGAGCCGCATTGTGCGCCGGCGCATGCCACTCTCAGCCACCTCTTAATTACCACGCAGCTGCTGACCCGCGTCCATCTGGATCATCACCACCTACACCACTGTCATTTACACAGGGTGGTTTAAGGTACCCCATTCGTAAGGGTTGAAACCGCAACATTTCCTCGTTATATCATATCAAAACACGCTGACACAAATATATTGAAAAGTTCTGTGTAAGCAAGTACCTACCGGATATGTTAAGAAAAAAATTATGGAAAGTGCTAATAGAGCCTAAAATGGATGTGTTGTACTTACAAACCCCACCATATAATATACATATAGGCGGATGGCATTTGCTTGGAAGACCAATTCAGTATATCTATACATATAATAAAATTGGAATGTCCTGAAATTGGAATGATGTATATACGGTACATACACCAAAATATATTCTTTTTTAATTTTTGTCTGTCTGTCTGTCCGTCCGTCTGTCTGTTTGTTCCGGCTAATCTCTGAAACGGCTGGACCGATTTTGACGGGACTTTCACTAACAGATAGCTGATATAAAAAGGAGTAACTGAGGCTAATTCTATTTTAGAAACTGAATAATATTTTTTTTGTCAAATTCCACGCGGACGAAGTCGCAGGCGCAGCTAGTACATAATACATAAATTGGAACGTAGGACTTCTTCCGCTTCATACCTGGTTTCGAGCACTCCTACTATTCCCATCCTACTTCTGTTTCAGGCGATTTCGCGACGTACCTTTATCAGTTTCGTTCACCTTACGTCATAACATCAACTATCGAACAGATATAGCCTGAACACTATTTCCAGGATGAATAACTACAAATAATAACAATACTCCGGACATTGATTATAAATCGAGAACACCATGTGAAGCGTGACCGTCGCATATTTGGTGGAACTGTGTAATATAAGGTGAGTGTCCATTGACAATAGCACATCGGTTTAAAGTGGCCAGACGTCCGGCAAATCTCATTTGTGGATTTATCATTAACAGTATTTCATCCACCCTTCCTTCTGCGGAGCCTATTACAGGGGATCCATTTTGTTTCCGTACATTGTCATCGACAATGGCTTGCGGATGTTTATCCTTCATAATTGTGTTACCGTAACAAGTTTATAGAACGCATATTGCTTTATTCATTTGTATCGGAGAAGCCTAGTATTCAGTGACCAAATGAAAATATACCTAAGTAATATTATGAAATAATATTTAAGTTAATTAATCAAGCGACAATAGTACTCGAAGCCGGCGACCACGTAGAGACTGTGAAAGAGGTCTGTGTCTGAACACGTGATGGTATGTATATGTGCGTATGTTTCATGTTAGGTTGGGTAGTTTTTCGTTACTATACCTTATGAATTTTAATTAATTGACATATGAATTCGGATTCATTTTATATATTATTATAAAGGGTGCTAAATATTAGCTTAAAACCAATTAAATAGTATATCTCACAAGCAACTCATCGTGAATCATCCTCATCCGGGACTATTATTAAACGCGCGCTGCTTTTGAAATTTTGCGTTTGTTTTAAAATTAAATGATCAATCAATAGTTAATGCAATATATTGCTAGTGAGGATAGTTATTGAGGCACTCTAGTGACACAAAATGGTTGCGTAACGTGTAACTTATATCTACATTGTAACATACGGATTCTAACAATAAACGAATGAATCAATGTCGAAGCATACTCGTAAATGTAAAAAATATGGTGCAGTTAAGTGAATCAATATTGCATTTGTAGTGCGTCAGATCGCGGCGCGCCCTATCGCATGCCCTATCAACACGAGCTTTTGTCTTAATTCAATGACATCTAATTTATAGCCATGTGCGGGCTGTACTTGCCATAAATAATGCTATTTTAGTGTGATCTCGGAACATAGCTCTCCTGTCAAAATTCACATAAATAATGACGATCCAGCGAGACCGATCTTATCTCTTAGCGACAAGTCTACGTCGAGGTTATAAACAAAAGACACTGTCTAATGACTGAATGAGCTGTCGTAAACCTCCATGTTTACGCACGATTCTTATAAGTTCACCATTTGAAAGGTTTTATAACTTTGCGGTGACTACCCCGCTCCCAAGGCGCCTCAGTCGCGTCTCTATATCTGATTTATTCAAACCACCCGAACACACATCATCGGCTTGTCGGATACACTCAATTATCCCTGTGAAGCTAAGGTTGCTCTGAAAACCTTTCTATTAGATGTCTACCCATTATTTTGAATAGGAAAGGAAAAGGAAAACCCAAATTAAAAAAAATACTATTGTATTTTCAAAATTTGTAATCTTGCGCATTTTTGCGTCTTTGTGCATCGAACGTGAAATGTTTATTAGTTATAAACTAATTTCAATCCCTATAATTTCTTCTCGATTTAACTTAACGTCTTATCGATTCTAAGTAGAATGTACTCTATCCATTTATATTTGATCGCACTATGCAATAGGTTACATAATTTTATAAACGAATGTCACAACGTTTAATCAACATCTGGTTACAGTAAACACGTAAAACTTTGTGACAAACGACATAAAAGTGCAGATATCGGGTTGCAATTAAAACTATTGGACTAGGACGCTCGTTAACGGTAAACGCGTGGGTGGACAAAAACAGCAGATGCGCGCGATCCTTGTAACCTCTGCCCTCACCCCAATACAAGTAATTAGCCCTCTACAATTCGATACACGATCATACAACCTGAAACCTGGAACACACAAAAGTAGGAGCACATCAATTTGGGAGGTCTATTTTAGGATGTATACAGCACTGACTCAAGCCCGGATAGGTAAGCGATAACAATTCAATATTTATTGTCACCCGACGTCTGTCATTAAGATAGTGTCAAAACTTAGTGGCACGCACACAGGCATTACCGGGTCGGACGAAGCACTCATAATTATTACTAATGCCTTAAATATGTCAAAACAGGAATCCAGGTAAAAAGGAGTAATTTACGCGCGGCCGATAGAGATTTGGCAGTTGGCGCCGTGGTGCTCTCGCTCTCGAGCTGGCATCGTGAGTAGGCGCCGAGTTTTTGTCAACCATTGTCTTTTAATATAAATTTTAAATAGGAAATGTCCCTTTTTATGGCGATCTAGTTTACGGCTCTGACAATGAAGGTATAAATCTAAACGAGTGTGCCACTATACCTCAGCGATGATCGATCGATAAACATTATTTATGTACTTCCGTTGAGCACGACACAATTGGATACATTCAACTTAACAAATTCGTAGAACGTGTCTGTTGAATAACCAAGTTATATTTTAAGTGGAAATGGAAACATTACATATTAAACACAACACTAATTCTACGTGTATGCGAAGGGACTGTGAGCACTGTACCATCCTACATATACCTAAGTACACGATGTACATACTAGGTATGCTGGCCTGGAATTAAGGCTGTAAGACTGGAATGAAAGATAAAGCGAGGTATAGTTATTTAAAAACACTCTTACAAAAAATAGCAACACAAAAGAGAGAAAAGTTATGATTGGTATTGAGCAAGTTGGGAATAACAATCGCCGCGGCCCAATCGAAGTGCCTCCACCACAAAGCTGATTAACGACAATAACTCGACGACAACACCATCTTGCCCACGTTTATTTTTATTAAAGTCCTTTTCCAGTCGATCTCTAATGAATACAGTTTATCTTCGAGTTTATATAAAAAATAAATCGCTTTTAACTGAAGAATCACGCCTTAAAAAAGAAACGCTTATTAAAATTTATTTCTTTCTCTCCTCGCGGCGCTGTCGTGTACTCCGTCTCGAATAAAATTAAAAAGTCAAGAATTCTTATTTATTTTAATACAATAAACCGCAATCGCTGAATAAAGATAAATAAAAAGCAATAAAAAAATAAAATCGCATTAGCAATAAACAAAATACTTCAGTGGATGTGGGCAGGACCGAGAGCACTCGGCCGGCCGTGGAGTGGAGCCGCGCTTACATTGCCACGCGTCGCCTTTAATAATTCCACTTACGTATTATGTTTTATATTACTAAGGTTTTTGTTAACAGAAGCCATATAAAACTCATAAAATAATTACAATTAATTATTATCTAATTACACTAATGCGTTTCTGGCTTAAATTAGGCGTTTTTTCCTTAGTACAATTTACTTCTGTGCTTTTTAGGTATGAGATAATAAATAACATGAATAATAATATCATTTAAGTAAATAAAAAAATATATATTCGCAGTTCTATTTATATCAAATGTGTAACAAAGGGGGCTCCATGGCTTACTGCCGGCCGATTGTCACGAGAGCTACCCTCGGCGGCGTTTTCTTAATTGTGCCGAAATATTTATTTGATTGCGAACTTTGCAGCACAACCGTGCAACCGAAATGGTCATCGGCATTTGCGCCGGCCGCCACAATGGTCAGAGCATCCTCATCGCACACGTGACTAGTGACAACTTTGCCATTATACCTATGCAACATAATTAGACTTTTTCTACCAAATACTTTGCTATGTAGTATTTAGTATAAAACAATTTAGTATAATCGCTTATTTGCTATCTCCTGACTTATTTATGCCATATTGGGGCCATATTTCGTTTTCTCTTTAACTTAACTTTCAGTATGTCACGACATTGATACAAATATTTTACGTCTACTGAATATGGAAATGCGGAATTTATGGAGGAATATTGCTCGCTTTTAGGGCAACTGGGCAATCAAGTTAGGGCACTCTAAAACATGCTTTCCTTCAAATTGAACTTAGACGCCTGAGGGCTGTCCGTCAGTCGATCACAGTACAGTATCGGCGATCTAAATAGGCCAGAGTATCAATGCCCAGTACAGTCTTGTAACGCAACTATGCATGCATCGTGCGCTGATCATTCGCCGTGAACGAGAGATGAAATAAAGTATGAAACTGGTCGACGACTCGGATAGGACACAGCCGTATGGTCCCGAGCCAACAATCCAGATGTGAAACGGCGATAACGATTGTCAACTAGCTCGGCGTGTCCTCGCCGTTCCCATGATTTGCGATGCCGTTCTAATCGTTATAATTACGACCTATCCATCAAGCAGACGTATGATAAACATGCAACTGGAGAATTCGACCGAGAAATGGTAATCGTTATCAATCTTCGCGTACCGACTGATCTACAGTTTGAGAAATAACAGAGATCATTTTTTGCACCGGTGACGTGTTTATGAATGCTCCGTTATAAATTCTCTTTGATCTCATCTAACATGTCACATTCACGTTTCCAATTTGTTTTCTTCGTGTTGCGAAAATACAGACCCCAATGGTTTAAATATTTTTATTAGTTTGATTCCTCGCATCCATACGGGACATAACATTCGTCAAATGGTCCTAACAAACCTGACTAATTATCGTGGCGCGGTGTGTCGTAAAACAGTGCATATTGACGGAATATAGAGAGGCCGGCGCACAGTGCTTAATGACATTAATCACATTGATTTATTGTGGTTCCGAGTTATTACAGGCCGGACGCTGCGCTGTGTGCGTGCCCGCGTTCGTACCGACATAAGTGAGCCGCCATTGGTGTGTGCTCCTTGTGTCAATGTATACGCAATAGATACAGCATGATATAGAACATCTAAGCACGACCTACTTCTACACACATACGATCTTCACTGTGATGTACGCAAGCTATAATACGTGGTTCAAAATATTTGCGATTTACTTGTGTTTATTGTGTATAGGTTATGTTACGCGGCAGGTACCTATCTTTAAAATCTTTAAAAAAAGGGGTGTTTTTCCGAGTGATAGAAAAAGTCGTCCTGAAACTCGGCCTACTGACATGGAGTTAAAAAAGGATTTTGATATTCTGAAATGACAGTACATCAACACAAGCGAAGCCGCGAGCGAAAGCTAGTCAAATAATAAAAGCGATGAAACTCCATCCTGCTTACTTGTTTGGTGATTCACATTCATCTCGAATAAAAAACATTGAATAATTCCACAGTCGCGATTCGAAGGAAATATACCAGCATGCTGTGTAGTATAGACGTTAGTTTACGGGTGGATACGGCGCCGCTGTATGTGTAAGAGTATATGGCATTAGGCAACTATTTACGCCATTTGCGGCGTGTTAATATTGATTAGCTCGCTTTATTTCGACTAGTGCGAATCTATCCACGTAAGGTAGACGGCTTTACAAGGTAGCGAGGACGTATCACATTGCCGACATATTGAAAGCAAATCATAATATAATATAGGGAAAATGTAAATTAATTCACACGAAACACAATGTCAAGTTAAACATCTCACCTAGTTACTCAGAATGATAATATGTTTAATACATTTTCCTCTGTGAGTAGCTATTGTTTGCGACAGCATTATAAGCACGCTACGTGTGAAGAGTCAGGGCCACGATTCAGGCTCGGCCGCGCACTGCCAGCATATCAATAACGACATTATAATTTCATAATGCACGCTTGTCAACGTAAATAATACGCAAAATTTATGTTACGAGGTTCTCACCGTTCGACGTAGGCGCAATGAATTCCTAATAAGCCATCATTAAGTATAAAACATGGCGAGTGTTCAACTCATATTCATTTGAGGACGTGGCTATAAATTCAATTAAGCCGTTTGTTCTTGTGTCTGTACGTGGCTCTATGGCTATGTAGGCTCACTGTGTAAGCGTGTTATGAACTCGAATGTTAATTATTTTCTTATTTGCATAAATGGTTATTTAAACAGTTTTATGGTTTGTTTGTTTGTTGTATTAGATGCAACTGTCACGCTATTACCATATATAGACCGATAAAATTCATAGATTTTTTTATTGACTTGTTAACAGGAAACTAAGTTGTTCAAGTTTGAGTCACGGTTTAAACGGCCGTGCTTTAATATAGCTAAAAGGTTGCTAATACATATTTAATAACGCATTCCAATTACCTCTTCTAAAGAGTCGGCCTCGTAGGCTCCGAAACGTATCATAATTTATAGGTCTGTACAACAACACACATCTCACCATAGATATATTTACTACTTCTTACGTTATTGTAACATATAGCGGAAATTACACTTTTTTGCACCCTTTTAATAACTCCGTTAAAATTTGGCTAAAAACACTTTCTCGTTTAAAACTCGTAAGCTTTGATTACATATTAAAGAATATAAAAGTACGCATTAATTATATTTATCACAAGTAAATTAATTTATCATAAGAATAAACAAGGTAACGAAGTTTAAGTAGGAACCTACCTGAAAACCCAAGATTGAAGGTTCGATCCCCGGCTTACCAAGAGTCTCTCCGAGGAACTCAGTACAAAGATTTGCAACTCCACGATCTTTATGGTAAAGGAACACGAGTGAAAACTGTTTACGATTTTGATTAGAAGTTTGAAGACGTGTAAAACGTGTCTGGTATAGTTACATTCATAGTAACTATACCAGACACGTTATATTATACATATATATATATATATATGTATGTATATATATCCGGCGAACGGAATCTTAATGTAACTCTGCCTACACCTTCGGCAACCCGAAATATGAATTCCATTTACTATCATTCTAGCAGTGCACTTTCGCTTTCAGTAGGCCAAGTAGGCATAGGTAAATGTTCTACATACTTTAATTATCAGTTTAAACAAATCTGAAATACACTATGGACAATGTCGGAAATCTACGTAAGCGGCTACAAGATTTCTGATTTCTTACTAAAAATAAAACAATATCTATAACAGGCAAATATTTCTTGTTGCAACATTAAAATTAATGTTGATAAATATACAAACGGAGCGACGGAAGTGCGGACGTCCCGGCCGGAAGTAGATCCATCCATCATCCGCCCGCCCTGGATAAAAACGCTCGTTAGTGCCGCCCGCCCCAGCCGACTATACCCGACTCTACCTGTCTCTCTATTAATGTTCCACTCAAGCGCCTCTATTACGCCTGTCATTTGTTATATCCATTTTGGCAAATTAGTTGATCTCGCACAGCGCTATCCGCTGACTAATAATTAAGGGGATGCATTTGTTTCATTATTACGCGCAATAGTTCTATTTTTCGCCACCGGGGAAAAATTAGGGTAGTATTGTATTAATTATGGGGATATTTATTAGGATAATCACACGGTAAGCACAGTGACTCAGGTTTGTTTATTTTTTCTATTTGGTGCCAAGCTTCTAATCTTACTAAAAACTCCATTTTCCTCCACCCAAGTATATTTTTTTATGTTCTCGGCTTATCAGATAGCCACCGATTCAGAGACTGTAGACAAGCGAGGGTGGTATCGCCACAAATCTTCACAGCAAGTCGAAAAGCGCTCATGGAAGTATTCAACGGAATCCCGCGATAGTGCTCCTCCCGCGTATTAAAATTATTATGAAACCAGCGCGGCGGGCCGCGATAAAGCGGGATGATACCGGCTTAACACCCCCTCACGTGGCGCACTATCGCACCCCACACCAATGCCTTTTTAGCGTATATCTACGCGAAAGCTTTTCGCTACTAACAACTATTATTCGCCTTAAAAATTCCGAGTAGGTAGAGGAGTCATTTGAGAATTTACTTAACCATACACAATTTATAATGTGATTATTTCAATTTAGATTTGACCATAACTCGCAGTGAGGAACTTAAAACATTAACCAGATGAAGTTATTTCAACAATGTAAGCGTCGTCGAGCAACTTTATGCAGAAGCTGCAATGGTATGTCGAACGACAATTATAACTTTAGCCCCGGACGCGACAGAACGTTCCGCTGCAACAAATAAAATATGTGCACGGAAATGCGCGAGGGGGACGGCACAACGAAATTTCCTATACGAGACAAAGATAAGCTTAACCAGCACGAAATTATGAGCGTTTAACTGTTTCTAGCAGTAGAATCTGGCACGGGTGCTTCGCCGGCTCGCCAGCGCGCGTTATTTACGAGGGGGTGGCGCCCCCGCCTCTGCCGCCCGAGATAGCGCCTTCCCCGGAAGAGCCGCAGCGAGCGGGCTGCGCCGTACAGGGCCTTCCCGCCACCGGCCTAAGGCACACCTCGGCTCCTGCACCACGTTGCCACCTGCTTTGCCTCTGCTTGTGCAGCTACCAAACCCTGTCTACCACGCTAAACGGTACACCCGGATTTGACCCCTATCACGAACACAATAAGAAATTGCAAGTCCGCATTATGGCAATTTTCCTAGTTGAAGTAATGGTGAGATTGTCTGTGTTCTGTTGTTTATGATAGCATAAACTGTATGTTTATTTCTTGCTCCTCAAGAATTATGACTTGGAAGCTATATTTACCTATTATAATATATGCTGACTAGGCATATAATTAAAAGAGTTTGCTACCCTAGCAACCTGTAATTGAAATGGGTTAAAAAGGCACGCTGTGCTATCATGCCACGCTGCACTAATTGCATAATATATAATACCAGCTTCGCAGCAAGCAATACAATATTTAACTCATAATAAAGGATGTTCTCTCAACGCTGACACAGTGGACACTAACAAAGATATGAGAGGGGTCACGAACCTATGTCATTTAAGTGAAAATATACGGCACGGAGAAAGGAGAGAAATGTGAAAAAACTGTCTAGAGCATTATGCCACGCGGCGAGCCATTACTTTTAATATAAATAAAATAACAAAATATGAGCGTCCGGCCGCTGAGTGCCCCCGGACTCGGACACTTTTATATTTCAAGAGCAAACCGTACTTGCGCCCAGTCGGGCCCGCAACAACATTTAGTTTTTGAGATGAGATTTTTCTTTGTCCTTAGGTACTTATTTAAGGACATTTAATTAAAGGTTTTAACTGTTACCGGATGGTTTTGCATAGAACATATTCATCATTGGTTACTATGCTTTTATTGCAGCATAGAGCAGTTGCCTGCGACGCAAAGGTCGCAAGTTCGAATCTCGACTGTACCAATGAGTTTTTCTGAACTTAAGTACAGTGATTAGTCACACCACGAGCTTTACGGTGAAGGAAAACATCGAGAGGAAACCTGCATACGTCTGAGAAGAAATTCAAAGGCGTATGTATAATTGTATAGTCGTGCTTGAGTAACGGCGATGGACTCGCCATCTGTCACGTTGGCACCTAATATACCTCTGGCGGAAAGTGGGTGTGTAGGTATTACCTATACACCTCTGCCTACCCCTTCGGGGACCCTTATTCTTGGTTCACAACCGGATTCGTGGGAAAAGAAAATTCAAGGGGTTGGGGTTGAAACATAAACAAGCAGCAACAAGGCGTAAAGTCAGTGTGGAGGAAAGCCTGTGGGCGGCTACAATCGCCTGCATAAGTTTTACACAACGACACTGCAGCTACTATGAGCCTCAAACTCACAATATTTTATAATATTGTTTTTTATCAATTTACTGTCAATATTTCCAGGGATGGTATTGCTGCTTTGTACACCTTAGTATACCCGCCGGTGGATTGTTAAACAAATCTCAAGTCTGCGAGGTTCGTGCACGCACTGCGTGCGCTTCCGCGATGTGTGCCCTTTACACGAGCTCGTATCAATCAATGTCCATATTTAATGACTTAATTCTGACATACCTTGCGTTGGCATTCCTTCAAAGATTGCTTCATAAACGAGCAAATTTATATTTTTACCATACACCCTTATTATCGCCTCGATAACCGTTCCACTCCGGTGCTTAATTACAGGCGATGTTCCATCAAAGCCTTATGCGGCTTCATCGGCCAATATTGTCCATAGCGCTCGGTCGTATAAAACGGGCCTAACAAAACAAAGAACAGAACACAACGCCTATACATACAGTTCCCAATAAAACCGCGTGAAAATGGCAATAGCTATTCAGAGGGAGATATTAAAATGCATGGAAATAAATTCGGCGTCGCATTCGGGCGTACAGCTCTGGGGGTGCAGTAAAAATAAACAGCGACGCCATTAGAACTCACTTCCATATTCAAATTTATGAACGCGTCCGCGGCGCGTTGCTCGGCGGCCGCCACTCAGCCGCCGACCCACCGGTCATTCGTGCGATCGCCATAATAAATTTGACGTTCCATTTAAAAATTTCACCCTCGTTTTACCTTCCTCAAAGAAACGGCGCAAACAAAATTGTTATGTTATTCTGGCATCCATCAAAAAATAATAATACCTACCTATATTAAAACCTGTAGAAAATATAAGTAATCCACAAAAAAATATAGGTACATGTGTATATAGGTAATATTACGCAATACAGCGGTAGATGTTAACTACTTAATTTATATGCGTTTCTACAATAAAAAGGTATCCATCGATGTAGGTACAAATTATTTCAACAAATGCTCCCTGGGTATACAAAGCATTAATGTACATATTTTGATAGTGTAGGTTTTTAATCATTTTATACTCCAATTCAGTGATAATAACTGCACCAAAGCATGTTCGCACAAGTATTAGGATGATGTGGAAATTATTTTATAAATAGGTAGGTACATACATATGATCACACCGAGTCTCTAACGGGGAGGCAGAGACAGTAGAACCAGTTCTTTCTAGACTTACCTCTTTACGATTTTTACCATAACGCAGGCACACTTTATAATGATGAAGTTTAACTTAATCTGTAATATGTGTTACAGATTTACAAGAGCATTCAAATGAAGACCAAACGGCAAGCCGCGACGCGTGCTCTAACTTAAATAAACAGACGTTTTCAAAATTTTGTGTATTTAAATCGAATGTGACTTGTGTTACTGCGGCTATTTCCGTTTAACAGCCGCACTGATGGATCTGGAATAACAGTCCCAATACTGCCGTTCAGGGAACGCGCATTAATTCATATGGGATTAGGTGTCATCATAAACAGAAATTATTTAGTCAACTGAGGTTAAAAACAACAACATAACGCGTACCCACGCGCTAACCGCCCTTTGTTACCGGCGCAGTTATGTCGTGGTGAATGTCTGATTTACTATTTCTTTAAAGCTTGCAGGATTTTAGGTTAACGCAATGGTCAGATATAGGGTAATTGAATCTTGTTTCAATTAGTTGCTCCCAAAACTTTCTTATAGACGCTTCGATGGTTTATTTAAAAGCAGAATATAATAAAAGTCAATATTATGAATGGTAACATTCATTGTAAGTAAAAATTGTGATAGTGGTGAATCTTTGAATTTCTTCATGTTCATCTTTTCTACATTCGTGATTCCTCTGGTTTTCCTTCACCGTATAGCTGGTAGAGTACTTAATCACTATACTTATCTACGTTATAAATATAATAGATTTTAATTCCCGTTTCTTCCAGTACCTAGTTGCCTGCAACACAAAGATTGCAAGTTCGAATCCCGACTGCGCCAATGAGTTTTTCTGAACTTGAGTACCTATCTACAGTCATTAGTCCCACCACGAGCTTTACGGTGAAGGAAAACACCGAGAGGAAACCTGCATACGTTTGGAGGAAATTCAAAGGCGTGTATAGGCTCAAGTACTATACGTCGTACTTGAGCTACGGCGATGAACCATATAAATATATATATATATATCCATATCCATATCTATCTAGCTATCTGCCTACCCCTTCGGAGACCCTGTATATATTCTTTAAGGACCTTAGTTCTGCATATATAGTAGGTAGTGACCCACTTGCCAGCAAACAAATTTATGAACCAAATCAACAAAAAAGAAGAAAGGATTACGTATTTAAATACTAGGTATGCTGCATTCGTCGGAATTTAGTACAAATGCGAACAACGAATAAAATGTAGCGCCATGAATAGTACCTACTTATTCTACAAATTCTCATTGAAACATATATATCTCATATAGGTTAATCTAATCGAGAAATGACTGATCATTGTTTAAAAGTTGGCATAAGTTGGCATGAAATACGACCAGCTCTCAGACGGGCACGCGAGACTGAATACATATAACTAGGTAGGTACCTAAGTAGTTTTTACTGATGGCTAACTCGATGTATATTTTGATAAATAATGATAACAATACTATTCAATCAGTCTAAATAGCATCTAGATACTTTAACAGCTAATTTGAAAACACATTGTCAAAGTCGTTGTAAAGTTAATCAATATTCAATGGTGAACCGCAAAAAACAGCGACAGATTTCATTCCGCTTAACTTAATTATTTTTTACCGAATCGATATAAAAACTTATTTAGACATCCAATCAATTTCTTTTTAATGCGTGTATGTAAGTACGCGTGCAGGCATAGGTAGGTATGTATCTACACGAAGAATCAAATTGTGCAATGCATAGGATTTCCACTTCTCCATTACATTGCGTCGATTCGAGAGCCCGCGACTGCGAAGCTTAAGGTCGCGGGTTTGATTCTCGTTCGAAATCAGATATGTAGGTATATGATGAACATCACTATTTGTACCTACTTATATCTTATCTTCGGCGAACATTTGTAAGGACACTGACGAATGTGGATGAATTGAAATATAAGTATGTAAGTCGATAAAGGACTAGTGCTCTGTTCTCTCTACCTAGGGACTCAGCGTGTACAGCGCATATGTAATTAAATATCTGTTATGTAAACTTATGCCAACTTTTAAACAATGATCAGTCATTTCTCGATTAGATTAACCTATATGAGATATATATGTTTCAATGAGAATTTGTAGAATAAGTAGGTACTATTCATGGCGCTACATTTTATTCGTTGTTCGCATTTGTACTAAATTCCGACGAATGCAGCATACCTTGTATTTAAATACGTAATCCTTTCTTCTTTTTTGTTGATTTGGTTCATAAATTTGTTTGCTGGCAAGTGGGTCACTACCTACTATATATGCAGAACTAAGGTCCTTAAAGAATATATACAGGGTCTCCGAAGGGGTAGGCAGATAGCTAGTTCCAACACACCAAATTTCCGCTAGAGATATATTTTAGGTTTTTACGTGACGGATGGCGAGTCCATCGCTGTTACTCAAGTAGAGATGTTTTTCCATATCTTTCGCTCTACTCTCTCCGCCTACCCCCAAAGGACACGGCGAGATCATAATATATATCTATCCTTAGGTAATGCATGTATTTATATCGAAATCTAGGTAAAACAAATAGTTTCCGACTGCGGACTGGGTACCTCATTGAATAAGAACAATACATTGTCATTGAAGTAAAAAACTAAAAAGCTAGGTATTAGATATCTACGATAAACTTTAATTAACCTTTATTACTCAAGTCAATAAAGTTAGTACCTATAGCATAGGTGTGCACACAGTAGCACAGTGCTCCAAATGGCGTACCATTTGGTTGTAAAGCATACCTAAGTAGCTACCCAAATCACTCTAGGTATACCTGGACAAAAAGTCAAATCGATATGCAATTTGATTTGTTACCAAACAAAATTAATTAGAAAAACCATGTTGCCCTCTTCACACACCGGTAGAGCGAATGACACGGAGGAACATGTATCGATACATTGTGTTTAGGCGATGCCCCGTTGGATGACTGGCAGAATCGACTAAATTGCTTCTATCACATTAATATTGGATCCCGACCGGGAGCTGTAGCAGTCACACGACACACACGTATATTTAATTTAAAGCACACAAAGCGATTGACATGGCTCCCGGCCTCCGCTTTTTCATAACGAATCCTCGTCAATTTGTTTCAGAAATTAAAATCGCTTGCCGTGAATAGATCTAGTTACGGATGTCAGTAACGAAGGATATGCTATTATATAGGTATAATATATTTTTTTCAACCGCCCATGGACCGCGACATCCGTCGCGGAAATTTGTTTTAATTATCCTACTGAGTAAACGTGGGTAGTTTGAGAGTAGGATTATGCCAAAGCGATTGGAAGGTTTGAACATCGAAAAGATCATTAACCAAATATTTAAATGTAATTGCGAAAAAGGTTGGGAATGTCAGTAGGTACATATATTACCTAGTTTTCTTATAAACCTTGAAAGAAGCATACCTAGGTTAGGCCCGCTTGACGACTATCGGTTAACGCAGCCTAGGGACGCTTGCAGCACCAAAGGAATCAATCACTAGCGCGTGGCCAACCTTAGGTGTATATTCTCACGCCTATCCATAAGGTGGATGCAGATGTGTATATACCTTCTACCTGTACACCTCTACCGACATCGCTCCGCCAGAGATATATTTTAGGTGCCAAAGTGACAGATGGCGAGTCCATCGCCGTTACTCAAGCACGAATATACCTACACACCTTTGAATGTGTTTTCAAACGTATGCTGGTTTCTAATCAAGACTAATCGCTGTACTTAAGTTGAACAAAGCTCATTGGTACCTACAGTCAGTATTCGAACTTGCAATCTTTGTGTTGCAGGCAACTTCTCGCACCACTCGGCCACCACGGCTCTTCGTACATCGTTAATCGAAAATAAATATGGCTTATATGGAATAAACTTTAATGAAAATCCTCCCTCTTGATGAAGGTCATGTGATCACTAGGTCCTGGCTGATAATTGACGCAATTATGAAGATAGGTAGGTACCTACCTATTTTAAATAATTCTATTGGGTCAGTAGGTACCTAACTTATTGCTCCAAAGGCATTACAATATCAATAAAATAAATAAGAAAGATGCCTAATTAAAGAAAGTACTTACGTATAAGTTATTTACGTAACTACCAATGTCACCTACGTATGAAGGTGTAATACGTAACTTACGTTACGAAATTAGTTAATATACACATTATTAGTAATATTCTTCTCCCTTATGTAGTATAGGTACCTACGTACTTAATATTATTAATTATTACCATGTAGAAATTTAATTATGAGTGTCCATTAAGCAAAAGACAAGCTGTCAAACATCTAGAAAGTGTCATAGTATTAACTTTGGCACTGGTTATATATATCTAACATAGTAGACACTAACCTAAGGCATAGGCACAATGCTCATATGGCCCTTCATTATCTAATATTCAATTAAGATACTCCCACCAACACACTAATATTACGAAGTGTGGGTAACCATATCAACTAATCGTAACATATTCATGATAAAATGACAATAATGTCAAAGTATATACTCTTAACCCTGAGACTAATCAAGGGTACGGGTAAGTTATGGAGATACATGCAAATAAAAAGATAGGTGCCTAAATTATACAAGTAATTCATTTAACCTCATGATGTTCACAAAGTAATTTGTAATCTTTTTATTAAATACAAAAAGTTATGACGTACGAGTTCAATTAACGAACGTGGGAGGCTTTGCGGGGCGAACGGCGCCCGCCATCTAGCGGGCGTCAGCGCCGCCCACCACCCGCCTCGTACGGGTCCAACGGCCTCGCGACCACATGTCGCTTATGAATATGAGGCGTTATGATTATGAAAATATGCCCCGCCCCGAATATGGAATATGGAGGAGGGGGGCCCGCGAAGCGCTTGCGAATGGGCGAAGTTTGATTTATGAGCCAGGCACGGCCCCGCCTCCCTGTCATAACCGTATACCTGGTGCGCGCGCGCGCTCGCCGCCCGCCGCCCGCCGCCGGCTCGCGCTCAGTCCCGCTTCAGATGGCGAGTGGTGCGCTCGGTCACACGCCGCGTCCTCCGTGCACTCCGTATTCCGTACTTCGAGCGAGCCGAGTTGAGGGCTCCGCGCGCGAGTGAATCCGCGAGCTACGTCCTTCGCCGAAACTGAGGGCGAGTCCACCCCTGCCATGAGCCGGCACTGACCGTCAGCGCGACACAACATGCCGCGCGTCAAGCCAGCTTGCGTCCGTCGCGTCTCCATCGGTACATAACTCTCCTCTTCGAACCTTCGACACCGCACATCTCACACGACCTACAATACGCACCACATTCCTTGGAGCAGTGAATACATTTTGAGGAGGAAAATTGGTGTTTTCCAAATATACATAAATACATACTGAATCCGCGTCTCCGAATCGCTTTTATAACAACTATGATTCAGTTAGCGACGATAAAATTTGCCATTCATCAGAAAGTGAGCACTAAAATTCGCCACCACCGCGGTGAGTAAACAGTGTAGTGAATTTCATGGAATATTTGTTATCTACATGCTTATTTGACCAGTTGGTACATAATTTTGGTGAGTAGAAATTAAACGTGTGAACCTACATTTCAAAAACAATCGATTCCTTAACGCTTGGGAACCTAACATTCGATTCAGAAAAAAATATTTCCTCAGGCTAGGTACATTTGATAGAAGGGAAACTCTAAAATTATATTATTGACCATTAACCGTATAAAATGATGAGAGGTAATAAGAACCGTCAAGTTAAAACCCTATTTTTTTACAATATAAATTTGACACCATTTATAAGTTGTTGTCTTTACTTAAAAGGGAATTAAGTTATTATTACTGAAGCTCAAGTTATTAAAAGATATTAAATTTGGGGGTTTATTTTGCCTTTTCTTCTCCTGGCAGGATTTTTTCTTGGATATATGACGATCAATAAGTTTTCCCTGTAGGTATCACATTAGTAGAATAAAAGTTTTTGAATTTTTATTAATTTTCTTATTTTGTTGCAAATCATAGTTTGTTGATAAATATAAACCTGTTTTTTCATACAGTGCTTTTAAAAAATACGCTTTGAAAGAAAATATAGAATAATGAAAATACGATTAAAAAAACCGACATCTATTTATTATCTTTATTCTGTATATATTTTCTCTATCTAAGTAATTATTAACTATACTCTCTGCCTACCCCGTTAGGGACTTGGCGTGATGATATGTATGTATGTATGTAAGTAATTATTTTCTAGCGTAGGTATCATTGCCTTCATCATGAAATAATATAAATTTTTAGAACCTACCTTTACCTAAATTTTATTGAATTTCAGTAACTTGTAAGGTTGGTAGTAGGTAGCAAAAAGCCTACCTTAATAAAAATATCCTTACTTAGGTACCTAGGGATAGAAACGGATTTATATCTAATAAATAATTATATACATTTTCACCAGACATCGTCATATATTTCATTAGATATAACATTCAAGGATTTGAAAAAAATACCTACGACCATGTTTCGGTCAAACACTATAATAAAAATTAACCCCCCCGCTACTAGTAAATCCCCAAATAATTACGGAATAACTGTTATGTACAGTGAGTATGTAACAGGAAACTTCTTGATAATTTGGCCCGCTGTCAGTAGAGCGATGTGAAATGCAACGTGAGAAAGGGTAGATGCTTTGATATTAGTCCTAACTACTTTCAATAAATAGTTACGTATTAAATTGTATCATTATATTCAAAGGCGTATGTATAATCGTACTTGAGTAACGGCGATGGCCTCGCCATCTGTCACGTTAGCACCTAACATATATCTCTGGCGAAATGTGGGTGTGTGGATACTACCTCTGCCTACCTGTTCGGGAAGGCATGAGGATAGAACCTCTTGCTAAATATATTAAATGATTTTTGCAAGAGGTCCTTTAGTTCAGCCTTAGTGCCAGTGACTAGTGACTTAATAGCTATATAAACATTATCTAAGTAGGTATTATTTAGTAGAAGGTGTGTTAAAAAATTATATCTACATAAGTTACCTATTTTTTAAGTTAATGCATACCTGACCGAATTTAATTGTCATAGGTATTAATTATTTTACCTAAGTTTAAGGTTTCGAATGACAAAATCATTAAAATGCTTATACATCTTCTAGATATCATCATAAAGTAATTTTAGTAAATCTTTTCATTAAATTAGACTTACTAAGCAACAATTTCATTTTGGTTGCATTATTTGAGAAACTACTACTTTAACTACGGTAACTACTTACTTTAGTTTCATTTTAATTGTAGTTTCGCACATGATTAAGTGTGCTAGGTATTTATAGATAGATAAAATACTATAGCAGGTGGAACCAATTTGGTATGTGGATCGTTTTAGTCCAAGATACTCTCGTTTTAGAAGTCCACTCCGCCAATGAACACCTCAACGCAGAAGTCTTTCTTCAAGGTATCGACGTCTTTGAGCAGATTCATGATCTAGCTAATATTCCCCGTGACGCCAGCTCTGCAGACTTAACTGATCACGTTATGAGTATTTCTAAATGAGGCCTTTTAAGTAAGTATTTAAAAGGCCTCATTTAATATTTTTTTAAGCCTAGCCTTGTAAAATATACCTTAACCGCGTAAAATATATTGCCATAGAGATAAATTCTATTTTCAAACATTAAGACGGTACTTCCGATTTTTCATCCGGATATCCATACCTACCAACCTATAATTGTAAATTGATCTTGTTTCATTTGGATCTTAAATAAATATTTCAAATGTATTTTTAAATGCTACCTACCAATATAAAAAGTTTGTAGCAATTTATCTCAAATGATGAAAACGTTCGCTGTGTTTAACCAGGATTGTAGACAATCATTTGAGTAGACAGTCATTGCAGACAGACATTGCAAATTAAATATTTCATGACACATTTGTAATTGTATTGATTTGTACTTGTACATTTCATATTTGACTCGGTTAAATATTCCTGCCTAGTATAGTACCTATACTTACCTATCATCACGCCTAGCCCCTCGCGGGGTAGGCAAAGAGACAAGCGCCAGTTTTCTCTACCTACAGACATATTTCTCTTTATCCACTTTTTTCCAATGAGGTTTTAATATAGCACTATATTCTTCTAAACGGTTCTAATAGAAAATATGGATTTAGATTAATTATATTAGATTAACACATGTTGGGAGCGGCTAAAAGTAAACCAGCTATATTGATTTCCTCACTAGAGCCAAGCCTCACGCCATAACATAGGTACCTTTACAACTCATAATTACTAGTGAATCATATAAATCATGTTTTGTGAATATTGATATGTCGAAAATTATTAAATCAAAATGACGTAAGCATAACTAAAATATTTAAATATTAATATCAGGAATATTGCGTGCGACTATAAAATAAATTAAAAGGGTCATAAAAACCTGTCCCTTGATCTTATCTCTGTTACACGAAATATGATTGAAGACATTTGTGTTAATTAGCCCAAAATACTTTGTGTATGATCAACAACAATTCGATGAGGAAGATATCTCAGCAAATGCAGATACCAGGATATTAGGTAGATACATATATTTATTCATGCGTCATTTGACTCATGACCGTATAACCGGTGTTCAGAGCTTGATGACAGAAGGCCTGGTACCTGAGTGTTACCTTATTATTTAGCATTAGCACAATATCTAGTCTTAGTCCGGCAATAACAGCGTGTTGCTTTGCTATACATATACGAACCCTTTCTTGGGCCATGTATTCATTATTTTGGCGCTTCCTCGTTTCCTAACACCACCTTGATAGTACGAGCAGATGGTTAGGTGTTTACTGACAAAAGTGATACCTAATTGGGTCGCCTATGAAAGCTAGCTATGAACCACCGTCATATTTAGGTGCCACATACTTAAATCAAGAAACTGTTTTTGCTAATAAAAATATTTATTTTTTGAGAATGAGACAAAAAATCATGTGTAACTTAGCAAGAATTTGTTTGTATTTTCTTTATAAAATCAAAATCAAAATCAAAATATTTTATTCAACGTAAGGGTCATATGGAGCATTTATTGAACATCACATACTTAATAAAAACTAAAGTTACCACCGTTTCCAAAAAAAAAACCACTCAGGAGAAGAAGCGGCGAAACAAACTCCCCGGTTTTATTTTTTAACATTTGTTCCCTTTCGCTTGTATAAAATAATGTATTCTATAACTTCTAGCATAGAGAAAGGTAGGTATTGATCTAGGACCGGGCCCAGGCAGTGAGAAAGACGTAGATACACTAATAAGTATGAGCAAATAGACTTAACACTTCTTTAGCGTTTTCTCACCGGATATTCCAAGATATCAATTTGTATAAAATCTTTAATAAAAATACAAAATATGCTCAAGAACCGCGATACCATCTCGCAAGTCAGCTAACCACCTATATCATTGCCGTCTTTATGAGTAGGAACTTACCTACACCATAAAATATTTATTGTACACAATTCCACTAACGATTAAAATAACCTGCCTGTTCATATTCTTATGAAATACTTATATTACCTATATTTGATGTTTGTTTGCTCGACTAATAAATTTTAAAAACTCGTAATATCATAGCCGGTTCTCTTTTGGACTATAATGAAAGATTGATATGTATATCGGCGTCCATTTACCTTGAATGATGAATAATAATTACTGCTACCTATGTATAAATTATAAACTTTCTGTAAGTAGATTAATTAGTCCCGACAACCAATCCGAACTATAAATCGAAATATTTTAATGACTAGTGTTTATCGTTGATAGCACCCTACTTACTCATTAATATAACTCTTATGGATCATTAAATTTAATTGTGGTACCTACATATTCACCACTTTCCAAATGAAACAGGTAGACATAAAAAAAATAATTAATATTGACGGCAACGCCACATTTTCCATTTGTTCATAATAATCCCGAGCCTAGCCAAATATTCATAGGTTGTTTTGTAAATGTCGAATAAGCATAGTTCAGTTTTTGTCAACCGGTACGCTATTTAAGAGTATAATAACACTTTAAAAGTTTTTTTGCCATATTTCCGCGTAAGGCAGTGGGCAGCGCGTCGGCGGAACGCCACAACAATATCGTACCCTTGCCTTTGAGACACCGGTGATTGAAACCGAGAGCCTGCTATGTAGACAACTTTCGAATTGCGATAAACGCACACCACTAATCCTTTCCTTACAAATAACCGATAAACACGCCGGCATCTTACTACAAATGAGTTACTTAATCCTCAGCCGCAACGTTTGCTCGGATTAGCTGTGACGTTGTGAGACGGTGCTCATTTCATCGATTGCTTTTCAAAACATGGAAACGGGAGCAAAAACAGCGTTGCATTCAGCAACGATCAAACATTTTAGTACAATATTATACAACCAATAACTATAAACAAGCCAAATCTTCTCAAAATTGTCTCAAACATTTTTTACAAATCTGATGAGTAAATCAATATTATGGGGCATATTATTTCCATTTTAGTGATCAAATGGCCAGTTAAATGCAGTCTTGACTCTTGACTCAGTTTTTTCTAAACTAAATTACTTGTCATTGTCATTGATTTGACACATGCAAGCTTTACGGTGAAGGAAAACATCTTGAGAAAACTGATATACCTAACCTACGTTTAAGAAGAAATAAAAAAACGATGTAAGGTCGTTTTAAGACGGTGATAGACTCGTCATTTGTCACGTTAGCACCTCAACTAGAACCCGGCGAAAAACGTGCTATCACCTATCCTATTATGTACGTAGGGATTGACCTACCTATTGAATCGAATCAGGTGCTATTTTGCAGACAAGCATATAATAAGACTTTATACTTAGATATCTATTATTTATGTTTAGGTTTTATATAATTACCTATTTGCTTATCTGCTTGCAATTTGTCTAGATTTTAAATATATTTTACTTTATTATGGATTTAGCGCCGAATATATTGAATTGATTTTAATACCTATACACATATCACGTCGAATCCATAATAGGAAAGGCAGAGAGGGTAGAGCGCCTGTTTTCTCTAGACTTGCATACCTCTTTCGTTCCGCACATTCATCAATCTCTTCATACATGCACGCCGGGTTCCAGTACTCCTGACGTTCCCATCCTTAAGTGTCCAATGGATTTCATCTAGGTAGTTAGAACGCGGTCTTCCTCTGCCCTTTCTTGCACTCTTTCGTCAATCTTTCTTCACTCATCCTTTCCAGACAAACGTCCTGTATGTATTTTTAATGCCTAGATTTTATTTACAAAATTGTAAAAGATTTAAAATATATATATACTTAAGTAATATCAAATCATATATACAGAGTCAAAAGGGGTAAAACAGCTATCGATAAATGCTAGTATTTTCTGTGTTCAAGTGAACATTACTAAAGGTGTGTTGTAAATTAAAACAAAGATATTCTTTATCGGCGTGCTATATAGGTATTTAAGACACCTAAGTAGTCTAATTAAATATTAGTGTCGAGAATTATTGCTATAATTGTATTCAGAGTGCATGATCCTTATCTTTAAAGCTGTTATTGTATTTTAAATTATATTATTAGGAATATTTACATTTATTATTATCCCACGTAAAAAATATACCACGTAAAAACAATCTTCAATTATCTCTAAATACCTATTGATATAAGTATAATCACGCCAGTTTCTGAAAACAATACTACTTATTACCATTAAGAATCCAGTCGCTTACCTACTTTCAAATATTGTCATATCTTATGAAAACGACATGACAATATTTGAAATCCTTTCCTATTTACTATAAATATTTTGCTGGGCAATAATGTAATGGCTTTCTATGTGTAGACATGTACATATTGCAAATTGTTTACTAAGCCCTGATTCATCACATTACGATACTGTAAGGGAACATGGTGAGAAAGCCTGCGTACCGTAAAGGAAGAAATTCAATGACGTATTTGAAGACGAACTTACGGGAGACAATGGCGGTCTGCCATTTAATAGAGATGAATTTACACAATATCTCTACCATTTAGTTTTATTATTTTATCAGTATACGTATACATTACTTTAGGTATTGTTTTTAATATGTAGCCAACAAGACACCGGAGCCTGCTTTACAAGACTCCTTTTGCAGATTTCTTCCAGTTTCTTACCGGTTCTTTACAGAAGATATTTCCCGAACCGGTGGTTAAATTATACCTTCGTGCCTTATAAAGACCTAAATATCTAAATAGATTATTTCAATTTTGTGCCTAGCTCTTCGGTTGTGTCCTCGTAGGCGCTCTAACTAAACTAAAAATTAAAAGAACTCTCTACCAAGTGTTATTATATCCTCACGCCTGCCCACAAGGGTCCCCGAAGGGGTAGGCAGAGGTGTATAGGTAGTACACACTCGCCATCTGTCCCGTTGGGACTAAAATATATCTCTGGCGGAAAGTATTATTATGATATAAATATACCACTTTTCTTTAAACCATGCCTTTCGCATTTAATACCACATAAATATATGGTGATAGCATAAATAATGAATACCTAAGTACATAGCGAGCAGTTTACCGGTGATTACAGGAATTTAACAATTTTTTTTTTATTATAATATATATTATTTAAAATAAATAAAGGCTAATTGAAACTGTAATTAAGTTGTTTATAACACATTTTTAAAATCATTTCTTTATTAATAGGTAATTTATAAGAAAACACACGGATCTTGTGTGTGGAGCAGAGCGGTACGACCACTAAAACCATTTAGATTAATATTATTTATAAGCACATATGTGCGAGACATTTTAATATAATATGATGTTAATAACAATAGATCGATGATACGTTTATCCGATAAACTATTATTTAAATGAGGATTCGTTTCTCAGATTCGATATTTTTGAACAACTGGCTTATTAGCAATGGTTGGAGAGAATCTTTTTATCTTAAGATAAATATAGCGAACCTATTATAACGTTTTCCAATTTGGCAGGAGCTCTACTTACATAGAGACTTTCACTCCATTATTATAATTAAATATGTACGTCCAACGTATCATAAACAAAACACACTTTAACCATTGACCTCCCCAGCACCCACATTCATACTAAACAGTACAAACGATCATTGTTACCCAAGTACCGTGCACTTTAGTGTTATACCGTTTTGATTTAACTGTATGAATGACACAAATATAAATAACTATACTTGGGATTCAATCACACCACGAGTTTTTCGCTGTAGAACTTTATTATATCTAATGGTCTTAATTTCTTCGATAAATCCTTGACATGTAAAAAGCAGTGTATCGAGTTAAACTCAACTAACGCCATCTGTTGTCTAGTAGCAAACACATATTGCGGGATATAATATTTGTGTGTTACGTTTTAGTGTGCATTTTGCATTTGGCGATGTTAATTAAGTCGTGAAATTTCTCTCCTTCTGATCCCGATATATTATTGTTTTTGAATACACTTGAGTTATTATACACCTAACATTCAAATCGATTCGTATTTGGTAGTTACAAAAAGATTATGCTTGGGAAAAGCGTATGTTAATAGCGTAGTAGAATTCGACCAGTCACTAACTATATTTATTTATATATATACAGGCATAATATTATACTTGATACGTATCTAAATGTACACATATACCAAGTATTTTTATTTCTGTACTTGTACCTAGGTAAGTAAGTAAAAGTGTACTAAGTATATAAATAGTCATTCAATCCGGCTTATTTTCTTTTGGATTTCTTTCAAATATCTAGTTTATGACCTCTTAAATTATGCCAAACGTTTATATTAATGACATAAGATTGCAATCACATTATTATATCTAGTTGATTTATTCATATTAGCGATAGTTTAAGTGTGTTTGAATATGGTAAGATCGAATATTTATATAAAATGATAACTACTAGATACATAGGTAATTAAACGAAACACCAAAACCTCAAAATTATTCTTCGCTCATAAAAAGAAAACACACGGTCACAAAATATTGCTCATACCTTCAAATCAGGTTTCAAAATGTAGGCACTAAACAATATTCTTCTTTGTTACAGGCGAAAGTTCCGGATCCTGTTCGGATGAAGATATTAGCAATGTCCCTGATGAAACGCGAGACCGGCCTGAAGCACATATGTGCCCACGTTGTCAGGAACAATTCGAAAATCTCCATGAGTTCCTGTACCACAAGCGAGTATGTGATGAGAAAGCATTGCAAATGGGAGAGGAAAGGATGCACTCCGATCCTGAAGAAATGGTCGTCTCAGGCGACGAGGAAATGGATGGACCTAACAAGCGACTAGAACAAGTTCGGCGGCACCGGCAGGATGCCGAAAATAACAATAGCCTCGAAGATGGGGAAGCAGAAGTACCTGAAGCGGATGTTCCACCAGTTGGGCTTCCCTTTCCAGTGGCAGGACATGTTACATTAGAAGCATTGCAAAACACAAAAGTTGCCGTCGCACAGTTTGCTGCAACCGCAATGGCTAACAACGCTGACAATGAAGCCGCCCTACACGAACTTGCTGTACTACAAAGTACACTTTTTACATTGCAACATCAACAAGTTTTTCAACTTCAACTTATCCGGCAACTTCAAAATCAGCTCTCACTAACACGACGGAAAGATGATACCGAAAGCCCACCGCCAAGAGAACCAGAGCCAATCGTACCGGTGCCACCCGCTCGATCACCGTCACCGCCTCGTCCGCCACGGGAGCCTACTCCTGTCGCACCCACTCCTCCAACCAGCCAAAGCTTGCCGTCAACCCATTCACATCTTAACCTTAAAACGGAACCGATCTCAGTTCCTAAATTACCAACCTCCTCTCCACCTATGATGTCACATCCACCTTACAGCTCTATATCGTCATCTTTAGCTTCTTCCATTATTACAAACAACGATCCACCGCCGTCCCTTAATGAACCCAATACGCTCGAAATGTTGCAAAAACGAGCACAAGAAGTATTAGATAACGCATCGCAAGGCTTACTTGCCAACAATCTAGCTGACGAGCTTGCGTTTCGTAAATCTGGAAAGATGTCTCCTTATGATGGAAAGTCCGGAGGACGAAATGAGCCATTCTTCAAGCATCGCTGTCGATACTGCGGGAAAGTTTTTGGAAGCGATTCTGCGCTGCAAATTCACATTCGTTCGCATACTGGTGAAAGGCCCTTCAAATGTAATGTATGCGGATCTCGATTTACAACCAAAGGAAATCTGAAAGTACATTTCCAAAGACATACATCCAAATTTCCGCATGTCAAGATGAACCCGAATCCAATACCAGAACATTTGGACAAATATCATCCACCACTATTGGCGCAGCTGTCCCCGGGACCGATCCCCGGAATGCCACCCCACCCATTACAATTCCCTCCGGGCGGCCCAACTCCTTTTCCGCCAAACTTGCCATTGTACAGACCATCGCACCACGATCTACTACCACCACGTCCACTAGGAGACAAACCTCTTCCTCCTCATCCGCTCTTCGCGATGCGAGAAGAACAAGATGTTCCAGCTGATCTCAGTAAACCCTCGGCGCCAAGTCCTTTGCGATCGGCGCCTGAAGTTTTTAAGTCTGAACCCCAAGACGAAGAAAGTCAAAGGGATTCCAGTTTCGAAGATAACGACCGTGTGTCGCCCAAACGAGAACCTGAAGAAAATGACACTGCACATGATGCAGAACAAGAAAGATATCCTTCCACATCACCATATGACGACTGCAGCATGGATTCAAAATATAGCAATGAAGAACAAATCGGCAGAGAAAGTCCGCATGTCAAGCCTGATCCAGACCAACCGGAAAATCTCTCAAGTAAGAATTCACCGATATCAGGACCAATTGCAATAGCAACGGGGCTTCGAACTTTTCCTTCTTATCCTTTATTTCCACAATCACCACCAAGCAGTATTTCCTCAGGTAGTTTGACTCCTTTTCCAAATATCGTCCATAATGTCGCTGACGTAGACATGGCTCGTGACCCTTTGTATTATAACTCATTGCTACCTCGACCGGGTAGTAATGACAATTCTTGGGAGAGCTTAATAGAGATAACAAAAACTTCTGAGACTTCAAAGTTGCAACAACTTGTAGACAACATTGATAACAAATTATCTGATCCCAATGAATGCATAGTATGTCATCGAGTACTGTCTTGCAAAAGTGCGTTACAGATGCACTACCGCACACATACTGGTGAAAGACCCTTCCGATGTAAGTTATGTGGTCGATCATTTACCACCAAAGGCAACCTGAAAACGCATATGGGAGTCCATCGAATAAGACCACCCACCCAAATGTTACATCAATGTCCAGTATGCCACAAGAAATTTTCAGATCCAACAATTTTGCATCAACATATACGGCTTCACACAGCGGACCGTGGTAATAATGTTACTTACGATCAGACTCGTCACATTGAAATGGACAGTACGCAGTCACTAAGCAATGGGTCAGACGTCTTTGACTATCCAACATATCGTTCCATTCCTCCGCCAATGTTCCCTACTCCAAGCACTCCCGGCGACCGACGGGCGGACTCCCGCGGGACCGACGATGAGAGCGGCCGGGACGAGCGCGAGCCCGCTATTCGGGAGTTCGACGACGACTCAGATATGAAGGATCGTCGAACTTCGCCGCTCTCCGTCTGCGCCTCGGCGTCCGAATGCGAAATAAAAACCATCACCACAACGGCTTCCCTCCCATCGGCGACAGGTTCGGAGAGCGGGCGGAGTGCGAGGGCCTCACCACCATCCCCAACGATGTCGACGCTGTCGACACCGCCGAGGCTGCCACCGCACTCGCCGCTGCCATCACCACCTACACCTCTTGCCGCCCTCGGTGCTCTCGGAGGATCGCCCTTCAGCCCGCTCGGACTAGCGTTCCCTCCCGCAGGTATGCGATAGCGGGATATTCTTAATTTCGTCCGCCCCGGTCGCCCTCAAATCCATTCCTATCAAAATTACCTATCCCAATGTCCAACTAAAAATATCTAATCATGTTCTCACCGGGCGCTCGAATACACCGAAACCATAAACTTAAACTGCCTAACCATTGCAAGTGAATAAACCTTTACGTTTTAAAGAGTGTGTAATCGTGCGATCAAATAAAAATACGTACAATAATCTAGTGAGTGACATTGAATCTGCATTGAACGGTACGTTTATTTGTGTACAGTGCGCGGCAACACAACATGCAACATCTGCTACAAGACGTTCGCCTGTAACTCCGCCCTGGAGATACACTACCGCAGCCATACCAAAGAACGGCCCTTTAAGTGCACCGTCTGCGATCGGGGCTTCTCTACAAAGGTTAGTGGACCCCTATTTTATTAATCATACATTATGTACTAAGTGATGTTGATGACATCCAGTATGCATGCCTTCTCCATAGTTTACCTATATGTACTTATACCCATATGGGTACCAACAGCAGCAAAAATTTCACACTACTGTGAAATTAGTTTGTATGTGTGTAATGTGCACGTATCTACATACGCGCAGCTCAAATGAAGTATCTTGGCTGTTAGCCAGTTCATACTTTATTGTTACACAAATAGCGGAGCATACGTGTTTACGACATTTCCACAAATTTTCACTACATCTAAAGAAACCCATTGATGTTCAAATAATTTTAATTTTAAATTATTCTTGCGATACAAACTCAGTTATGGCTTTGAAAGCACCTGCAATGGGTACCTACACATTTCCCAAAAAAAGTTAAGAAATAATTTAGCAAAGCAACAAAATAGCGCTGTAGGTCCAGACGAGAAAATATACCTATAAGTGAAGTAAACGGAGTATCGAATTCTAAGTTTACCGGAGCCATTGACAAGCAACACAAGTCTTGTGAACAACGGGTAACTTCATGCGCCAGCCGGCTTCATTTCATCCAAGTTTCAGTGCATTAATTTTGCAGGCAGTAATTACTAGTTGCTAGTCGACGCCAGTAGTTCGTATTAGTTTTAGCCGTTGTCTACTACTGTCGCATCCGACCCGCTGTCGTCTTTTAGGGTAATAATTGACGACTTACAGAGCAAACTTGAAGGCTCGTTTGCTACAATTTAATCCAAGCCACGAAACAACTTACTAAGTAGATAGGCATACATTATCAAACAGTAATTAAAATGCTCGCTGTCGACTGAAAATATCGACTGATCTCCTCACGCCTTCCCACAAGGGTCCCCGAATGGGTAGGCAGAGGTGTATAGGTAATACCTACACACCCACTTTCCGCCAGAGGTATATTAGGTGCCAACGTGACAGATGGTGAGTCCATCGACTGATCTTTTGAGCTCTAAAGTCGCGTTTCTAAAGGCGAAACCTTTTGAATATTTCGAGATTGAACCGTTTCAGCCTACTATTGCTATGAGATGAGATATAACTACCTGAAATATGTTTATACTATAGTCACTTTAAATTGTATATTGTCTTATCGTAAGCTATATAAAATAAAATATACATTTATGATTCCTGCAGAACTAGTAAAACGAAACAATAACCAACTTACTATACTTAACTATGTATATAGATAGTGGGAATAAATTATATTCTCGTTGAAACACCTATAAGCTTTTAGTCATTAGCAAATAAACAGCTTTATAATATGAACACTATTAATACAATAATTATGTAGATTTTATATGTAGGTATATACTTAAGCACTTTAGAGTCGCAGTTTTATGGTGACTGCCATTAGTTGTTTATGGACATCAGATCTGATGTATTCCAATAAAAATATGAGAGTTTTAATGATACATGGACACTAGTTCAATGATATAATTCAATATTTTAGATAATAAATAAGGTTTGTTAAAAGCATTTTTATGGTGATACAAGTTTTATATTCAGTTCAGCCAATATTTCAAGCGTATAAAGCTGCGCTCGCGTCGCAGTCCATCGTGTCGCGCCACAAAAATGATAACTCATAAAAAGAACGTCACAGAAAACGATCGGAATATTAATTCATGTCGTAAAATATTTATTACTTATAAATCCTTGAGCCTTTACCTACGCCTCTCGTCATAAAAAGATTATTTATGCTTGACAAAGTAACATTTTTCGTATGTTTCCGAAAGAGTCCAAGGGTCTTTATCAATAAAATATAGGTTATTTACGACGGCGCCGCGGTTAAAAGTTTATACCTCAGTGTTAGCCCATCGCAGCCTTTGGTTTAATTAAGTTCCACCTGATAAATACACACAGCGCTTAAATACCTATGATTTACATTCGAGTTGACCCGAAATCCCAGATAACTCACAACGAGATGTAATAAACATTCGTGCACCTACCATTACAAGTAAATAAAGTATTATGTCCCGTGCTTGTTGTTTACGTGAACTTTCTTGGATTGCTAAAGGAGAAAGTCATGAACTTAGTAACCTACAGGTATTCGCTTAAGTTCAGGAATAGCTTATGGGCAAAATAACGGACCTGGGGTACGTTAAAGGATGATTCCACTATAGGTGAAAGCCAATCGGATTGATGCCGCGTAATTATTTAGGAATTAGGATTTGTACCAACCTTGTTTTTTTAAGAAAAGAACAGAAAATACCTAATATAGGTACACAATTAATATACCTCTGGCGGAAAGTGGGTGTGTACTGTGTTGGTATTACCTATACACCTCTGCCTACCTCTTCGGGGACCCTTGTGGGAAAGCGTGAGGAATTATATGTATATGAATATATTAATATGGGTATTATAAATTGTTTGTAATATTTACGTATAGTTAGTCAACACGCCCTGAACAGATTAAGAATAAGTAAATTCTTACCCTTTTCTTCTTTTCGGAGTAGGGAACCAACTGAATATCCTACAGTTTGGACCCTGTCTTTATTAAACAAATTATCTGCTTGCGATGAAAAATTTATATATCGTTGTGGCTGATGCTTCGAAGGTTTCCTAGAAAATAATCTACTATGATATAATGATATCCTTACGCCTTCCCAAAAGGGTCCCCGAAGGGGTAGGCAGAGGTGTATAGGTAATACCAACACACCCACTTTCCGCTAGAGATATAGTTTAGGTGCCAACGTGACATTATCGACGTGTAATTATCGTATTCTTTGACAAATTTCATCGTAATACGTAAGCCCTGTACAACCGCAGCCATTCCCGCAACCAATCATTACGTACAATATAACCAAGGCAGCCGTACATTTGGAAAACATTTTACCTTAGTAGGTATACGAATTAAAAAACGACAGATGGTTCAAGCGTCTTAATCGTAACTGGGATGTTTGATTTTCCGCAGTGATATCAACCATTGAAACGACATTAAACATATTAAATATGTATCCTCCCGTTTAACCTTATCTACTACACGTGATTAAGGCTTATGTTGGTGTTGAAAATATAGATAAACTATGTAACAGATAGTTTAGATATAAGAAAATGGTGTCGAGTCCTTTCCTTATCCGTATTCCGTAGATACACTGTACTGCTTACAAGCGCATTTAAAATTACAATGAGTGTCGACGACACTACTAGGGAACGTCGAAAGTTCACGCGCCAAATAATGTACGTATCGATTATTCCAATGTATTATGTAGATATTCATATTGTACCTACACCAAGAAAATAGACGTTCACCTATAAATTTTGCTAGATAGGTAGGTACATTTTACGTGCAAAAGTTTTTTTTTTATATTCTAATAGGTAATATTTCAAATGTATAATTATTGCCTTGCCCATTATCGATTTTATTATCCTTGTAATAACTAGTCAAAAAACAGGTGAAAAAGACCCTGATTAACTTGTGTAACTTGTGGTACCTGATACTTACGAACCTGGTATTTATGTACACCCTCGGATGCTAGGTAAATATCACCGCACAAAAACCAGTTTAGCGACGTTTTTATTTGTTATAGAAGTATATAAAGCCTTTAGGCAGTTACTTAAAATATAGCTTACGAAAAAATAAGCATATAATTTTGGTGCATGTACTCTAACCCCTTAGTAAGGCGGTGTAAAAATTAGGTGCACAATTTGGTGTAAAAAGGAAGCATTATGACCAGGGTTTCGTAACAAAACAAAAATAGACTTGCTCGCGTTGTAAATCAAGGAAATATTGGTATTTTCTAATAGATACGCTTGCCAAAAACAAAAGATTAATATAAAAAGAATATGGTAATATAGAATATAGTCGGCACTTATAAATTACCTAATTAAGTAACATTTAAGTCTTTGTATGGTCTCGTATTTTAATATAAATTACCTATAGTCTCTTTTATATTGAGTAAAATATCCAATCAATATTATCAGTTAATTATTATTTGACGGGACAAACCAGACGCCATAATTCACGGTGCCATTTAACCTTCAAAAAAGTATGCACAAAGGTTCATTATGTATGTACATATATACGCCGGTTGTATAAAATGTTCAAAGTCAACATATAGAGACATATCTGATATTGCGATTTATAGTTTTAAACGTGTCTGTAGCAACAGCCTTATAACATATGAAACGATTCTTCTAACATATTAACATCACTCGATACGAGCATAAACATAGTATATACAGATATATAAAGGAATCTCATTGATTGGAATCTGAGGATCCATATTTATAATTTACTATCTTCAGCACGGCAATCGCTATGATCTCACCGGAATATTTTTTTTCTGGATCAAAGGCACCTTATGACCTTTTCAGTACCCGTCTTTTCACTTTCTTTTTACTTCGTCTTTTCTTTTCTTTTTTTGTCAGTGAATGCAAAATGTTATGATCCGTTCAGGAAATAAGGCGTGAAAGTGTAGGTACCCAACAAACCAACAATCAAATATAAGGAACCTAAGAATTACATGAAATAATTCAAGTAGCTAGGTATACGATAACATATTGTGAACTATAAATTAATATTAATAAACATTTAAATATTTATAATATTTAAATTTACATAGGACGCTACTGTATCGCGTATGGGATAGGTATAGGTGGAATACCAAAATAAGTGAAATTACATAACATTGTATAAGTGTTACATTACATCAAGATATCAACAAGACATACATGTTGTGGTTTATTGTGGTTTAAGATATTTATTTCTCAAAAGAATACAATTCACTTAAATTGTGAAATACAGGTTTACTTATAACTAGCACAAATATTAAGGTTCGAAGAACGAAAGGTGGGTAGTCTTAATATTCAAATAACATAGTAAAGTAAACAATACAGCAGTTCCTATTTATTATCGCTTCGAGTAGGCATTTAGATAGCAATATTTGCAAATAATAACAGAACTAATCTACAATGTTGCACTGTTTTAACCGCGAAAATTTTGATTTCCTGGGTAGATATTTTTTCTATAAAAAATGTGTTATGCAGCTAAAAAACTATCTCTGATACAAATTTTATCCAATTCCGTTTAGTAGTTTTTGCGTGAATAAAGAACAACTTATTAACTTTCGCATTTATAATATTAATAGGATAGTAGGTAGGGTTAATTCAATACTTGTTTAATAATCAGTCTTGCATATAATAGGTAGGTACCTCTAGTTATGTACTACAGTGCTAATAAAAATGGGTCGTAGGCAACAAGGAAAACGGGAAGAGAAAATTACATTTATTAGGAAGATGTGGTCATCAGAAAAATGCCACGATAACATTTTATATTTTATTTGACATTAACTAGATAGATAGGTATTTACCTACCAAAGAAAGGTACCTTGAAAAATAAGTAACTGTCAGTAAAACAGTATAAACATAGTTTTGTAAAGTTAGAAATATGTTTATTAATAAGTATGTCATGTAATTGTAAACAAATATCACAAACTCATTACGTGTTATTGTGATACATAAACTGCGCGCTGTATTGTTGCTTGCTTACTGTTCAACTGCTGTTGGTACTTATATAAATTTTGACCCCCTTGCCCCATGAGCTATTCCTGAGCGAAATAACTCGTGTATGTGATGTGTGTGACCAGTGCGTGTGTAACGTTTGTGTGTATTTGTGGTTCCAGAGCAGTGGCGGCGGTTGCCGGTGCGGTAGGCGCGCGCGCGCACCCCGCCCCCCGCACGCCACTGCTTTGGACCTATGGAACGCCTTCGTCTATCCGGTATGGGAGAGCGACGCCTGAGCGTGAACCTCGGGACTATACCACGAGCGATGGAAACGTCTACTTTAAATTCTCTCACCATTTACACAACTATAAAAAGAATATGCTAAACTTTTAGCATACTTAATACCTATAGAGTTTCACGCTTGTGGTAAAGCCTTCAATCAGTATTTTAGATTTTTATCTTTGCCCCCTATTGTTATCTCGAAAAAAAACGACGGAACTCAATCAAGATAATGGGATGTGTTAATATGGTTTTATAACATAATGATCTTTGATACGATCTTGATATTTCCTAATAACATCTACCACAATCGATTCACACACTTGTTAAAGTAAAATGTTTGTCATGTACAGGGCAATATGAAGCAACACATGCTTACGCATAAGATTCGCGACATGCCGCCCGGGTTCGATAAAGGGTCGAACGGGCCGCACCAGACGTCAAGCGAAGATGGCCGTGAGCCAAGTCCCGACCGGCGCTCATCGCCAGACAAGCTGGACCTTAAGAGATCGCCGCCCGCGCACCCACAGCCGCCCATGAACCACCCTCCACCTATGGATATGCCACCGCTGCCAAAGCGACCCAGCGGTAAGCTGCAGTTCCTAATAATTCCTTTGTGATCTACCTTACTTTAGCCTTATGAAATAAACCTGTCATAATTTGCTCACAGTACCATCGGCACCCAGCCATCAACCACCTCCAATTTCCTCCAAACACCTGTGCGGAGTCTGCCGCAAGAACTTCTCGTCGTCTTCTGCGCTGCAGATCCATATGCGCACACACACTGGGGACAAACCCTTTAGATGTGCTGTTTGCCAAAAAGCTTTCACCACCAAAGGAAACCTTAAGGTAAGCAATAAAACATTACCAACATTCGTTCATACTCTCTACGTCATTTTGCGTTGCAATATAGCATCAGCTACCGTTAAGCACTTCAAGGGAATTTCAATACTTATCTAAAGTAATAAATCGTCAATGTGGAACCGGCCAGGCCAAAATAGGATAAATTTGCATAACATGTTGGTGTTGTGCAGGTGCACATGGGCACGCATATGTGGAGCGGTGGCGCGTCGCGGCGCGGCCGGCGTATGTCGCTGGAGCTGCCGCCGCGGCCGCTGCACGAGCCGCACGACCTGCTGCGCAGACCCGACCTCTTTTACCCGTACTTGCCCGCGCCCTTCCTCAACGGCATGCAGCAAAAGGTTACGAGATACATAATTTTTTTAAAACGAGTTCAACTTACCAGTGACGGAAACTTATTAGTAATATTATTTTCACAGCTGAATGAAATATCAGTGATACAGCAGAGCGCGGGCCAGAACGGCGTTGCCGCGAAGTTCCCGGGACTGCTCGGTTTCGGCGCATTCGGTGGTCGAGCGGGCGCGGCGTCGCCCCTGGAGAGGCCGCCGTCGCTAGAGGGCGGAGACGAGCGCCAGGCGGCCATGCGTGAGCTGGCTGAGCGCGGCCGTGAGCTGGCGGAGCGCAGCCGGCACATGCGTGAGGAGGCCGAGTACCGCGCAGGCGCTGCGCACGCGCCGCATGCGCCCCCGGCTGCACAGGCGTCGCCACCTGCGCCGCTACACCCGCACCCACACCCACTCGCCTCCTTACCGCCGCCGGCGCGAACCGAGGGACTCACAGTTTAAATGCAGCGAGTTTAAATTCGACCACCCGATTACATTCCAAAAGTTCCACGAGCCGAATCGAATTCCCGAGACGTGCGCGTCACCGGAGCAGAGCGACGATTGAATCTATCGGAGGGGATCAAGGAGTCGAGGTCCGCGACGAAACCTCGACGCGAGCGACGTGTTTATATTGTACAAATGATAGAACATAGTTTAGATACACTGTTGTAAAAATAAGGACTGATAAATTATACTGACGCAGGGATCGAGCGTCTGGCGTAGCATAAATATGTGCAAAGTGTAGTACTATGTAACATTGTTATTATTCCATGTGTTATATTTACGGCTAATAATGTAAGTTATATGCATGAGTATAGCGGGCCTGGGGCAATGGGGGCTCGGCGTGAGCTCCTCGTTTATGTCATTACTCTGTGATAGTGCACACTAGACTGCAGCCGCGCCGCCGAGACCGACCGACAGCCGTCTGTTTGGTCTGCTAGCGACGCACTCTTTTGTGCATGTGTGACATCAAAAATTAAATATAAAAATTATCCCAAAAATTATCTTACTAATTACATAAATCTATCTATATCTTTTAAATTAAATGTACATAAATTTGTATAAAATAGTTTAAGCGCGGAATATAACATGAGAAAGGCATTACAATACGAGATATATATTGATGTATTTAACTTTAACTACAACGGGAGTATGATATGCATAATTTTATGTTTGACCACATTCCAAATGACTGCAACGGAACACCCTATTTATAGAAGCACCATGGTATGTATTGGCGTTGGCGTGCCATTTAATTTATTTGACGAATGCATCCAAATTTGCTTCCACTTCATTCTTGACTTCGAAAGAAGTTTCTATCAAATCAAATACAAATATATTATTGTAACTATATATTTACTAGGGTTGAACATTGAATCGTAACAGAGGTTAATGACATATTCATATCATGTAAATTTTAAAGTATTTGCATTTGAGGTCTATATAGTTGTAAGCTAAGTATTTATAGTCATAGCTATTACTTATATTGCTTTAGAATACTTCTACATATCTTTGTAACAATTGAAGCGACTGGTGTCATAGTGAAGGGTAACTTAACCTTATAAATGTTATGTTGTAGTAAGTGGTGTACAACAGTAGTCGCAACACTCGGCCAGACTGACCACATACACATGTATTCTATATAATTTATTTCGAAATATGCATTTTGTCAATACTTGTTCGTAGTTGCGGTAGTCGGAAAATTTGATTTTTGAACAATTATGTATTTTATACTTTCGACAGTAGTTATGTGTGTATAAATGTCCTTATTGATTAATCAATCATGCATACACTCGTAGTATTGAAGGGCTTGAGGGGCATTAGGCTCCGTGCAAACAATTTAGTTGTCTAGATTAAATTCTCGTAGCACCAACAAGCTATTATCAAATTGCAAATAGATATTAGAGAGTAGTATTAGTCATGGATATGATGTCATGTCACTATAAATAATCATTGTAAATTATTAAATGTTTATGTAAATGTCCAAAAAGTATTCAAATTATTTAAAAAACGAATATATTAATTATTATTTTATTTTTTGTTATCCATCCTTATACCTTTCCCATTTTTGTTGAACATCGTTTTACACAGCAACTATTCAAACAAAGAAGACATACGAAAATTAACCTACCATTGCGATTGGACCGTCAGCAACATTAACTTTAATATGAACATTACATGTATGTATGTCAGAGGAAGCATGAGAATAGCATAAAAGCAGTTGAGATCGCCTCTTCGAATAATTGCGGCGTAACGATCTTAGATGAGTGAATAAAAAAATTGACAGATCAATGAAGATATACAAGAAAGGCATGTTACGTTGGTTTGGACATATAGAAAGGATGAGTGAAGAAACGATATAGGTACAAAGCTAATGTGTGTGCAAGACGAGGCAGAGGAAGTTCCACGTTCCGACTACCTAGATCAAAATCGAACGGACGCTCAAGGACGGGAACGTCAAGAGTACTCGAAACCGGCGAACATGTATAAAGAGTCTGATAAATGACGACGAAGCGAAAGAGGTATGCAAGTCTAAAGAGAACTGACGGTCTATTCGCTCTGCCTACCCCGTTAGGGACTCGGTGTGATGATATGTATGTATGAAAATTACATCGTTAAGTTCCACGATTAAGTTAGCTTACCGGCATGCACTAAACTTATGAGAACCACGGAGTGACAAGTTTGTGATACATATATATTTAAATTTCGTTAAGATCTTTGGTTCAACTATACATTTTTCCAATTAATGTGCACTTAATCTTGATTAAAAGCCGTGGTGACCGAGTGGTTAGTGTAGTTGCCTGCGACACAAAGATCGCAAGTTCGAATCTCGACTGTACCAATGAGTTTTTCTGAACTTAAGTACAGTGATTAGTCACACCACAAGCTTTAAGTTGAATGAAAACTTCGAGGGGAAACCTTCATACGTCTAAGAAGCAATTCAAAGGCGTCTGGTATAGTCGTCCTTGAGTAACGGCGTTGGATGCGCCATCTGTCACGTTGGCACCTGACATATATATCTGGCGGAAGGTGGGTGTGTGGGTACTACCTATACACCTCAGCCTACCCCTTTGGGGACCCTTGTGGTAGGCGTGAAGATATATTATTATTAATTTTGACTCTGAGAAAGAAAGCAAATGACGTCCATCGCAATCGGCAATCAATCTATTATCTGTATGTACACATTAGATATACAAACTACAATTAATATATGGGCAAATTACAGCCTCTATAATAAAGATGATGATGAATATGGTGACAGTAAAGCAATATAAATGTAGCAAAGTAATAGCTAAATGTTGATTTAGAAGAATTTCATTTATTACTTTTAATAGGGTACACATTTAAATATACTAAGTATTAGTAATGCCAGTAAGTGACCAGGCTCGCAAGAGTATTAGAAGTTGATGACGCTGGCGAGTTTCTTAACGCGGTTGAGAAGTAAGTCTCCTTCGCGGATGGTGGCCTGGTACAGCTGCGAGCGGTCGGCGTCCGCGCCGCGCCCTGCGCCTGTCACCACGCACCCCGCTACTGCATCGATGCGGCACTGGAGCCGTCCCGCCGCCGTGAACCTAATAGGCAAATATACACTCACTTAACATAATCAAAAACATACTTACAAGACTGTTCGAACTATGCATGTCCCTTTAATTCATATACAGCAGTACCCTAACACATAACAATGTCTTTTGGTACTGCTGTCATAAACATTATATATAATACCAATCTCCTGCTAAACTGATATGAGGCGAAATTTTGTGGGGATGTTTGTTTCTCTTTAAAAAAAACAATCTTGAATTAAATTTGGCACAAAGATAGATTATCAGCTGCATTAACACTGGATATATTTATAAAAAAACCAGTACAAATCAACTTTTACCCCTTTTAGAAATAAATCATAAGATATGAGTCAAATAAGATAATCTACCCAATATTTTTATGCTACTAAAGTGCTAAGTATCATGGTCATGATCATGATGTCATGATGAGGTCATGGCATCATGATCATGGTCATGATAAGGTAAACTTTAGTTTATCTTAGCCCATGACCTCAAACTTTCAAGACCATAGAAGCTCGTTCACAACTTAAGTTCAGAGCAACTCATTTGTACAGTCAAGATCTTGCAACCTTTGTGGGTCTGGCAACTACTCGAACCACACTTCTTAACTAAGCGAAATATTTAAGAACGAGGGTACATCATAAACGCAACCATTGTTCATGTAAGAATACTAACTGGGAGATTTCATCTTCAATGAATTCTCGTGTGACCCCGAAGGTGTCGGCAATGTTGTCGAGGCTGAGCGAGCGGTAGGCCCGCAGCAGCTGCACGTAGGCTTTGATGCGCGCCTCGCGAACGTAGTGCTGGTAGTGCGGACGGAACACCGGGTCCACGCAAATCTGGCTCTCCACCTAGAGGGCATTGGAATGTATTACATTACAATTAATTGTATTATATTAATATTTAATTTAATGAAATACAATGTATTACATTAAATGTAGTACATTATTCAATTGGACCATCAGCATTTCATTAAATTTAATTAAGCCTGTTGTGTATGTACCAACCTAGAAGTCCTTAGTTCTCCAAAATATTAAATGGGTGTTATGTTATAACCAATAAGCAGTAACCCAAAGAATCCGAGACTATTTGCTGTGTGAAAAGCTTAATATTTATGTACTCCAAGGTGAACTAAAAATATATACACATATGTGCCTCATGGGATAAGAAGAGGGAGTGGAGTGCCAGTAGTCTCTAGACCACTACAGACCTATTTCACTTTATCGACATTTATTAGTCATACATCTTGAACATAAATTACATACACGCCAATTCCCTAATACACTCATAGTCCAGGGGTAGACAGAGAGAATAAAGCTCCAGTTCTCTCGACTAGAAACATAAATTAAAATGATAAATAACCCAAGCAAGGCTCTTCATGAAGTCAGCATAGCGGCACTCGTGCAGCGACTCGACGAGCTCTCGTAGCTCGGGGAAGCGCGAGCGCAAAGCCTGTACGGCAGCGCCTTGTCGCCTCAACGCCGCTCGCAATGCGTGCCGCTCTAGCGCCAGCGCACATGCCAGCACACAGTACTGGATTATGGTACCTAAAAAATAACTTCTATCTTAAAAAGGTACAAAATTAAAATTTAACCCACTATTCTCTACCCAAGAGGGGTAGAGAATAGGGGTGTGACTATAAGATAATGAATCTAGATGCGAAAGAACTAGATTCAACAAAATCCTGTAATAAAAATTTTATTATCTCAAGTATAAAAATGGATTATGTTTAAAATGCATATCTTGTTCTTACCAAAATCTACCAATTCATATGATTCAAATGTAGAAACACAATCAATAAACAGTTCTGCAGCACGACTGTAGTCCCGTACAGCCAAACAGTAAATAGCTTCATATGCCTTCAATTTATTCCTTGAACGCCAGTCCCCACCTTTATCTACTAATTCATGGGCCTGAAATAAATAACTTGTTTGAAATTTTTCTCCTGTGAATATCACACACTTGTCTACTTCAATGAATATAGTGCCTATCTTATGATCTTATTAATACCTTAGTTCTCCATATTTCTGAACAAACCTTAAATTGTGTTTATACATAGACACATATACAGCCAAGTCCCTCGCGGGGTAGGGCACAGTAAGCATATAGACCTCTTTTACTTCATTGACATTTCACCAAGTCGCCAACTGTTTCTGTCATTCTATCTCATAATATTAAACAATATAATTGAATCAAGCAAACATATAGTTATACACAAGAAATCACCTTATTTATAGCTTTGCCCATATCTTTCACATTGCATCCATGGAAATATGCAATCCTAAATAAGGCAAATATAGCATCAAGCCGTCTATTTGTGGTCAAGGTGGAGTCCTCATACTTTGATGTTGCTAATGCAGTGGCTGTATCCTTGTCACCAATGGCGCAAAGGTAATCCATCCTGTAAGCATAATTCAGTTTCTTTATTAAGTTAAGGTGTCAAATAACATAAGCTCTTAACAGTTTAAGTCCTGGGTATCAATATGATGACCTGTGGAAGAATGTAGAGGTCTCTATGTCTAAAGAAAACTAACACTACTCTCTCTCTCTCTCTCTCTGCCCACTCGGTGGGAGACTTATATGATGATGTATTTGATATCAACATGGCAGTTTAATATTTACAAACTAGTTGAGGATTCCAGCTATTTGGTATTGCTTTTGGGCAGTGTAGTGTCATCAGGATGAACTACATTCCTATATCCTCTCGACACTTTCCTGCACCATTAAGCTAGTGATGTGATTAATAATAACTAATAAAACTCATTGGTACTCAGTTCAGAGAAACTCATTGGTACAGTCAGAATTTGAACTTACAATCCTAGTGTTGCCGGCAACTATTCAAACAACAACTATTTTTTTATTTATAAACAATCTTCAAAATTGTAAATGGTTCTCTTGTCAAATAAAATAAGACGAGAAAATACAAAATTATAGATAAATTTTATTTGTATGGAAATAATTCAACATGCAAGTCACTATTCAATATCAACCAATTCTCTCTAGGCTTACTCATATAACTAGAACGTCTATATCGTATTAAAATTATATCAACATAATTAAATACCTGTCTTGCCATACTGGGGTTTCCGAATCGTCCTCTTGGAATTTTGCTAACCTACTAACGTTTTCTTTAGCCATCTCATCATATAATTGCTGATCAAAAGGCCATTGCAAATCATTACACACTTCCTTATAATAAGGAGCCATGTGTCCATCTTTTATTCCTTGTAAAAGTTCTTGTTTTAGTTGAGCATCATCTTTAAATTGCGGTAAAGAAAGCTTAAACTTGATGCCTGCTAAAGCCATATACTCGGGAGTTGTACCTTCCGCAGAAAGCTCCATGCTTATCTTTGTGATTTTTAAAATCCTTAGCACACACTTAATAAGATAATTTTAAAATCTCTAATCACATTTAAATTTACAATCCTTTCTTCTACCGTTTGCGGTTTGCCTTTGTGAAATAGGTAAATTTTCTTTCTCCAGTGGAAAACAAAAGTCACTGTTTTCTCTGTGGTGCGAGTAGAGTAGTCACCAAAGATATTTTCTATATTAATCATTTGGTTTGGATGAGTCTTTAATCGTAGACTATACAGCCTAATGCAATCATTTTTGAATACTCAAACATAGTGCTTGCTTTTTTTGCATGGAGTTCCTGGATTGAACTTTTCTGACAATTTCTTTGGCTTGCTAAATTCCGGTGAATCAAGTAACAAAAAGGAAAGCTAGGTGAAAGCCCTTATAAAAGGATTTTTTTTGCGGCCCTCCTGATGTTATGCGGTTACCGCCGCCTATGGACGCTTGCAGCACCAGGGGTATCACGTTGCTGACCCTACAGGAATCTCTTCATTTTACAAGGAATGCAAAAAAATATTATTATAAACACCATTCTTTTATCATTATATTTATTAACTTAAATTATAACAAAAAAAACAGAAAGTATATTCTGAAATGCTATACCTTTAAAACGAAATTTACCAAACTGTGATACTGCACATGTTAACAATTAGAAGCATTTATTTCGAAGCAAGTATACTTTATATGATGCTTCCATTCATCCATTCAGCAATTATAGACATCACTTAATGATACTTGTTTAAATAATCCTTACTTTGTTGTTAATACAAAGAGGTATCACTATATTATTTTCAGTATTTTCTTTAATCTACTTTAGAATATTTTGAGATCGGGAGGTATCATTCAATCGCGAGCGAGTAAGCTGATTATAATTTATTTTTGATTACTATGATACCATACTGACTTAAACTGACTTTCGATTATGTTAATTAATAGAACAAACTAGTATAGAGGTGGAATAGATGAAAAACAAGAATATTCAAATAATATTGATGGTTTCGGGTTTGATTAAAAATATTTCGACTAACGAATGTCCAGTTTTCTAATCTATGTACTGTAATGTCATAATTAAAAATGCTGTCAAGAGGTCAAGCGTAGACAGATAAAAAGAGGAGGTAATTGCTGACAAGACTGCCAAGTGTCAGCTCGCCCGCTCATCTCATTACGATCATAAAACAATAGTGTAACTAACTGAACTAAATTGTGTTTAGTTTCGGAACTCGGGTTAGCACATATGTAGTGTTTTCTGTAAAAAATTTAACTTGCCTTCAGATACAGAGTACTTTCAAGGCGGGGCAAAGTAACAAGGCGGTGGACTATTACAATTTCTATGAGAGTTCGAAAGAAAATGTCTCTGAAGTACACATTCAGACGAATCGCTGCTTAATTAATACGTATCTGTTTATATTCATTGATAATAATGGTTCATAAATAAAATAAACGAGAGCAGATTCATATTAATATTTACAGTATGGTTATTGCATAGTAATTCGTAAATACTGTCAAAAATGGATACTTCACACCTTGTCAGCAAGAATCAAATAATTAAGATTGTTCCATCAGTAGAGGAATCATTACGAGCTAAAGGATTAAACGTGGACTTAGACGAAAATACTGTGACATGGCTCAATCAACTGAAATTGACTTGGAGAACATGGAAGAAAAGCATAGCCTTGGATAGTCATGTGGAGATGTTTTATCAATCTCGGCCGAATGATGCCTATCGTATAGCCCTTGTGTTTATTGTTAAATGTGAAGAGTCTAAAGATTGCAAGCCAAAATCCTTACCATATTATATCCTCGAAATCTTACATAAGTGGTCTCAACAAAGCAAGGTATTACCAGAAAATGAATTAAAAATGCCAGCTTTTCATATTGCCATACAACAGAGAAATAACCATTTTCTGAATTTGATAGCCAGAATTTATCACCTGTCCACTATAAAAGAAGTTATTATTCCCTCAGTGAGAGCCATGATCCAAAATGATAATTGTAAGCAAGCGTCTCAAGTTGTGATAGCTTTGGAATTATTTGATGACATTCCAGTAGAAGACCTACTGTTTCCACTCATATTGCAAGATAAGCCTAGCATGATTGATGAATATTTAACAGAATGTCCTAGCCAAGTTAAACCACTACTTCTATTTTTAGATAAGTTATTGGACAAACGTTTCAGCATACGTGAATATGTACAAAACTATACAGAAACAAATAAAATATGTCATATAAAGAGTGACAAAATGCACTATAGGCCTCTTGGGAAACTTGTTGCCCGTTTATGTAATAAATTCAACATTCCTATAGAAACATGTAAAAACCTAAGTAGAAACAGAACTACAGGTGGTCTCAAATATCTTATACATCAAAAGTATCAGGAGCATAATGTAAGTTCATCTGTTTGGGATGACCTAGTGAAAGATTCACTCAAGCAAAATGAGGCTTCTGGTTATGAGTTTATTGACATGTTAGTTGATTATGACCAAAATGAGGCCCTCAAGTGGGCTTTATATCTAAATATTCCAAAAACTAATTTGCCTCTTGCACTGAAGGAGTTATCTCTTAGTGAGAACAATGGAGAAGATAACTGGGATACAGATGTGACTAATGTTCCAGAATATTACAAGTTTACTTTATCTGATGATAAGATTGTGATGATTGATAATGGAGAAAAATTTTATGATCTAATGATGTCAGGATTGGCTGAACAAAACATAGTAAGCTTAGACTGTGAATGGAAACCTTCATTTGGGGCAACACAATCACATGTAGCCTTAATACAGGTTGCTACAAATGAAAAAGTATATCTTATTGATACATTGATATTAAACAAACCAGAATATGCAAGTTTTTGGTATACATTCTACAAATCTTTTCTTGATAATGCTGAAATAATCAAACTTGGATTTGGTCTGGAACAAGATTTAAAAGAAATGAAAGCTTCTGTCACAGGTTTAAGTAATATTAAGGTAAAAGGAGAAGGTTTATTAGATCTAGGTATTTTGTGGAAGACTCTTCTCAATAATGGGTTGATATTGCCAAGCAATAGTGACAGTGGAGGGAACAGTCTCAGTTCTCTAGTGCAATCATGCTTTGGTCATCCACTAGAAAAATCAGAACAGTGTTCCAACTGGGAGTTAAGACCACTGAGAAAAACACAAATACAATATGCAGCCTTAGATGCCCTTGTCTTAATACAGATCTATAATTTCGTCCAAAAATTATGTGAACAGCAAAAACTTAAATTTGAAGACATATGCAATAATGTTATGCTTGAAAAGAAAAAGAAGTGTACAAGAAAAGTTAAAATAATTGATAGGATACAGTCTTCTTTACCAAGTAGGTCTGTGCATGACATCAAATTTATTATTGAACCTCAAATATCTTATTTAGCACCTTATTTGAGATACTGTGGAATTGACACATCTATTATAGCATCAACATTATTGTGGTGTGATGTAATAAACTTAGCAATATCTGAAGATAGAATAATTTTATTAGGCAAACTAAAATCTTCACCCACCATAGATTTTCCTCAAACTTCTATATTAGATGTAGGTAAAGGGACAATAACTGAACAACTACAAAGAATATTCTATAATTTTCATTTAGATATAAAAAAAGAAAATCTCTTAACTATTTGTATACACTGTAATGGAAAAACCCTGACAAAAATGAGCTCTGAAGAACTTGTAAAAATATATGAAAATTATCAAACCCCTGTTGTGGAGACTAATAATTCTATGTATGTTCCCGAATATGATAACAATGATGCTGGTTATGAAAACTTTTTAAGTGATTCTGACTCTGACGACGACTTGCGTCGACCAGCAACTGACATCAATGTTAATAATGAATCTTGTAAAACAAAAAATGGTATTCCAATAGAGTTGGGTAATGTTCACCAGATATTAGACTCAAACAAACCAGCAATGTTATGTGAATCATGTGGCAAATTGTTCTGGGAAGACCATGACTTGATGAAAGCTGTTAGTACATAAATATTTAATTTGACAAAGCTCACTTTGTGGCAGTAAGGCCAAACTAAAATACAATGAAACTTCATTATTTGTTCATGATTTATTATATCCAAACTAAAATACAATGAAACTTCATTATTTGTTCATGATTTATTATATTTAGAGTTAGTGTTGAATTAAGTTATATAAGATTGTTATTGGTTATTAAAAGTTATCCTAGTAAGTAATATATAATGTTGCGTTGGAGTAGAGTACAAATTTGCAGATTTAGGCACAGAAAATGGCCGATGTATGTGTACCAGAAGTTAAAATTATTAACTATATTTTGGTGTAACAGACAATATAAAGTGGAAACAATTCAAATAAGCTTAAGTAAAACAATTGTTTATTAGAAATACACTGATGTAAAATGTATAAACAATAAAAATTATACAACTAAATATCTGACCACATAAGTTGCATATTTTATTCATCATGCTTCAATAAATATATTATTTTCAATTCTCTCAATATTTTTTTCATTCAATATATCCAAAAAATTGTGTGAAACCAGAAAATATTGTTTTGTTAGGGACTACAAAAGGCTACAGATAATTGGAGAACCATAATTTGTATTTAAAACAAAACAAACCTAATGTTTTAGGTAATATTCAAACTGGCTTAGGTGAGAACATAACATCTTACTGCCAAAGCGATATTTACAACAGCCAACCATTTATTGATATCCTTTCCTAAAACGTATTATAAGTGCCTTCAAAGTAACGTTTAATTTTTTTTTTTTTATACCACTTGGTTGGCAAACAAGCATGTGGTCCGCCTGATGGTAAGCGGTTACCGCCGCCTATGGACGCTTGCAACACCAGGGGTATCACTCGCGCGTTGCCGACCCTGCAGGAATCTTTTCACACCCTTCTTGAAGAACTCCATGCTGTACTCTCCAGGGAAAACCTCAACGGGGAGCTCATTCCACAGCTTAAGCGTTCGCGGAAGGAAACTCCTTTGGAACCGCGCAGTGCGAGACCTTTGTGGTTCCAAGGTATGGGGATGAATTCCCCGTCGATGGCGAGAGGTGCGGTGGTAGAAGGTGGAAGTGGGCATCATGTCGAACAATTCTGCAGAACACTCCCCATTATACAAGCGGTAGAACACACACAGGGAGGCAAAGTCTCTCCTCAAACTTAGTGATTCCAAGCCGCCTGTGAGCATGGGATCATCGACTATTCTAGCGGCGCGTTTCTGAACCGCGTCAAAAGGCCCAAGCTGGTATCCAGGGGCTCCAGCCCACAGGTGGCAGCAGTACTCCATATGTGGCCGAACTTGCGACTTATAAAGTTGCAGCCTTTGTTGCTTTGTTGTTAATTTAAACGTTAAGGAAAATATTGTGACCCAGTCAAGTCAAAATGGATTTACATGAATTCACAATGGGTTTGAAACCTATCTCTACTATAATATTATAAAGCTGAAGAGTTTGTTTGTTTGTTTGTTTGAACGCGCTAATCTCGGGAACTACTGATTGGAATTGAAAAATTATTTTGTGTTAGATAGTCCATTTCTCTAGGAAGGCTTTAGGCTATAAAACATCACGCTACGACCAATAGGAGCGAAGCATACATGAAAAATGTTGCAAGAACGGAAAAAAATATTCCTTTTGGAGAGCTTCCGTTGCGTGCGCTGCGTAAACGGTTTAAGTTACGCAAATATCATGTATGAGGGAATTGTTCCTCTTTAAAAGTTCTAAAAAAAAGTCCGGGACAGCATATGTCTATCTGTTAAAATTGACTCACTATAACCTTTTTATGGCAATTAAGTCCGCGATGGGCGCCCAAACAACTTAACCGATTTCAATCAAATTTGCACACCGTGTGCAGTTTGATCTAACTTAAAAGATAGGATAGCTTACATAACAATTGGACCCGATAGGTGGCGCTGCGATCGTGTTTCAGGAAATTTTACTTTTTTCCCCCAGGCGAAGCTGGGCGGGACAGCTAGTTACTAATATAGAAATTCATTCATCAACATTGAACAATTATCAATAAATAACTTGACAAGTCATACGATGCTTTAGTTTTTGCACTTCATTTTCATTTAATGCTTTGTTCCCACGTATGTTGAGCTGTTGCAATTGTAGCTTTGGAAACCTTGTTAGTGTGGTCAATTTATTGTTTTCCAGGGATAATATCTGCAAATAAATCATAATTGTAATGACTTAAAGATATGTATGTCTATACTAATATTATAAAGAGGAAAGATTTGTTTGTTTGTTTGTAATGAATAGGCTCCGAAACTACTGGACCGATTTCAAAAATTCTTTCACCTTTGGAAAGCTACATTATCCCCGAGTAACATAGGCTATATTAAATTGGACCCGATAGGTGGCGCTGCGATCGAGTTTCAAGAATTTTACCTTTTTACCCGGGCGAAGCTTTCTGTGTGTTTCTGTGTGTCTTAAGCTAAATTCGAGAATGGTTTAGATTTACAATTGGACCCAATAGGTGGCGCTGCGATCGTGTTACGGGCAATTTAACTATTTCACCCGAGCGAAGCTGGGCGGGACAGCTAGTATTATATATTCATGTTTTTCTGACAGACAATGCTTCATCAGCCACATTTAACCAAATCATATTTTAAGTCAGATATATTAAAATTAACCTGGGATTCGAATCTCATACCTGAAATAAGATCAATAAAGCATCAATCATCATCTTAAAAGCTCACTATAAGTGAATTTGATCCACAAAAATAAATTTTACAGCAGAATTTAAATTATTTTATGAATAGAGGCAATAGTAGTTCAGCTGTGTGAGGTATCCTGGACGATGGTGATCTTTAAAGTTTGCTCAATGTAAATTAAATATTCTTACCTTGCAACATAGAAGCATTTGTAATGAAGGCAAAACATTCGATGATAAGTTTTGATTTGAAAGATCGACATCTTCACAATAACTATAATATTGTAAATGTGGTAAACAGGACACTGGCCTTGTGAATTTTATTTTGTACTGCAGAGAATTACTTTTATAGTCCCCATATAGTTGATCTTCAATACTCAATTTACATATCATGTCCTCATAGTATCCTGCCCTCAAAGGGTCAATTTTTTTCAACAAGTCTAAATTGTCAACAACTTCTTTTAAATTATGTTTTGCGTCTATACAATGTAGAAATACTGTCGTAGTCAGAAGTGTCCCTGTAATACATAGTTAAAAGATTGTATTTAGTTATAAAGTATGACTGTTTGGTAATTTTTTTTTTTTTATACAACAAGAGTGGAACAAGCATACGGTCTAGTCGGTCGTGGAAAACGGCTACCGCAGCCTATTTACGCTTACAATACCGAAGTGTCACTTGCGCGTTGCCTGTGTTCGGAGAGTTATACTGTGTTGGCAGCATTATGGGACTAATCCCTCTGCTGCCAACACAATATAACAATCCTCCCCCTCCCCAAGCAGCTCATTACTGGAAACCTTATTCACCGCGTAGGAACACAACACAAAAAAAAAATGTTATTTGTCTATGGACTCCTATAAGGTGGAGGTCCTGCCCCAGTCGGACAGCTCCAAATTCGAATGGGACACCTGTTACGCCCTACCTCTCTTAAATCACTGGTTTAGTTCCCGCAAAGTAGAAATATTTGTTAATAAGTTTAAAGAGAGACATAAACATACATTTATTATCAGGCTCCAGTGCCAGCAGCTGACGACATGATTCTAGTTGATTATTCAGCTCCTCAATAACAGGAGCAGAATAATGTCTTTGGAAGTCAATATTGGTCTTTCCAATGTATACAGAATTACCATACTTGACACTCGCAATAGTTTGTATTTCCCCATCTTCTGTAGTGTATTCTAGCTGAAAAACAGGCAATATTTTTAATTACCATAGATGTAATATACAATCTTCAGGTATTTTCAAAATTTTCTAGATTTACATTTGACTTACTTTAACATTTAAACTGTCATTTATACCAACTTGGTGGATTAACAACCACAATACATCATATTGATTTCCTGTACAACTGACCCAATTCCCCATGGTAGATTCATTATTGATCAAAAATCTTGTTGTTGTTGTAACAAAGTCTTTATTTACATATTTGTTGAATGCTACTGATGTGTTTGATGCAGTAAGAATATATACCACTGGATTAATTCTGCTTTTTACTGCACCTGCAATTTTTTTATGCGGGATCAAATAAAAGACAATGTAAAAAGTATAAATATACATATACTTATGTGAATCTGCCATCTACATATATCTATGTATATGTAACTGATTCTATTGATCGCTTGCAAGTTAGAATACTAACTGCACCAATGAGTTTCTCTGGACTTAAGTGCAGTGATGAATCACACTACGTGATTTACTTTTTTTTTGTGATATGAGAAAAAATCGAGCAGAAACCTACATGCATTTGAAAATAAATTCAAAAACATATGTGTATTTGTGGTTGGAAAACAGCAACGGACTCACATTCACATTGTTGGTACCTCAATATGTCTCCCGCGAAAAGAAGTGATCTTCATACCCCCACCCTTATGGAAGGGTGTGAATAAAGCCATGAAGATGGTACATATTGAATGACTGCATAAAATGCTTGCTAGTAATGGGCGATAAGTGATGCTGCAATGATCATATTTAATGCATCAAGGAAAAGTAGGTGGTTCCTAAAATCATGCCTCTTGCCTTTAGAGGGCCCCTGCATGAAGTTTTAAAAGCAAGTTGTTATGTGTAATTTGTATGTACCCAAAAGCCATCTCTGGTAGAACCATGCACTTGTGTCATCAGGATCAGTAAAGGCAGCACTCTGTACCATTTTCAACTCATGTTTATGATGGCTATCTTCTATTGGCCTTCCACCTGAAACACAAATAAATCAAATGTTTGATATATTTATTTTTATCTTTATATATACAGTTGGCTAATATACCCCTGCCTACAGCTTCAGTAACTCTTATAGGAAGATATTTGTCAGTGATACAAAATATATACAATTATTACACTAAAATAAACACGAAACAGATATACAAAGCAAAAGTGTGTGCAAGAAGAGGCAGAGGAAGACCACATTCTAAATACCTGGATGGTTTAAGGGCGGGAATGTCAAGAGTACTAGAAACTGACAAGCATATATGAAGAGCCTGATGAATGTGGACGAAGCGAAAGAGGTATGTAAGTCTACAGAGAACTGGCACTCTATACTCTCTGCCTACCCCGTTAGGTGATGGTATGTATGTATTACACTAAAAAAACTATTATAAGATGGTTAATAATAAGTTTCTTTAAATAAACATACCTTCCAAATCAGGATACAACTCGATAAGCATTTTACTCCTATAATGCCATGCAGAATAATTTGAAAAATTGTCATGTAATTTTTCTGTAGTAAAATCAAATTCATCCTTTAGTGAAGGCTTGCATTGACTTACAACGAATCTACGGTAATCCCATGTGTGAACTGTGAATGATAATTGCATGTTTGTTAAGAACTTAAATAAGAATCCTTATCTTTTTAACAGACAGTAGCATTCTTACAATTTCTTTCATCCCATTTTAGATATGTGTTACAAAGGGCCAGTTCTTTGCTCCAATCTGGATCTGATCTTGTGGTCAGCACCCATTCTCTTTGATGCCAGGCACCATAAGATTTGGGATTAACTTTCAAACAGTACTCTGTCAACTGTAATTCAGTATCAAACACTTGGGATAATTCCTCTTCACTTCCATTATTTTTCCTGTGATATAAAAAAATATCAAATAAATGTTTTGTACAGTTGTGATAGTGTACAATCCCTACTAATATTATAAATGCAAAAGTAACTGTCTGTCTGTCTGTTACCTTTTCACACCTAAACGACTGAACCGATTTAAATGAAATTTGGTACAAAGTATGTCTAGAGCCTAAGGAAGGATATAGGCTACTTTTAAATGCGAATAAGGGTTGTAAGGGGTAGAAATAGGGGATGAAAGTTTGTATGGCAGATTCGTAATTTTTTAAGCGAAGCTTGAAATTTATTTTTTAGGCTCTTGATTACATATACATTAATGTGACATTCAAAGTTTGTATAAATTTTACCATTCAGGGGGTAAGATAAAAATAGGGGATGAAAACAATGATTAGATGAAAAATTTAAAGTGCTGCCCAATGTCACTTCCAGGCGGATGTCGCGGGCACAACTAGTTATAGATATGTGGTTTAAGTGTAATTTACAGGCTGCAATGAGTAGTGAATGGGAATTTTGTTAAAATTAATAACATGTGAAACAAATGTGGACAATGCAAACTACTACTGTTTCATGGCATCAGATAGGTGTTACATTAAGGGTTCTCAAAGGATTACTTGTAATCATTGTGTTAAGCCTAGTAAACTATTGGAAAGAGATAAAATTCTTAGATTGTACCTTATGGAAAATATTTGATGAGTAAACACATGTTTTGTTTTGCTTAAACATACCTGAAACTGTTAATTGTTTCCCGTCTTATGTTCCATAGTGTATAAATATCTGGGTTTGAAGATAAGACCTTCCCAGTAAGGTCCAGCAGTTCTTTATCAAGTACAGATTCCTTTCGCTATAAATAAGAAAATGTAACTTTAAGTACTGTAACTGTAAGTTATACAACTTGAAGGAGGTAAAGCTTTGTGATGGTAATCAGGGAATGTAATGTAGTGCAATGAAAGGAATATTATCTACATAAACTATTTGAAGACTGCATGGAATTAGAAATCCAAATATTATTAGTACCTTTACATGAATTATATTCATGGCATGCTTGAATGCTTTAAGTTTCTCCTGTCTCTCCTTTTCTTTCCTGGTTTTTTCTTCTTCCGAAGTACGCACTTTTACTCTACCGTGCTGAAAATTTATACAAGTTGTTTGAAAATTGTTCCCAATACGTTTTTTTATAGTATACCACAGAATAATAAAAGTGGACGAAGCGAAAGAAGTATGTAAGGATCATAGCAAGTGGAAAGAAGTGGTCTCTGCCTACCCCTACGGGAAAGAGGCGTGATTATATGTATGTATACCACAGAGCGTAGCTTGAAAAAAGCTTGGTCATGTAAAATACTAATACTACTCTTCTATTTATTAAATTTATAGAAGGTTAATATATTATATTCAATTCGTAACAATTATTCTTAAAAGGATAGCTCAACATACCATTTTCTTTTGAAGTAGGTTTTATGGCTATATTACTTGAAAAAATTATACTAAGTGAATTAAAATAAAATTGTATTTTCTAATTTTACACAAAGTACAAAGTTAAATGATTAAAAACACAGCGTGTACACGATACGATAACAATACTTCAACCCATAGATTAGAGTATTATATAGACTTCAACAGATTATTTATTGTCAAATGAATGTAAAGCTACAGGATAAAAAAATTACGTGTCTTGCACAGACTAATATTATTATTATCATACTGACAGGTAGAAAACTAAATAGAGATAATAATTGTTAAATTTGTTTTCACAATAATCTTATTTATCTGCGTTTATCGCTTGGGTAAACTTTGCCTGAAGGGATTGTTTAGTCATTCTGATTTTGCAATCATAGTATAATGTAAATCTTACAATTTTGTCGCAGTAAATACCATGGGGCGAATAAAAAGGTATTTTAAACGTCCATGAATGATCGGTTTAATTTAATATGAAAATAGATACGGATCATAAAAATATAAAAGTTATTTGTTTAAGTAGGTATAAACTTACACAAATTTTTACACTTTTGTTTGACTATGATCATCAAGGTATAGAAATACCTAATCTATGGTCGGGCGAGGTGAGGTAAAAAGGAAAGAAAACAAATTGATTTGGTTGGAAGGTTGGGATTGGAATGGAAAAATTGAAGTTAAGCCATAATAAAACTTAGTAAACAATTAAAGAGAAGGGATTATAGGCGTCCAGAAATAATTAAAGTGGAAAATAGTTGCCTTAATTACTAATTTTAATTTGGCAGGAGGTACTATTCTTGTGTAGGATGAATAATGCACCGCAGTTTTCTTTACGCTGGAATAATTATGTTACTCACGTAACAGAAGCGTTTAACGTCTTAAGATTTGAGAACGACTTGGTAGATGTAACGTTGTGTTGCGATGGTGGCAAAATCAAAGCCCACAAGATGTTACTGTCTGCTTGCAGTAGTTACTTCAAGCAGATATTCAAAGAGAACCCTTGCCAGCATCCTGTGATTATATTTAGAAACTTCAAGTTTGAAGATCTCAATGCGATTATAAATTTTATGTATCATGGGGAGGTGAATATTTTCCAGGAGCAATTGGAATCATTCCTGATAACTGCTGAGCTTTTAGAAGTTAAGGGACTGACAGACAATATGGAAGATGAATCGTCCAAAACTCAGCTTAGAATAAGTGATAATGCCTCTCTAGATTTAAGTGCTAAGACTAGTAGGTTTGTTGAGGACATTGTGCCTGTTATTCCTGATGAGCCCATTAATTTGGCTACAATGCAGGCCACTAGGGATGAGTACATTCCACAAGCAAGTCCAGTCAAAGTTGTACCAGAACAGGAGAATGGAAATGTTGAACCACAGCCAGAGGTTTCCAAAATTGATGAGAGTACCAGAAGTAAAGCAACAACCAGTGAGGAAATGCAAGTTGATACACAGGCTACAACTGTTGAAGATTTGTCTGAAAAAAATAGTTCTGGTAACTATAAATTGAAATTTAACTTCGCATGTACATATTTAATATGATTTATCAAACTAAATAATGACAGCCTACTACTGAAATCTCTTGGCCATGGTGCCCAAGAGGTTCAAGTTCAAGTAGTGGCAATGACAATGCAATAAAATTATTGCAAGTTTGAATCCCAACTTCACCAAAGAGTTTTTCTGAACTGAAAAGTACAGTGATTAGTTACACTATAAACTTTATTGTGTAGGTAAATATGGAGCAGAAACATGTATATGCTAGATCAGAAATGCAAAGGTGTAATTATGCTTTAGAATTGGCGATGGACGATGCCAACATGACAGATCATGTTGGCATCTGAAACATATCTCAGGCGAAAAGTGGGTCTGTAGATACAAAACACCCCTGCCTACTCCTCCAGGGTGTCCCTTTCCTTGTGGGAAGGTGTGACTATCATCTTATTTTTGATATAAATTATCCTATCTTATATCCTCACCTCTATCCACAACAGTCCCAGAAGGGGTACGCTGAGGTGTACAGGTAGTACCCACACACCCACTTTCCGCCAGAGATATATTTTAGGTGCCAATGTGACAGATGATGAGTCCATCGTCTTACTCAACATACGCATTTTGATTGCTTCTCAGAGGTATGCAGGTTTTCTATCAGTGTTTTCCTTAAAAGCTCATGGTGTGATTAATCACTGCACTTAAGTTCAGAAAAACTCACTGATACAGTCGGGATTTGAACTTGCGATCTTTCGGGCAACTACTCTAACCACTATGCCATCACAGCTTCCTTGATATAAATTAAAGAATAACAATATTGCTCTATGATATACACATCAATGGGGGAACCAGATACATTAAATATACATATTAAACTGTCTATTTTGTCAATTATATACTAAAAAAACAGGAAAAAACATGTTTATTTTATGTGTAAAATATGCTATTCACCAAATGGGGGAAATGTCTATTGACAATGGCAATAGCCTTCTATAAGGCAAGGCGCTTGCTTTTTTGCCACATTAGTGGTATACAAAAAAAAACATAATATGTTATATTTGACGGCCGTCTGGTCTAGTGGTTAGAGCCCCTGACTGCGAAACTTGAGGTCGCAGGTTCGAATCCCGCTGAGGTCAAATATTAGTCTTGGATGTCCTCTGTATTTAAGTATATATCTATTTGTATAAGTAAATATATTGTTGTCTACTTACCATAACACAAGCTTTGCTTAATTTGGGACTAGGTCAATTTGTGTGGAATTGTCCCAGGTATTTATTTATTATAAGTTATTTCTATTCTTTTCAGAATCAGAATTGGCCAAGTTTCGGTGTCAGCTATGCCCTAAAGGATTTAAGCATCCAACCTCATTGACTCTACACAAAGACTCACATGCTGGTAAAACACAGTGCCCAGTTTGCCATCGTTCATTCTCAAGGTCTTATGATATGAGAAGCCACTTGCAGAGAATACACCAAGGAAAGCAACTGACCATCAAAGAGATAAGATACAAGAACACCAATGATAATGTTGCCCCTAAGCAATATACTCACAATATTTAGTTGTATTTATATGGTAACACAGTTACCTGTTCACTCTATTATTAATTATTATGCACTTAGTGCAAAGCGCCTATGAAATAATGTTGTCTTATTATATGTATATTAAAGTTGTAGCTATTGTATTCATATAAAAGTATATTTTATTTCATATTTTATAATATGTCACAAATTGAAATTGCTCAGTGCTGTAGCTTTGGCTATTTTTATACTAGTCTATATTATTACTGTTTTAATATAATTATTGTTCCATTGTTCATTGTTTCAATAATTTTCCCAGAATATCCATTTCAGGAGAAAAGTATATTTCCCCATTGTCATTACTATTTATATTTGTTCATATCTTCCCACCTTTCCACCGGGGTATTCAAAGAGGTTGGTGGGTGTTGGTGTTATACAACTGGTAAATTTTGCCAGATATTCAATTTAGGCGTTAGAACAAGACTAAGGCATTTCAAACAACCTTGAATCCGTTCTGAGCCGCATGGTAGTTTACGATGTTTCCTGTCACCATTACTCTCCTGATGTGTCTAGTTTATTGTTCAGATAAACTCATTAGTACCATATTGATGTTGCAGATGGCTACTTCAGTAACCAAGATTTTTTGTTGCAACCAGTAAAGTATATCAAGGAATGTAGTTATATTTATTTTACATGTATGAAGTCAGACAGAAATGTAATAAATAAGCTTGATTGCAGTTTAGTTCCATGGCCGTTGGTGGGGTCAATGTTGTAAACCTTGCCAAGGAATCCTTTGGTAAGCCTGGCAAAAGCCAGGCGACACAGGCGACCTTTAATCTTTGAAAAAAAAGCACTCAAAGAGAGGTAGAGCATAACGGGTTTTACCTTCGAATTTGTATCTGCCCGACTGAGGCAGGACCTCCACTTTATAGAAGTCCGTAGCCAAATTACATAATTTATTGTGTTGTGTTCCTACGTAGTGAATAAGGTTACCAGTATGTACCTACAGTACTACGTAATGAGCTCTTTGGGGAGGGGGGAGGATTATTATATTGTGTTGGTAGCAGAATTAGTCCCATTATGCTGCCAACACAGTATAACTCCGAAAACAGAGTGGCAACGCGCAAGTGATACTTCGGTATTGTATGCGTGAATAGGCTGCGGTAACCGTTTTCATCGGGTGAGCCGTATGTTTGTTTGCCACTCTTGTGTATAAAAAACCTAACAAACAAACAGTAGTGTCCCGCGGTTTCAACCCCATTAGATTTGATTTGCAGACATAAACGATAACTGCTTCCTTAATAGACGGGCGAATGCAAGTTTTAAATAGGATAAGTTGCTCAGATTAACGCGTTCTAACAAACAAACGAACTGCCTCTTTATAATATTATAAGTACCTACATGATAATGTTAATCTATTAATTTTAAGAAAAACGAGTTAAACTCTCAATCCATAGTACAGAAAGCAGCGCTCCAGTATTACAATAGTAGTCTGATCAGTGCCACTGCCGCGACAGGCCAGTCAAATGTTTCACATTTAGCTATGTTACGATAAGCTTGTAGGTAGTTAGCTACCTTTATCCCAATGCTGTAGCGAATAAACAATGCATGAGGTGTAAAACATATATGTAGGTACTATATACATTTTAGTATACCCACTGTGCGTGCAGGGGTAAGTATAGGCATCAAAAGAATACTACAATTCGCTAGACGATTTCTCAGTGAAATTTATACCCGTGTAAGAAAACGACCCACTGTTCCCTTGCATGGTGCGGGGGTTTGACTTGAAAATGACGAAAATATGACTTTGAGAAAAATAAATTAGAGGGTTGGTGACTGCATGCAGCGACTATAGCGACGAAATAGATGAGGGGGTAAGCTAAGAACCAAAGACCTTATTGCCGGGCTAGGCTAGGCAGGGGTTGTTTTAGCGGGGGTGGCAAGGTGGGGCGGGCGCGCTCAATACGCGCGCGCGCTGCGAGTTTCGGCCGGCCGCGGCCGCCAGTCGCGCTTCGACGCTCTTGTGTTCATTACACGCGATTGCTAACAGCGCGCAACTGTCAAACGTTCCGATACCGATGCTCAATTGTTTCGATCGTTCAATGTACGTATTGTATAAATACAAATAAGTAAATATTCTGTAATTAGAACTTGATTTCGCTGTTAATTATAAAGTGTTAAATATTTCAAGTATTTTGTAATTGTTTACATTGAGACCACATGTTTACCGCGAGATTTTATGAAATAGGTATCTACGAAAACGTCGATAAGTGCAGTTGTGTAATGGTTAGAAATATTAATTTAGTGTACTTTTAGATTTATTATTCAATACTAAGGTACATATATTTCTGTTATCTAATAATTTCTAAAAAGTTCACGTGAATTGTTTGGTGTGTGTGACCTAATGCAGTGTTTGTATTGGTGACAATTTGGTGCATTATTGTGTTTAAACATGAGTTATGTGGAAGTAGAGTGCGCTTTTTACTGTTAAATGAGTGTGTACATATTTGATGGTTTGCCGTGAACAGCAGCGCTTGTAGAGTTCAGATTTGCTCGTAGGACGGTGCGCGGCGGCGCAACGGGGGTATTGATCGGCGGCGTCGGCGGGTCGCGAGACGCCGGCGTTCACCCGCCGCCTAAATAAAGCTCCGCATGTGTGCGCCCCGCCTCGCCGCCCTACGTCGATGCCGCCCGTCGTCGACGTCGTTGTCGTACCGTCGCGCGCCATGCGCCGCCGTCACGTCAGGCTATCAAACATTAACAACAGTATCATTAAATTTACTGTCACTTTAATTTCATAGTTGCTTAGCAATTATTAAAATCGACACATTTAGAAACGATCAGCATTTAGGCTCAACTAAACTAAACAGTCTATCCGAAGTTGGTTTTTAAAATCGTCCATAATAATCTTCTGTAAGCTCTCTAACGTATCTAATATATGTTTTATTGAATATTCATTATCATCATTAACACTCATTATGTATTTAGGGATGAATCGAAAATATGTGGTCTCAATATAAATTTTAAAATATTTTTTAATGTTACATATACTCTTGTTCTAAAAGTATCGGGTTCTTTAATGTTAAATCTTCATAAAAGCTTCTTTGCATTTCTAGGTATGAAATGTTGGACTGAGAAAATAGTAGGGTAGTTCAGCAATGGCGCGTACAGTGCTGCCATGCGCTGCGGTGCTCTGGGTAATAGTGCTAGGGCTAACGACGCGGGCGCAAGCACTTACCCTGCTGCCGCACGATGTACGTCCCGGCCACGCCGTGCAGCACTTTTTAGGCAACCACTCGCGGTACACACTCGTCGACCCTGAGTTTAGTTCCTACTTCACCCTTCTTAACGATGGCCTCCTAATGACTACAGCAGATCTCGCACCACTACTCGATAAACCTGTCAACCTAGCTATCCTAGAACAGACGCCATATAGCAGTTCGGCTCACTCGGTCCATCTCCTCGTTATGGATCGAAGGCGAATGTTACACTTTTCAACTACACAAGGCTTGAATGGAGATATTTCTGAAAATGCCTCACCGGGCACCGTTGTTGACTTGCCACCTATTCGAGCTACGGCACTACTCGATGTAGGACCAATTGCATACAAAATTGTAAAAGGAAATGAAGACACGGTGTTTGCCTTAAAGGAAAAAGGTGATGTAACATCTATTCCAAAAGTCAGATCTGTGATTACCGAGGGAGATGTACAGATAGTAGCTACAAAGCCCTTGGACACAGAGGAGAAAAGTATTTACGAGTTGGTCGTTCAAGCTACGGATATCCACGGGTCTAACAAAGCTAGTCTTCCAATTCGTGTTGAAGTTGTAAATGAGAACGACCATGAACCTCGTTTCGAACAGGACTTTTATTACTTCGCTGTGAATGGTACTCCAGATGTAAATGGTCCTAATGGAACAGCGCACTGGCAGAGATTTTCTAATATTGGAAAGGTGCATGCATACGATGCTGACGGTGACAGAGTGTATTATTCCTTGATGACGCCTAGCAATCTTGCCGTCATTGTGCCACAGACAGGAGAATTAATTTTAGCCGGTGAGCCGGATAGTCACGAAGCTGAGATAATAGTCCTTGCACACGACACAGGTTCACCTCCGCGCAAAAGCCAACCGGCGCGTGTTTATCTGGATTTTGTGGTCCGAGATCAAAGAAATTTACCTACACTTCATCGTCAAAAGCGGCGAGTAACGCGTGCAGTGCGGCCAACAAAACGAATTGAATTTACTGAAGCTGACGGCGAAGTGGAAGGACGTGCTGTGTTTACGCTGGAGAAGGAAACGGATCGGGAAACTTTTAAAATTCGGGATGAAAATCCTTGGGTCTCGGTTGAACCCAGTGGTGTAGTGAAAGTTAAAAAGAAGTGGGACTATGAAGAGCTCGGACCTGAGAAAACTATTGACTTCTGGGTGACTATTACGAATGCAGGAAATGGAGGTAAGAAAAAAAAAACTATGTTAGCATTTGAACTACTGCCTACCTATATCCTATTTCATGTATATATTATCAATGTAATTTTTTTATGTGTACATCACAAGTATTATTTATGTATGAACTTTAAACGCTACATGGTACAAAATCATGACCAAAAATTTTAAGCGACTATATCGTAACTAACGGGCTTTGCTTGTTTTGGATTTTTTGTCGTGTGTTCTTATAGATTCCATTTTTTGTAAGACGAGAATTATCCAAATATCAACTCTTAACGTCTCTATCAAGAGCGAATCAAGTTAATGACAGGGTGAGAACACGGGCTCTAGTATTATTTGTCGGTCCTTTTTTCTATCATTACCGATGAAATGTAGGGTTGAAAGAAAAAGATGGCTCCATCCATATAAGCCGGAGTAAAAAATATGAACTTACCTAAAATTTAAGTCATATAAAATATAGGTTTATATTACAGATAATACATAAGTACGTAATGTAAACTACGCACTATTTTCGATTTACATGGACTTTAACTTTTAAAATTAAATATTTCGTCGCAAAGATTTTTTTGCGATCATTATAATCTTTGAGGTGAATGTCAAATGCAGGCATGCAGCTTTATACCTACAGCTGCATTGGGGCATTCATGCTCTCACTAGGTTTTAAAATAGTAGTGTTATTTGAAATATTATTATACCTTAGCATACCACGTGATTATTTACTAAATCTGAATAGCAAAACCTTAAATCTCAATTTGCAATGAAAAACATCCAACAGTTTTAAAGGATGTTTGTCGAGAGGTGAATTTAAGCCGACCAACAGTGATAGTGTGTCATCTAGGTAATGACGGCAACAAATTAAATACATTTGATGCACCTGTCTGTGGATCGAATGGCGCGGCAGAGCGTAACGCCTCTACAGGTTCTCGTGCCTGCCTCGTCACGAGGCGGGAGGGCAGTCTCCGACGATCCCATCACGACCGGCTAATTGTTTGACCTCACTTTGCTACTTCAAACCACAAAGTTTTATAGAACTCTTTACATTGGGCTCATCTTAAATTAAACTATTTTGTTATTATATTATGTTAATTAATGTATATTTTACACGTAACATTGTGTAATATTGTTGAATTGTTAGAGGAAAATTAACTATAGGTACTTAAATTATACCTCTGGCTTGCTGGCAGAAGAAAAATATAGCAGAGAATCACCTACATCTATAAGTAAGCCTACCTTTTCGTTTCTTTTACCCACCAAATAACGACAAAAGTAACATTCTTAAAATCAAAGTACCAATTAGATCACGAACCGTAAACAAATTCACAAATCATCACGCATTGAGACGTAAATAAACTACCTATATTGTGGTAAGGTACACATTTTTTGTCATCATAAATCATATCCACGCGCGGCTCATTGCTCAGAGATGGCACGGGTTGTATACGTACGCTTGGAATTCCTAATAGACACGGCGGATCCGGATGGTCGCTAGGCGAAATGATAGTGACAGGTTGCCGCCACTAGCGTGCAGAATGCGTTGATAATCGGGACCTGTCGCACGGCCTCAGACTCCTGCCCGCGTCCAATTCTCTTCACCCTAATCACGACATTGCTGCGGAATGTTAATATAGTTACTTCATTAAAAAAATATTACGGCGTAAGTGTTAATAAATATTACCTAACACGTTATAGGCATTGAAATGGACAAAGAATTCAATTAAAATCTCATCTATATGCCAAACAGAACTAAACTGGTTTCGAATTCGTATAACTTCACCAGATTTAACGGTACAATTAACTTTCAATCAATTCTGTAACCGAAATGTAAGATAGCAGTGTTCCTAGTTATTTGTTGTTGAGTGACGCAGCACTCAATATTCTCGTCATCAGTTTGCGTCGTGGTTAGATTTTACATACCTTGTACATAATTTAAATTATAGTAGGTACCTATAGCGTCATTGACCCTATCACTTTTTAGTGTATTTGTTAATCGATTATTCGAACTTGTTGCAGTATATCTTTGTAGAGCATCGAGAAGTTATAAATCGTGTTCCAGTTGGATGTTATCGAGTATTATCAAAATAAATCGTGAACGGTTTTGTTTAATTACTGCATTCTGGGCAGGCGCGGCCGTGGTGGGTGGCCGGGGCCTACGGCGCGATCGCCCAAGAACCCCGAATCTCCCATTATCTGTATTGTTGGGATAGTTGTTTCAATTATGATCGTGAGCCAACAACATTTCCTGCTCACCTATCTTCCCTTTATTATTTGATTGATAATCATTTGACTCTCTATTTTGTGAAGTGAAATTATGTATTGAATTTTGCTACCAAAGATATTTGCTTTTGTTAAGTAAACAAGTACATAAAACAATTTGAAGTGTAGGCCCACAGACCGCGTTGTTGTGAAGCTTCCCTCGAGAACTTCGTCAAAGTATCTTTAGCGAGTGAAAAGCGTGGTTTATTGCCAAATTAATTATTTCCCAACAATACAAACGCTTTAAAACGTGGTAGAAACCTCTCACCTCGGGTCGGATTTTCTATTTTGTGCGTAAAATCTGATTCTGTAATTTCTTAGAATTGTATTCTCAAATTTTTTTCTGCTGGATGGTAGTCAAATGGAGCAGGTGCAGCGTCGTAACGTCTTACCCGCGTCAATGTAATCCCAACAAAACTAGCTCGCTGTACCGGATTAGAAGCACAGGCTGTTGAATCACTCGGCTACACTTAAAAATATGCAAAGGGTTTATTATACAATTTCTTTCAGATCAGTTGTATGTCTTCTTGATACCACCCATTTGCAGCTCACTCACATTTGTGACACCACCATATTGTATCCATTTTACGCCGCCAACTTCGATCTATATGTTGGTAATAGAGTGGCCGTGACACGTGCTATATTAAATTTGTAACCGTATGACATGGTATAAAAAGTGACACTCGAACTGAAGAAATACCCTTCTCGTCTATGGAGATCTCTTCACGTCTTGTTACTTTCGTAGAATATAATTTTAATCACCAAGCTGTTCGTAGGCGGCCACCATGTTTGCTTGCTGCTTATGTACGAGTATTTTACTATATAACAAAAGGTTGATTATTTTATATTGAGGGTCAGTATAAATAGGCTGATAGATTAAATGCAGCTGAAAACCCCTGGAAAATTAATGTGAACAAAATATGCTTCTTGGATATTCCCATAGAAATTTCTATTATATTCTCTGAATACTTAGCATGTGAAATCGCATTGCGATGGATATATTTTCATATTTATAAGTATTTTTGAATTTTTCTTCTTTAATCCTTAAGTTTTTATTCAATAATTTTTTTTATACAGTATTTAACTGTATATGTACTTATAACAGATTACAAACACCAGCAAGAGACAGTTTTCTCTATGGTAAGATGTGCATTGCCTCAGTTAGTCGCTTGGACAAGGATAATTACGAGTATGTCTGTTGCAGGGGATTGTATCAGGTTCAATCGATAATTGTATGCGATAGCTAGTGTGACGTTCGTCCAGCGACGCGTCGTCGGTCGGTTCGAAATTGGCACATCCGGAAAGGGGTACGAAGAAGGGATAGACGATAGACAGATCTAGTGCAGAACAAGGATCCAACTAATCTTGTTGTGATAAAAACCTACAGCATCTGTCTGCATATACTTATACCGGATATTACGTATTAGACCATTATTGGAGGGACAGTATCCCAGTGCCGCAAAGAAGTATTGAATCACACATGACTATTGTTTTGATACTTAGTTTCGTATGAATAGTGAGTGAGTTGCGCGGGTCGGTCGGTTACGGTCCGATTATGGTGCGTTGTTGGTTAAATTTACTCATTCATTCAATCAATGGCAATGGGTGCGGTCGTTGGTCGCACAACAATCGGCGCACTGGCAGCACTGGCCAATTCCCCTCGTTGTGTCCACTCGTCACAATTACACATGCGTACTTCCTATGCCTAAACCTTTATAGGCACTTGATCACCATCTGCTTTACTCTTGTTTTGTTCTCCACGGTCGGTTTATGAGGATGCGTCTTGTACTGTTAATGCTACAATTTTAATTGATTGTGATCGTTCCGTGCTGCTAAGAAAGTGTTTGTTTATTTTATTTCTTACATCCGTTGCATGAATAAGCAGCGAGGGCTTCTCTTTTAGGTTCAATAATAAACTCAGTCGACAAAAGTTGATTCTCTAAAAGTTCAACAACATATTTTTCTGGGAGATGAAAGGGCGAAACAATCGTTAATATAATTTGCGCACCCTCCTCATTTATTTTAATAAATGTACGACTTTATCGTCTGTTGTGGACGTTGTGGTCGACCTTGATTGTTTTTGGGGGATTTCAATTTGATATATATGTAGTATGTATATAGTTAAAGTAGTTTACTACTGAGCTATGCCAGTAATTACATTCGAATGGTATGGTGTTCTGCACAATAAACAATTGGGGTCGGATGGGCGTTTTAATTCAAAGTCTCCATAATTTGAGTAATTCTTACTCGATCCGTATCTTGACCTGAAGATGGAAGTAGAGGTGAGATTTGAAACAACGATCGCTGTTCGTGAGTGATGCGCCCACGCATCATCTGTAATTCCATCTAACACATTGTAAACAGTACAGGCATATGCGGTCTCACCTACCGTGGTTCGAGTGCTTTCACTCTGATTGTGATTTGATTGCTGCCATTTAAGCTCGTCTTCCTAAACGGCGTGTACTGACCGCATTGCGTTTACACGCGCAGTTGATGTAAGATGATTACAATTAATCTGCCGTGTTACAAATTTTATGACATCTATTGCAGTTAGAAATAGTAATATGTCACGATATTCAGGTGTTGGTATGCAATTTGACATTTTATAAGTTGATGCTTGATGATTGATATCAACAATTATATGATCGTGGTGATAAATGATTGAATGATGATTACGGAGGAAACCTTACGGTGACTAAGAAACCGGTACCATCCGCGGACAATCCGATGGACAATCAATGAGAAAGTAACTCTTCATCGCGGTAAGCTTTGATATGTACACGCACATCATTTACTGTTTCAAATCGCCCATTTTGACCGATCACACGACCTCGGAACTTCAACAAACAAACAATTAGTTTTGTATACGAAATTACGGGGTACTTCAGGTACCTGCAGTATAATTTCTAATGTATCAGTAATCTCTGACCTCCTGTTAAATTTGATTATTGACAGTATTCATAACGAAATATTCCACTTCTGAAAATATTAATTCAAATCAATTTGCTTTTTAATAAGAGACTACGGCTTTTTGGAAAATATCACAACTATTGACTCAAATAGTCTAAGACCTGTTATTAAGATACCCACACGTTTATGGATATTGGAATATATGTCATCCCTCGTCTAGAAGCTTTTCTCGCTGAATATTTCGTAACGGTTCGTAGAAGACTTGTCTTGCAAAGTAAATTTCATTTTCACAGTATCAATTGTCTTCAGAATCCCATATAGGTAATATTATTCGATGTAGGTAATATAATTCTCTACTATCTCTATTATAATTACTTATAGATATTTTAAGTAAGAAGTAATATTTACTATTCGTGAAACCTTTAATGGTTGTTAATTGACATAGATAATCATTAATTGCTTGATAACAAAAGTCATATGCACGGATAATTATGCGCAACAGAGTTTAGCATAGCATTGGGTAATATGAAGGCACGTCGGGCCAAGTACCACATCTTTGCTTTGTACAACTAATGGTTTTTTCTACCTAAATAGGAAAATTATTACTGAAGAAGTATGGGGTACCCGGTACCTATTCATAGTGCGGCTAGGTAGGTAAGCGTAGTGCAACGCAAGCCCTCAGTAACACGTTGCACTTAATTCCGCATTGTTTCGTATGGCAATGGTCGTACTCAAGAGCCCTCCACCACACATTCACGATTGGCATTCGCTGAGCTAGACGGCTCGAAGTTCACCCTACGAAGGGTAGGCTTCCTCTGTTTGTAAGGCTTTTCAAACTTTCACAAGGACTGTTTTAACAATTTGCATGCTAATGTACCTACTGGCTGGTAATGGAGAAGTAATTTAATTACTTTGCTCTTAAGGGAAGAGTTTGAAACTCGAATATTAATCGAATAAATAAAGAAAAGTCACGCTGTATTCTTGGGAATACCGGTGTAGGTTTGAACTATACTACTAATATTTATCTTAATATATATATATACATTACGTGTCACGTTGTTTGTCCGCCATGGACTCCTAAACTACTCCAATGAAACTACTCAACCGATTTCAATCATATTTGCACACCGTGTGCAGTTTGATCCAACTTAAAAGATAGCATAGCTTACATCACAATTGGACCCGATAGGTGGCGCTGCGATCGTGTTTCAGGAAATTTTACTTTTTCACCCGGGCGAAGCTGGGCGGGACAGCTAGTATTTATATATAGTATTATAAATGCGAAAGTTTGTGTATGTTTGTTACTCAATCACGCCAGAACGGCTGAATGGAAATGAATGAGATTTGGCACAAAGATAGACCATTAGCTGGATTAACATATAGAATATGTTTTGAAATCGATATTTACGCAAGTGAACCCGCGGACATGAGTATAGTTATTTTGCACCAATATACAATTATTCTGATTATGAACCTTAACTACTAACTTAACTTACTATTCATTCAGTTTTATATTACAACCGAATGAATTTAGCTATATCTTGGTGAGGCAATAGAATTGAAACATTCGAGATGTGTCTATTGAAAGTGTACCGTCGGACTACGTCGCTATGTATGCAACTATGGGCTGTTACGTATCGAGAACCATCAAGTAGGACACCTCTACCGAGGTGTGTTGTAGGGTCATAGAGGGCGAGTTCATCGTGCCTCGAACACAACTACTATCAGAGATTCTAATTATAGCTTGTACTCGTGCTTGTATCATTGGAAGCTAGTGTTGCATTGCATACGCTTGCATGTTAGGTGCTTATTTTATCGCACAGCTAGAGAGGTCATAGAGATGGTGATGCCGTTACCGCCTTTCAAGCACATATGTTTTAGAATTTATTCTTTTCCCTTTCGATGTTTAACTATAAAACCTGTGGAGTTAAAAATCTCTGTAGGTACTTTACCTAGGACCAGATAAAAAAATGGTATACACCGCACAGGGTTCGAACTTGCAACCTATACGTTACAGGCGTAACGTTACTTTAACCACTCTGACTAAAATTTGCTCAAATGTAGGTCTAGACTGCGGATATCAAAAATTACTGGCATCTTCCCGCTCCTCTAAATGAATGTAAAATGTAGGCTACCCAGTATGTAGTAAAAACAATTTTTCGATACTATAATAAAATGATTAAAAGCAAGTGCTAGGCGTATGGCCTAGTTGCAACCAGAGATAATCCTGTGTAAATATAGATAGACGAGGGATATCTCATGTGTTTAATTTATTAAGGCGGGCTGGAAGATTGGGGAGTACGTGTGGTGCTTTATTAAGATATACTGCACGGGTGGGATGGAGGTGCAATTATCAACGAGTCTCTTGATGCCCTCGGGAAATACGGCGAGGGTCATAAAGTGGTTGTGTTGTGGCACTGGCGGCCAGCGCCCCACGTCATCAATCTTATTTGCAGCCGCTTTGTAAGTTTATTAACTTTTTCTAGGATGACCTTCAATGCGCGTAGCACAACAAATCTTAGAATGCTCTGCTAAGTACGTAGTACCTTTTTCTTCATATAAATTACCTACTAAATGTTAGAAGGCATAAGCCATGCGCATGCATAGCACATCTATGCTATACGTATTATGTTAAATTTAGCTTAGAATTTCATCCAGGAAATAATCCTTTTTCTTACATTTCCCGCAATTATGTCAAATTATACATACCTACGTAATATATCCTCACGCCTTCCCACAAGGGTCCCCGAAGGGGTAGGCAGAGGTGTATAGGTAATACCCACACACCCACTTTCCGCCAGAGGTATATTAGGTGCCAACGTGACAGATGGCGAGTCCATCGCCGTTACTCAAGCACGACTATACATACGCCTTTGAATTTCTTCTCAGACGTATGCAGGTTTCCTCTCGATGTTTTCCTTCACCGTAAAGCTCGTGGTGTGACTAATCACTGTACTTAAGTTCAGAAAAACTCATTGGTACAGTCGGGATTCGAACTTGCGACCTTTGCGTCGCAGGCAACTGCTCAAACCACTCGGCCACCACGGCTCTTTCTCTCACATACCTACGTAAGTCCTTATTTAATCGCTATGAAAGAAATAATGTTATAGCAAAAATGTAGAGCATCTGAACAATTCTTGCTACTTCCGGCTGAACCATAACACAATAATTACCTACATCTTTCCATTCATCAACACGATTTTTATGGCACATGTTTAGCTCTACGTATCCTTAATTCGCGGTTGTTTAGTTACGACCCGGTGATTAATTGTTTGCGAAAATATTTCGAAGGTTTAATCCGAGCCGATCTATTATTTGGGTTCTACTTAACAGATGTATGTAATTAGTATTATGATATAGTAATTGGCGAGTTGGCTCAGATAAAGTCGCAGACCGTTTCCCCTTATTCACAGGTGTTTAAACGTAACTGTGGTTAATGGCGATCGTGCATTGACTATTTGGAGGCTAGCTACTAAGCTGTCACTAAAGATGTGATGGTCAGTCAACACGGGTTGTGGTCGTCACGGTAAATTTTATAATATTGGAATTTGGCTTGACCATGGCAATCACTACAGCGTTTCGCCTCATACATTTGAATTTGAAGTTCCCAAATTCGACGCTAGCTCGTTTAAAATATATTTTTTACGGCCAAGGCGGTCACGACAATTTGGAACATGCCTTTAATATTATTTTCACCAATGTTTCCTGCTTTAAGTAATGCTTTCTAACGTACAGCTTACAAATATATTAATTGATCATTGTTTCTGTAGCGTGGTTTTCGTAGCGTCTTTAATTTTACTACAATTTATATGTGAAAACTGACACTAAGCACCGCGGGGGTCATGGTCCATTTGTATTATAATTCATTTAATGTTCCATAGGTTTAAAATTATTTAAAATAAAACAAATAACCGGCTTATAAGCTTAAATAAATTAAACTAAACCGATGGAATCTTGTTCCACATTAATGTACCGTGGAGGGGTTCCAACGCTGGCATTGTTATGTAAAGGAGTAATATAATAATAACATAGGAAGCTAAAGAGTTCAGTTAGTCTGCGTATTGGGTAAACGATTTTGGTCCCACTGTGGTGTACCCATCAATTAAAATAATTACCATCAACCCTCATGCACAGTCGGCTTATACAAAACGAAACGACAATTTCCAAGGTAGATCTTTGGACAAATGTTATACAATGATGAAATGAAAAAATTGTCAATATAGCAAACATAACAGTTATTTTACATAAAAAGTTAGATCCGTAACTTAATACGGAAGAGGTTTTTTATCGCGCTTGATCGAACGGTAGCGATCTGGAAGAACAAAAGTACATTTTAATTCAACGCTTTCTAGCCAGAAATTGTAATGTTTTGAAAGATAAGAAAAAAATATTGCTCTTAAAATGTATTTCTGTTTGTTTTCTACGACTTCGTAGTTCCGACTGTTCCAATTCGTACTGTTTTTTTCCCTTCGGATTTAAAATAAAGTATTTCTAAGTATTTAAGTGAAGCGGATATATGTATATATGTGGCTTTGAATAAAGTAGTCTTGGGATCACAATCTGTGAGAGATCATTGATGAAATTACTTCAACAACACAATCGTGACCGAAGCTCAACGCTACTCCAGACCACTCAAAGTCCGCGAATATCGTGCTTACGTTTCGAGGCTGGTCGAAATTGCACTTCATTTGCCTGCAAGCTTCCGAAGTCCGAACTACGTTCTCACGCCCTTGCATCACGTTGAGCCTTTGAATGGATCGAGAACGCTACATCACGTAGGTAAATTCAACCTGAGTTATTAACAGTCTTACAAATTAAGCGTCGACACATTCATATTGCACAAGATATCATTTGGAGATCTATCTTCGGTGTGTGATAGTATCTGTCTATATACATTTATAATTAAAGCTTTTGCTGTATCATCACTTGAATTCTCACGTGGTACTTACTGATAGTCGACATGAAATATGGAACCATTTAACGCCGTGTGATTCTCTTTAGGGTCCAGGCGGCATAGCCGTTACATAAAAATACGAGGCCGTGCATAGGAACGTGTTTAATCGTCGATGCTGGCGATGCAATATGCTCATCTTGTGTTAGACAGAGACAGGCATACCTGTCGCGGTGACGAGAAAAGAAGCTTAATGCAGCTTTTGATATCATCATTAAGAAGGGAACGATCGGCGGCGTGTAAATAAAAACTGTTTATGTTATAAGCATAACTTAAGGTGATTTTTAATAACTCAACACGTCTGGTCATTAAGTCGTAGCTTGGCGGTGTTAAGGTTTGATTTGTTGAAGCAATAAGTCGATATTGATAGTTAAAAGTGTAACGTAATAAAATGAATGGTTTTTCAATGAGACAACGTATCGCAACTAAAAATACCTGTCCGTATATTATGGATTTTGGGTAATTGTTTGAGTCACATCATCAACATTATTAAGCGAAAATGTTGGAACATTTTCGTGGCAAGTTATCTTAAGTTTCCTATTTGCATTTTTGTGAACTGAACTGACTAATGATTAATTTCAGTCTAATTTCCATATAAAATTTGAATAGATGTTAATTTAATATCGTTTGTTACTTTTCAAGGCTAAGTAAGGGATCATAAATCTCCCATTCCTTGTTCGAAATAGTAATATCACGTATAATAATTAAGAAAGGTACCTACCTAATTTATTTTATAGGATACGATGAGTCATACTGTTAGATAGATCTTTAAGATCTCAAAACGACTTTAAGAGAACCTATCGTTAAACAAATATATGCACCTTTATAACGTTAAAATATATCACATTTATTCATTTCATTAGATCTACCAACAATTATTGCAACAATATTTACTAAGCTATAAAGTAAACTGTTTTCCGCTAGAAGCTTAAAGCTCAACAGCGTAAAATGTCCTTCAGAATAAAAACTAATTACTTTAGTTTCTATCGATCAAATAATAATAATTAAAATGACAATTTAAGATGACGTGTTTGAGCTTGTGACATAGTCGCTGAGGCTTAGGTTTATTTCAAGAATTAGTCTAAAATCTCCGTCACATATTCAAGTGGCGGTTGACTGTGTACATATAAATAACTTCGCACAGAGCGGGCGGATGCACGTGTACGACAGTGCGTGCTCTTTCTGTTTTTTCCCTGCACCCGCAGATTCCTGCGCCCTAATGAACAGAGAAGCGGCTTATACTCTCACGCCTTTGTTCAATGCGACTCGAGCTTATTTTAAGCTCTATTCAACTGGGATCAATACCGATTGAGAAGGTCATTTGTCTGCCGTCTGTCTAATGGAAATGCAGTAGCCAATAAATAGTGTTTGGTTAATTGTATGAATATGAGAAGTAGCTCAGAAATATATACGTTTTCTAATTGGTTAAAAGATACATTAACTTATCGATATGGCGGTTAACCAAATAATTAAAACAAACTTGTACCATAATGATAATTATAGATATTTATTGTTTACGAAGAGGGTTTGATCGTATTTTTTTAAATTCAAATCTCGCGCTACTCCTGTTTTGTTATTTTATAGGTTCTCCCTTTTTGAGCATTGTCGAAATATTTACGCCCCATATTGAACGTGAAATTCCAAACAATGAGATCGGCAGCGCGTACGCATGCCCAGCGCCACACGTGCGCGCACTCATAGATTTGTGAGCCCACAAATAAATAGAACGGTCAGACACGTTTTGTTCATTTTAGTTTTTATATGGGTTTGATTTAGTAAACCACTCCGTATGATATTTTTCCTGTATGGAGATGAAGTCTTCTATTTGATTAGAGTATTAAATTTGTTTGTACGTTTTGTTACCTACATAATAAGGTTCATTAATTAAATATAAAATATAAAAAAATGCCGAAGTGCAGTTAAGTAATTGATAAGACCTTTTTAAAAAATATCTTAATAGGTACTATATTAAATTAATGTGTGTTACATACGACTTTCTATCTAACTAAAGGTCACAATTTATCACTTGATGAAATGACTGTACTTACGATGATATGTAATCACCATGAGCGCAAGTCATTCATCTATTACAACAATTGTAGAACGCCTCTATCCCTCACACATCTCCAACAATACCGTGAGAGTGCTATCCTATTACGTATTCATCGGGCTTTCGTTTATTTTTTCCATGTAGACTTGTTGTAGATGGATGAGTGGCAATGTTAGTGGGTGTAAAGCGGAAATGGAACTCGAATAAATTGAATTGTGTGTCTATGATTGCTTCAATATGGAAACAAGTATACATACATCAGTACAATAGATATTCTAATGCAGTTCAATATTGATCCTGTATTTGAAATTCATTGGAAGTGCATCTTGCCATAGAAGCGAGCAATAGATGCACATAAATAATGTGAATGGATCGCTGGATAAGTTGTACCTATTTTGTCAAAGCAACGAAGTATACGGAAAACATTGTAGCAAAGCGTTATGTACTATATAATTAAACGAAAATGGGGTGAACTGCGACCCATCAAAGGAGTCGGCGCGGCGGCGGCTGTGTGACGCTAAAAGCCGAGGGCAACATTGCACGGGTCAGGCAAGCATCGATCGGGTCGCACATGAGCCACGGAGACGGAGAACAATCGTTAGAACTCGACGCCGCCACCGAAGATACCATACATACATCCCTTTGAGTACGAGACGAGTTCAATAACTTACGCGTCCCTTCGCTATAAAACAAATGAAGATCATTGACAGCTTACGGCTCTGTCAATTGTGAGAAGGATCGTGTACGCCTGTCGGCTCCTTTGACATTATACTTTCATTTATCACCTAACAGCTATATTACACATTTATACGAAATGTTAGGCTTATTATGATGTAAATATCAAGTTTATTCATTCAATATGTAAACGTGTCGGTGATGTTGTGTTCTGATAGATTATTATTTGAACATAGTTGTTCAGTGTTTTACTTACTCATCTATACTTAATATTATAAAGCTGAAGAGTTTGTTTGTTTGTTTGTTTGTTTGTTTGTTTGTTTGTTTGAACGCGCTAATCTCAGGAACTACTGGTTGGAATTGAAAAATTCTTTTTGTGTTGGATAGTCCATGATTCTAGGAAGGCTTTAGGCTATATAAAATATAAATAAATAATAGTTAATATTAAAAAAATCTCTGAAAAGTGAGTGTGCGAAAGAGACAGACAACAAGATTCTGAGACGTTTTCAATATATTGACAAATACTCTGTCAGAGTGACGTGTAAATATTGACGGTAAAGGTGCGTTCCACTAAGCGCCCACAACAATGAAAATTCTCCTATACCTAATCGATCAACATAACGACCGCGGTCGTTGTGGTCGCGGCGAAAACGTCAATTATAATGTCATAACTTACGCTCACGACGACCCATCTAAAAAGGTGGGTCGAAGTGATCGTTGAATCGAAGAAAATTTGCGTCATTTTCAAAACTCAAAGCATATAAAATGGCGACTGTACCTCTTACCAAATATCCAAGTGTCGCCGCAAGACATTTTAATTCCATTTGAACGTAAATTAATTTAAAACACCAATAATATTAAATATAAAAAAAACATTATATTTTTTTTCAATATAAATCTATTTAAATTAATCAAGTTTATTTTCAAGGCTTACAGATTATAAACTAACATCTTAAATCTTTTGCTTTTTTTTTTACTAACTCGCCGTTTGTATTATTTACCTGCACGCTCAAAACGCTCTGTAATCCATTCCATTTGAGGTTACGACAGTAACGCTTGATGTAACGCACAAGCAAACTGTGGTCGTGAGCGTGATCATTGTGAACGCTTAGTGGAACGCACCCTATGTATAGCTAGACTGACATTTCATTCAAGTAGTAGTTTTGACAAACCTCAAATTACAGTTTCTTTCATAACAACAAAAGCAAAAAGATGTTTGTTGTGTTTTAGTGTGAGTTTCATAATTAATCGTCGTATTTTATTAGTAATACCACCCGTAAGGCGTCAAAATATCCGTTGGCGCACACCAGTTCGATCGCAGCGTAACGCAAGTCCTATTCAATCGCAGTGTAACGCAAGCCCAGTTCAATCTTCGAGCCAATGAGACTGAAGAACAGCGTAGGCAATGGTAAATACAAATTTCTCCAGATTTATTTCCTGGGGAATTCTGAAGAAGAAGTAAATGAACGCTGTTCGCAGATATCATTTAGCAGTTACAACAACTTTTGCATGAACATAATCAGTTGATCCAATTGTTCAAAACTGTCTTACAAGTAATGTGATGCCATCGGACAATCAGAAAATAGTGATCACAGCAGACAAGCAACCTGCAGGAGACAACATGTCATGAGAGAGGCATCAATGCACCAATGTTAAATGATGTTGCCTTAATCGTGATTGGGGAGAATATGGAGTCTCTCGATATTGTAATGTAACCAAGAAATGATGCCATCATCCTTCAGCATATTAGGGCAAATTCTCACCTCTTATCAAAATAATCTAATATCCATGTAACAATAAACGAATATAAACTACACCTAAACAATACTTTTAATGCCTAACTTTTTAACATAACAGTAATGTTTCAAACTACTTAACCCTTTCGTTAACAAGTCAGCAGGCATTTCAGTAGTTGGCAAATTGCCTTGGCATTGAAATTTTGACATTGAAAAAATGGCATTGCCATGTACTCAGCCTCAGTACTGGACAATGCCACTGTCGGTTGTTTTCTGCATTCATATGATATTACAGTACCAGACAATTTAAAACAGAAACCTGTATAAGATCTCCTGTCAATAGTATTTGATGTCCAATCTGAGTCTACAAATCCTTCTAAGTTTTTATTATCATTTGTAAACATTAAACCATAAGATTTTGTTTTATTTAAATATTCTAACACTCTCTTTGCGTTTTTCCAGTGAACTGCAGTAAAACAATTGTTAAATTGGCTTAAATAGCTGACACTGTAACTGATATCTGGGTGTGTAAGTATAGACAAATACATAAGACTTCCTATCAGTTGCTGATAAGGATATTATTTACAAACATTTTCTGACTTATCCAACTTCAAATTACATTCTATAGGAGTATCAACAACATTACAGTTTGACATCTTAAACTTATTTAAAATATGTTCGACAAAATGCTCCTGATCTAATGATATACAACCATTTTTATATACTTTTACTCTCATACCTAAGCATTCTTTCACTTGCCCTGAATCTTTAGTTTTGAAATTAGACATTAAACTATGTTTCAGTTCATCTGTCAATGCCTTGCTACTGGAAAATATGAAAAAATCATCGACAAACACAGTTTTTAAAATTTGTTCCTTATTTACCTTTTACTATATAAATATTGTTCCAATTTAGACTTAATATAACCCTGGCTTAACAAACAATCATCTACTCTCTTATTCCACTGCCTTGCTGATTGTTTAAGTCCATAAATTGCACTTTTTAGTTTGAGTACACTGTTACTCTGACTTTCTGAATTAGGTGGTACTTGCATGTATACTGTTTCATCAAGGTACCTAGCCATTTAAAAATGCAGTGTTAACATGAAGATGAGTAATTTCTAAATTTAACTTTACACTTAAAGAAAATAACATTCTCAAAGTTGAGTGTGTTAATACAGGTGAGTATGTTTCTTTATAGTCCACACCTTCTACTTGGGTAGAGCCCTTAGCGACTAAACAAGCCCTATATCTCACTTTATTATCACTTTCAAACTTTCTTTTGAAAACCCAAATTTTAAATTCTTTTCACAAATTCTAGAGCAAGTGAATGAATTTGTATATCTAGGAAGCATGTTCACACGAGATGGAAAGTATGAAAAAGATATTGAAAGAAGGCTAACTGCCGGTATTAAGGTGATGTCGTGTCGTGTCGTGATGGGGCCATGTCGGTTTTGATGGCCAGCAACGGTTGCTGTCCACAGCGTGATATTTGTGCCTACTTTATTGTATGGCAGCGAACCCTGGGTATTTCAGAGGAACTATGAAGATAGCTTAAATGCAGCTGAGATGCGATATCAGCTGCGAAAAACGTGTGAAAATCTTAGTTCGAGTCCGGAATCAAGAGATTCGCAAATCAACTGGCGTGAATCAGGGCGAGATTGAAAGGATGAAGAAAGGCATGCTACGCTGACTTGGACATATAGTAAGGTTGAGTGAAGAAAGATTAACGATACAGATATACAAAGCAAAAGTGTGTGCAAGAAGACGCAGAGGAAGGCCACGTTCCAACTACCTGGATCAAATCGATCGGACGCTCAAGGACGGGAACGAAAAGAGTACTCGAAACCGACGATCATGTATGAAGAGACTGATGAATGTGGACGAAGCAAAAGAAGTATAAAATCTATACTCCCTGCCTACCCCCTTAGGGACTTGGTGTGATGATATGTATGTATGTATGTATGTAAATTATCACCCATGCGAAGCTGGGCGGGTCAGCTAGTCTTTATATATATAATTCTTCTGTGAGTGTGTATGTCACTGAACTTCTCTCAAACCAGGGATGTTGCGGATGCCGATTTTTTCACATCCGCGGATGCGGATGCGGATGCGGATTTATGAAGGATCACATCCGCGGATGCGGATGCGGATGCGGATGTTTAAGATCTGATATAAATCTATACAAATAAATACAATTTTACTTAATACATATGGATGTAACACGGTACCTATACAAAAATTTTTTTTTTGTCTGTCTGTCTGTCGGTCTTTCTGTTTTTCCTGCTAATCTCTGAAACGCCTGGACCGATTTTGATGGGTCTTTCACTGGCTGGTAGCTGATGTAAAAAGGAGTAAACTTAGCCTAATTTTATATCAGAAATCTAACAAAAATGTTTTTGTTACATTCCTCGCGGTCGTAGTTGCGGGCACATATAGTATTACATATGAATGAAGAATTAAAATTGTTATTAAACAAAATAGTAATGTAAAGTGCTCCTATTTTTTTAACTTCACTTACTAAGTTTCATATTAGTAAGTGAAGTAAAAAATAGGCGCATTATACTAAATAAACAGTAATATTGCCGCCTTTTCTAATTCAAGGCGGTTACATTACAATGGATGTGACAAAACGTAATTTTTTGTAAGCGGAAAATGCGTATTAGATGGAATTTAAAAAATGATTTCTATTTAATTTTAATGTTGATATTAATAAGCTTTTCAATAATTTTAAAAAATTATAATATAATCAGCCTTTTTTACTGAATTGATTCTTTTCGTAAATAGTAATGTGTATTACTTCATTATAGGTTCAAAATCTTTCGTCATGCCTATTCCATATATTACTTTGTGTCGGTGGTGACATTGTTAATAAACTTGTTAGATAATCAATAACGGGAAACTCGCTGAAAAAATAAAGGATATTGTTATAAAACAATAAAGTTTACCTACAATAAAGCGTATTACCGGTGTAACATAATGGCATTTACCTGGCGATTTTAAAGTAATAAGCTGAGCTAAGGCTAATATAAAGATTTCCCAATAAACAATTATTTACACTCAATGATCACTGTATCACAATAGCACTCAAAATTTATGTCTATACGATAAGTAATCCACAGCGCAAAAAAACACGTAATGATTTATTTACAAGAAAAACGCGTCGGATCTCGTCTACCATTTTTAACGCTCCTATTGGTAATTTTCACATGCGAACGGCACGCACCACATTCGCCGGCCCCACCCAATTTCTTCATTTTCGCAACTTGTATAACATCCGCATCCGCATGAAAATCCGCATTGATTATTGCGGATGCGGATGCGGATGCGGATGTCAAAATTGATGCGGAAGCTCCGCATTTGCGGATGCGGATGCGAATATTCGCAACATCCCTGTCTCAAACGACTGGACCGATTTTGATGAATTTTTTTGTGTGTGTTCAAGGGGATCTGGGAATGGTTAAGATTCGCAATTGGACCCGATAAGTGGCGCTGCGATCGTGTTTCAGGAAATTTAATTTTTCATCCAAGCGAAGCTGGGCGGGACAACTAGTAGGCATATAATTGTCGTAGGCGCGTATCATGTATTTAATTTGAGGGTGTCTATCACTACCTAAGCAGCTTAATGTGAACCTCCTTATTAATAAACTCTGATTTCTCATGTTCAACATTTTAGAGTTAAGATTAAGTAATTTTTTCAAGATTATAATTACATCGAGAATATGGCATACTCGTGTTGAGTACTTGTGTAATTTTTCAGCCGTCCGTTTAGTACCTATTTTTTCCAGTTTGCGTTTGCACATAACAGCAAAAATATATTTATTAGTAGCGGCCCGTCCCGGCTTCACACGGATGGGGATTTTTTTTATAAAATAAATTATAGCCTCTAACACTCAGGGTGAATGTAGCTTTCCAATGGTGAAATATTTTTTTAAAACGGTCCAGTAGTTTCGGAGCCTATTCAATACAAACATACATACATACATACAAATCTTTCCTCTTTATGATATTTGTATAAACAGGCATTACATTATTATCACTTTACACTAATTTGTAGAGAATGTGAATGTTTGTTCATTGTAAATCCCGTTTCATGCGTGTCCGTCAGTCAGAAGGCTGGGCAGCGGAAGGAAGTGCGCGGCTCAATTACCGCAGCCGGTGTAACGGCCTGCTCACATGGAAACCTCACCTCGATCAATATCAACTGTTTGCACTGACCGCAGGAAGATTGCTAGTTTAGAGATACTGATACTGCGCAGTTTTTTTTATATATTTGGGTATTTATTTAGATTCTGAAACACAATGATATGGTTGTGTTAATGTTATGCCTGCTCAGATTTAAAAAAGGAAAATGGATTGTGTTCGTGATTGGAACATAAATGGAAAACTAATTACGGTCATTGATGACTAGTAACAACTTAAAGGAATTTTACAACAAAACGAATTAGCTAGGACGTATTAAAAAAAATTACTTCGTAAAACCTATCGGATTTGTTTACTGAGGTTCCAGAAATAAGTTTTTTTAATCTATAAATCACATTTACGACAACAATGAGACACAAAAAAAGACACAAAAAGTAGAAAAAAGAACATTCTTAAATATTTAGTAAATACATTCTATCCTCTCGTAATTTAGAGTAGCTTATGTCGGGTTTTTCCCACAATAGGATCGTGACTGCTCCTCGATCTAGAGCTACGATAACTCTTCACTCGGCACTCACTTTAGAAAGAGTCTTGCATCGTGAGTCGATTTAATTGTGAGTTGTGACTGAGATGATCTATTTGGGTATGTTTCTCTTACACGTGGATTACGATTAGTTACCGTGTTAATGTTATGTACGCTGTCTATTTACGTTAGCTGGAACGTAGAGCGGGGCCGTTTGATAATATCAACGCACGCTTGGAGGTGTGAAGCTACAGATAATACCAAAGCTCGTATTGTTTGACGTAATACTGTATGTGTATGAAGTCGTTCATATACAGGTCGTGGCATACTCATTCTGTCGTATAAGAAAAACTGAGTAGGTGTTTATGCAAAGGTGTCAAATAATGTTCTTTTTTCAATGAGTCACCTATTCTTTGGCGATTCTTATATCCTCACGCCATCCGACAATTATCCCTGAAGGGTTGGCCAGAGGTATAATAAAATAAAATACTCACTATTCACCGGAGATATATGTAAGTTCCATTGTGACAGGTGCCTTGTCTATCTTATAACAATGACATGTGACGTATGTGAAAAACGTACGTAAGCCTAACGCAGTTTTCTCTTGTTTCGTCGACGAAAAGCTCATGTTCGTGGAAGGCACTTAGAGCTTTGAAAAGCTCGTTGGTAAAGACCGGGAACATGGGATCGTCTTTTGAATGGAACAGAAAAGAAACCTCGCAGTCTACACGAAGGGTCTGGGAAGAACAATAGATTCCATATAATGTACCAAAGAAACAAATACTGGCGATGACGATGGTGCGTCACCGATTGTCTTTGAATGGTTCGACTGATGTTATCTCGAAAGTAAGGACTAACCGACGCAGTAGCGTATCTGTTAATATAATAAATAAATAAATAAATGAATATAGACACGGTAAAGAACATTTCAATAAAGTACAAATATACATTGCAATCCGTTATAAATTGCCTAGCGATAACATTGCGACGTTTTCATGTGGCACGCCAATATAAATCTAGGTGGCACGGTCGCGCTTGTACATCTATATGCTAATTTGCTTATTAACCATTTATGGAATGAAAGATGTATGTATAAATATACGCGATATCAAATTCGTGTCTGCTGAATAAACTTGTATTTTCTCATTATCGTTGTTCAAAATCAATTTAGCGAACTTGTTGGAGCACTCACAAACTTTGTGGAAGAGAAGGTATGGTGAATTCACACGAATAATGACAATACGAAGCCGGGACGACACGCTCGCTATACTTCGAGTAGGTTCAAACCCCACTATAGGTACCTAGTATAAGTATAGTATAGGTATAAGTTTTCTGTACATAGATTTTTCGCTCTTGAAAACATGTAACATGCATTTGAATAACATTTCAAATACAAATGTTCTATACATATTCTTCTGTCAAATTTGCACTCAGATATGCAAAATGTAGATATGTAACAGATATCTCAAAAGTGAAGTAGTGTCCGACCCCTTTTCTAAATATCAGTTAGATAAATTGAATATTTATATTGAATACATACCTTCGGAATTTGTTGTCACCTTTTATAATACTCTGGTAGCAAGATGGTGTTTTATTTTCATATCAGATGTGTGATAAACTTCAATAGTTATATAAATTCCTTAAGGCTTCTGTCGGTAAGCCTTTCCCAGCTTCCTCACGTTTAATATACAGTGCTATATACTTTGTTTAAATTATGTAAAGCGTTGCGTAGGTGAGCTTAATAGGAAACCGCGATGTTACTTACAAAGGATAAATGGGAGTATGTTCATACGTAACTACTTTGTAAGGTCTGTACTATATAGTATAATTCCAAGGACCTTACTTTAATAAATATTATCTTATAATAATTATTATTAAACTTTAGGGACAATTCTGCAGTAATTGACCTAGTTCCAAACTAAGCAGAGTTTGTTCTATCGACTAGACAACGATAGATATATGTTGGTAAATTGAAATATATAAAAGACATCCTATCTAACGCTACAAATACTCTTATACATTATAGGAATAAATGCCCAATATGAATTGAAGCTACGACCTCAAGCTTTGCAGCTAGCACCAATCGACCAGTCGACCGTCGTAAATGTTTTGGCTGTTTGTTGGTGTAATAATTGAACTATTAATTCATTGTTATAAGCTTTGAGCCTGCCGCTGAGCTGACCCTCCATGATATTATTAGCTTAATTGTCCCATTCGCTGTAATTGTTCATGACAGTGAAGAGCACAATTAATGATTAGTGAAATGGAAAAAGTAATGAGCGTTTGACGTTTGCTCGAGCAAATGTTTTTTGTTTTAATGGCAACTTGACATTTGGTAACTAGCAATTTCGGACGTCGACATATGACAACCTTTTGTTTTATAGTGTAGCCTAATCTAGCGAGACCAATACTTTATATAGAACTAGGTGTACCTTGCTTGCGTTACAATGCCACACGAATTACATTACGATCGGTTGAACGCTATGGATGTTGGTTTTTTGCAGCACCATCTAGCGAGATCTTTTTTATTAGTTTATGCCAGGAACCCTCGCGGGCCTATGTAGAACACTCGAGAGTTTCATAATAATCGGATGAATAGTTTAATAATTCATATATAATACACCAAGTTTTATTTATATATAGATATGTAAAACAGGGATGGGTAAGCTTGACTTCCGACATGTTGAACCCTTGATTTTCTGCCCGTACATAAAAGCCTTCTGTCCTCATCATGTATTATTACTAAACGACCCTTACTCCATTGCCTTTGAACCTTTCCACATTGTATAAATAAACGGAGTTAACGAAGGTGCATAATGTTAAAATTCAACTCAGCACAGTCCTTACTTATTACTATGTAAAGATGACCAAACTTAACTTTCAACTTAGTATAGTTGATAATATGAGGGTAAGTTCTATATTTTCCATACAATTGTGGGGAGACTAGGCAGGGGAGTATAGGCAGTAGTGTAAATATCCTCTTTTTGACGGAGATGTATTTCTCTATCAATATCTTCTATTTATTTATATATCATTACCACTTCCCACAAAGGTAGGCAGAGGTGTGTAGAAAGTACTCACGCGAGAGTATATTAGTGGAGCAGTAGCCTGAGATATATTTTAGGTGCTTACGTGTCAGATGTCGTGTCCATCGCCGTTGCTCAAACACTATTCCTTCTCAAACGTATGCAGGTTTCCTCTCGATGTTTCCTGAACTGTAAAGCTCGTAGTGTGACTAGCTGGTTCAGAAAAATTCATTTGTACAGTCGGGATTCCAACTTGCAATATTTGCGTTGTAGGCAACTACACGAACCAATCGGCCACCACGAAATTATATATTAAATCTTAGTAAATAATATACATCTCCTCATGTGAAACTAAAATAAATACAAGACAGCTAGCTCTTCCGAATATCAAATGTTAAAACATGACACACGTTTCTTAAAATAGATGCAAAAGTTTTATTTACAGAAATGCCTGACCATCCTTAACGTAGAAACTAAAGCGCCATTGTAAAACGAATATTTTAAGTAATTACCTAATTTGTTTACCGACTTCATAAGAAATTGATTTCATTTAAATCTTCGCCTACTTCGAATAAGTATAACGTCACGCATGATATTCACGCGCCAAGAAAATTAGGTTTGAATTTTTTATTCGCTCTGCGGCCGGAAGTACTAACATACGCGCCGGAGTATTTGTCGATTCGTTTCTCTTTCATTGCGGAGGATAATGTGTCGTGAAAACGATCACCGACGGACATGCTACAAGGCTAAGCTGGCGTCGAGGAAGCTCGGTGTGCTCAACAGAGCTAAGCAGTACTTCACACCGCAACAAAGGCTGCAACTTTATAAGTCGCAAGTTCGGCCACATATGGAGTACTGCTGCCACCTGTGGGCTGGAGCCCCTGGATACCAGCTTGGGCCTTTTGACGCGGTTCAGAAACGCGCCGCTAGAATTGTCGACGATCCCATGCTCACAAGCGGCTTGGAATCACTAAGTCTGAGGAGAGACTTTGCCTCCCTGTGTGTGTTCTACCGCTTGTATAACGGGGAGTGTTCTGCAGAATTGTTCGATATGATGCCCACTTCCACCTTCTACCACCGCACCTCTCGCCATCGACGGGGAATTCATCCCCATACCTTGGAACCACAAAGGTCTCGCACTGTGCGCTTCCAAAGAAGTTTTCTTCCGCGAACGCTCAGGCTGTGGAATGAGCTCCCCGTTGAGGTTTTCCCTGGAGAGTACAGCATGGAGTTCTTCAAGAAGGGTGTGAAAAGATTCCTGCAGGGTCGGCAACGCGCGAGTGATACCCCTGGTGTTGCAAGCGTCCATAGGCGGCGGTAACCGCTTACCATCAGGCGGACCGCATGCTTGTTTGCCACCCAAGTGGTATAAAAAAAAAAAAAAAAAAAAAAAAAAAAATGCTAGCACATTAGCGGCTTAAGACAAAATCCTTTTCTGATAGCGTTCACGCTACGCAATTACATTATCTGCGGAAAAAATCAGATTTGTAATCTAATACCTAAAAAATATAGATATTAGATAGCGTGAACGCTAACAGAATAGGTTTTTATCTCCAGCAACTGATTCTATCGTTTATATATACTAGTATAGAGATTTACATACCTATTGTGTCTTGGGCATAGTAGATGGCAATATAAGGAGCGTCACATTGGTGTCGAAAGGTCAATGTGTTACAATAACAAATGTGGTCGTGAATGTAAATAGTGTGCTTATCAGCTTGAAATACTTGTTTACTTAGACGAAATTTTATTTTCGTTGACTTAAGTAGAAGGAAATCCAATGCTTGATTTTATTATATTAACTGACTGAAAGGTCACGTTCGCGCTGTTTGCTAAGAGTAGTATTCCAGGCGCTATGATCACGTTTATTTTTCTTTTTCCGTTACTTAGGTCTTCTTCAGGAGGATCAGTACATACCTACGATTTAAAATGTAATACTTCCTAGCCGCTATTAATATTAGTTATAATAGTGTCTTCCACCTAGAACCATATGCAAACGAAACATTTTATATAAAAAAATTACGCGGAAAAGCTGACTTTCTAACCTATAAATTCAAAAGCAAAGTACGGCTACCGCATGTAGAACCAAAATTATTCTAATGCTGCCCGTGATTAAAGGCCACATTATCCTACTACCCAATGTAAGATATTCTTGACTATAAATTATTACACTTTGTTTAAAGTTGTTAATTAATTCCGTTGTAGAGTAAACCGAAATACTTCTTGTACAGAATTGCACACAATTAAACAATAAATTAGTAAATGAGCCGCACAATAAACAAAGCAGCACGTAATTAAATATAGCTAATCGTTTGTGAAAGTAATAAAGACATTTAAGAGTTTTTTTGAAAACGGTGCTTATCTTGTCGTAGCAATCATTTAGAAAAAGCATTATAAGATATTTATTATGATTAACGACGTAATCAATCATTATAAAAAACAGACTTCGAACTGATAGAGCTTTTTGTAAAGAGAGCTGCTAAAACGGCGTGCAATTTTCATTGACTGGAATCAGCTCCATGCACGGCTTGTCATTTCAATAGATTTTTCGCGTTTAGACAAGAAAAGTTTCGATATTTGAAGTACATACATATCACCACGCCGAGTCCCTAACGGGGTAGGCAGAGAGTATAGAGCGCCAGTTTTCTCTAGACTTACATACCTCTTTCGCTTCGTCCACATTCATCAGTCTCTTCATACATGCTCGTTGGTTTCGAGTACTCTTGACGTTCCCGTGCTTGAGCGTCCGATCGATTTCATCTAGATGGTTGGAACGTGGCCTTCACCTGCCTCTTCTTGCACACACTTTTGCTTTGTATATCTGAATTGAAATTGTATATTTGAAGTAAATAATTTTACCTTCGATATGATCAAACAAAATAATGCTAGTAGGTAGTTTGATCATCGAAAAGGCACCGCTTGAGACCTTAGCTGAAATACTTATCATGTTTTTTCCAATGCAATTATTTATTTAATGTATTTTTCATGTTAATTATCTGTACTAATAATATTATAAAGAGGAAAGATTTGTATGTAAGTATGTTTGTATTGAATAGGCTCCGAAACTACTGGACCGATTTGAAAAACACTTTCACCATTGGAAAGCTACATTCATCCTGAGTGACATAGGCTATATTTAATTTTATAAAAAAAAAGTATGTCCACCGCTAGTATTTAATATATTTTTTTATTATTTATAATCGACATTGATAACGCGACATTTGCCAAACAAAACAAAATATTCCCTTTAAACGAGTGGGGAAGAATCCATCGGGATACATAAACATAGTTCGGGAGATTCCGTGTCAACGGCCGCGGTCGTGCGTCCCCGCCCTATCCCGTGAGCCCCTAAGAACCGTTCGTAAGGGTCGCTCGTGTTTTGATACAATCTTTCCCATTTTTATCGATAACACATTATGCCTATTAAAGTTGCGTAATATAAGTGTAATACACTTTCATCAAACTCTAAACCTACATAACTCTTTCGCTTAATCCACATTCATCAGTCTCTTCATACATGCTCGCTGGCTGCCTATAATCGTATGTATAATGAACGATACTTTCTGGCACATTTTGTAGTAGGTAAAATTATAATGTACGTCTTACATCGCACCGTGTTTCTAAACAATCCGCAATAAGATTTTCAAAGACTCGTTCAAGTATATTTCGATTGAATTGTTATTCAGCATATTAAATAATCTTATTAAGTGCATTGTTGAACATCTACGAAATATTATCGTTCAACTTTTTAACAGTCATCATAAGGCGACGTAGTTTTAAATCGTGACATCAGAACGAAGAAAGGTTGGGAGTGTTAATGTAAGGTTTATCTAAAGTCATTGCGTCCGTGATGCGAATTGGATGATGTCTTCATCCGCCGCGAGCGTCTGAGACATGCGAGTATTATTGATCTTTCTCTCGCGTACCAATATTAGATTCCAACTGTTATCGAATACACATTACTCAGTTACAGTTGTATTTCGACATTGTTCTTTGCACTTATTGTTGATGAGTTGGCGTTCCTTTGACCTACGTATGTTTGACTTAAATAAAAATTGTTCAAATAAATACTATCCAGAGAGTGGGGTTATGAGAATTATGAGTTGGATAAAAGTAGTTTGCAGTGTAGGGATACTGGACTATCGCGCTATTGACGTCAAACAACAAGGGAGATGCTCTAACCTAGGAATAGGTAACTGAGCTGCATTATCTCTAATTAGCAATGGCCAATCTGAGTGCAATAGTTATGTTATAATTGTTATCATGTAGCTCTGTGTCTCTATGAGATATGTCTGATAATAAAGAACTTGCCGTAGATAGCTTTCTGCTAGTAGGTAAAGCTAGTTGCTCTCTATCCGTTGATTTTGATTGTTGAATAATTAAAGATTCCAATTACTTATGTACGGGATTATAATTTTGTGTCGTGTTGGCTAAGCGGTTTAAGTCACACAAAACTATGATTGCAAGTTCAAGCCGCGGTTGTGCTTTTGATCACACACAGCATGAATTAATATTTGTTACAAATGGATTATTTTCAAGTAGATTTAACCATTATATTTTAATCCCTTTCACAATATTTTGAACGAGGAAAAGAGTATTGGACTCAAAATGTCTACTCAGCGGAAACGCGAAAGCACGCTATGGAGGGGCGGGGTGGCGCGGTGATATATCGCCGCATTCTTAAGAAATATTGTCGTACACAGACCCATACATAGGAGTATTCCTAACTACCATATTTACTACACGGTCTAGGGAGGGAGATATTTGGTTCGCTGAAAGCTTTTATAAAAAGTTGTTCGATTGTAAAATGATTTACTGCTTTGCTTTCTTCTGGGCTGTAGGTAGTACGAAAAATAATAGGAAAGATGCACTAAAATACTTATTTACGTTTAGTGAGTTTTTCCGAATATAAATAATAATAATAATATATCCTCACGCCTTCCCACAAGGGTCCCCGAAGGGGTAGGCAGAGGTGTATAGGTAATACCCACACACCTACTTTCCGCCAGAGATATATTAGGTGCCAACGTGACAGATGGCGAGTCCATCGCCGTTACTCAAGCACGACTATACATACACCTTAGAATTTCTTCTCAGACGTATGCAGGTTTCCTCTCGATGTTTTCCTACACCGTAAAGCTCGTGTATAAATACCGTAATGTATCACAACAACAAGCTTTTCGTTGAAATCATTCTGAAGACATCTGATACAATTGAGAAGTAACTCGAAGACGTATGTAAAATCGTGCTTGAGCGATTTGGCATCTGACACATTGAAACCTAAATAAAATCCGGCTAAAAGAGGCTATTATTATTTTTATACCCCTTCCGAAGCCCTTGTGAGAAGGTGCGTAGATTTATACGTGTTTTTTTGTTCAATACAATCTTAGCACGAAAGAACACTAGCTAGACTTTTAAGATCGATTACCAATATCAGAATAACTTGTTTCCTACTTGAAAAAACAACCTCGGGAAACCTGTACCTATAAGAATGATTAATAATAGTAATATTTACGTTGGTAAACAGCTGCACTGAACGTACAATTCAATTTAGTTTTGCCCTATTACATTAGTGACTTGAAAGGAATATAAATCATGTTTTATGAATTATAAAAGTTCACAAAGTTTAATAGGCGCGTCGCTTTGTGGCTGAGAAATTGCTAAGTAATTCCATAATTTTGTTGTGAGATGGCATAACGCTTCGTTAATCTCATAACAAAATTGCATTGGAACATAGCTCAACAATAGGAGCGGGTTAATGCTGCGGTCTCGTTCTAAAAATGAAATATGGATCCCGTTCCGCAATGCAGTGTTGCATAGGGTTGCAGGAGCGTCTACCACTAAACCAAACATTGGGAAGTAAATACCATTCGTGTACTGCCGCCAAAAGCTATCCCATTCTCACGCGGCTCATTCTCGCACTTACTTGTTTCGAGAAAACATTATTTTAATCCTTAAAAAGTTCGAGGTTCGAGGTTCGAGTAGTTGCCTGCAACACAAAGATTGCAAGTTCGAATTCCGACTGTACCAATGAGTTTTTTTTTGTGAGTACAACGCGGTCACATTAACTTGACGCATGGCTTTGGTGACGTCATCTTGGCGGTCAGGTACGGTGCGAAAAAAAAGCATGTAGCTAAATAAAAACTATATTTTTTATTTTGGAGCACAGGTTTTATTTGTTAATCTTGCAATAGGTTGCATCATGTATTTTTTTATACAATATAATTGAAAACTATTTTGTTTGTTTTAAAACACTTTCAACACAAGATTTCTCCCTTCACTGTGTATAGATTTCCCCATGTTCAAAAATTTGTAGTAACAAAAATAGTCCAAAATTAACAAAAGCAGTCCAAACTTAAACAATAACGAAAACGTAACAAAATATCCAATAACAACAATAGCAACAGAAAAATAGTCAACATATCGACGCGCGTATCGGTAACAGAGATGCTAACATACTGACGATTGCCGGGCGAGCTAAGGGAATGCGGGGAAAAGCGGGTGGGGCCTCGCATTCCAGCGATGCGTCAAGTTAATGTGACTGCGTTGTATGTAAGTTAGGTGATGGAAAACATATAGAGGAAACCTGCATACGTTTGAGAAGAAATGTATTGAGTATTGTCGAATGTATTGAGTAACGGCGATGGACTCGCCATCTGTCACGTTGGTAACTAAATAGGTATATCATTGGCGGAAAGTGGGTGTGTGGGTACTATGTGGGAATGCGTGAAGATATTAGGTACTTTAAAAGTTAACAATCAATGCTACGATTGGTCAAGATTTTGATAATTTCGAATTAAAATAAGATAATCAATCAAAATTTGCATGTATGCGTAAACAGTGCTATATGTACGATATACATATGCATAGACAGAGAGGAATAATTGTACACAGCAAAAGTTGTCAATGTTGAAATCTGACGCACGCATGCGTGAATATAAACAATGCTATTGGTAAAGTGAACGTTTAGAAAAATATGGGCGGATATTGTCGATTTAGATGTGACTTGTAATTGTAATGGCCATGCTAGTGCATGACCATCTATTATATATATAGAGATTGCTCTCAAGTAGGAATTGCGATCACTGAATGATGCACCAATTTAGTGTAAAATTTTATGCGACCTACATGTATTCAATTAGTCGCCTATCTTCATTTTGAAAACAAAATAAAACAAACATACATATTCAATTGAGTAATGTCGTTTCTGTGTGTATGAACGTTAAGACTACTTTCGTAATAGAATACGAGCTTTAGTAAACATTAACGTTTTTGGGACTGTTTACATTCTGAGATATAAGCAGTCAGCTGTTCCTTCGGACATTAAATGTTTCCAAGCGGACAAGTTCTAGGCCACACGTACATGAAAACTACATTCTTTTAACGGTACGCCAATAAGAAGAACTCCAATCGACTACAATGGTGGGATTTATTAAGACAAAATACCAAATAGGGTGACTGGGATCAATAATAATGATTTTATCATATGAAACCGCGACCCTCGCTTTCCTACCGCGCTTACTTTTCCTACAGCGTTGGTGTGAAGAAGCTGCTATGATTTTTGCCTATTTCCTCCATTATTAGTCAAATTACATACCATTTTTAGTCCTTCTTCCGCACAATAGTTACCCCTTTTTGCCAGCAGGGGCGCCACAGTCGCTTTACGTTTCCTGACTGTGCGCCGCTCCACAAGCCGCCATAGTGTGGTCTTCACTCACCAGCAAGGATCTTGCTCCAACGCTGTGTCTTTCTTTCGGCACATAATAACTGTTTTATTTTGGTGTAAAACAGTTCTATTATATGCCTACCGGAAAGACACAGCGTTGGTGTGAAGACATGTTTGATATCTGCTGGTGATGGTAATGATAAATGCTATGTGAAATGCCATGGTTTTAATAGAACTTTTAGACTTCCATAGTATAAGAGTAATACAAGATCAATCTAAATTAATGAATGAGCAAAGAAAGATAAAATACTTAACAGTATTAGGAGGTTCAAAGTAACTATTGAAATTAAATTACAAACCCGTAAATCAACTAGACAGAGGAAAAATTATGTCGAAGTAAATCTTCATTTCTATTGTTTTCCCTCCTGTAAATCTCCTTACAGTAGAATTTTGTAAAAGTTTGTTCACTTTTCCAGTTGCCCCTTTGTAATATTTCTTCCACTGGAACATTTTCTATCCATCCCTTAGATGCTACTGCAGCCCTTACGCTGCCTGGTGCTGCCTCAATTCTCACCTCTTTAAATATAGATTTAACCCAACCACCAATTAGTGTTCTAGTGGCTGGTTTGACTACACCCTTGATTGAAATGAAAAGGTTAGTAACATCACTACTGGAGCGCCTGTCTTGAGAACACACTATCAATTGTTTGATGTGTTTTACAGGACAAATATTCACATTTGTGTGTCTTAACAATGACCAACCCGACTGTCTATGCTTACTAGAATCAGTTTTGGAACCAAAGTTTGGCCATAATATAATTTTATTATTTTCTTCTATTAAATTTTTATTTGATATATCTAGCAAAGTAAGATCATGTATTCTTCTACCTGATGCTAACAACAAAATTATTGCAGTTCTTCTAGAAATATCAAATAGGGAATTATTACATGGAACCTTATTTAACCAATCAAACAGTAACTGAGTATCCCATATTAAATGTGATTTTCTAGTCTGAGGTCTTGCCAAGGCTACTGCCTTTAATACCTGGTGTATAAAAAAATTTTTAGAAAAATTTTCAACATTTGCAGCACAATAGGTTGAAACAGCAGATTTATGTAAAATTATAGTATTATAAGAAAATCTGTGTTTTAAATGAAGGTCTGCCAGAAATCTGGCGACATCTCTGCCATCTGGAAATTTATCATTTATATTATTAATTTTAAAAAAGCCACCCACCTTTTAAGTGGTGCTCTGTAAGTATTGAGAGTAGATGTCCGCCAACTACTACTCAATAAATTTAATTCATCTCTATTCCAGTTTTTGACCTGATCGGTCCACCCCCAATTCTCCAAGCTTGGAGGAACAAATTGTCCACTTGAGGGGGACACAATCCAGTCGACCGATCGATTAGGGTCTTCCGCAGATCCCGTATCGGTAAGGGGTCCGTTAAGGCTCTCGATCTGAGATCGGCTAGCCAAAAGCACTGATCCCAGTGTGGGACTATCAGAATGTACGTTCCCCTGGCGTTGTTCAGGTGGGCCAGCACTCTGGGTATTAGATTTGGAGGGGGAAATACCCATGCCAAACGATAATTCCATTCTCGACTGAAGGCGTCGCAGAAAAGTGCTGACCCATCGCTGGAGTCCCACGTAACGTACTGTGGAACTACAGCCGCATTTTTTGATGCGAAGAGATCGACATCGGGGACACCCCATTTGTCGAAAATAATTTTTGTGGCCTGTGGTAAAAGTTGCCACTCGGGTACAGACTTTCCTCTTGAGAGGCGGTCCGCTATCCCGTTGAACCTCCCCGGGAGGTATGATGCCGACAGTGTTATATTGAACTGCTCGGTTAGAAGAAGAAGTTTGCTGGTCAATTCTAGGAGTCCTAGTGAGCGGGTACCTCCTTCGTTCTTTATGTAAGCGATTAAAGTCCGGTTGTCGGATTGAACTAGTACATGACCGTTTTTTACATATGCAATTTTTTGAACTATTTTTTTTTTTTTTTTTTTTTTTTTTTTTTTTTTTCAATCAAAAAAAAAAAAAATCAAAATATTTTATTCAATGTAAGGGACACAGGGAACACTTATTGAACGTCACATATTTAATATAAACTAAAGTTACCACCGTTTCCAAGAAAAAAAAGTACCTGCCAGGAGAAGAAACGGCGAAACAAACTCCCCGGTTTTTTTTTTTAACATTTGTTCCCTTTTACGTGGGGGGAGAAAAGATTACATATATAAAATCTGTACCAGAGGAGCAATTCATTGCCATGCATGGCCATCATTCAAATAATCTGATGTTTTATAATAAGCCTTTTGAATTAATTTACTTTTAATTACAGCTTTAAATTCTACAAAAGGTAATTCAATTATTTTCCTAGGTAGCTTATTAAAAAAGCGTATACCTTGCCCGACAAATGAGTTGCTAGTTTTGTGTAATCTAGCTGTAGGAACATGGAGTTTATCTTTGTTACGTGTATTTACAGTATGCAAGTCGCAATTTTTCTTAAATTTTATAATATTCTTTCTTACAAATAACACATTTTGGAATATATATTGACATGGTACGGTCAATATGTCAATTTCCTTGAATAATTCTCTGAGAGAATCTCGAGGCTTAAGGCTATTGCTGCATATACCGCAAACATCTCCTTCATGTTGGAGTGCCACTTTATCTGAGGCTGACTCCATTTCCCTGACAATATTATGTTGTTTAAGTGAGCTCCCCAGCCCGCGTCCGACGCGTCTGTTGTGAGAAAATGAGTCACTTTTTTTCTGTGCATTACTTTTACACTTTTTTCTACATTTTTTAGCCACCACTGTAACTCGCGGGTCACCCGAGGTGGTAAAGTTCTTTTTTCCCTTGGTCTCCCCTGCCTGAACTCCTTTAAAAATATCTGAGTCCAGCGACAGTGAAGGCGGCCGTTCAAGGTTGTAAGATTTGCAAAGTTTAGCATTCCCAACAACCTCTGCACCTCTCGGAGACAAGACATATTCTTTTGTAACAGGTCCGTTAACATGATTTTTATTCTTTCTATTTTGTTTATTGGTAAGGACATTAGATTTAATTTTGTGTTCCATGTTATACCCAGGTAATCTAACTCCTGAGTTGGGGTGAGAAGTGATTTCTGATAATTTACTTGCCATCCCAACTCTATCAAGATATTTACAGCCTTCTGTGTATGACTGAGGGCTACTAATTTGTCCTGATGGACTATTAAAAAATCGTCTAAATAAACTATGACCCGTATGCCCTGTCTCCGAAGGATCTCCGCGATCCAATTGGTTACTGTTGCAAAGGTATGAGGTGCTGAAGAAAGGCCAAATGGAAGGGTGGTCAATTGGAAAATCTCGTTTCCATATATAATACGTAGGAAACGTCTGTGAGATTCCTTTATGGAAAGATGAAAATAAGCCTGGTGAAGATCTATTTTTGACATCCAGTTCCCACACTGTAGAAACTGGATGACATCCACTCGGGAAATCAGTTGAAAGTACCGGGTTGATACATGCATGTTTAGACTTTTTAAATTGAAAATTGGTCGCATTCCTCCATCTGATTTCTTCACCAGAAACATTTTCGAATGGAAACCTGGACTGACATGATTTGGTTTCTCTAATATACCCTTTCCTAATAATTCCTCTAACATGCAAGTCATCTGCTTTGATTTTCGAGTTGAAAACTTTACTAAGACATTCCGGTAGGGATAATGTAGAGGGGGTTTTGTCTTGAAAGGTATGCGACCCTTGGATATGACATTTAATATATATTGACTTGCCCCCAACTGCTGCCATGCTTGTACATGATTTTTTAGGCAACCTCCCTTGAAAATGGGATCTGAGTCATATTTCCCTACTCTTGGTGGACTTATTAACGTCCTGGGCACCAGGGTGGTGAAATGGCTGCTTTCTAGAATTATGAGATTTATTTCTCTTATTAATTTTCTTATGAGAATATTTTGTATTCTTATTCTGATTATTACGACTGCCTCTTGGAAAACTTTTCCCCTGATTAATATACCCTGGCATATTAAGCCACGCTTGTGATCCTCCCAAGGAGTCAACTAAAGGAATGAGACTGTCTTTATTAAACAAATATTCTGAACTAGGTGGAATATTTTGTAGTGCCGTTTTAATATTAACATTATTTACTTCTTTTAAAATCCGATCGCGCCTAATCTCTATGCATTCAGCCCGTTTTCCACAGATGACTTGCATGCATGTTTCAGTATTCTTGTATGAAAGTGAACTTGGACCAAATATTTCAACAAGCTTATTATAAAGAGAACTTGGGTTAAGATCAGACTTATTATTACTAGCCCAGTCTACTACATCTTGTAAGCCGGATTTCAAAAGCTGCCTACCCTCCAAAACGACATTTGATAACCCTGCCAAAAGTTGTTCGGTACCTGCCATATAATCAATCCCTTTATTTAAATGACACAACTCTTCATTTAATTTTAACCCTGAAAACCCAGGTGTTGCTATACAAGACTGAAGGGCCTTTTTATATCTAATGCCTTTCCAAGCAGGCGAATTAAATTGCTGAAGTTGATTTATTTCAACCAGTCTAAGAGGGTTAGCACTAGGTATAATTTTATTTTCGTCAAAGTTCACTTTTAGATCACCTAAAGCGACATTGGTCGTTACAGGCTTACTTATAAAAGAAGGTTGAGGTTCCGTGGCTGGAGGTACACTATTACAACTAAATTGACGATTAGCAAGAGTATTCATGTATTGTGGAATTTGAAATACACAATTTGATAAGTAATTTACTTGATCGATTATTTTATCAACACGCGGGTCGGAAATTGATCCGCCATGTTTAAATTTTGAATTACGTTTCGATCTTTTATTTGGAGGTGGCGAGGCAAAGCCTTCCTCATCTTCTGAAGACGAGGAAGAAGTGCTTTGAACGGAGCTTAGGCTCCGGGCGCTTCGCCCCCCATCCGAGGCAGCGATTTGCACCTCCTCGCTATTCTCCATAGGATTCATGGGTAGATACGTTTTTAAAAGATGAAAAAACACTTACCCAGATAAAACTACTCACTTTGCACTCTTGAATAACTATTTCTTAATTATTTAACTTAATATTTGACTTGAAAGTTTTAACACGACTTTACGATGCAAAAATCATAAACGCTATGGCGGCTTGTGGAGCGGCGCACAGTCAGGAAACGTAAAGCGACTGTGGCGCCCCTGCTGGCAAAAAGGGGTAACTATTGTGCGGAAGAAGGACTAAAAATGGTATGTAATTTGACTAATAATGGAGGAAATAGGCAAAAATCATAGCAGCTTCTTCACACCAACGCTGTGTCTTTCCGGTAGGCATATAATAGCCTATCAGACTGCTACGTGATCCAATTTCTTGTAATATATATGTACATTTTATTTATTATCCTTAACAAAACACAACCATAATTCTGCCAGAAAATAGTAGATAGGTACCTACTTTTTAGGCAGATAGAACGGACTTGGCACAATTTTACAAGCTGCTTCAAATTCCCATTGAGACGTTTGTAGAATTCTCTGCGATATTTTCTTTCACCGTGTTTCGTGATGAATACGTTCAGAAAAGTTAATTAGTAGAGGTTGTACCACTGAAGGTTGAACTTGCAACGTAACTTTACCTGATATCGTATATTTAAATGACTTATCATCACGCTGAATCCCTCACGGGATAGGCAGAATGTAGAATACCAGCTCTCAAAGTGGTTTGTAGGTCTCTACCTACAGATCTCTTTGGTTTTATTCTAATCATCAGAGTAATGAGGTCAGCAGGTAGGGAGTCTTGTAGTTAATAAAAAAAGCAATATATTTCACCGTACTATGCTATTTTTTATCCTTATTACTAAGTAATTCAATCATGTTAATCTAGGGGTGGCTAAAAGCTTGCTTACGGTGCATCCTCTACTGGAAAAGCAACCTTTATTGCAACGGTGTAAGGTCCATAGATAAAGTTATTAATATTGAGTTCGTTTCACGTATCATCCTGTTAGTGTCAACCTGTCCCGGCTTGGAGTTTGATTGACTTTCATTGGAAAGCCGCAATGTGCTCGGTTCTAAATACCTATCATCATTGTAATATTACCTATTCTAATAGATTACTGTAATTCCAATATTCTCTGCTGTCTGTTTGCTTAGATTTTTTTAACATTAACGTTTGCTTAGATCAGCAATAGATAGTGATTCAAGAGGAAGGTTTATAGGTATAATACATACATATAAATACAGAAAAGCTGAAGCTTTGAAGTTAAAATTCGAAGATCGCAAGCGCTGATAGATCAATCAAATTAATGTACTACGGAATTGTATATCTTATATGATACAAAGTAGAATTAGGACTGAAATAATGCAGTGACCTTCATTTATAATTCCAGGTACATATTCATATAACTTTTACTATTATTTAACCTTTGTGTGTTAAGCAGCGCATTTACCACCGAACGAACCTATTTCATTATAATATCTAATGTATATTTATTTGATAAACCTAATCTTTGACATCAATAACTAAGCGATTATGAAAGCAGGGTGTTCTTCACGGGGACAGACTTTCATGCGCATTCATAAATCTTCGCCGGATTCGAATACTCACAACCATCCAGTTCGCATCCCCAACCCTAGAATATTTGCACGTAGTAAATTGATTTTATTAAAATGTTCATGTCACATTAATCATAAGACTTTTGAAATATGGTCGCGTAATGATGTTTACAGGTCCGACTATAAAATATAGTTAAAACCATTCTCCCTCTGCGAAACAAGCTCATTCCTATGCAATCACCAACCATTAAGAGCGCAAAGAAGTTCTACATAAAAAGGTTGCGATGGAAATTCATTAGGTATTCAGTATAACGTGCCAAAACATCAGTTATTATGAGGCACCATCAACGCATATATTAATTAATGCGTATTATTTAGATGAGCTTTTTTTTGTCATAAAATTTGAAAGATTATGAGTATATTTGATGCTTTTTCACGCGAAAACTACTAAATGGAATTGCATGAAATTTCCTCGTTTTATTTCTAAATTTACGCGAGTGAAACCGTGGGGCACAGCTTGCTTATAGTACTCGCGCAGCGTGGTCATAGACTCCGGTATGGTGGACATGCAAGCTTAATGGGTAGCCTGTAAATCATTTGTTTAGGTTATGTTTTTAGAGATGGAAAATACATCGATACCCATCTCTACGGCGACCCCTACGGCGAGGCGTTAAGTGCAAGAGTACCTAGACACGTTAAAATTAAACATCCTTGTGCCTTGTCTTTCAAGATCGAGGTTTAGCTACATATGTCCTCGACGACTTCCCGAAAGTTTTATTCACAGATATTTCCTGAATTTATGCTCACCTTCCCGGCAAGGCACCGTATATGAAAATAGGGAGCAATATTGTAGTGGAAGAAAGGTTGAAATAACCCTCGGCGTCAGTGCACACATTCCCTGTAAAACACCCTTTAGAGACGTCTGCGAGGGACGGCGCCACGTAAGCACCTGCGATAGATGACACTTGCGACCCTTCACATATTTTTCAGTGATTGTATAGTACCTACTATTTCCAACCTGCTTTTCTATACTAATATTATAAAGAGGAAAGATCTGTATGTAAGTATGCCTATTTTAATTGCAAGAAAAAAAATTATGGCTAAATGTTTAAAAAATAAATGTCCACCCGTGCGAGACGGGCCGCTAGTATTATATACAAGAGCAAATTAAGCAGGTGTCGTGATAATTCCTTAGATGAATGAACTATTGTAAGCAATTTAAGGGTCCTGAGTTTCAGCTAGAGGTTATGATATAGTTGGGGCAAGTTGTAGCAATATAAGAAAGTTTTCTCACAAGCAAAGCTAGCGGGCGTGCTCGGAGGCCATCTGATGAGTTTAGGAAGTTTCTCGTTGCTGTTTTGTTCACAGTGGCGGGCGTGTTCGGAACGCCAAATAGTATGTGTACCGGTGCCAACTTACTAGAACACTCGATATGATACATTTTCTAAATGGAGTTTTAATTCTACAAACACTTAAGTTATTTCGATACTAAAAATGATTCGCTTTTGATACTTAATTTAATCGTCTACTTATTTGGAATGGTTACTATGGTATTTATGGCGTCAATGTTAGTGTCGGCATTACGATTAACGTCGTTCATAATAAGATTGAGCGTCTTAGCGACGGGTGTTCTTAGGAGTCTATGCACTCGATGTCCTTCGAAGGCAATGTCAGATAGGTAAAGGTCGAAGATAATTTTATGCCGAATACGACGAGACAGTGTAATCACTGTTGAATTGTTATCTTATAAGTCAGATTTTTTTTTATATATTTACAAAAACTAATAATAGCATATTTTTTAACTAAATAAACAGTTTACCGAATGATTGCTTTATTAATTAATAGGATAAACAAGGTAAGTATTGTTAAATCATAAAAGATAAAATCAATATGTGATAAAACTAATCCATCACCGGCACGCAAGAACAATATTAATTTGCAAGAAAAACTGAAGGAGCTTTGGGGCGAACCGCGGCCGCGGCCGGAGACGAAATTATTGATTTCAGCGCAGCAGCGAGCGCTAACTTTGGAATTCGCTTCCTTTGCCAGACAAATTGCTTATCTTTGACTATTATTTGCAGTCGCATTTATGGCTTTGCTGACTTCGACCCGAGTTCAGAGTTGAGAAAAACACTAAGAAAAATAAAAATTATATTGGGATCAGAAAACTTTCGACTCCCGATATCCGAAGACTTTTAGGTTGATGAAGCCATTGAGTGATGCCAAAGTTATAAAATATGGGATTACATTTTTTTCACAAAGGAATGCTGAGGAGTATAATTTTTAAAGACATGCTTTCTAACAAGTCCGTAACCAAATACATTTTTTTTTGTGTTGTGACCCTAGCGGTGAATAAGGTTACCAATAATGAGCTCCTTGGGGGAGGGGGAGGAAAGTTATATTGTGTTGGTAGCAGAGGGATTAGTCCCATTATGCTGCCAACACATTATAACTCTCCGAACTCACAGTGGCAACTCGCAAGTGATACTTCGGCATTGTAAGCGTAAATAGGCTGCGGTAGCCGTTTTCCATCGAGTGGATCGTATGCTTGTTTGCCACTCGTTGTATGTAAAAAAAAAGAACGACAAAGCCTACACACGACTATTATATACGGCGAGTATACTGCTAATCACTTCGATGGCTTCATTAAAAGTTGCTTCGATGCGTGACTGCAGACAGGTTACAATTAGTAAAATAGTTATAGCGGCAAATAGTATCTCTTGTTCTATATTTCACTCTAACAGTATCATTAGGTAACTTAGCCAAAGTTCAGAGTTGAGAAGCTTGGTTACAATAGAGCAAGCATATGTTACAGTTTTAGGTACACATGCAGCATATGGCCAGCCGGCTACCATGCGTTTAAAAATAGAGACGGCCGGACATTGAACCGCCGGCTCCGGACATCGCAGTAATGAAAGTGTCCCATCGAGTTCGGTTTGCGTTTTTGCGAATGAACCAATTTCCCCGGACTCAAAATAACTCGTGGAGTTTTTGATTTTGACAGGTTGCAATTAATTCCTCACCGTCCGCGCTAGCTGTAGGCTATCGTGAATTTCAGAATTTGAATTTAGATATTTTCAGGTAGATTGTGAACTATTTACACAGCTACTTTTTTATTTACTCTGTTTGTATGTAGGTAGAGGAGGACCAAGAGTAATATAATTGATTCAGATCAAAGAAAAGGTGTCTGATATAACGTATAGCGAGGAAAAAATTGGGCTGGACAGAGGCAAATGGTATTAGTTGTACCAAAGCCCATATATTTATGTTAATGATTAGGATGTAGGTGTAAAAGCAAAAGGCTGTTTTACGTTTAATGGTATCAACATCAGCTTCGTTAACGAAATTTTCAGAAGTTGATATCATGAAACTTTGGATTTGCTTGTTCACCTATCTGTATCACGTTCTTGTGTTCTGATATTAGATATATCGCTTAATATATGTCTTTATCTATCCTATGGGTTACATACGGAGTAAGGAAACCAGCTAGCTAAACCATAGAACAAAAGTAAGTGACGTGCACTCATATAAGTATGCTGTAATAGCATTCTTTTATGAATGCATGAAATAGCGGTATTGCCTGGGTAAAATATTAGCTGCCACACGAGTGGCCGAAGGTGATGGATGACCGGTATTAGCTTCCATATCATTAGATACGCTGGGAGCACGTGCTATTCGGACAGGTGCATGACTTGGCCGTGTTCATACCGAACCATTGCCCTACACGCTTGACTAACACACGTTGCGTTGTTATCGATAGCTATTTGGAAATAGTATTGTACAGAGGATGCGTGGAAAAGTATTGAGAAAACAGATATGCAATGTGAAAGCATTTAAAGATATGAACGTCAAAAGAAAGTGCTTGAAACCGGCGAGTAATAAGAAACCGACGGCTGTAGATGAAGTGAAATATGTCTAGAGAAAACTAGACATATTTAGTCCCTCTTCGTAGCTCGTGATGGGTTCGGACTAGTGATATGTTTGTATGTATTTAACGTCTTGTATAATCAATCTGTCCTAACTAATATTATGAATTTAAGAGAGTTTTTACCACCACTTTTACATCATAACTACTCGACTGTATATTTTTTATTGAAGTTGTTGATCACATATACAAGATATCCAGAAGTGTATTCAGTATACTACTTATTAGTTCGGACATAAAGAAATGCGAGAAAAAATACCACTCATTACTCTCACCTATCTTTCCAACACTCGTAACGTCAACTTTAATAAAGTTAACATAAAAACGTACCCAGATAGAGTTAGATAAAAAAGTAGTCAGTGTGTCAAATAGCTTATTTCATCTCGTTCCAACATTTCAGTATCCTACACCTCTACACCATCTGCGGCGTTTACGAGGGCTCATCTCTAGCTAATGTTCTCCTCAGTACATCAGCAGTGAGCATACGATCCACAATGTGTATCACTTGTGTAAATATTTTCTACAGGAACCTCTTTGTTTGATGTGACGTGCCGTGCGTGGGCATGACCATTGTCCGGAATTGTTGTTTGGGCCTTTGATATAATAGCGGGCGATGGAGGCGTAACCAAAGCTTTTATACTAAAATGTATAAGTTCGCTATCATTTTCACTCGTTATTTCAAGTTTTCGTCCGTAAATTGATATAGTGAATATATATTTTCGAATCTCTCTCTGGAAATAAATAGCACATGAAAACATTGTAATCAAAGTTTATTTTTGTTAGTTATGAATTGGCCGTCTGCAATGAAATTGGCATTATTTTTTCATTACTCTCGACTTCTCAGTTTTTCAAATATTTGACACAGGGTGTCGAATGGAACAGGTACCGTGATTGATTTACAGTCGTCACTTGATCCTTATTTAAAACGGTAAAAGTAAATAACGTATAATATAAGAGAAAATATACAGATATAATTTCTGATTAAAGAAGACTAAAATTTTTATCGTCACAATGTTGTGACATTAAGAATCACACATATTTTTTAAAATACTTCTTTGTGGCGAAAGGCGTGGTTCGCTACATCGCACGGTCTCTAAAAGTTCCTTCGCGGAAAATTGAGTGGCCGTTTGGTTATTAATACCTAACTTTACAGCAGTTTGCAGAAAGACTGTATAATAGAATACGTTCAATGAGCACTTGAATATATGATGTTATGAATAGATTTTTACACAAACAAAGGAGACAGCTTTTATCGAGGCTGTAACAAAGAGTATTTCAGCGAGGTTCTAAAGTAAAGCAAATAAAAGGAATCATGGGCATTAAAACTTTATCGCTTTGATGGTTTTAACGCGGCTCTTACGTCCAATTGTCACCACCAGCCTTCATATTAGTAAATAGTAAATGTACGATATCTTTGTTATGTGCTTTAAAATAGTTTTGTGACACATGGATATGAGACGCTTTCAAAATATCTGAACACGTCTGCGCTTCCACTAGCATTCTCAGGAATATATCCTCAGAAATACGCTCTTGAATTCTACTATTAGCTATAGTTAATAAATAAAATATCGTTACTCTAATCAATAGGATCCACTATTTTATTTATTAATTTACATAATTAGAACGGCATATGTATACATATACCAATTATATTAATTACGATTAGAACTATTACATATTAAATCATATTATATTAAAATGTCATAAGTCAAGGAAGTAATCTTTCCCTGAATCACGCTACATATACAATTAATTAATAAATTATATCTGGTTGGTAAGACTTTAATGCACTATTAGTAGAAACTCTCTTAGGACTGGAATGATAAGATTTAAACAAAACAAATATTTGCGGGCATGCCTGTCTACCGCACTCACGCAACGTGTTTGGGCGCGGCCGTACTAAAAAAATGTCAACTACTACCGGTCTTCCTATCTTCGAGTTCGTAGTTTGCTGAAAGACAAGTTAAATGCGATTTGTCTTCTCAACTGACACACACATAATTCGTCTTTTCTTTTAGTAACATCAAAAGTGTTATTTTGCCACAAAGAACGGGCACTTGCAATGCATAGGGGTACAATACTTGCCATACGGAAACCTCATTCACGACGTTTCATACATATCTTCAAGCCGTTCCGCAAGGGTTCCCGAAGAGAAAGGCAGTGGTGTAGTAAAACATTCACAATGTCACGGAACAAAACGGGTAGAACAGTTCTAGAAGTTGTCGGGTATTGTGCATATATCATGATGATGCAATAGAACAAATAGCTCCAATGCGCTCCAAAATGACATCATTATTAAAGAGGGTATTTATTCACTCCAAAACAGGGTGTATGTCCAAAACAGGATTACAAAGAACTATTTTCTGTGGCACCCAAGTACTAACTAGATTTTCTCTCGGTTTTTTCTTTCACCATAAAACTCGTGGTAAGATCAAACACTGTACTTTAGTTTAGAAAAATCATTGGTATAGTCTTTTCTTTTTACTGTAGGTAAAATCAACACGATAACCTATTTAGGAAGGAGCCGCGAATATATAAATCTTTTACGATAATACGTTCGTAATTTATTAATATAATTTGAGAACTGGCACTCTATACTCTATGCCTACCCCGTTAGGCACTCGGCGTGATGATATGTATGTATGAAGTTGCTTACAAATTGTTATCGTATACGTGCACCAGCTGTGAGCAACTCCACCACGTAATGAAACCCTACCAAGTTAGTAAGGATTAATCGCAGGTATCGTGGAACTCGCCCTTATGTTAAGGCCCGTATTCCCTGTTAAAGCGCGGTCAAATGACCTAACAAATTGATCCACTCACGCGATGCATTACGTATTCTTTTCATAGCTACGAGGCTAGAATTATGTAATGGGTTTTCAAATACTGTTAAGTCTTTAATTCAAATCTTACTTTAAATTACGACCGTCTGGTCTAGTGGTTAGAGCTCCTGACTGCGAAACTTGAGGTCGCGGGTTCGAATCCCGCTGAGGGCAAATATTTGTGTGATGAACACAAGTATTTGTACCTTAGTCTTGGATGCCCTATGTTTTTATGTATATATCTATCTATATAAGTAAATATATCGTTGTCTAGTTACCATAACACAGGCTTTGCTTAACATGGGACTAGGTCAATTTGTGTGGAATTGTCCCAGGTATTTATTTACTTACATATTATAAATATAATTTATATGAATAATGTCGTATGTACAGAATGTCGAAAAGAACTAGGCCTTTTTAAACCTTGAATCCTGCGTCTTGTTCCAAGTTCTTAGTAATCGAGAAATTGTAATAAGTGTAAAAAAACTTACTTTGAATCAAAACCATTTTTAAATAAAGAACCCGCATTATTAATAAAATTACTCCCCAGGCAATAATTCAGTACCGCAACGTACGTAACGTTGTGGTATTCACACTTACATGGGCAACTAAGCAATTAAACTTCGTTGACGAATGTTCCAATTTTAACGACAATTTCATTCCAGTGCTTTGAAATGGCGTGTGCCATATTCATATAATTGGAGGAAAGTAGTACTTGTGCCAGCGTATAATGATTTAGTCCAGTAGCCGCGCAACGTGCAATTTTAGGGCAATTGCACAACGCTTGTGATTATGACCAACAGTATCTTGCTCAGTAAAGACAATACAGTATCAGTTATCTATTGCGGAAAAGCTTTGCCTGCAGTCGCTGACAACACTTACACCTACACTCGTATCAGCTTTTATACATTTCCAACCAGATAATTATTATTGCAATTTTTTTTTTATACCACTTGGTTGGCAAACAAGCATGCGGTCCGCCTGATGGTAAGCGGTTACCGCCGCCTATGGACGCTTGCAACACCAGGGGTATCACTCGCGCGTTGCCGACCCTGCAGGAATCTTTTCACACCCTTCTTGAAGAACTCCATGCTGTACTCTCCAGGGAAAACCTCAACGGGGAGCTCATTCCACAGCCTGAGCGTTCAATTGCAATTAAAAGTGCAATTACTTATTACCGGAGATATATTTAGACGGTTGAGTGTATATATGTACTATCTCTCAGACACAACTTTGCATAACTCTGAGTTTCAAGTCAAACGTATTCAAGTACCCGTCACCGTAAAGTGATGTGACAAATTACTGTACTAAAATGCTGATGCAGACTGTGGTTTATAGCAGTCTTTTTAAAGAATATGGCCATTACGGCTTACCCTTACAGTTGTAAAATAAAAAATAATAAAATATTCAGTTGGTTTGCAAAATTTCCGTATCAGGAACAGAGCCATTTAGGATTGGAGAAAAGGTATTTTGGCCGTATATAAACGGGCTAGAGCGGCTTAAGTTGGATAATAGTACACTGAAAGCTGAATTGAGGCCCAGTGAAATATCAACAAATTAGCTTTATCCTCCCCTTTGTAGTAGCTATTATATAGAAGATTGTGTCTGAAAGAAATAATGATAGGGTATTTAAGGACAGCGGAGACTATAATAAAGATTCTCTAACTCTTAAAATCGAAGAAACTCTTCTAGAAACTTTCTAACAAAGACAGATAGTTACTAAGCAAAGTTTAGGGTACTTTTTTACGGATCCACATAATATCACAACGGAGTTTGGTTTGGTGGGCAATCACTTAGTTGCGAAGCTTAGCGCAGCGTGTTAGATTTCCGGTCGGGGCGGGTATTTGTGTCGTGAAGACCAGTATTTGTACCTTAATCTTGGACGTCTAATGATTTTGTGTATTTGTCTAAGTATATATGCTCTTATGGGTATCGTTGCATACATAGTTCCCAAGGTACAAACAAACAAGATACAAGGTATAAACTGCTTAGTTGGGGACTGTTGTGGATTTGTATGAAATCTTGAAATTCATGATATATTTTATATTATTATTGAATTGATTGGATGAGTTGGTGAACATAAAATAACAAGAGCAGTTAAGCTATTAAACAGGGTATCACTGTACACTGATATTTCCACTTGTACATTGGCGGAATTTACGAGAGTAACTACTGACCTGATATCAGCTGTAGCTTATTTATCGCATTAGGTACCTACCACCTGTCATGACAATATAAATAAAAATAATAATATATGCTCACTCCTTCCCACAAGGGTCCCCGAAGGGGTAGGCAGATAATATAAGTATGTAAATAAATAAATAAAATTCATAATTGTATATTCTAAGAAAGGCGACTTCCAATCATCATGATCTACAAATTCATACATTGCGATAGATCATTGATCAACGTTTTTTCAGGCATAATTTTACATATATCTTTGCACTTTCTCAGATGTAATAAAGTATAATAAAATTTGTATTGTAAATTATGTAATATTTACTAATGTATGTTTTTCTCTTTTCAGGTAATTGAACGATTAGCTACTGGAGTGTTCTGAAAATATTGTCGGTAATATTTCGAGAGGTTGCCATTTGATAAATAGGGAAAGTAACAAATCACAAGCTACAGATCTACAAATCAGTTGCTTCATTTAGAATATCACTTATTGCTGATTTGTGCCTAGTTAATGTTCTAGATTAATACAATTTGTTACTTATACCTACCGGCGAGGTGTTTATTACGGGTAGTTTGATTAGCAATTTTCAAAATGATTGCTATGAAATTATGTGGGTATGATACTGCAACCATTATTAAGTCGTTAAATGAAATTATTTTAATGTCTGCTCTATCGCGATGGATAATCGCTTGCTTAGATGATAATGAAGTTACTTACGATTGTAGTAATATCACCCAACCTCTCAAGAAGCAATATAACAAAAAATGTTGTTGCAGCATGCTCAGTAGCCAATAATATTGTTAGACTTGAATTTGGGAGTTAGGGAGGATTATAATAATTATTATACGCGCATATTAAAGTATGCTAAAATATATCTTAATAGTTTTCGCGGTTATATATTTAGGTGTCTACTTTAACACGAAATTGCAAGTTCAAACCAACCTTTTTATCGTGCCACTAGCTTTATGGTAAGCTTTATGGTGGAAGGTAAGTATCGTAAAGAAAACTGCTTTGCTTGGAGAATAAATTCAAAGACTTATTTGAGCCTGAAAACGGTGAAAGACACGCCATCTATCACGTCTATCGGGTTATGTCCATGAAAAGAGGTTGTTGTTGAGACTATACTTTACTTTCCGTCTAACATTATTTGATCGTTGGTTCAATTCATTATGAGATCTGGTATTCCCATATCATATATTTTGATGTATGTTTCTACACTAATGGATCTTCATTCATTTTAAAAGCACCATTTGAAGAGCTTCAAAAGCGCTCGGTTCCATTTTAATATAGTATGATGGTTTAATAGTGTCGCGAAGTTAAGCTTACTTAGCATTCACTAGTCGAGGGTGGCCATAAGTTACTGGTTGAACTTATTTAAGTTTCACCGGCTCATTATACACTACTGCTATTCAGCTCTCCACAAGAAGGATATATAATAAGTAGTAGCCACTTTGCATACGCATTTCACTCAAGGAATTTGCTTGAATTAACTATTTTGTATGACTTATGGCTTGGTGAGCATGTTGGTTCAATGGTGAATGCATTTTTAAACGTGTTTTCACCGACTGGAACCGATATAGCCTTCCTGGTATATTCGAAATATTTGCACGGGGTAGGCGGAGAGAGTCGAGCTCCAGTTCCCTATAGACTTACAGACTTCCTTCATTTCATCAGTCTCTTCATACATGTTCCCATTAGGATGAGAACATATCCACTCAAGGGAGTGTAATTGAAACGTGTTCTTCCTCTGCCTCTTTTTGCGGACACTTTCGCTATATTTCATTGTATATACGGTACTCGGCGTGATAAAATGTATGCGTATAATATATTTGCATTTACGAATTACGATTGCAATTAAAAAAACGTAACAGAGCTGTGATTCTAAACATACATACATCCTTACTAATATTATAAATGTGAATGTAAGTTTGTTTGTTACGCTTTCACGTAAAAACTACTTAGCTGATTATCATAAAACTTTGTACACATATTCTTGGAGGTATTAGAAGTAACATAGGATACTTTTTATTGAAAAAAATAACATTTTTACGAAAGATAAAAAAGCCGTCCACGCAGACGAAGTCGCGGGCACAGCTAGTACTTACATATAATCACGCCTCTTTCCCGTAGGGGTAGGCAGAGACCACGTCTTTCCGCTTGCTGCGATGCTCACGTACTTCTTTCTCTTCATCCGCTTTCATTATTCTCTTCATATATGCTCTTGACCTGGCCTTTTTTCAAGACGACCGTAATTTGGTCTCGAAACGTCCGCCTAGGTCTACCCCTTCGAACACTTTCATTCACACTCGCCTTATACACTTTCTAAGCATGAACTAAATAAACATGAAAAATTTTATTTGTACTTATGATACTTCATGTCACGTAGGTAAACATAGTTGTTGTTTGTAAGTTGGATGTCCAATTGGCGTACGCACGTAGTGCATTAAGGCACGAGGCAAACACGCGGCCGTAGTGTACGCATGCGTGTTACGATACCCGGGCGAGGGGGCCCCCATCCCTGCACCCACCTGCTCATGCTTCTGCACACCATTATAAAAACCTCCCACAACCGAGACGAATATATGTTTCCTTTCTCTTAAAAGTCTCAAGGGACTAAAATCATATTTTCTGTAGTATTTTCAAATAATCTGCAACTTCTACATTCAAAACTTTATTGTGAGTCTCATTTCATTATTTTATGCAACCTCGTTTGGATTTTAACAAAACTCATAAGGTGGTCAAAGCACACTCGGTGTCACATTTTAAGCAAACTACTTGACTTGATACAAATGTCTTTTACGGAAGTCGTTTTTATGTTGGTGATATTATCAGTTATTGGCAGCATTCCAAATGCTAAGCATTAGGGGTTGGTCCAGCGAGCTCAGAGTTCTTTGCTCTTTATGTTGACTGTTTCTATCTAGGACTGTAATATGTAAACAGTGACGGCAATGTTCGCGCAGGGTCGAGAAAAGGTCGTGTTTTGATGACAGAGTCGTTTTGTTATAATGTTAATACCTACGATTTTCAACCTCCCCAACTCTTTGTTTGTGCATGTCTTGGATGTAGACTAACATTTACAAAAGATTACTACAAATCTCAAAGTTATTCTTTAGCATGCACTGTACCTGTTTGGAGTGTAAATAAAATTGGAAATGATTTGCAGTGGCCTAAGCTAAGCGCTGCACAAACACCACATTGGCATGGTTTTGTATAGAAATCTGTAGGTTGTTATGTGTAGTTATTTTTGGCAGGCCTCCAAAATGCGTGCAGTTCAACACCCTTTGTCGGCAATTCTCTCATGTTTTAAACCTCTGTTGTTGGAACATCTTGAGTAATGTACTTCTGTGATACAGTTTCTCATTGTTTTAGTGTTCTTGTTTGTTTTACTTATCTAAGCGAGAACGTTTACGTGAAATTATATTGTAGGGAAGAGTCTACTTAAGGATATGAGTATTCAGGTAGCCTGAAATATTTAAGCTATTCATGTTAGATAATTTTGAAGCATTTTCTGCTTGAAGTTTTCTTAGAACTTTTTCGTTTCCAAGCGGGTTATACATTAGTAGGCAGTTACATAATTTAGGCTAAGTTATTTTCAGACGATAAAACCCTAATAAGGAGATAGTATCAGGTTAATGTTTTACTACATCGAGTTCAGCTGTGTGTGAAACTATATCCGAAACTGGAACTCGGAAATGGGATTACCGCAAACGGCGGATTTATACTAGGGATTTAACGGAAGCCCTTCGGACGAAACGGATACCACATTGTGTTAGACGAGATGTTTGTTACTACGTGCGCGTTCTCACATAGTTTTTAGATATCCAAAGTAAGAAGTAGCATCTCTAAATCCCACAAGGATCCACTGTGGAATACACAACTGAATAGTCAGTATTTTGAAACACACTGCGTTTCTATAGTAATTATATTCCTAAGTCTATGTTTTTTCGTATAAGTCCATAAGTTTTGTATTTCGGTAATGCTAATTATAAGAAAAGCTTAACAATATGAAATGAGCGCCCTCTTTTCGCCGCCGACTTATTTACCTGTCATCGTGACAGATGTCCAGTCTGACGCCGTCTGTATTTCAATTCAGAAGCATAGTCTGTTAAATTACTGTACTGGTAACATCGATCACTAATAATACTGGTAACAGAAAAAAATCATTCGTAAATAATACCGTGGCTTAAACTTGCAATGTTGTGTACCTACTATCTACTTAAACAACTCGGCCACTACGCCACTAGTAGTTACCAAATATGCACTCATCCATCATGATTGAGCAATGGTGGTGTAGGATTGGGTAAAAAGCCCCCATGTTTGGTTAACGTGTACATATTCTTGAATGCTCAAGCTGCTAGCTGATTCGAATTCTATGTGTTCGTAATTAAATTGGTATATGAAATGGCAATTTCTCATAACTTATATTCTCTATGATCTATAAGCCGCATGTATGTTGTCCTGTATACTAACGTTTCATTAACGTAACGAAAAGTGTGAAGTCCGTGTGCGGTACTACACACCTCTGCCTACCCCTTCGGACACCCTTGTGGAAGTCATGTTTTTTTTTGTATTTACCAAAAAAAATAATGATGTTTATATATGTATGCTAACTAACATTTCTTCTTGTGTTTCATGCTAACCCCACAGTGGCTTTGAAATGTAAGTATATGTAACAATTAATCGGCCTTTGACTACTTTAATACAAATAAAATTTTATTTGTATTAAATTTGGTTCATAGAACCAATTTATATACACAGCATTTAATTAATAAAGTACATATATCTTGCTTTTTAACTATTTTGTATTTATTATTTCCTTAAGTTGGATGTTTAAGGGTGAACGGGCCGGAAAGAGTGGCGGGTGGTTTCCCACCCTTTCTCTAGCCATATTTGTTCTCTGAATCGGTGATTGTCTCGCAGAGGTCGGCCTAAATTGAATATTATTATCATGTTTAGACGCCTTTTTACCTAAGTCTCATATTTACTTTCATTACATTTAGAAAACAGTTTTGTTGCGAGTGTTGGTGCGATGTTTTCATTATATTCTCAAAAGTTTAGTTACTTTTGAAGTTTCAAAATTTCTTCAATATCAATAATTTTCTTCAATATCTTGATAAAAAAAAATGTATAACGTCAAATTACAAAAAAAAAACTAAAATTAGAGCAGCTGTTTCACAATATATTTCTTTTACTTTCATTACAGCCTCTTTTGCCTTAAATTCAAATCTGTGCGACTATTATTTCAGATACGGACAACCAGCGCGTAATCATCCACGTAAAAGACGTCAACGATGAGCCTCCATACTTCATCAACCGCCCGTTGCCAATGCAGACAGTGGTGCAACTGAACGCTGCTCCGAACACTCCTGTCTTCACTCTTCAAGCCAGAGATCCGGACACCGACCACAATATTCACTACTTCATAGTGAGAGACAGGACTGGAGGACGGTTCGAGGTCGATGAACGCTCGGGCGTTGTTCGCACAAGAGGGACCGACCCCTTCCAGTTGGATATGGAGTACGTGCTCTATGTGAAGGCTGAAGATCAGGTGAACTTTTTTACTGTGTTACCAACGCATGTCCTCATTAGTGATAACATGATTTCAATATTGATAGATAAAGCCTTCGTCTACGTCAATTACAACCCATCCCATACGTAACATAATGAGGAATGTAACAACTCTCAAAACTTGCAGTAAAGTTGTCTGAATTAGAGAAACTTGCGATGAAATCTTTATACTTTTAAATGTATAGACATCCTGAAGAAACAGGTGCTACAGATCACATACAATCGATGTTACAATTCTATTCATACTCATAAATATTCAAAACCGTGACAGTGTTTGTACTTGCCCGATTACCTCCATTTTTCTTCCGCTTTCAAATGTCGCATATCTTTGTACATATTTATTGTTATCAGCATTTCGATTCGAAACGTGATTTCGAATTGATTTTTAATTTAGGTATGTGATTTGACTTAGGTATAAAAATATGACGGCCGAAGATATTATTCTGTTTTATAATTAAATGTATCTGAATGGAGTTTGAATCGTAGATCACTGGAATGGCAGTAGTTTTTTTTTCTATATGAGCTGTACAGCTTAATCAGCTTAATCAGTTAAGAGTATGCATCAAGCGGTGCTATAAAAGTGTGGTTATAACCTGTAAACATGCGTCCATCGTATTGAGCGTCTTTTATTACACGATGTGGGTGTATCCAAACGCGCTTCAGTTCTGTTGCTTTTTTACGCTCTCCATAAAATGCTAATATTGTTTTAAAAATACAGTATTGCTTTAGTGGTTTTAATGAAAAATATCTACGGTCTTATTATTAGCCGAAAAACTACACTGCTTTGAAATACAATACCCTTCAGAATACTTAAGGGGGGCGTCCATAAATTACGTGAGATGCTTAAGGGGGGGAGGGTGTCGAGTCAAATCTCATCTAATCTTACGTGGGAGAGAGGGAGGGGGTCGGTAAATATCACGCAATTCTTTTTCTGATTAAACAAAAATATGTACATGTATACTATTTTGGTCCATTTAATCCAGATTGAACATGCGTAAGATTTAATCTTATAATTAAACTCTCAGCAGTATTGATTACTAGTCTTAGCTAGTCGTAAATAAAAGCACGAAGTAATTTTTTTTTCTTTTTTCAATAAAAATCCAACGCATTTACGTAAGAAACCCACATTTTGAAAAATCTCACATGAGATAGGGAGATGGGGGAGGGGGTTGAATAAAATCTCACGATATCTCACCAGGGGAGAGGGAGGGACAGAAAATTAAAAAAATACACCTCACGTAATTTATGGACGCCCCCTAACGTTAAACCGTTAAGATTGGATTGCCTTTTCAAAAACACGAAAATCCATGAATAGTTCCTGAAGCTAAAATTACAGCTACTTCCTACTAATATTATAAATGCGAAAGTTTGTACCTCTTTCACATAAAAAACGAATGAATGAATTGAATGAAATTTGTCACAGAGTAACTTGGATTAACACAGGATAAAACTTATCCTGTCTTAATGAAATAAAATTATCCGCGTGACACCGCTTGTTAATAATACATTTATGTTTTTTTAAGTCCCCATGAATTATTTCCACGGTTTTCTCAGAAAGAAACCTTTCTCAAACCTGCCTTAGTAGTGGGTAATCCAATATTTTAAACACGTGTTGGTGATTACCAAAAGTCATTGTATACTTTGACCCCTTTTACCCTCTTATCTTTAAGCAGGTTGTTCGAGTGAATCCAGTAACACGGGATTATATTATAGTTATTTATGAGATCGTTGTTATAATTTCAGAGTGGTCGTGTAGACGAGAGAAGGTTTCAATCCACTCCTGAAGAACGCCTCAGTATTGTGGGGGGTAAGAGAGCTCCCCAGTTTTATCTACCGAGCTACGAAGCAGAAATAGCTGAGAATCAGAAAAAGGACTCTGAGTAAGTAAATTCAAAATTATTATAATAACAATATCATTTTGAGAATATGATCGAACCGTGATGTTCAAGCATCTCTTAGGGGCACTTGCAAGATGCTTCCCGTTTATCCCCAGCAGCGTGTGGGGGGTTGTAAAGATTAGGCCAATGCACATAAGGAGCAATGATGTTCTATGAAATGGTATGACTGAGGCCTACATACACATGTTATGACGTCGAATACCTTACTTACGTGATAAGATTGAGTAGCGTCTCCTTTCCTAGCGTCTTCCTTAGACTTGACTAGATAATTAATCATTGACAAGAAGTACTTATCCAATGATTCTAAGGAGTACATATGATACTTATCAAATTAACGTTAAATAATTTATGATAAAACTAATTGAAAATAACATTGGGTTATTTTACTATTTCAGTATAATATCGGTGAAGGCGAAATCGTTTGCTGACCGCGAGATCCGATACACGCTCAAGGCACAGGGGCAGGGTGCCGGCACGTTTAATATCGGCCCTACGTCCGGTATCGTCAAACTGGCCAAGGAGCTGGATTTCGAAGATTTGAGACAACCACATGTGTACTCCCTGGTCGTCACTGCCACTGAAGATTCTGGAGGTTTCTCTACTTCAGTTGAGGTGAGATACCTTCTGATTGACCTACTAAGTAGGTACCTGATTGCAAAGGATTTCGCAAATTAGGCTGTAGGTTGAACTTCCATTCAAAGGGCTCTTTTGTCATTAATGTTATTTCTGGGTGAAGACGAACCGGAGACTACAAATCTGGTATAAAACATGCAGGAAGAAATAATATGTGGGAGCTATTATGGAACCATTAACAGCAAACAATTTAGTAACAATCAAGTTTAAAAACTAATTTCGTTAATGATAATAGGGTGGTTGTTGTAACTTTATATGTGTCTTTAATATATAGATATATACACTAGCTTATGCCCGCGTGGAGTTCGGAAAAGTAGTTTGGAAATATTCCTGCTAGAATCAGCCGCTATGCCGTGAAAGAGCATCATACATTATAATATTGGAACTTAAAATTTTTAAGGATTAAAAAAAAATATATATATATATATATATCCTCACGCCTTCCCACAAGGGTCCCCGAAGGGGTAGGCAGAGGTGTATAGGTAATACCCACACACCCACTTTCCGCCAGAGGTATATTAGGTGCCAACAATATATATAGCTTATACTATTATACTTATGGTGGCTTATACTTATTCCTAGGTATAAGCCACCATTTCAACTTTCAGCCAAATCGGTTCAGCCGTGAAAGAACCGCAAACATCCAAACTTACAAACTTTCACATTTATAATATTTGTAAGATAAGATATATAGAATATAGGAGATTAGTGGATTACATTGATCTGAAAAGTTGACTGTTAACCAATATGAAATTATTGTAAATACGCTAAAATGCGATTCTTATAGTTTCCTATATAACATATCATGATTAACATTACAGCTTACAATTCGTGTGACTGACGTGAACGACAACGCTCCGAAGTTCGAGCTGCCGGACTACCAAGCCCACAACGTCGACGAAGACATCCCACTCGGCACCAGCATTCTAAAAGTCAAAGCTATGGACGCGGACTCCGGGAAGAATGCCGAGATTGAGTATCTAGTCTCAGGTTTGTGCTTTTTCATTCAGTTATACATGAGACGATGATTAAAACAAAATAAATACAAGTAGTTCTTTGGTGAGAATCAGAATAAGCGATATGGAAGGCTCATAAAAAGTCTCTTCATTTCATATAAAGTAATTTAAAAATAACCTGCTCTAAAAGTATAAGCGATGGATCATCAAGATCTTATAATAATATAGGTAACTAAATACTATTATTCTAGTTGGACACTAGAACTAATAAATAAATACTTGCTAAAATCCAACTCTATATTGGCAATCCAGACGTATAAATAAGGCCTTCGGGTAAAGGAAGTTGAATCATAAAATTTGAATTGCATTTAATAAAAAAACATATTAATATGACTACTCAAAATTCAAATCTAAATGGGTGCTCCAATTAGGAGGACGAACACTTAACCATAACAAGAATCATAACGCCATCTAGTGGTAGATCTCAATTTGTATTATTATTTTTATAATTTTTATAACATTATTGATGTTACATCCTTGCACCTGCAATCTACCTATAAATATAACCTACAATAATAAATGAGGTTTTCTAAACTTAAGCATAATGGCACACCACGAGCTTTACGGTGAAACAAAAACATCGAGAGGAAACCTGCATACGTCTGAGAAGCAGTTCAAAGGCGTATGTATAGTCGTGCTTGAGTAACGGCGATCGACTCGCCATCTGTAACGTTGGCACCTAAAATATATCTCTGGCGGAGAATGGGTGTATGGGTTCTACCTATACACCTCTGCTTTGCCCCTTCGGGTACCCTTGTGGGAAGCCGTGAGGATTTAATAAAAAGTAAATATTTTTCGGATTTTTTGGGCAAACTTCTATGGAATTTGATCAACATCAGGGCAGTTTGTTTGCGGTCTCTCAAGTCTTTGAGCTGGTGTGAAACTAGCGGTGGTCTGTAGCGACCCTTACAATGCCGGTACAAAGTCTCGCTGCAAGGTTGGCGATGGGCACTTATTATTCTGTCTGCTCCACTTTCTTGGGTAAAAATGTATTCGTGTCACTTGACTACATTTCTACAGTTTCAACCTTAAAAGGTTTTTGTTGCAAACTTTACTTAAAATTATTTTCATGATTTTTCAGATGACCACTTCAGCGTAGACTCGAACGGCATCATAACTAACAACAAACAACTGGATGCCGACAATAACAACGCGTACTACGAGTTTGTCGTCACTGCTAAAGATAAAGGTGAACCATCAAAAACTGGTACAGCCACGGTCAGAGTTTACACCAAGAACAAAAATGACGAAGAGCCAAAATTCTCTCAACAAGTGTATACACCTAACGTGGATGAGAATGCTGGGCCTAATACATTAGTTACCACAGTAGTAGCTTCGGACAAAGATGGCGATAATGTACGATTTGGCTTCGTCGGGGGAGGTACGAGTTCTGGACAATTTGTGATAGAGGAAATCACCGGTGTGATTCGACTGCACAATAAAGCAATATCACTAGATAGGGACAAATACGAATTAAATGTGACGGCTATGGATGACGGCGCCTGCTGTGTTAACGGAGACGCTACAATACACACGTCCACTGCTGTCGTTGTGGTCTTTATAACGGATGTCAACGATAACAAGCCAATATTTAAAGACTGTCCTACATACTTCCCCAAAGTCGAAGAGGGCGCCCCTAATGGTAGTCCGGTTATAAAAGTGCACGCAACAGACGAAGACAAAGGTGTCAATGGTCAGGTCAAGTATTCAATAGTACAGCAACCGAATCAGAAAGGCACCAAGTTTACGGTAGACGAGGAAACTGGTGAGGTGTCTACAAACAAAGTTTTTGATCGGGAGGGCGATGATGGGAAATTTGTGTCAGTTACTGTGAAGGCTACCGACCAAGGTGAACCATCGCTGGAAGGTGTCTGCTCGTTTACAGTTGAAATAACTGACGTCAATGACAACCCTCCACTCTTTGACAGACAAGTAAGAAACTGTATATATAATAATAAGTTAGTACACGCACTATTTGCATGCGAACACCATTAATAATAAATTTGCATGGATTTCAGAGTCCTCATGATTGTTCACTATTAAGTTTGATGTGTCTTCCAGAAATATGTGGAGAATGTTAAACAAGATGCCAGTATTGGCACAAATATATTAAGAGTATCGGCATCTGATGAAGATGCCGATAACAATGGCGCCATAGTTTACACACTCAGCGCCCCTTACAATACGGCTGATATTGAATACTTTGAGATCCAGCCTGAATCTGGCTGGATCGTATTAAAGAAGCCTTTAGACGTAAGTATTAATTTCTTTTGACTTAGTTTAAGACATTAGGTTAAAATGTGGTGTGAGGTTTTGAGATGAGAGATGAATGCAAGGGATCAACTTTACTACAAAGTTTGGTGGATGAGTGCTACCTACAGGCCTTAGGATTCAATTGGCACGTACTTTAAGTTGGTTTAAATGTAAATAGTTCTAAATTGACTGCTGATGTAAATTGCTGTGGAGAGGGGTCAATCCTGGCTGTGAAGGAGTAGTTGTCCATTGGACGGCGCCCGCCGTGGGCTTGTTCTTCTTGCAGCACAATTTAGTTTGAGTTGCCGCCAGCGCCGGCTCCGCACTGAACCTTCGTTAAGATTTATTTCCGCAGCACCATCTTGCATTGACTATTATCTTACCGATGAATACGACTTGTGTATAATACTTACCTTACAACAGAGATAATACTGCTGTAAATATTTCACCGTTGAATACCTGTTTAGTTCTAAAACATGTACAGTTTCCGTAAGTGCACTTTTGTATATTTCGCACAAACTAGTTTCCAAGTTTATTTTATTGTAAGTAATCGATTAATTGATTTGAGAAGCTTACGCTTTTGAATACCTCTCAGTTATATATGTATGTACATGTTTTGTTACTAACTCCAAGTTTGCTTTGCGGAGCGACATCCCGCTGGGCGGTTCGAGCCCGCCTGAATCTGATCGCTGTCCATGACGACCACTCATGCCAAGTACACAATTATTATTAATATCACCTGCAAATAGTCAATATCATAATGATGAAATTTTTTCCAGGGCGCCACTATATGTTATTGATAAGAATTGTATAATATTATTCTATTATATTCGAGATGGTCAGATTGCCGCGAGGCAGTTTGGCCATCTGGCCAGTTGTGACATTATTCCTTCTGTGAAAGGGGCAACGTTCTCAAATACAAAATTTGTACAGTTAAACCGTAACGTCCATCGTTTGTAATATATTCATTTCAATGAGTGTCGTTTCGTTGTAGTCATTACGAGGTCACCAAACCATTCTTATGACAACCTGACCTTTCCGCCATGTCTTGTATGCAGAGCTGCATGCATTTGCCTGCTTTTGGTTCAGTTATTTATTTATCCAATTAGTTTAGTTTATTACTGTAAAAAGTACTTGAACATAATGTACAGTTTGTCTTTCTCCTTTATTGTACAGATGAAACTTGTAAAATATGAAGATTATTCTAGTTAATTTTTCTTTCTTGCACCATCTAATATTGGCTACTTTAAGGATTGTAGCAGTCAGATGAGCGAATGGGTGTACGCCAGCCGACGACGTGAGTGTATGTAGTCTTTCTGCGACTCTACTATGTCTCGTTTTCTGTTATTTTAGTTTGGCTTTTGAATGCGAGTGTTGACGTATGCCAGGTTATATAAATCATAATGATAATCAACTCTTAGACAAGTCAGTAGTTCCTTATATGAAAGTGGACAATTCGAATTTATTATTTGGATTATTTTAATTGTTTATTAGCAATGAGTACGTTATGTGTTTATATTTTAGTTGTGTTCTGTTTTGTTTTCCCCGCTGACCTCTGACCCGTGTATCTGTAGCGGGACAGGTACCGACTGCGCGTGCGCGCCTCCGACAGAGGCGACCCGCCCTCCTCTGCAGACGTGGACGTTGAATTAGACGTGGTAGACAGGAACAATAAGCCCCCCATCTGGGACATGTCCACGTATGGCCCCGTTCACATCAAAGAGAATGTCACAGTGGGTACCGTAGTGACCAGTGTGAAAGCCAGGTTGGTATAAGGCGCAGCGGGCCTCCGGGCCCGCCGCACCTCCACTCCTTAACGCTACTAACGACGTGGTTTTGTCTGTTTCCATCGACTCTTTCCCCACTAGCGAGAAACGTACAAGTTGGAGGCTATGGCTCAAGACAAGGGCTTCCCACCCTTGTCCAGAACCGTGGAGGTCCAGATAGACGTAGTGGATCGCGCAAACAATCCCCCCGTGTGGGACCACACGGTGTACGGCCCGATCTACATTCGAGAGAATTTGCCCGTGGGCGCCAAAGTGGTGTCCGTGAAAGCCAGGTGCGTGGGTAACTGTTCGGCACGGGCACCGCACGCAGCCCCGTCACCTGCACGCAGTGTGCGACGCCGCGGCGCGCGACCCTTCTGCTGCCGCACTCCACTCGCATATCGCGTCTCCCTCAGCCTGTGCTCCTTGTTAGTTGCCCTGTCACAACCCGACATCGACTTCACCGGAATGCAGGCTGGGAGACGGGGTATGCCACTGCAATACTAGCATGCTCTTTATAAATGTTGCAAGGAGATACGGCATCTTTTCATAAACTGGAAATACGAGCGTTTAATCTTACAACATCAATAAAGCGCATGCTAGGGTGGCACGTTAGCCACCGTGCGCCGCGTGCGTCATCAACAATCGTTTGCCTCTCACTTGGTGACCTGACTACGATGTTACTGCCTATGTCCGTGCAACTCAATTGCATCACACGGGGATTCGTCGTGATACACCTGCGTGCATTTAGAAGGGCTCACTGCTTACGTGGAACGGAATCACAGAATGATGGTATTGTTGAAAAATATCTATCGACATTACTTCAATATACTTTTACTGAGGCGGTAGTCGATAGATATTTTTTAACAGTTTGTGGGAGGTACTCAATTGGAACATTATTTATTCAAAATATGTCCATTGTTTCCGCATGTAATGCCCAAGCATCAGTGCATTATGAGTCCTACGGTTATTCTCCAGTTTTATTTGAAATAACAAGAGGAGCATGTTTATCGACTGTCAATGTTTAGCTAGTATAAGATAGTAAGTATATTTAGGCAGTATTGTCAGTTTGTTTAAAAGCTAAAAGGTTCATTTCAGATTATTATTGCCTGCCGATTTGTTTAGATGGCATACCTTTTGTTTGTATTCTTAATAATATTTTAGAATTTATGAGCAGTTGAGCCTAATGTTATTTCAGGTAGGTACATAGTAAATTGTTTAAGATTATTAGTGTAGCATATTAGTGTAGGCATAGGGATCCGGGTCCCTACTACGGCCATTTTGTTGCCATTATTATTCTACAGTGCGAAAGGGATAGTCCATAGCAATTGGAAAAAGCTCTGTTCCTTCCGCACTCTTCAATAATGATGGCAATAACACGTCATAGTAAGGAGCCTGATGTGACAGTTTTTTATGTTTTTAAACGTTGTATTCTTTATTTAATTTCAATGTTGTATTATGCCAGTATGTATATCTTTATATACATATTTTTATCAATAGTGTGATCGTTATTTAAATTTTTGATAATGTCTTAGTGTAAGGCATTATTCATAACATGCTTTGATTGTTTATTCATTCATATCAGTCGGGTGTAGAGATTTGCGTGTTTTATATTGAGGATTATAAATTAGGTACTTATAATCGTTGATCTAAACGCTGGATACATTAGCACGTTTGACAGTTTTGTTGTCCGATAAGCCTATAGCCAGGTACTTGTGTATCTTTTGCACTTTTATCAATAATCTAAAAATCAGACGTCAGCTTATGTTGGCCGTTGGGAATTGAGGTACAATGCCTTAATATTACAGACAGACAGACAGGGAAAAGTTTTCAGAACTCACGGCCAACCTTCAGTAATGGAGTGGCACTTTCAGAAGAAGAAGAAGTTTGAATATGAAATCCTCGGAAATTCTGAATAGTCTATATTTTTCAAATATTATGAGTACCTACCCAATTATATAATATTCATAATTAAGTATTATAGCTTATCATTTCAAAATTCATTTCTTATTTACTTTAAGTTTCTCAATAATTCACGCAAGTTTCTGTTACTCATTCTACATCAGATTAATTATATGTGTACGACCTACATATATGAATAATAATATAAACAATTTGAATCAATGGGCATTCACCATCATGTCAAAACTTGGAACCTTAAGTATTTGAAATTGATGATGCCTCTCTTAGGCATATTACGGGCTCTAGTTGGGTAATTGTCAGCCCATCATTAATTAGCATCGTGCATCAACTCACATCCAAGAGCCTTGCTATGAGGTGCTATTGCCATCATTGTTCAAGAGTGAGAAGGGACGGATTTATAAACGTCATATACAACCACAAACATCATCATCATACACGTGCAATGCATTAACGTACGCATACGCATAACTAACGTATACACACGTATACACGCACAAACACACACGTACTAGTTCTTACATAAGCATTGTAACATAGTTATAATAGAGCGGGTTCTCCTTACTCAGTAATTTCTTGGTAGTGATTAAATATAATAATAATAATTATTATACACAAATGTTACTTACCTGCTCTTGTTATAATGATGGCAATATTACATCATGGTTGGACACCACTGCCGATGTCAATTGGTTTACACCTCTATAGTCTATCTGTTCGTCCTAAACCACACCTTTCAGACTCACGGCAATGTGGAAACGAAACCATTACTAACTCACAATACTAACATATTTTTTACTATTAGTAAAGTTACTGCGTAATATTTATTTAATTGTATAAATAACGAATTGACCCATGCGTTTATTTATTCAGGCTAGTCATTCGGCAGCGGTAAAGTTCGATGGAGTGAGAAACTTTCGGCGATCTATTAACACGAATCAATTTGAGCACTTTTGCTACCATCCAAACTTTTTTATCGTCCAGACAAGGATTGTTACGGAAGTTTTATTGCTAATCAATGACTAGTGTGTGAAATCTTGTTCAGGCCAAAACTTGTAAAAAGGAACTGTTATAGAACTTTGTGTCCACATACATTATTTTAACAGCGAAGTTTCAAACAAATCAATGCCAACGTACAGACAAGATCTGATTCACATTATTCAAATGATTTATTGTTTTCAACTACTTGTTTCAAGAACATGTAATCGTACCATGGGTACATAGTCTTAAAAATACATTTATAACCTTTTCAAAAAGGACAACGCCTTACGCTTGCGTCCATAGGCGGTGGTAAATATTTGTAACTCGCTTGTATGCGATGCCCCTTACTGGTTTCATACTTTAATATTATAAATGCAAAAGTTTGTGAGCATGTATATATGTTTGTTACTCAATCACGCTAGAACGGCTGCCGATTTACGCATAGGATACGTTTTGTTCAGAAAATAAATTAGATAAAATTATACGAATTGCATCGATTTTTACGCGTGTGAAACCGTGGGACACAACTATTATATAATAACAATGAATTTCCAGTTACTCTGTATGTTCAGGCACTTGTCCCCTCTAGTTTCTTATACAGTAACAGCTAATCAAGGGGTATCAATTAAATGGTCTACAAGCGGAACGAATCGCGAGATATATCTAGGAAAGTTTAATAGAAAGCATTTTAACGCGTAAGCAAAATCTCTCATCAGCCTATCGGTCAATGCCTATAATGCCGAAGTTTCGTGGCAAATGCGTACCACGGGCATATTTGATTTTCCTGGAACTTTTCACACAAGTAGGCACAGAAAATGTTTTCTGAATATTATTAGGTCCAATCTCTTTTGTTTACTCTTTATTGAGTTACAAGGATTAGCGGTCTGTTCTTTTGTGACTATCCCCATCTTGGCATCAAATATTTACGTCAGACTTTTGTTTTGTCCCTTCATTTCTATAAAATAGTAAATGCCATTTCCATTTTAAAAATTATTCGCAATATTTGATGTTGTCATGTGCGTACAGTAGTCTTTACAGAGCCTCATTTGTTTGTTAAAATATGTTTGGTATAAAGTCTTGTGTTATTTCAGCTCGGGCATAGAAAACAATCCGACCGTGTTTTACCGACTCATGCCGGGCTCCACGGCGCAGACCAACAAGTTTCATACCTTCTACTTACAACAAAGAGCGGACAATGGGTTTACATGGGCCGATATTAAAGTCAATCATCCACTGGATTACGAAAGTATCAAGGAATATAATCTGACTATCCGAGTGGAGGTAAGATGTAATAAGATACATACGTTTGGTAATATACACATATTTGAAGAGATTGCAGATATTTATATTATATTAGATATTTCACAAAAAAAAATGGTAATTCGTTAAAATCGTTAAATATATGGAATAGTTCTCATCTAGTCAAAAAAGCACTCTCAGGGTTACGCGTTGGATTGCCCAAGGCGTGCCGACTTAGTACTTTTTAGTACTTACCCATTTTTGTCTGCACACGTCGTGTGTCGTATATTTAAAACTTTAAGGCTTAATTTATTGTTGATGTGATTGTCTCTGAATCGGTAACAAATAGGCAGGCCGATTTTATTACTTATAGAAATTATGAAATTATTTACTGTTTATAACTGTGTAAATAAAACAAAGCCGGGTTATTTACACCAGTTAATACAAGAATTATTTATTATAATTATATGTTTTTAACTTTTGCGGTACGAATTTCGCCGGGGTACCTAATGTATTTGTATATAAACATAAAAATAATATGAACACAGTGAAGTCCGAGAGGTTGTTATAACAAAGAATATTAATTAGTTCCAAAACATGAACACCCGAGGCACAACATTTGTAGCATTGACCTAGATATCCTAGAATTAAGATTTATTAAGGTAACGAAAGTAGTTGCTTACGAATTTCATAAACGTGATTTAGGCCTGACTGAAATGCCTGAAGGCCTGACTGTTTTCCGAAGAAAATGGTGTGGCAGGCTTCTTTTATGAGCGTTATTTAAAGATAATAATTATCTTTGTTCGAAGTATGTTTATAGATTACATTAGCTGAAGACCAGAATATTTTCATGCTAAATTCATATACGGAGAAGTATTAGGCTCAGGTTTGTAGGTTGCGTAAACAAAATTTGTAATACGAAAACAGTATCTATGACATCTCATTGTTGTCGTTAATTTCTTCGATTGGCTGAAAAGAGCTTTCTTTCAGAAAATTTTTCATAACCGCCAATAACACCTTCAATATCTTGATTTTACCACACAAATTAACCTACCAACGGACAATGCAAGGCTATTGTACTATAGAACCTAGACAACGATGTTCAAATTTATGTAGATCATTACAAAATAAATGTACATACAACATTCTTGTGTACATCCCTCGACTTCTTTGGTACGCCAAAACACACTCATCTTAAAAGCATCTCATGGACCGCAATGTCTACGCGCTTTTTGGTAGAGAATTGTGCCAGGACCAGTGATGTTTTCATAAAGTGTTCCCCTTGTTCCTGAGATGGATAGGTTTATCTTGCTAAAGAAAGCATTTTTAATCAATTACCTCTGTCAGTAGCAGTCGCCACAAGACCGCGTATGATAACAGAAATTGGTATCTTTATTGAGGGTCAAACTGACACCCTACACTTAGTAGGGTTGTCCAAAATGTGTTGATTGATGCCTAAAGCAACCTTATGAATTTTGGTTGAATAACATTTTCCTGATACAATACCCGTTTTAGTTCTTAGAGGAGTGAAAAGAGGAATCCTCTCCACTCCATTGTAATGTCAAAACTGTATTTATCAAGGATCTGTAGGATATGAACAGACTTCAATAATGAGTTCAAATAAATAATTCCGTGTTTATGCGTGTTTGGCATTCTATACCGTGTTTAATAGCTGGTACTTGGCATTATTATTACCCGGAAGTTGTTGTATAAACATTGAACATAAATTACCATACCACACTTTTCGTTATTCGAGATATAAGATGGAATATCCTACAAATATGCTTATATAGCTTTTATATTATCTCTAAGTCGCATAAGGGGGCGTCCATAAATTACGTATGGTGTTCTAGGGGGGGAGGGGAACCAGCTGAATCTTTCCAAATCTCACTTTGGGGGAGGGGGTAGCAAATATCACGTAATTTTTTTTGTAGTAGAAAAAAATACTATTATTTCTAGAATTAACAGATTATAAATGTTTCAAAATTTTTGTTTAATATTTATTATTTAATTTTATGTTTGTTATTTTTAATTACAGTAATATTCACAAATACTTGTCTTTGCTATTCTTCAATATAAGTAATAGAACCAATAGTGTTTTTTTTTCACAATAATCCGAAATTTTTACAGCCAAAACATTTTGAAGAACCTTGCCTGAGATTAGGGGAGGGGGGAGTGTGTTGAGGAAAATCTTACGAAATCTCACCAAGAGGGGAGGGGGAGGTCAAAGAATTCTAAAAGTGCCTTACGCAATTAATGAACGCTACCTAATATTCTACATAAAACACTAGTAGAAGAGACACTTATTTTTTTGTATTTGATGCTATCTCCTGTACTCTTTATCTCGTGTATTTCACGAGTTCGCTTATCTAGCAGTATCTTTTAGTATTCAGTGTATTTTATATACTGCATATCTTAATTTAGAACAATGGAGCGCAGCAACTGGCTTCAGAAGCGACGGTGTACATCATGTTAGAGGACGTCAACGACGAGATACCGCTGTTTACTGAGAGGGAACAAGAGACTGTCCTGGAAGGCGAGCCCATCGGCACCAAGGTCACGCAGGTCAACGCTATTGACAAAGATGGAACGTTCCCGAACAACCAAGTAAGACTTCCATACGAATAATGACAAAAGTTTTCTTATATGAAATTCCACAAGTACACGTACAAAGAACTAAACAAAACATCGTATTTCAATTTAAATAATGTTGAAATAAATTTCTCTGCTTCGAGTCATAAACTGGGTAAGTTTTATGTAGGTAAATAATATATTATACGTAAAAGCCTGCTTTAACACAAATGTGACAGAGATGTATGTACTTACATCCATAAAACAATTTATTATGAGGCACATTTTTATGGGTTGCTATCTTTTGGTAATCGAAGCTCAGTAATAGTCGATGACAATAGAACTGAAAGCCCAAACTGGGATATCTACAGTTTTGTTCCATTCAAGATATCTTATAATGAGCCTATTCAAATTGATTAATGATGCGTTAGAGCTTTCTGAAATTGATCTGCTCCAATTGAATAGGTTTTGGTTTACCTTTTGGCTGTATAATTGTCGATGGATTATAATACACGTGCGAGGGAAATTTTGTTAATCATTCTGTTAAGCCGCTTCGGATATTGTGTAGGTAACTGATTACAAATTTTTGAAACAAATTAATATCTGATCTGGAGCGTACGAGCTGTAGTTGATTTCTTTAAGGGTCACTTTATAAATAACCAATATTTCATTAGATTACAGAGAATTTACTCCGCTTTTTCTTTATTCATACATACTTACACATATACATATACACCTTTCACGTTTTGTAAGCCAGTGTTTATTAATTGTCTCAAGTGACAATGAAAATACTAATGTATAATTTATTCACACTTTCCCACAAGGGTAAAATTACAAACACCCTCTTCTTGTCGGATATATAATTACGGGGCAAATGGCGACTCTATCACTGTTTCTCAGACATGTTTTAATGACCAAAATTTTTTCCTTTGATTTTTGGAACGAAGTTCCTTATCGCGCGTTGTGAAAGGGGGCTAGACGGAAAAAATCTTACGAAAAGTTGTCACGACACTCTTATGAAAAGTTGTCACGACACTCTTATGAAAAGTTGTCACGACATTCTTACGAAAAGTTGACACGACATTCTTACGAAAAGTTGTCACGACACTTTTATTACGAAAATTGAACCTACTGATTTATTTACAATAACAACAATTAATAATATTTACAAAGAACAGTTGAAACTAACTACTTACAGATTTTTTTTTTTTTTTTTTTTTGCTTGTAATACTACATTTACCTACTGATTAAGTTTATATAACATTATATTTGTTAATAATAAAAAAAAAATATTATAACTTAAAAAAAATAAGATTTTATTACAATTCCTTTTTTTGCTGTATATTTATAACCCACGTGTGAGTGACGTGTGCTTCTTGAACTTCGTTCCATCCGGGTGTCCCTTGACACCTCTCAAGTTTTTTTGTCATACGTATACAGGTTTCTTAAACGTGTTTTCCTACAACGTTGAGCTCTTAGAGTAATATTCACTAAAGAAACTTAGGTTCAGAGGAACTCTTTGCTGAAGCCTCTTAATATGAACTCTGAATAGTGTATGGAAATTACATAGGTATAAATAGTATAGTAGTAGGGTGGCCATGGGTCACGTTGATAGCACATAATTCAGCAGAACAAACTTACATATCACGTTAAATAATCCAATATAACACGCGTGGAACAGAATAAACGGCTAGTAAAATTTATATTTTTGTGTAAATATGCAACGCTCGCAATTTACCGTGCCTATAATTTTCGTGAACGCTAGGGAATAAAAATGCAATTTTCACCCGTGATTGCGATTTGGATTGGTGTGCGACTGTGAATAATTAAATTCGTCGCCTTTGCTTAGTATTCATCCTTTATTTTACTACTTTAATTGTATTTACATCGAAATTGCTTCATTAACATTTTTATTTATGTTCGTTATACTTTTTTCCCTTAATTATAAATCAAGATAAACTAAAATGACAATAGTTTTGTATTATTTTGAACTTGAGCTAGTGATGGACGCAAATAGTCTTAAAATCGATATAGCCAGAGATCGATATTAATTGAGCAGAGAATAACCGAACTACGTTACCGTGGACGTTATACAAATAATATTTAATTTGTAGCAGCTCTCGACATGCACCTGGAAGATGCCAAGAACACAGGCTTCAAAATATCTAGGTCAATATTCATAACGATTCAATCAAATATGGTATCGTTAGGAGTAGGTACTCAAAACCGATAACATGTATGAAAATCGAGATATAAAACATGTTCTGAGCATGATGAAATATATTGGCTTCTGTTTCTTATACGTACGTTGAAGACTGCGTACATATTAATAAGCAACCTAAAATAATATACTGATGAACATGGTTGAAAATGTCAGCCCAATGATTGCTCTGCCCTTGATTATGAAGGCACTTGTGGTTGATGTACATGTATCTTGTTTTAATGTAAGATAATACAACCCAATTATCTAACGTCACAAGTAGCTCAATTATTAATAAATAAGTATTTTTTATGAATTACGCTCAGTATGAACAGTCGTAATTAAATGAAAAGCAAATGACTTTTGAATCTCTACATTAAAACTCAAATTGGTGAAATTAAGATTCGTTTCGAAGACTTCCTTATGTACTTAACGTAATGGAAAATATAAGAGCAGCCATCAATAACTCATTGCGGAGTATACCGCTTCCCTTATTAGAATCGCTAATTGGCTCCAAGTTGTTATTGCAAAGTTCCCAAAGTTCGCGTAGAAATGACGTTTCATCTCACACGAATAGTATGATCCTGGAACAACTGTAATGGTAGTTTCCATAAACTTACATGTTATGGCAGTACATTTATCTTGATGGAATATTGAATGTCAGTGGAATATGCAGATTTGGACAAATATGATTTCAGTGGGTTACTAATCACTTTTAAAACATATTGCCGCTGTGGCCGAGTGGTTTTAGTAGTAATTTGCAAAGTCAAAAATTTAAGTTCAAATCCGGGCGTTTTATGTCAGTCATGCAAATACCAGTATTTTCTATGTGATTCATAATACTACTTACTCTCTATTATCACCATCAGTCGCGAAAAGATAATTTTTACACTATACCATTTTAAACATACCCTACCCTTTCGGAGACCCTACTGGGAAAGCATGAACTAAGAACTCATGTAAGTAGTAGGAGAGAAAATGTTAACGGCTCAAAACAACTAGTATCTATCATTTACAAGGCTTATGTAGGCTATAGACTCGTATACCACATACATTTACAATTAGCTATGATGGAATTCATATGAATATTAACATCACATAATATACGTATTACTTAGGGCTAAGCCAATATCGAGTACTCAGTCTAGGCGTTGAAGATAATAATGAAGTAGAGGGATTTGCGATTTGGTAACCCATGCTCAACTCGCCGAATATTGTATACGTTTGAATGTGGCGCATGTACATGTATGATTCATATTTACCTTTGTACATAAATAATCAGAGTATATTATCAAATGGCCCATTTGCAATCATTAACTATCGCATAGGCCACCTGGGACATTTGCTAGTTGCCAGTTAAGTCAAGGGTTTCAAGTGATTTGATCTTACTAAGACCCATTAGCATCCATTATGTATATATATATACATATATATATATATATATATATATATATATATATAGTAATGGGTGATATATATCAATATTAGCTCCGTGGTGGCCGCATCCAACACAGAGATTGCAAGTTCGAATCCCGACTGTACTAATGACATTTTCTGAACTTAAGTGTTTAGTTACACCATGAGCTTTACGAATGTATGTAAGGAACCACGTAAGTCTAGAGATAACTCGCGTTATACTCTCTCTGCTTACCCCATCAGGGACATATAGGGTCATACAAGGGACGTACATATGTGTAGTAGTCATGCTTGAGAAACGGCGACGTTCTCGCCATTTGTCTCGTTGGTACCCAAGGTATATCTCCGTCGAAAAGTGAGTGTGTGGGTGGGTGCAAACCTCTGCCTATCCCTTCGGGGTCCCTTGTGGGAAGGCGTGAAGATATATATATAGCAAGTCAGAGTATTCCTGATAAGTTAGGGAGCTCTAGAATATATTTTTTTACTGACTTCAGAAACAGACGCATCCGTATTATATTTCGTAGGGGAAAATCGCTTTTATCGGAATTCCTCCAAATAGAATCTAATTGGACATGTGTCAGATATAGTGGATGCTGTCCTCGGGAGTGACACCATTGTTAGGGTTCCGTAACTAGGACGGAGCCCTGCTAAGCCAACGACATGCCGCGGTTCAATTCTGTCCAACCTTTAAAAAACTTATTTTCAAGCCGTCACATGTTCCTTTTTATTTGTTCTATTGTGAAAGCCTCCCGTTCTTACCAAAATCAAAGATATTGTAATCAAAGGTCAATTTTCAAGAAAAAAGATGATACCAACTTTCAAATGCTAATTGTAAAAAAGTACAAAAAATATGATACATTATGTGTTGTAGGTGTATTATTACATCGTGGATTCGCCGCGCAACGAGGGCAAGGATTTCTTCGAGATCAGCATGCAGACGGGCGAGATCTTCACCAAGGTGGTGTTCGACAGAGAGAAGCAGGGCGCCTACGCCCTGGAGGTGGAGGCGCGGGACGGAGCCCCCTCCGCGCGACCCAATTCCGACAATCAACCCAACTCAGGTACCGTACTACCTTTATGTATTATAATTTTTCCTCCCGGATTACCTTACCAATCAGTCCTATAGCTAAACAGACAATAGCGTCTAATTCTAACATCATGTGAAATTCAGGGAACATTCTCGAATTGCTTAGAGCGAACAATATGGATAGCTAATAAGGGCAAATTGCCCTTGATGGATTGAATATCGGCAACACAATGGTGCTAATATCCTCTCACAGCGGCCAGCTACAAACGATCAAATTCTATATATTATATATTATAATTATTAAAATAAAATTATTGAAACATACCGTTGTTTCTTTGAAACAATAGAAAATTGGAAAATTGCGCTCTATTTCTTCGAGGCCCAATAGGTCTGGCTTCTTTATTCACTGAAAAGACTGTGAGTGTACGTCTAATTTTTTTTCTGAAATTCCATGTCAGAAAGATATAGGTTGCCTGGCGTTGACCTCTAATTCTAAAGCTAGAGAAGGTCGGACCCTATTGATTTAAATGTAAGATCCGTCAAAGTTTACATTTATACAACATTCTAGAAGTCTTTTTAAGGACAACTCCAGTACGTTGAATTATGTTAACAAACTACTTAAACGTACTGGCCTATTTGTGTCCGCCTTTGTGACCAATTTAATATATATATATCCTCACGCCTTCCCACAAGGGTCCCCGAAGGAGTAGGCAGAGGTGTTTAGGTAATACCCACACACCCACTTTCCGCCAGAGGTATATTAGGTGCCAACGTGACAGATGGCGAGTCCATCGTACTCAAGCACGACTATACATACGCCTTTGAATTTATTCTCAGACATATGCAGGTTTCCTCTCGATGTTTTCCTTCACCGTAAAGCTCGTGGTGTGACTAATCACTGTACTTAAGTTCAGAAAAACTCATTGGTACAGTCGGGATTCGAACTTGCGACCCTTGCGTCGCAGGCAACTGCTCGAACCACTCGGCCTAATTAATTCGGTTTAATTTGCATTCATCTACCTAGTTTTATTCTGCTGACTGTTATTTTATCTTTTATAATATAGTTCGGAGCCATTGTTCCTATTTTTTAAGATTATGTATCTCTGGAATTTAAGTTTATTTCGATATTAGATGTTAAAATAATGCGATTTAGTTGGATTCATGCCCAAATAACAACCTTATTTTATTGCCCGGAAACTTATTTAAAAATATTTGTGATCGTAAACGGACACTCCATTTGGTAAATGGCTTACCAAATTCGGGGTAGTAAATCGTGTCCCAGCATTTATGTGAATGCGGAGAGCCTTTGTAAGATAGAGCCTTTGTAAGAGTGAGGGTTTACTAACGTACGCAGTCCCGACGGAAACCTGGATTTGTGTCAAACTCGCAGCTCTGCGGATTAAGGCTGCAAGACAAAAATTATATGGCTTTAATTAGTAGTGCTGGATTCAACAAAAAAAACTGCTTTTATAAAGATGTCAATACGATGTAAAACTTTAATATGATATCATACTTTTTTCAAAATATTATGACGACCAAGCATTCCAAAGACGTTTCTCGTAGGAATTCTACTTGGCCAAAGTTGAAGGTCGAGGGTTGTTTCATTCATTTAAACGACTTAGAAAAGGTACTACGAAACGGTTGTCGTCGAAGGAATCGTTCAATTCACGTACGCAGATGTAAGGTCGCAGGGTCGGGTGCTCTCGCTCCGATCCTTCGACTAATCACTGCCACGACCCGCATTCAAATGACTTTTTCTCATGTAAGCGTACAAATGTCGAAACTTTTGTTGCCTTTTATTCGTGGAACGTAGCCTTGTTGTAGCGGTACTTTTCAAGCGCTGACCCTTCTCTGTGTAGTAGACGTCGACACGTAGGCCCCCATTTTTCATATTGTTTTCTCTTGCGGCACATTGGGGAATTGATTGTACAGCCACGTGTGACAATATAAATGGTCCGTTTTGGGCTATATCCTCTATCTATATTAGGTAAGCAGGTCGGCGGTGCGTCGCCTTGCCGTATCGCGTCATCGTAAATCAAGCAGTGGAATAATCAGACGCCGCCCCAGGCTCTAATCCGGTTAAGCTACTTATCCCTGTCTTATCATCTGTCTCACATGCACAATGGCGAATGGCGGAACTTAACCGACAGTATCCATAGTTATACAAATATGTATACTATGATATTATTTCATAGATACACGTTAAATTTGAATTCATCACATTCGAATGGAAAATGTTATTATAAGTACGCAGAGTTTCGAGAATGTAATTTTCTGCGTAGCTGGTGCATGCGTTGTTACGTAATTGTATGTGTGGTATGATTGAAGTACGAGAGAGGTTTTAGCAAGTATGCCAGGGATAGTAAAGTAGGTATAAATGGCGGTATGTGCTCGAATATTGTGGCTCCCGGCCACGTAGCAATTTGAGCACATTGCAGCTGGTGGTGTGTGGGGACGTAGCGGTATGCGCGCGCGATTCGCATACTGATCAGTGTCAACACCTCATTTTGTATTTTACCCAGTTATCGGGACCCCTATTTTATATGATTCAGAGCAATTAGTAGGCCTTTTATTTTGTATCTTCAACGAACTGTTTCAATTTACTGAGACCCTCTGAGACTTGCCACGTAATTAACTATACATTAAAATATTTGTACACGGTAAGAAGTTAGACAGTCTGTTTATCTAATGGTTGGATGATCAAGGAGCTATTTATTTTGTTGGCAAACCTTGTTTGAGGGATAATTGACTTCGCGTCAAAACTATACGAACTAATATAAATATAATAGTGATACACAAAATGAGTAAAAATGTAGCTTTTTACACAGGTATTTCGTTGTTTTTTTTACTCAGAAAGCTATTTATCTATCCGGCGACAGCCTTCGAAACCTCCAAAGGTCCCTAGAACTGAATAAACAAATTCAATTTTCGGAACATAATAAAGTTATTTAGAAGACATACCTACAGAGATTTTCTATTGAGTACATCACTTGTAAAAGAAATACACGTACAAATTTCTCCAAGAGCATTTTAGTGCCTTTCAGTTTTTTTTCAAAATCTGTTGTTGTCTCAGTTAAGTAGATACACACACAATTGAGTTTTAGAACCTATTATTGCCAGAGTGACCTGAATCTGGGCTCCGGTTACAGCTGAGTGGCGACCCTCATACCGCTGGCTTACCGGTTAATCGTGTATGATAAACGGATGAGGGCACTCGCTCAATGTACGCCCAGCTCCCTGCCGGTAGACCAGAGACACCTCGAGAAGGTGGACGCCGAGGTCGAAAGCAAACTGTCCAATCCACCCTCCGAACACCCGGATCACCCCATAGCCCCAATCACGGTCGATGAAGTCCGGAAGGCGATCGATGGTCTCCACCCTAGGAAAGCTCCTGGCCCCGACGGTATCCCTAATAGAGTCATCAAACTTTTCTCCCCCTATCTGATAGTTTTGCTCACTGCCATCTTCAATGCAGCACTGAGCAACAACTTGTTCCCCCAATCCTGGAAAAGTGTCGACGGTCATAGGTATTCCTAAGCCGGGGAAACCCAAGACCGAAGCCTCCAGTTACCGCCCTATCAGTCTCCTCATCGTTCTCGGCAAAATATACGAGAGACTTGTCTATAATAGATTAAAGAGTTTTGCTGACTCTGAAAAAGTAATTCCAGATCAACAGTTTGGCTTTCGAACCAAACACTCGTGTGTCCAACAAGTCCACCGTATAGTGGAAGACGTCAGTAGCGGCTTCCAACGCGGATATCCCACGGGTATGCTCCTCTTCGACGTGGCGAAGGCATTCGACAAGGTCTGGCACAACGGCTTAATATACAAGCTGTACCAGTTGGGCGTGCCGGACCGTCTCGTACGCATAGTGCGGGACTTTTTGTCGAATCGCTCCTTTCGCTACAGAGTGGAGGGCACACTCTCTTCCCCTCGTCCCATACGAGCAGGAGTCCCGCAAGGCTCCGTGCTCTCCCCTCTTCTATTCACGCTGTATACGAGCGATTTCCCCACCCTTAGAAAGGTCCAAAGCGCACTATTCGCCGATGACACGGCCATATACTGCAGAGGTATATCCCCCGAGGCGATTCGGGGCTACCTCCAGACCGCGGCCAGCGCCCTAGGGCGGTGGTTCCGGAAATGGAGAATAGAAGTGAACCCCTCAAAAAGCGCAGCCGTCCTCTTTTGGAAAGGCAAGCATGCCCTACGGACAGCCCCCATAACTCTCTTCGGCAATCCCATTCCATGGGAAGACAAGGCCAAATACCTGGGAGTGACCCTCGATCGTAAACTTTCTTTCCGTCACCACGTAAAGACGGTACGCGCGCGAGCCGCCTTCGCGCTCGGTAGACTCCATTGTATGCTAAATTCGAAGAGTGACGTGCATCAGACCGATCATGACTTATGCGTGTGTTGTGTTCGCACAATCCAAAAAGTCAGTACTCCACCCCCTTCAAGTGCTCCAAAGCCGGTTCCTCCGGAGAGCCACAGGTGCCCCGTGGTACATGAGAAACAGTCAACTTCATGTTGACCTAAAAGTCCCCACGATCAAACAGTTTATGAAAAAACTGTCGAAACGCCATTTCGATTCTGCTGAAAATCATCCCAACCCTCTCGTCGTATCGGCCGCCCGATACACACCCTCCCTTATATCTAAGATAAGGCGCCCAAAACATGCCGTCATCGAACCGGATGACGACATAACGGTCCTCCAGGACGCCCGACGACGACACACAAACGACACTATACAAAACCGACCATTGTTCCGTCCTCGCCGGCGAGGCTCGACGCGAATAAGCCGTAACGTTCCCCCCAGACTCTCGCAAGTGCCGGCCCGAGCCGAGCCAGTAGCGCAAATCCCCTCCCTAAATAACTAAATAATAATAAAATACCAGACCAGCCCAGCTCCCTTGCTCGCGAACCAGCAACGCCCTAAGCCGAGGTCCGACCCCACAGGGGGTGCCCATAGCTGTGTTGCTTAATACTTAAGTGCCTGGCTGGAGGCCTAGGTCTCGCCATTGACCGGTTAAGTAGCAAAAGTTCCCGGAACTCACGCTACGAGAGACAATTAACAAAAAAAAGATGAGGGCACTCTATTTTTAAACTACTTTGGACAAGTACAACGAATAATGCTTGAAATTATTATTATAATACTATGGAAAACATCCATATCAATTGACTTAGGCCCCAGCTTAGCAAGACTTGTCCACTATAGGATCGTATTCGTCACATAAATATCTGCCCTGAGTGAAATTCGAACCCTAGAAGGTTTTCAGTCTGTGACGAAGTGAATGTATAATTTAAACAAAGACACAAATTTCGGTTTCAAGGACGCTTTCGATGGTTCTTGTTTATTTATTTCTGGAGTCTGATGAATATTCATTGCGAATAAAAAAAATAAGCAAAAAAAATGGTTTTTATCACGTCTCACTCCCACAAGGGATCCCAAAGGGTTAGGCAGAGGTATGTAGGCTAGTACCAATACACTCTCTTTCCGCCGGAGGTATATTTTAGGTACAAACGTGACAGATGGCGAGTCTATCGCCGATACTAAAGAACGCCTATACCTATATACGCTTTTGAATATATATAGGTTTATATATAGGTTTTGAATATATATAGGTATAGGTTTCATCTCGATGCTTACATTTACCGTTAAGCGCGCGGTATCACTAATCACTGTACTTTAGCTCAGAAAAAGTCATTGGTACAGTCGGGATTCGAACGTGCTAACAATTTAAACTAAAGATAACGAATGATCCCTGTTGGCCTTGTGGCTTCAGACAGGATATGCATCTATGCAATGAGCGTTCCTTTCTTAAGCCCAGTGATTTGCGATACCACAATGTTTACGCTGTAGGGAACCGACGTGAGGAAACCTACAATACATCTAAGCGGAAATACACACATTTACAAGAGATTGGGGATGCGTATGAGGCAAAAGAGGACTGTTAGCCTGTAGAGTAATATCAGTCTGTTTTCTCACCTCGTGAGGATCTCGATGCAATTATATATTTGTATGTGAGTTCGTTGGGTAACACTAACACCCAAATTAATGCGTTGGCAATATGATCTCCAGGAAAACGACATCAGTGCTCATACATCTAGATCTGTGTGGAAAGATGTGAAAATAGATAGTAAAATGAATCGCTAACAATATTTCAAATGATATAATACGTTTATATCATTTATCAGAAATATTGTGACCCACGTTTGTTCTCATGAATAATTCAGAAAATTATTCAGCACGAAAGATGGCAAGCGAAAAACAATGAATCCAATCATTTGCTCGCTACGCGGACTACTTGTTACGAGCGTCTGTGCTACGTCGCTTCGCCTCTACGAATTCTTGCTTCTTATCGTGGCACTTACCTCTTCGTAATCTGCGCAACTTTTATTTGACCTCATACGTCCCCAAGCGGTAATTATCGTTCATTGCAAATCTTTTAATTCCATTTCTGATGCGTGATCGCTAGAAACGCAAATAATTTTATCGTTCTATGTTTTTTAAATAGCTCAGTGCCTTGGTGACTGTTCAATTTTAGTTATAGCCTGCGGTCTTCAGATTTAAAACAAATACTAAGGCCATGCCGTGAAGGCATTTCCAAAGTATCAGGTACGTCTTATGGCTCCTTTGCCCAACCCTTAGGAAGGCGTGAGGATGTGAAGATATAACATACTATACGTCAAAATCAAAACACACCCCTCAATGGATTGCATAGCTGAGTTTTGCAGCGCCGAAATAGATACGAGCGCTAAAATATTAGTTGATGAAGATGATGTGCACGTCAGAACTAGCACTTGAGTAGAACGATGTTGCTTTAAGTCGTCTATTTCAACTATTTCCAATTACTTGGGCTTAGGGTAGCTGTGCGATGTCGCCAAGTGACAAAGCAATATTCCGCTTGGCGGGCGGCGGGAACTTGGTGGCCTACATTTAACGTAGCGCCCAGGGGAATTCATGATGAGGACGCGCCCGACTGCGCTGCCAGCCAAGGATTACTGTCACGGACTACTAAATATTGCTGTTTACTAAACAATCTACACGTACCACTCCACTCCGATTGAATCAACGTTCACTTCAGCTGTTAGTTAAACCGCTTTCAAATTTGCTCTAATTGTATTTTATACGACTACAAATTTAGGCATTTAATTAAACACTGAAGCGTTTGTTACGTTTAAACGTTCTCATTTCTGTCCAGCTATTATTTTAGTAAACTTAGTATTCACGAGACAGTATAGATGCTCATGTATGTACTTGTAACTATTGTTTTAAATATATATATTAGATTATATTTTTTGCCCTCAGCACCAAGTGTGTTAATGTAAATTTGTCAATTAATTCATCGTATGTAATTTTCGGTACCCCAAACAACGTATATACAATTTCATGATGGTCTGATCAAAAGTAAAGATGCAGGAGTTAAAACCTCTTCTAAGCTACAACAAGAAATTATAAAATATTTTGTTCTTGTTCGTTTACAAATAAACTTATACTTTATTGCAATCCACAATAAATATTTATGTATATGAGGGAAACCTTTGAAGGTTTCGATATAGTGTCGTTTGAGAAGTAATTCCAAGACATTTGTATAGTCTTGCTTGAGTAACTCCGATGGACTTGCCCTCTATCATTTTTTTTTAAATTGTCTTGTAGCGTGAGTTCCGGGAACTTTTGCTACTTAACCGGTCAATGGCGAGACCTAGGCCTCCAGCCAGGCACTTTAGTACTTAGCAACACAGCTAAGGGCACCCCCTGTAGGGTACGAACCTCGGCATAGGAGAGGTCTATCACATTGGCACTTAACCTATATATCCTGCGGTATGTGGGCGTGTTGGTACTATCTACACTCATCTGCGTACCCCTGCAGGGACCCTTGTGGGAAGGCGTGATTTGATCGTACACTTGTAATTTTATACATCATATGTATAAAATTACAAGTCGTTTATTATACTAGGTTACAGTTTGCATCGCGCTCGTTACCTTAAAATGTTGTGTTTCTTTTACCCACAAAACTAGGGCATGGTAACGTTAACGTACACATTTGGGCATGAAGGCAAAATATTAGGCACTGTACTGGTACGGCGATAATTACGACATCGTTCACGATGAAATATCTCAAACAGACGGTCCTCTCAATATCGTCGAGCTTGTGTTTAAACTGATCTCACGAAGCATGTGGCCGAGTGAGCTAGTCACCTACAAATCAAGAATTTAGGTTCACAAAGCTTACGTTTGAGAAGATTTCAAAGTTAGTATCGTGTTTGAGAATCGGCGATGGTCTCGCCATCGGTCATCTTCTGCTGAATATTGTTGTAGAACGTCTGCTTATCCCTCCCTTGTTTGTGCCCTTATGGGACCTTGTGGGAAGGCATAAAGATGTATATAATACGAGTAATCATAATAAATCAAAACATTTGTAGTATAATGTTCTCGAATGCTCTCAGACATTCCATGATCAGACACACAGTTACTCCAGAGCGCATGGCGTAACGTAACATTTTGCTAAATGATCAAGTGTTCACGAGCGGTTTTTTTTTTTTTTTTTTTTTTTTGTATTGTCTCTCGTAGCGTGAGTTCCGGGAACTTTTGCTACTTAACCGGTCAATGGCGAGACCTAGGCCTCCAGCCAGGCACTTAAGTATTAAGCAACACAGCTAAGGGCACCCCCTGTGGGGTCGGACCTCGGCTTAGGGCGTTGCTGGTTCGCGAGCAAGGGAGCTGGGCTGGTCTGGTATTTTATTATTATTTAGTTATTTGGGGAGGGGATTTGCGCTACTGGCTCGGCTCGGGCCGGCACTTGCGAGAGTCTGGGGGGAACGTTACGGCTTATTCGCGTCGAGCCTCGCCGGCGAGGACGGAACAATGGTCGGTTTTGTGTAGTGTCGTTTGTGTGTCGTCGTCGGGCGTCCTGGAGGACCGTTATGTCGTCATCCGGTTCGATGACGGCATGTTTTGGGCGCCTTATCTTAGATATAAGGGAGGGTGTGTATCGGGCGGCCGATACGACGAGAGGGTTGGGATGATTTTCAGCAGAATCGAAATGGCGTTTCGACAGTTTTTTCATAAACTGTTTGATCGTGGGGACTTTTAGGTCAACATGAAGTTGACTGTTTCTCATGTACCACGGGGCACCTGTGGCTCTCCGGAGGAACCGGCTTTGGAGCACTTGAAGGGGGTGGAGTACTGACTTTTTGGATTGTGCGAACACAACACACGCATAAGTCATGATCGGTCTGATGCACGTCAAGTAAATCCTCACCTTGGATTTCAATGAGAGTTTACTCTTCGAATTTAGCATACAATGGAGTCTACTGAGCGCGAAGGCGGCTCGCGCGCGTACCGTCTTTACGTGGTGACGGAAGGAAAGTTTACGATCGAGGGTCACTCCCAGGTATTTGGCCTTGTCTTCCCATGGAATGGGATTGCCGAAGAGAGTTATTGGGGCTGTCCGTAGGGCATGCTTGCCTTTCCAAAAGAGGACGGCTGCGCTTTTTGAGGGGTTCACTTCTATTCTCCATTTCCGGAACCACCGCCCTAGGGCGTTGGCCGCGGTCTGGAGGTAGCCGCGAATCGCCTCGGGGGATATACCTCTGCAGTATATGGCCGTGTCATCGGCGAATAGTGCGCTTTGGACCTTTCTAAGGGTGGGGAAATCGCTCGTATACAGCGTGAATAGAAGAGGGGAGAGCACGGAGCCTTGCGGGACTCCTGCTCGTATGGGACGAGGGGAAGAGAGTGTGCCCTCCACTCTGTAGCGAAAGGAGCGATTCGACAAAAAGTCCCGCACTATGCGTACGAGACGGTCCGGCACGCCCAACTGGTACAGCTTGTATATTAAGCCGTTGTGCCAGACCTTGTCGAATGCCTTCGCCACGTCGAAGAGGAGCATACCCGTGGGATATCCGCGTTGGAAGCCGCTACTGACGTCTTCCACTATACGGTGGACTTGTTGGACACACGAGTGTTTGGTTCGAAAGCCAAACTGTTGATCTGGAATTACTTTTTCAGAGTCAGCAAAACTCTTTAATCTATTATAGACAAGTCTCTCGTATATTTTGCCGAGAACGATGAGGAGACTGATAGGGCGGTAACTGGAGGCTTCGGTCTTGGGTTTCCCCGGCTTAGGAATACCTATGACCGTCGCACTTTTCCAGGATTGGGGGAACAAGTTGTTGCTCAGTGCTGCATTGAAGATGGCAGTGAGCAAAACTATCAGATAGGTGGAGAAAAGTTTGATGACTCTATTAGGGATACCGTCGGGGCCAGGAGCTTTCCTAGGGTGGAGACCATCGATCGCCTTCCGGACTTCATCGACCGTGATTGGGGCTATGGGGTGATCCGGGTGTTCGGAGGGTGGATTGGACAGTTTGCTTTCGACCTCGGCGTCCACCTTCTCGAGGTGTCGCTGGTCTACCGGCAGGGAGCTGGGCGTACATTGAGCCTCGAGACTGTCGGCCAGGCACTCGGACTTCTCGTCGTCGTCAAAGGCGGGCCCTTGATTCGGACGAGTGAGAGGAGGCATGGGCGCGGTGAGGTCAGATTTGAGTTTACGTTGGAGTTGCCAAAAGGCCATGTGACTTGGTTCAAGCTCCCCGAGGAACTTGTTCCAGCGAGCGTTACGCAGGTCCTTCATGCGGTATCTCAGCTTGCGCTGGAGTGACCACAGGAAGGTACGGTTCGCTACAGTCGGTTGAGCTCGATGGGCTCGGAGTGCGGCATTCTTTTCCGTCACCAGTTCACGCACGTCGTCTGGGAGTTTCCAGCGATGATCTTCCGTCACCGGAACTTGTCGGGAGCAGGAGTCCACGACTGACTGTACGTGAGCTGTGAGGGAATCGATCGCCTTTTGAGTGTCGGCTGCCGACTCTATGTGGGGCGGGATACTATCTAAGTGAACAGATGAAGGGGACTTGAGGAGTTCCTCTAATTTCCTCCAGTCTGTTATCTTTTTCTGAGGTAGGGGGCGACCTGTGTCAGAGGGGCCTAATCGGGGGGAGAGCGCTAGTGTTACAGGTCTGTGATCTGAGTCTAGTTTGTCGTGAGACCTCATTGAGTGCAAACGAAGGTTCACATTCCTGAGGATCACGATGTCAAGTACGTCCGGTCGGTGGTTAATATTTGCAGGGTAGTGGGTGGGGTGCATGGGTGCAATGACGTCGAATTGGAGGAGCCCACTGAGGTCCTCCAACTGGCGTCCCCTGTTATTTCGCGAGCGGCTGTTCCAAGCATCGCTCTTGGCATTCAGGTCGCCCGCGATAATAACCGAGCTACTTAGGTTGGTAAGGGCCTTGATATCATTTTTGATATCTGCCGATGTATTGACAGGGGAGCAATAGGCTGAGACTATCGTGATCGACTGATGGCCGGTCAATCCTATCCGACAGATCGAGGTCTCTATGTGGGTGAGGGTTGGAGGTTGGACGGGTATGCAGTGCAAGGCCTTCCTGTAGTAGATCAAAGTACCGCCGAGGGCGGAACGATATCTATCGTTACGAACCACATTGTAGTTCGCAATTCTAGGGTCTCGTTGTGATGGTTTCAGGAAGGTTTCTTGCACTAAAAAGATGTCTAGATTATTATCGCGGAGGAACGCGGCGATCTCCTCCCTTTGGCTACTAATGCCATTAGCATTAAAATAGCCAATTGAGAGGGATCGGGGTTTCGTTCTGCTGTTTGGGTTTGCGTCCATTATTGGTTCGCGGAGAAGGAGGCGAGGGACTCGGTGACATCGGCGTAGTCACCGAACAACTGAAGGAGGGCAATTGGGTCCTTTCGGACGGCCCTTAGGCTTCGGGCCATTTCGTTGACCCTACGGATGTTGACTGTCGCGAATAGGTCCACCAGGAACGCCATGTTGGCGGAGGTATCATTCGCGGCGTAGGAGGAGGGGGGGGGCGGTGAGGCCTTGACCGCCTGGGGTCTACGCGGAGGCGTAGCGGCCTGGGGTCGGGGTTGTTGAGGAATGGCTGTTGGAGGGGCCAGCAGAGATGGAGGCTGCTGTTGAGGGGGCGTGGATGAAGCGGGGTGAGACGCTTTTGGGACGGGTGGGAAGTCCCTCGGAGGGAGGGGCCTCCACGGGGAAAGTCGAGGTGGAGCGGGTTGCGCGGGGGGGGCGTTACGCCATTCGCGGGCCGCTGCCCTCTTGACTAAGACCGGTCTGGGCTTGGGGGCTTTGGGACAACCCCTGTAATTGGCCGGGTGGCCTTCCTGGCGGCATAGCACGCAACTTGGAGGCGAGTCGGCGAGTGTATGGTCCTTTGGCCGAGAGCAGTCGCTCGTGCCGTGGTCACCCAGGCACTTGACGCACCTGGGTTTTGCGCTGCAATTGCGCGAAGCGTGCCCGTAAAGCTGGCAGTTATGGCATTGCCCTATAGGTCCGCCTTTGTGGGGGGTTTCCACCCTTATGCCAGACAGGTGGCAGAGGGTTTTGATGTTAAAGACGGCTTTGCCGTCGGGGGAGTTCTCGCAGACGACGAGGACCATGTTGAACGCCTCTCCGGCGTTTTGGCGGTGCATACGGTGGACTTCCTTCACCGCGACCTTTTGATCCTTTAGATCGTCTTTAATCGACTCGGTGTCGATTTCTCGGGGAACGCCACGGATGACGACCCGGAGTAGACGATCTTCGGGCAGGTCGTAGGTGTGGAACTCCACACTTCTCGCCTGAAGGAGTTTGGTAAAAGCCCTAAACTCCGTGGAGTTGGGCAAATGGACTTTAATGCCGTCAGCAGCAGCCGAGGCGCGAGTGAAATTTATTTTGTTGGTATTACACCAACCAGAGATCTCGGTCCATTTGTCCTTATTATGGACGAAGACGGGGGGGCAAGCTCGCTCCTTCCTCGGCTGAGTGGAGGAAGGTCGCGTGGGTCTTGGGGCCGGGGTGAACCGGTTGGCCTGAGTGGCTTCCGCGGTTTCCGGAGAGGCGAGAGGGGCGGGGGTGGGGACCGGGGAGGGCTGTGTGGAGGGCACTGGCACAGTCCGGGGGGCCTTGGTTGGGGGGGAAGGTGAGGGCGAAGCCTCCTTCTTTTTAGCGCGCCTGGCGCGCTTTTTCGAACCCGTCACGGGCGTGAATTCGTCCGAAGAATTCTCAGAATTGTCGGACGTGTGTGACGATATGGACTCCATTTCAGAGTCCACAATGTTGGCTTCTGTCTCTGGGGACAGTGGGGAGGCCTGGCTTTTATTGACCTCGTTCGTGAGGTCAAGAATGGCGCGACTTGACTCCTCAACCATTTCCTTGGTAGGGGTGATGGGGGTGGAGGCGTTCACCTGTTGGGAGAACGCTTCGAAGTGGCGCTGGAGGGAGGGGACGGACTTGAAGAGTCCGTCAACGAAGTGCGCCAGTATGGCCGGGTCGGCCATTGTGGCGAGCGAAGGGAGAGGGGAAGACATTTCGTGGGCGAGGGAGGTGAGTTCGGGGCGCGGTCCCCAGGGGAAGAACTCACGAAGAAACCCCTGGTGACATCAAAACTATTATAAGGGGGCCCGATCCCCGGGGGGTTGACCCGGGGGTGTGTGCTGAACCCTCCCTGTCGGGTGTAGACAGGGAGGTGAGTGTGCCTATAGTGAGCCCTAAGCTTGTATTCCCGCTGCCAGTCTTATTGTGCAGCTGGTTCCTGACTGTTCCGGTGTAGAGAGCACTAGTCCGTGGACAGTGCCCAAACTAACACCGGAGGATAGGAGGTAAGGGATAGGTAGGGTGGGAGGTGGGTGATAACCAGGCGCGACTAGGGTAGACCCCAAGGCCGGTGAACCTGGTCCCAACCGTTTGTAGCCTTACCCTGAAGGGGCAAGGCTAGGAGCGCAACGGGTCAGCGCCCCACTCGGTTCGTTGGCACCGTTTGGTTTCCACCGAGTGACCACGAAACTGTGGATTTTCCCAGAAGGGGACAAATATTATTGTCGAGAAACAGAAATTGTGATTGTTGTTGCCTTGAAAAAGGCGACCAACAATCACCACGTGCGGTGCGTAGCGGCTAGCTAGCGCGTGGCGATTTGCGTAGCGGTGGGTATGGCTTCTGCCGGTCGTAGCGGGCGCAGAGCGCGGGAGCGGTGGGAGCACACGTCTGCTCGGTACGGCGGCCGGAGCGAGAATCAAAAAACGTTCACGAGCGGGTTTATAGGCACCATAAGTTCCAGGAATCACTCGATTTGTCCCTCATAAAAATCAACACGTATCCTTCGCGTGTGAATGAGCTCATTTGCACTTAAATTCTCGTTCAGTAAGCAAACATTTTAAATGTATTTCCATCAATTCGATTCTATTGTTATTTCGTCAAAATATTTAATTTCGTTTGCAGGCTGTAAAAGGTAGATATCAAGCTATCGCAGGACAGGCGGTAGATAGCTTTAATTAAAACAGAACATCGTTCGTCGGACGGAGAGCGCTACTCCCGTCCCCGCCTATTGCTTGCGAGGATGCTACTATTTGAAGCGTTTCTAATTAAAAACAATGTTAATAAATTTAATCGTTACATTAAGAGTTATGACTTACAACTGTTGGGTTAAGGCCACGGCAATGATTATAATTATTTTATTCGTACTAGCCTTAATAAAGATGGTTCTATCGTAGCTGTAGCGCCTATTTATACTTACAGCTAAGTGATTGCTAAATCATATTTATCGTCTTAAGGATGTTGTTTAACTGTTGATGGAATTTTCAAGAAAATTATTTAAGGTATTTATATAATTTAATCAATCCATTCAATCAATCAAAACATTCAAGGATGGGAACGTCAAGAGTACTCGAAACCAGCGAGACGTATGAAGATACTGATGAATTGGCGCTCTAATCGCTCAGATTACCCAAAGGGGGAATTAAGGTGTCTTACTATACAGTTAGGATGAAATATAAATATTGAGCATATTTTTATTTATGACCTCGTTTTCTATTTCAATCTATCAAAGTCAACTTTAATCTTTGGCACAGCCATAATCTAATAAAAGGTTCGCTTTAATATAATATAGATGATGATAAAGTTCTTAATGTACTCTCGATTTTTTCAGTCTTTGTATCCAGTATCTTGTATCTTTGTATACTTAACACTGCCAGTTATTTTTATATACAACACTACCGGCCCGCCCCGGTGGACATTTAGGCATAAAGTTAATTTTTTCTTGCAATCAAAATAGCCTATATTAATCAGTGATAATGAAGCATTCAAATGGTGAAAGAATTTATAAAATCGGTCCAGTGCTTTTGAGCCAATTCCTTACAAACATACTTACATACAAATCTTTCCTCTTTATAATATTGGTATAGATTGTAGGCAATGTAGCATTTTACAAAAAATATTATAATACTGTGGCATTGGTATTAAAACTACTCAACTGAAATTTTCTGATCGGCACATTGATAGCATAATTACTTATAAAATGGGTTCAAATTCGCATCACACTTTTTCGTAATTAAACGTTTACACGTTTGATCATATATAAAAGATTGTATTTCAGTTATTCCAGAGTTAGTCAAGTATTTCTTGAGGATCATTTGTTTTTCTTTGCTGTGCGTAGTTATCAGTAGGCCATTGTCGATGTGGTTGAAAGAACACGTATCAGGACAAGGCGGGGCTTCGTGAGTAATGGAGCTTTGAGCTCGTATGAAGAGGGTCCACTTATGTCACCCAAATGGTATGATTGATAATGCCACCTCCAGTAAAAACACCGCTATGAATTATGAACACGCCTATTAATTTTGTCTTTATATACCTACTTCTTTTTATTCATTATAAATCATCTTTGCATACATTCATAAAATCTGTTTATGTTTTTGAAAAAGAAATGGATTTTAATACACTTGTTGTACAAGGAAACATGTATTTAACCTCACATAGGTTCAAGTGCAAATATAAAAAAAAAACGCGAAATGGGTGCCTCGGTATACATACAAGGTTAACTTATGTATAAATTATTCTTCATTGAAGTAGTCGTAATAAATATTATAGTATTCCTTATGAAGGCACATCTAATGTGCCAAATGTTACCAGGTATACATTCCATTATACAGTAATAATAAATCTTCTATTTTAGTATCTCGTTCTCTGCCAAATGATTCACCGTTAAGAAAAGTAATGCCCGTCGAATATTGCCTGAAAACAGTTTTATTGTCCTGACATTGATTTCAGCGTATACGTATTGAATGCATATATGTACTATCGACTAAGATTCATGTGCCGTCGAGTATATTAGCTAACGTTTAAAGTTTCGTAGACGCAGTTAATTAAAGCTCTTGCAATCTATCTTAAACTTCCTGCGCCGATGTAAGTAGATAGGAAAATAGTAGGAAATACGTGATAGCTTTTATAGATAGATTTGATAGCTTATATATAACTATAATAGTTTTACTTGAAAATATTGCAGTAAATTAATACTTCGTGCTACCGACCTTACGCTGCATATTTTATGAAATGAAGTACTTACTATTAAGCCGAGGTGGCCGATTGGCTATGATAGTTTTTGCAAAATCGCAATTGTAGGTTTAATACCCGGCGTTTGTAACAAGGATTTTTTTTGTCTGAACTGGAGTACAACATACCTTTTTGTTAGGACGCGCTACATAAGGATGAACGGGCTTCTGACGGAACTGCCATTCCATATGGCAGTTATTCCAGGATAACCCTACCCACCACATACAGCAAAAGGCAGAAGCAGTGCCGTTAGGCCGTCATCCTCTGTGTCGCTCAAATTTGAACGGAAAATCTAACCTCTCTTCGGCCTCTTGCTTCACCCGGGGCGAATTAATCACCAAATCAGCTAACCAACCGCAATAAACTCGTTGACTGTATGTATTTACGTTATAAAGTTATTATTATGAGCTATTAAATTTACCACTTCACATCAAGTGGTGACCTCGACTCTCCTCGGACTAAGCACTTAGTTTAACTTAACATAAGCGGTCATTACTAAGCTGTCTGCAAAGTTCAACGTTTTAGTCAGTGTCCTGATTTTCTGACACAACTAAAACACGCGTGATAATTATAAGCGATAAACTTTTAGAATTTCTAGAATAGAATTAGAATTTTTAGAATAGAATTTTTAGAATAAAGTTGGAATGTTTAATGTTAGCTTGTAACTAAATTTATTGGTATTTTTCAAGTTGTAATTTATTGGGTAACAAGTGAGTTTATTTGTTACACCTTCACTTATAAACTACTAGATCGATCTTTATAAAATTTTGCACACACGATGTCAGGGTAGCTGATCAAAGAACAGGGTGTCATCAATAAAAGGTACTGATAAAGTATCTAAAAATGGCATCTTATTTCGTCGTGCGTCATAACAATCAGGCCTAGTACACATTGCAACATGATGCATTGAGTAAATAACAATGAAAAATGCCTTGTGATATCCCAGCAGAATACCTAATACCTCAAAAACAGAGAAGCCACGGGTACAGCTAGTATGCTATAAAATCCAAACCAATAACCGTATCTTAGTGTACCTATAGTTAAAGAAGGTATTGTCGAAGTGAAATGATATTAATAAAAGGTTTAGCGTGCACTCCGGCGAGAGTAATTGCCCCGGCAAACCTTTTTTCCTCCGTTTTATTTCCGCAGACGTCGCTTGCTTCGAGGCTTTCGAGTTGTAAAATTAGTTGCATCAACTGAATTTCTCTGGGTGCCGTCATTTATGGTAAAATTACGGCTCGTTATATCGTTACTACCGGTACTTCGGGAATAGCATTTGGAGAGACTGCAGATCGCCATATTAAGACCAATACTTGTGTAGTAAATTTGACAAGTTTGTTTTTTGTTTTGAATCAGTAATCTCTCGACCTAACAATTACTTGAACTGACTTGTCATTAAATATACATATATATACCTGTTCTAAAAGTAAGCAATGACCAACACTATACAATAGGAATGGATGTATAAAATGTATATTTACATTCTTTACGTTAACTATGATTAGAAATATAGCATTTTGGTTTAAAAACCAAATGAACCAAAAGGCTCATTAATTAAAGAACAAGGGCGTGATTTGGTTCCGGCTGTCGCTTTCTGGGGGAATCTTAATTGACTGAATTTGTAACTACCTTCTGACCGTTATTGTAGGGTATCTACTGCTGCTACATTAAAACAGACGGTAATTTATTTTTAAATTATATACCTAATGGTTGGGTAGCCCAGGCTTAACATACTTTCCTTACAAAAATTAGTATCTACTTTAATTTCAGAACGAATCTCATTGGTACAAACCCGCACTCTGGGTTATATCGGCAATCTCGCAAATCACTACATCCAAAACTTGACATACCTTTGAAACTATTGTAACTTACCGTAAGGTACAATACATGATCACAAAAGACACGCTTTTCACTTATGAATGTTAAATGTTGCAGTCAAGGTTTATTTTAGTCTCATATAGTCTCTCTAGAGCACTCAGCACTAGATAAAAAATCAGTGTTTCTATAGGTGGCTCTTATTCTCACCACTTTTCACCAGCCACTTCGTACAGCACTCGTGGATAGGCAGCCTGGCAGATAGATGGCGAGAGATTGGCATAAAATTTACAATTATTTGAATCGAGTTGTAAAATTGTTCTGAAATTACATATAATCGGTTACAAGTTTGAAATGGAGCGACCTTGCATCAATGTAATATGTGAGACCGCAGCGCAAATGCGCCTTGAGCTACTGCTACTTTAGGCGCTCGCAACTGACATTAGTTTGATATATTCATGAGCTCAGAATTACGAGTTATACGGTAGCTCCGATAGAAATGTTGTCACGACAAATGTCGTTGAACTATTACTAAAGTTTAGTCTACAGCCCAAAGAAAAAAAAACTTCTGAAATGTAAGATGAGGCATTACTGTATAGATATTTTCTTCAAAATGTATTACTACACGAGTACATTACGAACATTGTTTCAAAATAAATAAGTACACTCAATCATAAAGTATCGAGACGTTTTTATTATCAATCCGTGCATACACCACGGTGATATGTCTTAAGATTTTGCTAGGGTATGCAAAAAATATTTATGATTTATAGCATCACTCCGCTTGCTGAGTATCGTAACTTTTAAATGTAGGGTTTGATTTATACGCAACTATAAATATACTTTGCGTCGATGATAAACGTGTCAAAGGAATGATAAATTACTCGAAGCGAAAATTTTCACAGGTTGATGGAGTACTGGGTACTGTTGTATTATATTACAGTATATTTATTTTCCGTACCAACTGCTCGCAGCTCCCTTCAATTAACATATACTCATAACGGCTCTAAAAGCTGATTGCTAAATGAATACGCAGTGTTATTAAAGGAATCTAATCTTGTAAAGCATTCGAAATTAAATTTGAAAGGAATGTTTGCGCAGACGAAATTGTTCATTAATTTATCCGGATCGTAAAGTTGTACACTTGGCAATCTCTCGAAGATTCCCGTTAATTGTGTTGAATTCGCAGTTCCGGCCGCAGCAGGTGATAAAATATACAGTAGGTACGCTAGTTGGCTGTCTTCAATTTACCCACTTTTCTGCTAGCGTTTTCAGCTCACGTGCAATTGTAATGTACTAGGTAACTGATATAGGTTTCGTTGAAATGCTTATCCGCGGGTTCGTGTTTTGATCTGGTAATAAAACACGACTTGGTACGACTTCCAATATATATTTTCATCATATTCAGCCTTTAATTTCCCATTACGACTTTTCGCAATACTAATAGAACGTAATAGGTAATAGAACGTCGTTGTTTTTATTAAACTTAATATATTCCCTAATAACTTTCGTACTTTTGTTTTGGCAATAACATATTTTAATGGTATATTAATAGGGCGTAAAGTGTGCGTAAAATTCTCGTAATTTGCTCGACTTTATTTAATTTGATTATTGCGAAACTGTTTGATAATTATAAGTTACAAATCATAGCTGTGGTGGCCGAGTGGTTCGAGTAGTTGCCTGCGACACAAAGATCGCAAGTTCGTATCCCGACTGTATCTGAACGTAAAACGAATTTACTTAAGAGTAGTTATTAGTCACACCACGAGCTTTACGGTGAGGGAAAACATCGAGAGAAAGCCTGCATGAGTCTGAGAAGCAATTCAAACGCGTATGTATAGTCGTTTTTGAGTAACGGCGATGGACTCGTCATCTGTCACGTTGACACCAAAAATTCATCTCTGGTAGAAAGTGGGTGTATGGGTATTACTTATACACATTTTAGCCTACCCCTTTGGAGACCCTTATGGGAAGACGTGAGGATATATATAAATATAAATCATAGCAACCAGGCAATTCGACGAGATAATTTCGTAGGAATTGATTTTCTACTATCCGTTGAAACTTACCTGTAGTTTTGGTGTGAAATAAAATCCACTTACACGTCTCCCGGCTTTTAAAATACTTGGACGAAATGCTTGTAAGCAGGTGTACCAATAAACGCCGTCTACCCTCGCCTTCTTTCAGCTCACGTCCTCCGTGAGTCGTAACAGCAAGGCACTTCGCTTATATGAAATACCGTCTTTATGGTTACTTATTACTACGTATATGATCGTCATAGTAAGCGTTTGTTTTCTTTTTCTCTCTTGTTTTCATGCTGACTTGATATTATGTATTACCATCTCATTACGGTTATTTTAAAATGTTTTTTTTTGTTCTATTGGCACTTGTTAGAACAGTAACACCTTATTTTTGCTGATATTTACAGTCTAGTCTGATAGATAGCAATTCTGTCGCCGGTCGTTACTACGTGTAAATAAAAAAGTTTAGTTTTTGGATTTCTTCCTTAAACGTATGCAGGTTTTTATTTGCACTGTATCGTTGAGTTCACAAAAAAACATTGGCATTTGCCGCTACGGTTTGAATCTGCAATCTTAAATTTGCAGATATGTCTAAGTATACATATAAAGACTTTTAAATTAGATGCAGTTTGTTAATGCTGTGCATGTCTTCATGTGATCTGCTTACAGCTCAGAGTTTATGTAACAGTGATATACCGAGTCTCGGTTGAAACGCGGATTAGTACTGAGCTGAGCATGACTCAACAGCTCCGTCTCTTCCCTAACTTCACTTCGAACTCAGCTCAGGCTAAAATATGAATACATCTTGGCTCCAAAATACCCAACTTTATGCAAACTTTTTGAGCCATATACGATGCATGCGTTCTTTAAGGCTTGCTCCCGTTCTCACAAGCTGACCGAACACACGTACATAATTTCTATTTTAAAGCTCGTCTTGTCTCGTAAAACCAGGTTATATTGTGTGGCTCAATTTACGCTTCAGGTCTATTCACTGGGTAAAGTTTTGTATCAATAACATTGAAATTTTTATTAAACCAACTTGATATTACATCCACGTTTAACGGGAAAAGCTCCCGTATTCTTGTTTTGTTTCTCTACTTTGGAGTTGAAACCTTGTAACTTGTTTTGAAGCTGGCTATTTCTTGGTTAACATCAGATTAAAAATTCTACTTCGTTTTGTTGTTACTTTGTGAATACAAAATGTTTGCTGAGATTTTTTTATTACGTTTTATTTTTTATGTACGGTACTTTTAGTGATCAATAGAATTGGTCAATTTATTCGTAGGTTATTAATCAAAACGTGACTCGAGTACAGGTCGATATGCATGCGAAGGAATCAATTATATAATATTATGTTTTTTGTTGGATTGGTAAAAAATATGTAGCGATGTACTGTACCGTATTTTTTTTATTTATTATGACATTGCCATTAATCACAAGAAATCAAAGAAGAATCTTTATTGTCGTTATAATAGGAAAAGTGAAACACGACGCGTATCGTCATAATATGATAAAGACACAATATTTTCTGATTTGTGAATGATCTCTTTTTATTTGAGTATCATGTAATATTTCTTTTGTTTTATTGCCACAATATAAGAGGGGAAAAATGAAATAAAGTTGTCATGCGGTGGAAACACATAAGGATAGTTAGGAGTAAGGTCCCCGCGGCAAATGCCGCCGACAGGTGTGGAGCGCCGCCGATGTGCGCGTGACTACCCAACAATGACTTGGGGGAAATAATATAACTTTATTTACTCTCTACTTTGTATTGTTTTTCTGTGAAGGAACATTCCCGTTCTAAATTTGACCGCGTATTATACGGATATACGGAAATTCTGTTTCACTTAATCTTCAGCAAAAGATAATGGATACGAGTTGAGTTGGCATGATGTGAAGTGTATTGCTTTTATAAAAATATTGAATCCAACAGTACGACAAACAAAAGTACACATGTTACTTGGAAGTTCTTACAAATACATTTATTCATATGCACAAAAGGTTACATTTGTTCATAATTTAATGTACATAATATATATTTGCTCTCAAAGCAGGAAGATAAAGGTTTTCGTTTCGAAGGATGACACCTGACATTATCTATGACATTATTATAGAAAAACGTCTCCTCTCCTCACGAGGTATTTCTCCAACATCATACGAAAATTGCGATAAATAACCAGTGTTTTGAATCTGCTGATGACAACTTAACTCTTGCGCCATCGTCATCTTCATATGAATAGATTGATTTGTGTTTCTAGCTTCTTAATTAAAATTTGTGCCAGCTTGATAATAATAATAGGGATACCAATGGAATGGAATAAAAAAGCGGTTGAAGTTGATTTACCGACCAAGTCATTTATATGTAGCACTGTAAAGGCGAATTGATTTGAATCAATCACGGTAATAAAATCGAATACAATTGCATTATAATACGGCAACGGGGGTTTTTCTCGGATTACTGGATACAGTGAGTCATTAGAGACCGACCGCGCAGCGGGTAAGCAGGCAGATATTTTTTATGCTTCCTAGCTCTTAATCTTCGTCTTTGACCAAAATTTATTTATTAGGTAGCCACTGAAATAGTATGACTCTTGATTCATCTAATGGCTTATCAGTTTGCATGTCATCATGATAATTTTCTACTCATTCTTATAAAGAACTGATGAAAGTAAATGTACCGAAGGTGGTTTGTTAGTCTAGTTAGAACTGACGCTCTGCTTTTTCTGCGTACCGCGTGTGGTAATTAGGCTGACTCCAGTACGTGAGAGTTAAAGAGAGTAGATCACAATTTCATTATAGAATTGTAGGTGATTTTATTAACCTGCTATAAACTAGTTATATGCCCGCCTGTTTCAAGTAGGTACTCCTTAGTGGTATAATTCATAGTTTATTAAATTAAGGGAATATTGGAATGAATTGAATTAGTTACAGAAACGAGAAGATAGATATTACGAGTACACTTGGCGTTTGCAGAAAGTGGTTAAGTCAAGATTAAAAGACTTCTCACGTCAATAATATATCCTCACGCACCACGCTGTCACTTTGACACCTAAAATATATCTCTGGCAGAAAGTGGGTGTTTGGGACTTATACACTTCAGCCCCTTCGGGCACCCTTGTGGGAAGGCGTAGGGATATAGAATATTATGCAAAATCTCACCTTATTTAGTCTGATATTTGGTGGTGACTATTCAAATGGTCCGGGCTTAATTTATAGTCGTGTTTTGCTAGACTAGGCGGCCGTAAACAAAGAGTTGGTTAGCACTTAAAAGCTGAACAATGGAGCTTTGACGGCACCATTTAATTAAAAAGAACAGAAGTAATCTAAAATCTGTATATATTTTATATTTCATAAAATTTTAATAATATTTGAATTTCTCACAAACTCTCGTAACGGCAGAAATCTATGACCATCGTGCTAGCATTGATATCCGGGTGACTATTCCGTAGAAACGACTGAACTCGGCTTTTACTCCAATGCATTTCCGCAGTTACATTGTTGAAAATAACATTGTAAAATTCAACGGAGCATGAAACCTTAAGTACTCATAATAAAATTCTAAGTAATGATGTTTTCAGGAGGAGTTAATTATCACAATTATTACACTTTTCAGTCCTTTGCTAACAGTGTTGTTGGTTTTCTAAAGGATCGCAGTAAAGTAACGACTACGCATATTTATTGAGTCTCATAATGTCAGCCTTATCGATCACTCCACTCCCGCATTGCTGAGTTGGCCCTGCTTTCGTATTATAATTTATCTTTGTAGGTTTCATTGATTCAGCTGAGCAGACATTGTCACCTTCGTTATTCATGTCGTTAGAATATACTTACATGCTTATGTCAGGAAAGTGTTTCTATAAGTACTAAAACCATTCTGTATAATATTAATATGTATGTTTATACCACAAAGGTAACAAACAAGAACGACGTCTTTTTCGACATTATTTGCACTTAGCTACATGCAGACATCTCTTCACATTCATGAATTAAATGTCTATAAAAATAAAAAGGTTACCATACATTATCATTATGCCGAGTCTTTTGTGGAGTAAACAGAGAGTGTAGTCTCTTTTAAACTTAACAATTGCTTACGGTTCATCCACATTCTTTAGTTTCTTCATACATGCTCGCTGGTTTTGGGTACTCTTAATGTTCCCACCCTGCTACTCCATCGATTTGATCTAGTTAAGTTTTACCAAGCTACGAAATAGTTTGAAGTAAATCAATTTTACGCGACCGAATTTTATTCAAGGTTTTCTTTCTAAAACAACTCTCAACCTTCGGAAGTCACTAAAATTTTACTGCCTATACTTAAACAGTATCTCTATATTTCCTTGTTAGATTAAATACCTATTTGTTTAGATAAATCTTTATACCAAACAGCCATTTTTAAATTCGCATTATGTGATCTCAGTCCGGGTGGGTCGTGCTCGTTTCGTATCATTTTTATTTTATTCATTTGCCGGGTAAAGATAGCAACGTCGATGCAATGTGAAGGCAACTTTAAGCCAATAGCGTTCTATTCGTTTTCCTAACGAACTAAATGCGGATAGGGCAAATACTTGTTTTCGTCAATTATCTGAAATTTGATCGATTTATAACGTCTTCTTCAATTACGGTTAATTATGACGGCCGTGTTTTACTCGGCCTGTCACAACGACAGCGCCACATATTCTAACTCTGATCCGTAATAGTTATATGAATGTGCCGGTATAGATCGCAATAAAAAAAGTAAAAAACGTGGTAATATACATATTGTGAGGCAGTTAAGAAGCTTGTACTTAACAAGCATATTTAATAATACACTTCAGTAATAATATTTCTTTGATTATATAGTCACCCCTTCCCACAAAGGCTGCCAAATGCCAGGGTAATTTTACCGGACTTACATTACGCCAACGTGACAGATGGCGAGTCTGTCGCGGTCTTGCGAGCATGACTGGACATACGATTTTCTTCTTTAATGTATGTATCACAACGATGTTTTCCTTCTCAGTTGTCTTGATCGTTAAAACCTCTTGCGGAAGTAAGATAATGCTTTAATTTCATGGGTATGATTTTGTAAAAATACGATCAGCCTTGTGGTAAAATACTGAAATTTTGTTTATCGTTTGTACCAAAGTAGTTTCAGTATACAAGAACGGGTTAAATTAGTTACAAAATTTTAGAGAATTTTTAATTTCTGAGTGCTTGAAACTTGAGTTGATGAATTTTAAATTGCGACATAGTTGCACGAAGTTTTATAGGACATAACCAACTTTTGGGAAGAACTTTTAAGTACTTTCAGGCTTATAAATATTAATTGATTCGCATTTATATCATGCGTGTTTTTCATTAGGCTTCAATAATCATTAGCATTATATTTCTCATCATCATCATCTGAGCATAATAGATTTCAATTCAACATTTTATTATCCTAAAGTATAAAAGAAAGCTATAGATAGCTACTTGCCTGCGCAAGCTAGTTTGATTGCAGGTTCGTTTTGGATTTCAATTTGTCAGACGACACAGTTTTTAAAGTATATTTGGTGATTCAATCTACCACAATCCGCAATTAGAAGACCGCGTGTTCTCTATCAATCACGACAATTTTTAAGAAAAGTTCCATTGCACGACATAACTTCTGTAATGTAAATAAGAAGGATGCTTAGTCCATTTTAAGAAAAATCAGGGAAAGAAAGTTGAAATGAAATACGACGTGAGAAACACCAATGTGAAATCACGAGATCATCCCAAGGCGATACCAACTGATGTCAGATTAAAAAAGGGGTTTTAGAATTATAACATTTGGTGGTTCAGCATGACGGAGCCCAGTTTTTTTTTATTACAAATCTGAAAGCTTTGGAAACTGAAAAGATTCAAACGGGACGCTAATTAATGGTGAGAATTTCTGACAACGTTAAAACCCAGTTGATTTTTCATTCAGGACAGCACTTCAACCTGTTTCCTAAAAAAGGTAAATTGAGATTTGTTTGTACTATAAATTATTTTTCTTTTCACAGGTAAGGACAAACGCTTTGATATCACAGTGAGTTTGAATTGAATTAAGTATGTTTTGGTTTTATATTTCATGGCAGTCACGTTTCGCGTGTTTTCGTAATTTACGTGAGTAGTGTCTCAGATGAACGGGCTGTGAACTGATTTCCAGAAAGTCAAAAGCGTAGTGTACTTTGAATTGAATTACAGTTCAGGGTGAATTAAAGGCGTAATGTAGGACTGCGAGTTGCGCTTGCGCTTATTATGTTGTTGGCCTGTTGACAAAACATGTCTTTAACATTGTAATGTTCATAGACTTTCATCGAAATAAAAGCAACATTAAATATGTAACTGATAATACTGTATAACTGGTACACGAATGGTAAGTATCTATGTATGTATTTTCTAGGTCACATAGTTACCACCTTTGGAGACTAGACAAGCTTGAGTAAAATCGTTTACGTATAATATTATTATCCAGATACCCACTTTTTAGTGTATTAAAAGTAACATGTTGGTATATACTTTAAATGACGGTCGAATCGCCTTAATTTACTGGAATTTAAATATTATGTAAAATTCCTGCCGGGTTCGCTACAAATGGTCCTTCGATCGTATCTAAGTGACTTGCGACACGGCCGTTGAGATCCAAATATCACATAGTTAGTAATAAAAATAAACGGCGGTAAGCTAGGGTGGGTAGGTGGGCTGAACGTTAACAGGTCGATTATGCGCGGCCATCGAACGCCTGCCCAACCGGCTCGTGAGCTCTCCGACCGCGTGCCTAATGACGGGTCACGCATTTAAATGGCCTGTTTCCGAACCAATCATCTACACCCATATAATACATTTGCCTGAAATTAATTTCGACAATTTTCAGCGTTCATAGATCATGTTCACGAGTATTGTAACGTTTTTAATAAAGTTTTAAGAGCCGAGGTGACCAAGTGTTTGAAGTCAAGCTACCTGCAATGTTAAGACTTCAGGTTCAATCTTGGTTTTAGGTGACTTGCAGCAATTGCTTTTTACACGCTTTATATTAGCTTGGGTTGTATCTATGTATGATGTATGTAACGGAATCTTTGAACTTAATTTTCACCAGTTTCCAGAAGTCTGCTTAATTTGAAACTTTGCATACGTATCGAGGACCGATGACAATACACTAATAACTAAAAAGTAGAAAATAAATAATAGTAAAAAAAAACTAAAAAACACGCTTTTTATAGAAAACCGAACTAAAAAATAGAAAATAAATCTTAAAAAGCACCCCACGCTTTTTAAGATATTATCGAAATGATAATCACTCTACTCATATCTGTCAATAAAATATTTATAACTATTGACACCACGCACCCCACGCTTTTTAAGATATTATCGAAATTTATTTTCTATTTTTTTTTAAAATAGAAAATAAATTTCGGTTTTCTTTAAAAAGCGTGTTTTTTAGTTTTTTTTTAACTATTATTTAAGGATATCGTCGAGAGTCTGCGACAGAATTGCTTTCTGCTGCGTTTGTGCGCCACTGTCTAAATATACCACAGTCGAAAACAGTGTTCCTTAGTTTTCCCTAGCCGTTCCACGACCTAACTTATATGAGAACGTGCATTTCCTGTGCTATTCTCAATTTATTGTTCGGATCTTGCTCTGACTAGGTACTTATTATGACAAGTCGTTGGAGCAATATATAATAATAATAATATATCCTCACGCCTTCCACAAGGGTCCCCGAAGGGGTAGGCAGAGGTAGTAGTAGAGGTAGAGAGTAGTACCCACACACCCACTTTCCGCCAGAGATATATTGAGGTGCCAACGTGACAGATGTATGGATAAAATAATCACACATTAAAAATATTGTAGATAGGTAAGACGTTACGTACGTTACAGGGGAAGATTTCTTATATGACAGGTTTATATAGCGTCGGTGCCCCGACTCTCCTAAGTTTTCAAGAATGCAATTTCGATAGCTCACCTAACGCTAAGGCAATAAAATAATCTCACAGAATAACACTACTGTTTACGCTACCAAGGAAGCGTGTATACTCCATGTATCACGATCTTTTATACGGTCTTCTAACAGCATGTTATGAGAAACCATTTGTTAATGTCGACTTGCGAAGTTTTAATACGCTTTGTATATAGTACAGGCATCCTGCCAAATTGTTCACACAAGTAACAGGGTGCAACAATTCGAGTTACGTACTGCAGTCAGTTTCGAGTTATTGAATTTTTGCGTCAGATCCTACCGTTTGATAATTTGATTTTGACTTTGATTTTGATTAGTGTTTACGTTGTTGTTTATTTCTTGTACTGAAGGCTGTTTTCTGCCAGTGTTAACATTTGTTAAATTTTTTTCAAATAAAGCCTTGTTGTGAGTGAGGTCGCATTTAATACAGTAATATGTAACTCGAGGAATGCTTATTTTTGTGAAGTCAGCGTTGCTTTTTTTATTTTATTAAAATAAATTAAAGTAATCATAAGGGATAAAGTGTGGCCAATAAGAAGATATACGGACCCTCTCATAGCTACTATTTCATTTGGAAATGAGAGATAATCATTAACGTGTGAGTAGTACGCAGTTTTATTTTTAACGGCGAATGTTCACGTTATTCCCACGCAACAAAGCTTTGGAAGAGCCAAAGCATTTTTGTCTCATTTTGAGCATGTTAAAGGTTCACGGGAATGCGTGTGGGTTCAATTGTCTATGAATGTGTATGTTGAATATAGTAACGACAGAGCTTCGTATACCTAGTAACAACAGAGAATTAGTTGCAATAATAGGCTTTAATTTGTAGCATTACCGAGGACATTTTCTTGTTTAAGAATGACTTCCAATGTTTGTTAATTATAAAATTATAATGACAATGCAAGAAACTTTCCTGGCTCTGTAGAGTTTGTAACTGTTAAAAGTGCTGTATAAAATTATCGGCTATTTCCTGTCGGAAAATTTTTCGTAAATTATTTTCCGCCCACCGTGACAAATAAAGATTATTATTAAAGAGAATGTTCACGAAGTACGACATAAATATTCTTTATTTACCTACGAAGCGCCGGTAGCTGATTCTAAAAATGTTAATTCACTTCAAGATAATGAGGCAACTTCGGCAACTCATTGTCCGTGGAAAATAATTAACCGCCTGACTCGACATAAACCAAACCGTTCCCAGGCTCAAAGTTCAGAGTTTATGTAAACTAGAGTACATTTAAGTTCAGCGACATGTTGACATGGCTCATTACCGTCACGGCTTTTTCGAAGGGTTAGGTAGAGATATAATTTTCTTGCCAGCCACATTTTTCTTGAGATGTATTATTAATTAGTTCTTAGCATGGTGTGTCTGACATCTGAGAGCCGTGCGCTCTTCTCTGATATTCTTCTCAGATGTATTTTCAGGTTCCCACTCAGTAATTGCCTTCACCGCAAAACGTACCGCCTTTCACAAGTTGACATATCCAAATATCATAATGTAATATAGCATAAGTAAACTTAGTTGTACCTACAAAGCATATAACTTTTTAAATGTATATTTTATTATATTTTTCGATATATACTGGGCTGAAAGGGTAAGATGTAAATGATAATAAACATCCTGATAATGTGGTTGACCTTTAGAGTTGAGGAATTATTTATAAAGTTCGTAAGCCTTTTACCGTGGATATTACAATTTGGTCGAAATAGGGCACGGCTGCGGTATCGTCGCCATTGTTTTCTGCTAGTAATTTATATCGTGCTTTAGGAAATTAGCGCGGCCCGACCACAAGCTCAGGTGGCACTGCGCCATTACCCCCAGATTAACTTCGCACTCGCACTCTACTTCTGCACCCGCTCCTTCACCGACTCGTACCATTTGTTATCCATTTAATTACATCTCATTAAAAATCTATTAACTATAAATAGCTGCTCGAGCGAACTTGATCCCGAGTACAATTTCACGTTTACTTAGCTCTGAATTATTCCATGAAAAAGCATAAGTTTAAATACTAATTACTCTCTGAGATGGGTAACGATTAATTAATTAGCCATTTCTGACAGTACAGTTTCGCTCATTGTATGATAAAAATTTTCTGCGCAATTATTAAAGGCTAATTATACAAATTGGTTGTTGTAACTTGTATATGTTCGTATAATTAATTTGAGTACATTCTTACATAAATTATCACAACGAGTCCCTCACGGGGTGGCTGAGACTGATCATTATTATTATAAGGAAGAAATATAGACTCTGATTAAACCTCATATAAACATGATCATTACGTACATACGAATATTTGTGGCGGTAGTAGTGGAGTCGGCGGCTCCTAATATAGAAGGCAGCATGGCAAGGCTGTATTTTTTTTTTGTATTGTCTCTCGTAGCGTGAGTTCCGGGAACTTTAGCTTCTTAACCGGGCAAAGGATGGCAAGGCTGTGGTAGTTTCTACCTTGTATGCTTAAGGTCGATGGTTCCATTACAGCTGAGGCCTATCAAATAGTAATTCTAAAGAACGCCGTGATATGGGTAATGTAATTCTGAATTCTAATGACACAATGTGTACTGACTATAACATGTAGGTACCTACGAGTTAACGTCACACAAGGAAAGAAAATCCGATAAGATAATCTACGAAAAGGTTACGTATGTCGGGTATCATTATTAAAAAGACTTGCGGTTAACAAACGAGGCATAAAAGTTCATAAAATAATACGTCCGCGCCTCGCTTTCCACGAGTATGTCGGGCTCGCGTTTCGCAAAATTTCAGACAGTTTTAATGCGAATCCCTTTTTCTCTTTTTTGCGGTAATGGTGACACGCGGTTCTCCCTCGCGACCATTTATAACGAGTTTTAATCGCGACGCGGAAATTAGTTATATTACGCGTCTATCCGTCTCGACGACTTTGTTATATGGTAAATGTTTATTAACTGTGACGAGTCTCTGGAGCCGTCTATATAGCATAGTAGCGACGCAACACCGAGCGCTGCCTCGAATATTAAACTTATAATATTATACATGTTCGTGGGAGCTTTTTCTATTCATTATAATTTTATACAGATTTTCAAGTTACAATGAGTTTTCAGAACCCAAGTACATTATTTTGTTTCATCCCAAGCTCTACGCTGAAGTAAAACAGTCACTATATAACTTTTTCTCCAAGCGATCGTAACTTTTTTAGTGAAACTGTAAACGAACGAAATGAAAGTGTCAAAACTCACGTGCCTACCAATACGTGCAAGCTAGATCAAGAGTGCGATGCACATGCATAAACATTTTCGTTGCCGAGCGACACAGTCAGCAAATCCCTTTTCGGTTTTCAATTGCATTTTGCTATCAAAAATCCCAATCCGTCTCGTCGAGCTTAGTTTGGGCCACAGTTGAACTAACATGCAAGCGAGCTAGACTTTCTATCAGCAGTATGCCAATACCTACGTAACCATAGTTTTTGAGCTTAAACCACATTGGTGTTGCTATACAAAGTAAAGTTTTAGGTTTTTTTTTGTATATTAATTACAGTGTAGACACAAAAAAAGTTGTTAACTTTGTTATAAGCCATCGTCTTAAATACGTAAGTACCATAAAAAAAGTTATTACCCAAAAATGTTACAGTTGTGTCTAAAAAATTTAAGTGGATCTCGTACTTGCCCTGTTGACAAAATAAGGTCTTTAATACAATTATTAAAGCTGGTGGCCAATAGGCATAAGTAGGCCCTTGCAATATTAGGATTGTAGGTAGACAAACCCGGTGGTCTGTACTGGAGTTTCCCTGAACTTGGTGGTATATTACACGGTGAAGTTTACAGTGAAGGAAAACATAGTAATGACCTTTCCTCACGTTTGAGTTGGAATTTAATGACGTACGTATAGTTGTGCCAGAGAGACGGCAAACAAGTCGCCATCTATCACTTATAATCATTCATCAATCAATTATATCATCTATCACACCTAAATGTGTCTCTAGCAAAAGAAGGTCGAAGATCCTAGTGGGAAACCGTTAATAAATATTCATAGTATAAAATCGAAAAATCGATATCTCGTGATATTACTTGCAAGTGTTTATAGGCGGTAACCGCATCATCACACGAGCAGTATAGTCGTTTGCCACTTTAGTGGTATAAAACCATTACACTGTTTGAAGTCAGGACAAAGGCCTCGAAGGGAATGATTGTTTCTTCAGTAGTTTAATATCATATGTACGGGGTGGATAACATTTTTACCTGATTGATTTTACAGTTGTTCGTCAGATTAAATGAGTCAACGAGGATGGGACCCAATACAAAATGCTGGCATGGTTTATCCAGAGAATAGTTAAACAGCTTCTTTGTTGAGTTGTTGCTTTGTTTTGAACTGATTGTGATTCTCGCCTGGAAATGTTATGAAATTAAATGTAATAAAAATATAAGATATTCAGAGTAATAATTCGCAAATAAAATTACCGCTGTTACAGGACAATCTTTAGGAAAATCCAGCAGAAATACAATGTCGGATTTGTTTTGAATATTTTCCATTGCAAACTTGCCACAATCGCCCTGTTTGGGACCTTTGCATGTTTCCATTTTTTGCCAAGAAAGCTCGTACGGTCCCTGGAAATAAAGATGCATACATACATCTTTTACAGGGTAGAAGTGAATACACCAGTCCTATACAGATTCATCAACTCATCAATTTTTCGTATGCGGGTACACTTAACGTAGGTATCATTTCTTACCCGTTCGATAAATTTTGTAACTGAAACGTGGTCTTCCTCCATACATAGTGTATTTATGGAATATTACTTTTGTCAACCTTTCATTGCACACCTTTTCTGGATATCTAAACCAAACTTTCATGTTTTTCTTTACCTTTATAATTAAAGCACCAGTTTTTTTACAAATGTCCTAATTGCGGCTTCGATCTAAAAACGTTACGCCACAAATTTTACGAAATCAACGTATCCTAACCGCATTTGTAATATTTTCATACTTCCTCTGTTATACCCAGATTTCAGTACCGTTTAAAAAACTATATACATAATATGTATATTTAAGACCGTTAAAACTTAGTTTCAGTTCATAAAAATAGCAACACTTAGTTTTACTGAGCGTGATGACGTCGGTGGTTAATGAAATAGAGCTCCTTATGTCTTAACTGTCTAGAAAGTCTAACTATCGGCTTTATTTCCCTTGAATTCAGCTCACACTGTTGTACATAATATATATCAATAATGTTTTTTGAAACGTGAAAATTTTATTTCCCAAAAAATATATACATGTACGAACGTGAAAGTAATCGTCGGATACTTTATAAATGAATGAAAACGTACGAAATATATTTTAGGTGCCAACGTGATAGATGCCGAGTCCATCGCCGTTACTCAACCACGACTATACATACGCTTTTGAATTGCTTCTCAGACGTATGCAGGTTTCCTCTAGATGTTTTCCTTAACCGTAAAGCTCGTGGTGTGACTAATAACTGCACTTAAGCTCAGAAAAGCTCATTGGTACAGTCGGAATTCAAACTTGTGATCTTTGTGTCGCAGGCAACTACTCGAACTACTGGCCCACCACGGCTATTGGTATGTATGTATTATTTCGATATAGAAATAATACGAGTAATTAGGATTTTTTTTTTTGAAATAGTACTCACGAAGTTATCGCTCTCCTGTTGGTGGTTCATCCCGATTGACGACAACAAAGGGAATGTAATTGTATAAATCAGCCAATACATTGTTGGTTTTGACGTTAAGTGCACACAATATTTTTCATATGAGTGAATCAATATCCCCGTGTAATTTATAATAACAGCTCGTGTTATCCCAATTATTGCTGCCATAATAAACGTTATTTACAATTTAATATCCGGGCACAATTTGGACGTATAATTGTGTTGCCGGATGTACATATCAACTCGGACAAAGGTGGCTTTATTAAAATTTCTATTTAATTGGAATAATAAGCCAGTTCAACTTTATGAGACGCGAGTACCTAAGAGTAATACTTATAGAACGAAAATTGCTCACTTTGGTGCCTTGGATGATCTCATGTACGATTGAGAGATACTGTATGTTTTAATTGTTAAATTGTATTGTATATCAAAATACTAAAGACTATTTTTGAATCCTGTCAGAACGACGCCTGGCTTTAGTCCTTCTAGATCAGATGACCATTAATGAAGATGAAATTCCATACTCATTAATGGTCTGCCGTCATAGTAGCAGACTACAACATCTTATTTCACGAATTCTTCGTGAATTTAACAGAAAAGTATTGCCACTTAATTTTTGAAAAATGACCTTTTGGCGTTGGGTGATTTTAACGTAATTTAATTTGCACTTCTGAAGCCGACGGCGCCTACGACCGTTTCATGCTGCTGTTTGTTGTTCCTTGAATAAGTCTTTCTTAACTATTTTTTTATTATGTGTACCTTTAAACTTGCAAAGTGGTTGATGAGTTATGTTCAACGCTATTTTCATTATAAGTAGTTGGCAAGTTTAATGTAATTCAACTTTTATGAAAAAACTTTACATTAAAGCTATATTATGGTCGTCGAAAATGCTTAAGGTTGCATTGTATTATTTCATTCATCAAAACTTTATTCGAGGTGTCTTCGACACAGTTTTATATACTGTAATCATTATCGAACATTTATTAGTAAATAATAAATGTGTTCTCTGTTCCTTAATAAATAAAAATAAATAATTCGAAGTGCGCTTGGTCAGAGTATATGTTGGTTCCCTGTGATTAGGCTGTGGCAAGGTTTGCACCTAGCTATAATGTTAATGTGGCTAGGCGGAGAGCAGGAATCATTGAGCATTAATCGCGAGAGGTCGTTACGAGGTAAGTGAGCTTCCAACAATCATTATGCATTTTATTTCACGCGGGCGGTGCGCTCCAGAGCCTCGTTCCAGCGTAATGCGTTTCCCCATTACCTGTCAAACTTACTATCAACGACTTTTCAACGTGAGCCTTTTATTGTTTTTGATTCGTTACAGTGAGCAAGTTCTGTATTGTTTTAATTTTTATAACCTACTGTGGAGTTTCCATTCCAAATGAGAGTTACATACCCTATGAAAAGATACGCCATGACTCAGCTGTGTAAAATACACCCTGCACTGAATGTTTCATTCATTTCATTAATGTCACGCAAAGTTTAATATTCTTACTTATTCAATGTGCCGTGAGTTCTATGGTAAAGCATATAAAATATATGTGGTAAATAAACCACAGATACAAACTAAAACTTGTCAATACTTGGATCCCGCCGTCGTATGAAAACAATGACACTTAACTTAAGTTAACTTAGCAAGTCTGGAGACGTCAAAGTAAGGGATAATTCTAGTCCAAATCCATCTTTTTAAATGTGTAAACGCTAGACAGTAAAGACGTTTGCTTATCAATAGTATCTTAAGTGACATCAAAGCGTAGGTGACATCTCTGTTTTGATGCCCTGCAGTGGGTATACTAGTTGCAGTTGAGTGGCTGGCCGTGCTA